>VSWD01000004.1:41494237-42694237 GCA_033119305.1 Pinctada imbricata | reverse complement strand
TCTTTAAATACAGACGATTGACGTACATCAGGTTTTAAATAAATTATATTAAACAGGTCAACGACTTTTAACCTTGGTGAATAAAGATAAAAGAAGAAAGATGATCTCCATAAGTCATGAACTTCTTTATTAAATATCTAAACAAGAAGTAACCATTTTCATCATAATAGACTAGGAAATTGAGTTTGCCCTTAAAAAGCGGTACATTATCATAATCATTGCAAAGTCTTAATCCATTCTTCATTGAAAGAGGTTTTTTGTTTCATTTTAATTAAGACTTGAACATCTTCTCTTTGATATTAAGGAACAGCCTTGAATAGTATATTCTGTCTAATTCGTTTTCGATTTCATAAAGATCTATTGGAAATTTGTTTACGACAAAAATAATTAAAATTAACAAAGATTATCCCCTTTGCTCCCTCAAGTGAACATTTGAAGGAACGACCAACCGAAATTGATCGAACTTGGCTACATGTGCCATGTTAAGTATATACTCTAAGGTTAGCATACATTTGTAATGAATAATGAATATCTGATGGGTACTTCTTTAATGTTTATTTTTCGTAATCTTTATCCATTGCAACATTCTGCATGTTTGTGAAATGTTTAGTTTATCGATGATTTTCTATCTTCAAAGATCTATAGAAAATTCCTGAATTTCTAAAAAAGCTTTCATTTATATCCTTTGTTTAGACTCAAGAAATTCATAACTGAATCAAATTAGGTTATTTCAATCTTAATTTACTCTTTAATAAATGGAAATGATCAATGTACCCTATGTCTGCATTACGTCCATCAAGCATAAAAAATTGAATATTTAGAAATATATTGATCCTGCATTTCAATAGAAAAATACCGAAGCATAACAAATATACCTAGGAGTGACGGTTAACTAGGTGTGCTTATTAGACCTGTTTCACCGTTACGGCCTTCGCACTTCGACCTTTGCACTTTAATTATAATAGAAAGTTTTATAAGTGACTTGCCAGTACTACGGAAGTCCAATCTACCAATTCCATTGAGTATACTAATCAAAATGTAGATGACTCCGCTAATGAGTTTACACGTGAACGGCATCTTTGCCAAAATTCTTCGAAGTTCGAAGTGCTACATGTAAGTACGAAGTTCGAAGTGCGAAGTCCGTAACGGTGGAAAAAAGTCTGATACGTACACCTAGTTAACCGTCACTCCTACGTATATTTTTTATGCTTCGGTAAAACATATAAAACGTGTACATTGCAGCGATTGACGACGTTTTGACAGAGAACCTTCACAAGGCAGACATTGAAAATGAGGACATATTGGAGAGATTGTAAGGTAAATAGAAAAATCATAATATAAAAAAGATAAAAAAACCCCGAAGACTGAGAAATCAGAAGTATAATAAGATTTAAAAGAATATATATTTCAATTCTTTTTTATACCTCTTTTCGATGACTACTATGATGATGTAATGGATACTACTATGTCATGTGTCACAAGATGCTCTAAAATAGCGAATGTGAATTAAAATATGAACATGTATTAGCATAGAATGTGAATGTACAGTATTATAATTATGTTAATATCTAAGGTAAATATAAAAAAGTACCTAACAGTTATTCAGTCTCAAAGTTGAGAAGGCAAGGATTATTTTACAGCTTTTGCGCTTTATCATTGTGTATTGGTAGTAGGGAATGGAAAAAAAACTATGATAATGCGCAAAAGCTGCAAAATAATCCTTATATTTATATTTCAAATGTTAATCAAGTTGTTTCTACCCTTTTTCATCGCGTTTCTTTATATTTGAGATATTTTCGCGGAGTGAGAACGTTCGACTTTTTTTTGCTAGCTTCGAAGTAGTAACTTCTGTACGGAAATTTTGTAGAAAAAAATGAGAATTTCGTTTTGTCTTTTGGTTATATTTTGATCATTTCAATTAAAATTGAACAAAATTTAAACGTAAAAATTCGCGATTTTTGCCCAATATAATTCAGACTAAGCGGAGGGTTTAATTGGAAAATTTACAAAGTTCACATTTGAAAACTCGCTTAACGCACTGTGTGAACCCTTTCACATCAGCTATACGGCAGCCGTACCACGCTCTACGGTTGACTTTTTGATGAAAAAGCTATCGCTCGGTTTCGTGTGGCTGCCGTACGACAGCCTTACGAATTGTTTTAGTTCGCATGCTTGTCGCAACGTCTCAGACTAAAATCTTTGTTTACTGTGTTACTTCTCGTCGGTTTATTTGTAGTCATTTGTGTTTGATGTTTACATGTCGTATGTCTCTTTTTCGTCTCATGCTATGCTCGTCTTTTGTGTTTTTTTTTTTTTTTGCATCGGGTGTTTTGGTCTTTTGCTGTTGGTGCTGCAACAGGGTCTTGTTGGATATTCCCTCCCTTCTTTTGTGACGCTAACTTAAGCAAAAAAAAAAAAAATGTTTTTTTTCTCTCGTGATACATGTACCTCTGTTCATCCTGAAGGGTGGGAGGATTTATGCACGTAATCTGGATAACAATGCAAATTTTATTACATAGCATATACTGCTTTCGGAACTAACATTTTTATCCCTATTCATGGATTATCATTTATGTTTCATGTTTTCGCATGTTTGCTTTGATACGTTGTTGTTGTTAGTATTTATTTGGATCGCGTGCTTCTCATTTGTTTGTCGAAGATGATTTCGCTTTAGATTTATTTTGCAATCTTGCGAGTGCGTTCCAAAGAGTATAGTACAAAGAACAAATGTAGTCTTGTTTTCAATAGTTTCCATATCCATATTGCCATCTTCTGGAATTGATAAAGATAGTAGCTGTTTAACTCAACTAAACAATTTATCATAGCGATCCGTCCGTCCATACTTTGTAAACTTCACCATTTCCGACTACTCCTCCGAGTTCAACCAATACACGGGAATTTTTGGAGACATTTAATAAAACCAAAGTTCTGTTTAGCCTATTAGTCAAAATGGTTCACATTGGCTGTTCAAATCATATTCTGCTTATTCCATTTGCATTTTTTTTCAAACGCTCGCTTGTTAAAAGGAGCTGGTTCGGTGACATGGAAAATCTGCAATGATTTTAATTTGTTTTAGATTTCGATTGTATTTTGTATCAAGGAAGTTAAATGTATGGTTGTTTGAAATACCAAATAAATATAGTAATTTTCGTGCAGTACAACAAAAAGTATGACTTCCAAACTGGCTTAAAGTCTTAAAATGCTGAAAAAGTCATAAGAACTTGGTATAATTCTGGTAAAAATGTATGAAAATAATAGGGCGCCAGCCCTCACCCAAAATAATTTTCACATGAAAATTTAGATATGCAATTTATCTTTCGATCTACATAAAATTTATTTTGGTCGAGGGTTGGCGCCTATACTAATTTTAGTTTTATGACAAAAAATGGCGAGCTTCCTTCATTTTCCGTCGTGCAGAGCAAATGACGTCAAAATGTGACGTCATAGCTAATGCACGTGACGTTTTGACACTGAAAAATATTTACTTTATATTTCGGCAGGTATAAGAGATAAAGTAAGAGATGCTGAATCATAATTTTCATAAAAGTATTTTTCGCAAAATAGGGTCGATTTGGGGAGTTAGTGAACCTACCCCTTTTATGCATTTCAATAGCAGAATTCGATCTTTTCGAAATACAGAATTGACCCTTCCGAACGCGGGAAAAAATTGAGAAATTCCATGACGTCACAATGCAATTTCTATGTTTGAGTTTCGAAGCTTGTTTGTCCGAGGTAAAAGCATTGTGACGTCTCGAAATTTTGTATTATTTTCCCGCAATCGGAAGGGTCAGTTACTTCCCATCTGTGTAGGTATCTGACGTCAACGCATTGTGGTGTCATCAGATTCTATGGAAATTCTATGGAAATTCAGGTTACATTTATAACGTTTTCAAAGAAACGTAATGACGTCATAATGCTTTTAGGACAGATACCTGCACAAATTGAACGCAGGACTGTAAATCGAAAAGACGGAATAGGCGGACAGATACAAGACATTACAAAATTTGTCGACATTTTCATTTTGACGTCATAATAGCAAACATGAAAACGCATAAAGTCAGTGCGATCAAATATAACTTAACAATTACAATTTTGCAAATTAATATGATGTTTGGTGTATGTGCATATGAAATAAAGGTTTAAAACGGTAATAAATATGTCCAGGAAAATGGACTATTGGCCGAAAAAAGGATTACTTCACTAGGGAGCGACCATTTTATTTTTAGGGGGGTAGGTTGTTTTTCGGGAGCATGAAATTCCCCCCATTCTTTCAACCTTTCCACATCCGATGAACCCTTTTTGTGTGTCAAATTTTGCAAATTAATATGATGTTTGGTGTATGTGCATATAAAATAAAGGTTTAAAACGGTAATAAATATGTCCAGGAAAATGGACTATTGGCCGAAAAAAGGATTACTTCACTAGAGAGCGACCATTTTATTTTTAGGGGGGTAGGTTGTTTTTCGGGAGCATGAAATTCCCCCCATTCTTTCAACCTTTCCACATCCGGTGAACCCTTTTTGTGTGTCATAAAGTAAGTTCAAATAAAAGTACGATAAAACTTTTCCTTTTAAATCAAATTCAAAAATCATTAGCACCATATATTTCTGCGTTGAGTATCAATTTACATTTTTAAGTTCAATAGATTATAGGTTTCATATGACATTCTGACAAGAAATTAAAAAAGAAGTTATCTTTTAGCAAGAGATGCCTTAATGTACTCTTTCTTGACACCTGATCGCACTTGTTAGAAATTATTTACATGCATGATACTTGCCTTTTCCATTTCTGGACTATCGGTGTGACTCTCAAAAACAGTACGGTGAATTCGCATGACAGTCGCACGGCAGGCGTACGACCTTCGTGCGGCAGTCTTGCGTGCCGTACCATGCCCGTACAAGTACTTAGCACCATCCCTCCTATGCTATGAACATATATTGTATTTGGATATTCTGCTGAATCGACCCTACAGGAAATTTGGAGCCGCGCACTCTCTGTAAAGTAAATGTACAAATCTAAATTCAATACATTAAAGAGGGCGCTACTGAAATGAATTTTGGTGGCCCTGCTGGAAGCATCACTAATGAGAATTTAATATTCGAAACACGTGTTTGTGCAGGAAAAATTGGTTTGAAATTTCCTTCATGAAGGTATACAGTTGGAACAATTCCGTATTATTGCAAACAATAATAATTGACGTACGGCAGTCACACGGCTGCCCAACGGCATTCCTAGTCGTTCATACGGCTGCTGTACGACTTGCTTGTGACATACGAGAATTCTTGAAGCTGCAAACATCGTACGACCCTTACGGCAGTCGTGCGACCTTCATACGGCTGCCGTATGACCACAATGACCTCTGCGAGCTATTGCAAAACCACATGCGATCTGTCTGTGGCAGTCATGCTCTCAAAATCGTACGACCAAAAAAAATCGTACGGCTGATGTGAAACAGGCTTACACTGCTAAACTGTTTACATGTCTGTAGATGACCTATATGAAATATAATTGGTACCATTCTACAAACATCTGTAAACTTATCCTGTTTCTTCTGGCTTGCTTAGAATAATACAAAAGTCGAGTACAGCCGTGGAAAAGATAAATCAACTTTTAATAAATGACAAAAGTGGATCAAATCCTCATCCTAGATATTAACAGCAATTCTCTGTAAGAACCAAAGAATTTCAAGACATGTTGGCACGGCATGTCATGGATTTTTGAGATTTTTGGTATGGAAGTTCAATATGAAGCACTAGTATGTAAATCAACCCCAGTTTTTTAAAAAAGGTTGTCGTTGCCATGGTAACCGTGTCTGAAGTTTCAAAAATCGGAAAAATCTACAGGACCAGGCATATTTGTAGGCTTCGTTACCATGGAAACAGGTACTTTTTTAATCTGAAATTGCTTTGATTATTTTCTTTTAATCCTTATTATTATGCATATTTGTGAAGTTTTTTTACATTCATCTCGGATGCTTTGTGTATACAAGATGAAAAATTAGGCCAAACAGGGTATCAAATGGCTCTGTTTTGGGCACTTAAAGGCCCTTTTTGCATGTTTTTACTGTTTTGCAAGGTTGAAAATTTCATAAAAGCACCAATTTTTGAAGTCCAAATTCTAGTTATCCAATTAGTATCATCTTTGAACTGTACATGAATACAAAAAAGTAATTGGGCTAATTTGACCGTTTATTGCAAAGCAGCATCAACTTTAGTTGCTATGGCAACAATCGGCTGAAAGGTTTTCATACGATGAATTTAAACACAACCTCTATCAAACGATCTACGCATGATATTGGAACAGAAGTTCATGTATACATCTATCAGAGGCGTTTTGATATAAAAATGACCTTGAAAATATTTCAAGGTCACCCACTGAGTTTTCAAGGTCATTAAACTTTAAGTGACCAGATTAGACGAAAAATCCTGATTTTTCATAAAATGAAGGACTGGTGTCAATATTTTAGAAACCTTGAAATATTGAACTTAACAGTTATTTGCCATAAAATGATAAATGTATCACTTATTTCATAGAACTATTGATTACGTTTCTTCACATCATCGAATATCTAAATTCTTGGTGAATATTTTGATAAAAAAGGGACGAAATCTGTATTTTTCTTGTTTTTTGACGGAAACATATTTTCCTATTGAATGGCTACAATTCAATAAATTCTAAGATTTGTCTTTCTTATATTCATGTGCTTTCATAATATATATAACCTATGAAAATATTTAAATAAAAACATCACTAAAATCGGTAACAAAAAAATTAAAAAATCAATATTTTTTGCAAAATTTGAGTCTCAAAGTATAAATGACCTTGAACATCAAGCCAATGACCTTGAACATTTTAATTGTCTTATGTAAAAGATATAAGTCATATCTATACATGCATACATTTTGACATCCTTATGTAACTCTAAAGAGGAATAAAATCAATTTCAAAGATAGTATGAAATAAGCAAATAGGTCTAATGTTGCCATGGCAACGGTCTTTGGCGACAGAATTTAGGTAAAACTCTTAAATACCCACTCCAATTTTTCGTTAATTTTATTTGTCAATAAACATACATTTCCATTGATGAAAATCACTAGTCTCCTATTGGTGCCTTTTGTGATATTTAAGATTGAAAATGGTCAAAAACACACTAAATTGGCCCTTATTTTCACCTCTATTTTTCGCTTCATTTTGACTTATTTTGGCTTAATACAATAAGCTTCCTGTAATTAATATCACATATCTAAGTGTACTAAGTAAAAATGGAAGTAAGGAAGAATAGATTATATAAAGATGAACAAGCTGTTACAGTGGTATCCATGGCAACGAAGTCTCCGGAGCTGGCTTATTTCATGGTCCCAAAAGTGCTATAAATAGAATGACCTCGTTACCATGGCAACCAGAGGTGACATTGGCCGAAAAGTGTTATTTTCATGGTCAGTACTTAATATATACCCATTATACCGAAAATCATCAAAATCCATGATCATGACATGCCGTGCCGAACGATTTTGGTCCTTACAGAGAATGGCTATTAAATGTTTCTTACACTAATGCCCGAATTAGCTCATCTAAACATGACATCTTTTGTAGACAGCAGTGCAGGTAGTCCTTGAACTTCGTCTGGTGTGACGCGTGATCGACTTACTACGTCAAACTTCTTGGAAGTGCACAAGTGGGTGACTTAGATTTTCACTCATGACGTCTTCTGATAATGGGTCTGTAACCATATGGCCTATCCCCCACAATAATTATGCTAATTAATTATTCATATTAATTAGTTACATGTATTTGGAAATTGCTAACTTGAGTTTTCTAAAGTAAATTCCTTGACTATGAGTTGAAACTTCACATTGAGACAATTACTCTAGTTTGTAAATTCTATAATCTGTTTAATTTGATTCCCACGATGCTGAAAACACTGTAGTAATTTGCACACCTGCAAGTACTTTACTCTTTGTTTTCCGTACGAGTTAATTGAAAGCTAATTGGAAATCTCCCCGTAAAAGCCGTTAAGGTTCTATATTTGGAAGAATCTAATTTCCAAAATGTCTTTTTAATCAAAATCCAATAACTTATTATTTTGTGCAGGTGTTAGCAATTTCCAATCGTCCACATATATACTTGGCGCATCGTTTTGCCGACCAGTTAAGTTTCGGTTAAGTTAGACTCCAGTTTCAGTTAGGTTTAGACTCCGCTCTCGTACTGTCAACATGTAACGTTTTGAATAAACTTAGAACTTTATTCGGACTTCGGTTTATAGTTTTCAAAATGACTATTTAATACACAACGCGAACTACACCCATAACCTGTGAGCCATAGGCTTACAAGTTGTATTTTGGCGCCGTGACCTAAACGAACCAGGGAAAATATGATTACAAGGTTTAATTTGGCGCCGTGTCCTAGACGAACTAGGGGAAAAATGAATAAGTTTATTGCCGAGAATGCAGAGGATGCACGCCGCGGAACCAGGGTATAACAACCAGAGGATGAACACTTCGCTTTAAACGAAATTAGTGATAAAGGTAGGGCACATTTACTTTCTCAAAGTACTCTCAGATTGATTGACCATGTATTTTTGTTAAATTTATTTTTTTTGAATTTTCAAAATTTAGTTTAACAGGGTTTTAAAAAAATTCTCTAAGATTTTCATTTAAATATATGACGGACACAGACAACGAAGCAACGTTTCTGATTTTTAAAATCGATGGAGGTTCACGTAATTTTGAGTTGATTAAAGATTTAGGTTTTGGTCGTTTTGAGAATTTCGGTTTTTCTCAGCCGCTGAGTCAGGGTCTAGATCAGGGTCCCGTCATGTCGCTAGAACGCCGGGTATAGGCGTGGGACCGTAGTAAGAGACGGGGGAGTATCCGTCTCTGTAAGGTTTTTCAAGATGATAGAACATTACAATTAAGAGGATACTTCGATGGAACCCATATATTCCAGTTTGTTAGGTGATGAGCTGTTGAATTTGCTCGGTATATGGCGATGAAACGCCGAAAAATGGCACCAGTAGAAATTTCTGGGAACGTAGAAAGTTCGTTCGGGTTTGTTGTGTATACAACCCTGTCATTTCTAATTTGTGCTATGTGAGAGCACGTAATTTTTTTTCGGATTATATGACACCATCGTAGTATTCATCATCTTATGTATGTTTTGTTCTGTCATTTTGGAGGTCTTGATTTTTTTTTATTTCAAGAAAGGGAGGAAATGGTAAATATCTTAAATTAAAAAAATCGGTCAAAGTTTTATTGGAATTTCATGTCAAAGTTAATCTGGAGTCTATCGCGATCGCGATGTATATAGTAGCAACAGTATACCCTTAGTTTGCATGTTTTTGTGTTTGATTATTCATTTAACCCCAATAGTACTCTGCTTTTTGCACTTTGAAGTTTTAATTGGCCTTCATTTTGGGTATTCATGTTACAGTTCTCACTCATCAGTCAATGAGCGCTAATAAGCTTGACCTTTGTTGCTCCTTTTCCCAGTGTTGGAATTTCATTGACGGTCTCTTATTTTTTTATCGGCTACAGATGTATAGTATCAACGAGTAATCACTACGCCGCGACATTAACGTTTGACAAGCGACATGCATAGACATTGTATTTCATTTCAGAAAGTTTTTCAGAATTTATAATAAAAGGTTTTAATTGCTACAGATATGTTTTCTTTATTAATTAGATTTTTGTATTCGTCTAAAATAAATACAGAAGACCTGTATTTCGTATAAAGTCAGTGAATATACAAATTTTTCAAAATTAACTTTATCCAAGTATTGAAAAAAAAATCTTATTTTGGAAATCATTCACTTAGTTTTGGTACAGGCATCTAAATTATTTTTGTAAATTCAAAATTGTGGTCAGTTAGAGGTACAGAGAAAATCCGGTGTCATAAACTACCTGTAACCAGAGACAATGATGTGAAAATTATCAGTGTAATAATGATGCAGACTTTATACTTTTATCGCTGGGAGAAGACGACGATGAGATAAGCAGTTAAGTTCCAGATGTGCAGTCTTATTTAGCTCCTTGGTTATTGGAATCGCCTGTTGTGATACGAGAGACAAATTAGCGTACAGGTTTATCACCAAGACCTTAAATCAAATCAGACGGTAGCAGAAAAGAAGTCTGAAGCAGTGACGTCAGGTATCTCTGTGCACGATGTTATCCGTGTGGCCGGATGTCAAACCAGCCCGTCACTATTAACATTATTTCGCAGATTATATGACAGGGTGAAATTTGTCATAGCGAAATTGAAGACAGCAGAACCAGATTGGACATTTTGCACTTAATGACCTGCTTGATCGACGCTTTGAATGAGAGCATTGAATACCCCGTCGCTTTTCTGGGTGCATGGCGTCATCCAGATTACGGGAAGATCTTGGTAACGTCATTAATACCAAGATGCGTCAAAGCAGGGTCCGGATGGAAGATAAACTCCAAATTCTGGGTAGAGGAGGAAGACGAAACAGATGACGATTCGATGATTATTGGTTTACTAATTCAAGTAGACGACAAAGAGGTCCGAATCATTCGTTATACTCCTTGGAGGTTACAAAGTTCACGAAGAGGGATCGTAGATGAAACCAAACTAAGACGTACGGAACTAAACCAAAGACGGCCGTTAGAAGAGAAGATAGAGAAGTGAATGTGTTTAAGTGAAGAAAGCAGAGTAAATGTATATACATATGTATTATGCATCTTATTCATGTTTAATATTGATATTTGCTTTTGTACATTGCTTGTTATATAATCGAATTTTAGGATACGTATTGGCCTTGGGTAAAGGTATTTCTTTTGTAGGTCATTGACAGTGAACATTGATAATTAGATAAAAAAATCTCTTAAAATAACATTGAAAAAAGAACTCGACATGAAAATGACTATAATTTCATGTGCTTTAATTTATCGAATTAATCTTAATTGCAGTATTCAGATGGAACCTGACGATATTTCATTGAGTTATGCATTATTGTGGTGAGGCCATGCGTTTAGAAAATAACCAAGTATTATAACAGATTCACAAAGTTTTGGATGATAATCGAAAGTTGTCTTACAGTTCATAATTGGTTGAAACTAAATAATTTGAATCTTGGTTATTTTCTTAAGTGGGGGAGAATTGTAACCATATGGCCTATCCCCCACAATAATTATGCTAATTAATTATTCATATTAATTAGTTACATGTATTTGGAAATTGCTAACTTGAGTTTTCTAAAGTAAATTCCTTGACTATGAGTTCAAACTTCACATTGAGACAATTACTCTAGTTTGTAAATTCTGTAATCTGTTTAATTTGATCCCCACGATGCTGAAAACACTGTAGTAATTTGCACACCTGCAAGTACTTTACTCTTTGTTTTCCGTACGAGTTAATTGAAAGCTAATTGGAAATCTCCCCGTAAAAGCCGTTAAGGTTCTATATTTGGAAGAATCTAATTTCCAAAATGTTTTTTTAATCAAAATCCAATAACTTATTATTTTGTGCAGGTGTTAGCAATTTCCAATCGTCCACATATATACTTGGCGCATCGTTTTGCCGACCAGTTAAGTTTCGGTTAAGTAAGACTCCAGTTTCAGTTTCTTTTAGTTAGGTTTAGACTCCGCTCTCGTACTGTCAACATGTAACATTTTGAATAAACTTAGAACTTTATTCGGATTTCGGTTTATAGTTTTCAAAATGACTATTTAATACACAACGCGAACTACACCCATAACCTGTGAGCCATAGGCTTACAGATCGTACATGTTTCGAATCTGAGTTAAAGTAATAAATAAGGATGGCATTTTATGAGAAATTTATCCAAGTATATTCTCGTCTCGTGATGGGCTCTTGCGTTTATTGAGAAATGTATCCACAAGAATTAACCCTTAACAAGGTAAACCTTTCAAATACAGAAACACCCTTTTTGGACCTAAATATCAAAATTGTGAACGGAAAGATTCATACAAGTGTATATGACAAAAGGGATGATTTTGGATTCAACATAGTAAATTTCCCCTGGCTTGACGGTGATGTTCCAAGATTACCGTCACACGGCATTTACATATCACAGCTCATCCGGTACGCTAGAGCATGTACTGATATTTTGGATTTTCACAGTAGAAATTTAAAAATTACTAAAAACTTTTAGGCCAAGGTTTCCGCTTTCATAAACTAGTTAAGACTTTCTGGAAATTTTACAAAAATTACAGTCAACTTCTTTTAAAATTCGGATCTATACATGCAACAGATCTAGAGTACATAACTATGGGTATTACACAACCTGTCTTTTATGATGATATGATAAACAAAATAAAATTCATCAAAGGTAGGCAGCATATCCATCGAAAATGCGTCAGAATCATCAAACGCCTTTTATACCATGGATATAATCCTAATGTCACCAAACGGACACTAGGCTTGGTACTTGGCCAATCTACAGTCTTGTACAAGCGCATCCTTGAGACTTGCACTCTGACTGACTGTGACGACGGGACTCCATGAAGGGCCCTGTCCAAACCTCTTTAGAGAAGACAGGGCCCCGACCACCTGTCCTCTCTGAATGTCAGTCGGACTCCTCGGGTGATTACATACATGAGCTCGCTACAGCCGGCAGAGCACGGACTGTATTACGCATGCCCTCTTTTTATATCCATTTACATATTCATCTGTGTCTCTGGGGCCTCTGCGTTTCGTGGTCTTGATTGTGTGATGTCATCTTACAGTGAAGAGGTTGTTTTACACCACAATTGTACGTTCTTCGAGACCACTAGGTAATTGGAGAAGTCAGAGGGTTGTGCGCACGTAATCCAGGATAACCACACCATTTGCTATTTGCGTGACAGATGGCCGTCCAAAGTTGGCACCGGTTACCCATTGGTCTTGTCGGTTTATGTGTAGTCTTTTGTGTTTGATGTTTACATGTCGTGTGTCTCTTTTCCGTATCGTGCTGTACTCGTCTTTTGTGTTTTTGCATCGGGTGTTTTGATGTTTTACTGTTGATGCTGCAACGGGTTCTTGTTGGAAATCTCCTTCCTCCTTTTTGAGAATAAAGGTATCCGTTGTACAATAGAATCATCTTACATAGCATTTTAATTATCTTCATTGTAAATTTGATGCCCGGTAAGGTACTATAAGCTATATATTTTCTGAAAGGTAATAATGCCCTGAGTACAGATATAAGACTTCCAGGTCTTAAAAACCAAAGGGGAAACATTTGTTATTTATGTTATATGTTATGTAGAGAAAATAGATAATTAAAATGTTTCATCAGTTATTTCCCTTTGTATTGCTGGCTCCAAAATTATTATTTCTGAGTAGTGGGCATTATAACCTTACAGAAAATACATTAGTTTATAGTACCTTACCAGGAATGGAAAATACCCTATTGTACATCGGATACCTTAAAGCAACAGTTGGTTTGGTACCTCCACATAGGGGAACGCAGTTGGAATGTAAATATATTAATTTGTGATTCTTTTTCTTTTAAGGCTTGGATTGACGACGGCCTACCCTTGTCAACAACAAACAACGAATGCTGTAAGCTGTACGACGCAGCGGTTACACAGGTAAAACAAACCTGCAATAGTAATAAATTGTGTTATAAATGAAAAAGAAAAAATGATTATGTAGAGCTAAGTGGTATACTCTCCTTTGATTGCCCACAAAAAAATTATAGCGGATGTCTCACTCCCATATCGGGAGTTCGCTTCTTTTCATGAGGTGGAGGTTTTTGTTTGTTGCTTTGGTTTTCCTGTTTCATCCTGATTTTGTATGCCTTCGGTTTCTGATTTTCTGAATTACCGATTTTGTGTTATATACAGGGACATGGTCATTAATCTATATTTGTCAATTCTTCCTGAAGAGATGGAACATTTCATTTTCTTACAGAATTTTGAAACTGTCTTCCATAAAAACATAATATTTATAGGAAAAACCCCGTAAAATTTGCTCTTACAGTTCATGTAATGTCTCTTTTTAGAACTCCTGTTTTCACAATAAACATCAAAGAAGCACATTTACATTTATTAATTGAAAAATCTGCCTTTACATGTACATGTAACACCACACCGATGGGCTAATAGATCACTGACAAGGGTTTAGTACCCGAAACGTGCATATCTAGTCCATGCTGCAAATTTAACTGTTTTTAAATAGTGCTATTGAATTTGAAGTTTAAAAACATAATGTTGTGAAAACTTGTGCCGAATCCCATTAAAAATTTTGTTTTATATGAAATGAAATATATGCTTAAACTAAACCGATGATAGTATGAAATATAGAAACATTAAGGCCATACCAAATTAATTAAATGTTCTTTTGATTTCCCGCACCATATTTTTCAAAATTCAAAAAATAATATTATAAAAATAAAATGCTCGCCCGCACCACTAAATATCTGGCTCACGAATTTTTTAGGATCGGTTCTGATTTCTGCAAATCTTGAAGCTTCTAGAAGTCTCAGATTTTGCAAATTTCTAAGAAAACGATACTACTTGTATTTGAAAAATTATGTTGGGAGCAAATTTGTTGTCCAATATACATGGCACTGAAAGTCAAGGAGGGGAGAATGTTTAAAAATCTTTTCCGTACTTCTATGTGCCAGGCTTCCTAGTCACCAGATTCCTATGGGAATTCCTTTATTGGTACGGAAAACATCATAAATGTATTACTATGGTAACCTATGTCAAAATAAAATTATTTCAATTGCTCGCACCTTAAAAAATGCAAAACTTAAAAGAAAAATAAAATAATTATATTTTCGCCCGCTCGCACCCTTTTTTTCACAAGAAAATCCACTGAACATTTTATTAATTTGGTATGGCCTAAACATTTTCTAACGTACTTGCCGTGATATATCTTGGTTTCCACCACGAGAGCTTGATTTTCACCATGCATAACGTACAGCAAAACAACACCAAAGAAATCACGGTTGAAAATACCAAAACACAATGAAAAACAGCTACATCAGTATAAAACCGGAGACTCCGTACTAGACACGTGTTTCGGATATTAAATCCTCGTCAGTAGTACTTAATGTCAAACAGGTAGAATGAAGCCAAAGTGAATTTTCCTGGAGCCCTCTACAATATTGACGGTTAATTTCCTGTAGATTGCTAAGACAAGACTCATGGGGACTAACATATACTGCTAATATATACTGTTAAGGACTATATAAGGAAAGACAAATGGGGCTAATAAGAAAGGAGGGGATCTCCAACAACACTAGGTTGCAGCACCCACAGCAAAATCCCAAAACACCCATGCAAAAAACACAGAACAGATACCCACAGAAAGAGACGCAAAAGGGACAAGGAACACCAACTCACAACATAGAAACATAAAAGACTACACATAAACCAACGAGACCAATGGGCAACCGGTGCCGACTTAGGACGGCCATCTGCCAAGTAAATAGCAGACGGTGTGGTTATCCTGGATTACGTGCGCACAACCCTCTCACTTCTCCAGTTACCTAGAGGTCTCGAAGAACGTACAAATGTGGTGTAAAACAACCTCCTCACTGTAAGATGACGTCACACAAACAAGACCGCGAAACGCAGAGGCCCCAGAGACATAGATGAATATGTAAATGGATATAAAAAGAGGGCATGCGTAATACAGTCCGTGCTCTGCCGGCTGTAGCGAGCTCATGTATGTAATCACCCGAGGAGTCCGACTGACATTCAGAGAGGACAGGTGGTCGGGGCCCTGTCTTCTCTAAAGAGGTTTGGACAGGGCCCGTCATGGAGTCCCGTCGTCACAGTCAGTCAGAGTGCAAGTCTTAAGAATGCGCTCGTACAAGACTGTATATTGGTCAAGTACCAAGCTTAGTGTCCGTCTGGTGACATTAGGATCATATCCACGGTATAAAAGGCGTTTGATGACTCTGACGCATTTTCGATACATATGCTGTCTACCTTTAACCTTCTTATTTTGTTAATTATGTCACCATAAAATGCAGGTTGTGAAATACCTAAAGTTATATACTCCGTTGCTTTTATGGGTCCGAATTTCAAAAGAAGTTGATCATAATTTTTGTAAAATTTCCAGAAAGTCTTTACTAGTTTGTGAAAGCGAAAACCTTGACCTAAAAGTTTCTTTGTAATTTGCAGATTTCTATTATGAAAATCCAAAACATCAGTACATGCTCTAGCATACCGGATGAGCTGTGAAATATAGATACCGTATGACGGTAATCTAGGGACATCACCGTCAAGCCAGGGGAAATTTACTATGTTGAATCCAAAATCATCTCGTTTGTCATATACACTTGTATGAATTTCTCCATTGACAATTTTGATATTTAGGTCCAAAAATGGTGTTTCAGTGTCTGTAAAGTTTGCCTTGTTTAGAGTCAATTCTTGTGGATAAATAACATCTTTATACTTTTCAAAAACAGGATTATCGATAGTAAGAATATCATCAAGGTACCTAGAAGTACTAATGAAGCATTTCACATCATCATGTTTTCTTTGCTTTTGAAGATTTTGAATAAATTCCTTTTCATATGTGTATAAAAATAAATCTGCAACAAGAGGCGCACAATTTGTACCCATAGGAATCCCTACAACCTGCTTGTAGAGATTCTCACCAAATCTTACATAAATGTTGTCCAAGAGGAAGGACAAGGCACTACACAGGTCGCTACATGTCCATGATTTGTATGATTTGTATTCTGTAGCGGAAAAGAAACCCTTTGATTCAGATGTACAAATATAAAGTTTCCCCTCTCGATTATAGCACCATTTAATGAGTTTGGACAATTGATCATTGATGTTGTCGTGAGGAAGCGTGGTGTACATATTTGAAAAATCGTATGAAGCAATCGTATTGGCTTGAAAATTTCTAGATTTTATCTTGTCAATCACATCCCCGGAATTTTTTATAGACCAAAATAAATTTACATCATTCCTGTTCAGAACAGTTTCACAATATTTTGCAACGTGTTCCTTTACCGCCGTGAGGGCTGACGTCAGATGTCTAGACAAACTTGTAGTTGAGCAGTTGCTAGAATTAGCAATGTATCTAAATTTGTAAGGAGATTTGTGCAGTTTTGGTATGCAGTATATTGTAGGAAGATCCAATTTAGAAATAGGGATGTTAAATGAAGAAATTTCACTGCTATGTTTGCTCAAAATGTTAGGGACACTTTCATTGCTTTTGATATAAGTATTTGTAGACGAAAGTTCCGAAACTAAAGTTGATATATAGTAAAGTTTTCATATGATGATGGTGTTGTTGGCTGCTTTATCTGCAGGAGCGAAGACAAATTTTTCATGTAAATGACGTAATTTGGATTTAAAATATCTTTCAGATCTAGAACTTGGATTTTCAAAAAGATGAGGATTTTTGTGGAAGTTGTCTATTCGAATGTCAGTAATGTCCAAAATGAGGTTTTTCCAGTCATTCAGAGAATGCGATTCGACTCCTTCCGATTTACACCATCGTTTGGTATATCCTAGGCTTCCTTTAGTACTTCGCGACATTTAATAAACTCTATCTTAGACGGGATTCTATACTTAGGTCCTTTTTTGAGAAGACCACGGAGCTGCCTGTCTTGGATAATTGAAAAGTCACCTGTAATAATATGACCAGCTGGTTTATATAGATATTCAGATGTTGCACATTCTCAAGAAGCAGGACATGATTCAAGTATTTTAGGATCTGATGTAACTTTGTTGTAGTTAAAAACGAAATTTCGAATAGGTCTCTTATATTTGTAACAAATAAGAGGAGGTTCTAAATTTTCAAAATATTGAGGAATAGCACTTTTTACACGATGATCCCGAAAAATATTAGAGATGTTAAGAAGATCGAATCCTTTGTTAATAAATGGAATTTTTAAGAATCGTTTTTTAGGTGGGATGTTTTTAACAACTGGATAAAGTTTATTCTGTGCGAATGCAACAATGATATTAAGTTTGAATCAATCCGTATTTCTTAAGAATGCAACCAGTGCTTCATCCAAGATAGATTTCAATTGAACTGCTGGAACTGATGAGAGAGCATTTTTTGATAATAAAGTGTATTGCAGTGATAGAAAATGTACGCATACAAAATCAGGATAAAACAGGAACCAAAGCAAACAAAAACAAAAACCTCAAACATATCATATATGTTACAATTAGAGTAATACTGTAAGACTTGAATGTTTTGAAACTTTCGAATTTCTGGTCATTTGGGAGGGTTTAATGGTATTTATCCGGATGACTATTCCATTTACCATAACCTCAACCAATAATATTCTGAGCTAGCTCCATGAATTTGATACGTGTTATTAATTCTTTGCGGAATACAGAGTGTTTTCCCCTTACAGACGGTATCTGACGTAAAACCATTGTGACGTCATGAAAATGGTAAAACAACGTCGATTTTATACCGTCATTTCCCAGACTTTTAGGACTGCTTCCATAGAATTTGATGACGTCATAATAATTCTACGTCAGATACAGTCTCAAATGGTAAATAATTCAATTTTATATGTAACAAGGATTTTCATTGGGTTAAAAGTTGAGGTTATTTTCCATAACCTGAAAAATATTAGGACACGCCCCCTTTTCTGGAACTACTTCCAAAATTAAGCAAAATGGCGGATAACTTAAACTTGATACACTGAATTTTACCTCGAGAACGAAGACTATATACAAGATACACGTCATTTATACTATTTTCATCTTTAGATATACAAACATAATCGATTGTAGCAACAGGTAAACGATTAAATGAAGTACTTGCCACGAGTTTTGTTGGTAAACATATCGTGTCGGTGCGATGATAGGTCCCGCTGATGAAAGATGCATTTTAATCAAAATCTACCACTATCAAACATGTACCTGATTGTCAGATGCTTTGCCATCCCTATCCAGAGTCATTCTATTCTCATCGTTTGAAATATATCAAATGACTCGGGCTGAAATGTATGAAAACAGACACCGGCGCCGTTCAACTACCAGCCTCCATTCTTGTACTGTCGGTTGTTGTTATTAGCAACGAGGGAGATAATCCCTACGCAGGAACTTTGCATTGAGTATTTTCACGATTTTCCAAGATGTAATAAGATCCACATAATGTATTATTATAACTTAAAATGAAATTATTCTCTACGCGAATTATACCGTTTGTGTATCGGCTTTTTGAGGTTATTTCCCATAACCAAAAAGAATTTTAGAATCATTCCTAAGGTAACTCTGGTTTTCGAAAATAGCGAATACATAGGTTACATATTTTCTGTCAATAGATTCGTTTTCTTTTGTTCGGAATATTAGAAAAATTGTTTCGTGTCGTATTATTAGTATTGTAATATTCTATGTTTTGTTTTCTATCTTCTAACAATCTTATATGTGTATTTGTATAATACTTCTTGTGTATATATTTATCATCCGTGTAGGTATGCGGATTTTACAATGACCATTCACTTGGTGGCTTGGAGAAGACGATCGATGGAATGTTGTCAGCTGACCCAGAATTTGGTAAGAACGTTATGCTTTGAAAAGTTTGTTGAAAGTTGTATACGATAATCATATTTATTTCAATTCTTTGTTTAAGGTATCATCAATTAGATCCCTAAAATCTTCATATAAAGATTATTTCATAATAATTGTTATCCAGGATTAAACATAAATACAATATACTTAGAGAGCGAGTTAACAGTTTAAAATGCCTTAAATTGATACAATGCGTTGCTTTGTCGTCATCGGACGATAACCAGGGAGAGGCACCATGAACTATGAATTGACTTTTTAAAGTCAAATTCTCATAATCCGATATATAATAAATCAGTGAAAATTCTACTCAGAATAAGAAAAACTCTCTAAATAATTATTTCAGGTCATCACTAATTGTAACGAGTTTAAAAAATATTAGAATTTAGAGTTAGTTTATGGTGCCGGGCCCAGGAATCATTTTAGTCCCGTAAGGAAAGTCCAGGTTATGGTCTCAATTAGAGTATGCGTAAAATGAAAAAAAAATTATATTGCAAATTCCATGGAAACGGTTTCATTATCTTAAGTCGACCTCGGCATCGGTATAGGGATTATCCCAAATGTGAACATCGCTCTTTTTTTGTTTTACACAGTTATGGGTCATGTTTTCAAGAATATCATAAAGGGAGATAAAATCAACACAATCAATTTGGATACGTATAAAGAAGAAATTAAAGAAATGGTGGACTTAGCAGATAGGAAAAACATTTCTGAAAGAGAGCGAAAGCATGTGAATGCCGTGAAATTAATAGCAGAGGGGTAAGTTAAATGAGAAATGAAAAAGGGAAAGGTTTTAGTTCAGAATTTTATGATTTATTTGTCGCAAAACCAAACAGGAAACAATTATCATCAATATCAAATAGAACCTAATTCGCCTGCAACGATTGCCATTTGTATTAATAATAAAATTGGTAGATATTTTATCACCTTCACATATGCCGTATTCATCTTTTCTTTCGTGAAACGATAGTGTAAATATTTCTGCTGTGATCTTGATCTAAACACGGTATGATTTGATTATTGTCAAGTAATACATTGTATTCAACATGTATTTGAAAATACGTAAAGGCAAACACATGTCATTATCAAAGTACTTATTGTAAGCTACACGTGTAATGTGTGTTGTGTAATAAAACAACCATGTCCGATTACGTGAACTATATGCCCTTATGCCCTTTACCATGTGGAGCTCGTAAAAAGTTCACTGCGAGGTGTTTGACAGTAAGTGTTTTGAATATGTTTCCCTGACATGGTCACCATTGCACTTTCTTTATAGACAACAGCTCAGGCAGTGCATGTATTTTAAATATTGTTATCATTTTCGAGCGTGTACATCGACAGCGGGTGCGGCTAGCCAAACAGGGGATGCTTACTCCTCCCGGACACCCGGTCCCACTTCTAGCTTGATAGGGGTCCGTCGATGCTCAGTTATGTGCTCTATTGTGAGTGCTGTGGAGATTATTGTTAGGATCTTCTTTAACTACATGAACTTCATTTTATAGATCGTATTTATTATAAATGTACATGTATATGCAATATATTGATACTTGTGTGAAGAAAAAAAAATGCAAAGTATATATCCGAATAATGCATGCCTGTTCCATGCTGTAAATTTATTTGTACTTAAATGATACTATTGAATTTGAAGACGTTTAACATTCACAAGTACAAAAACTTTATTTTTAAGAGAGCGTTTGAAGGCTATGGCTCAATGGGAAAGCATACTAATAGATCATCCGACCGATCTGTTTGCATGTAGGAACGCCGTCTTTCTTTGTGGTGTTGCCCTAGGAGTTGCTCAGCGGTATAGAGATGTGACGGCAAGGGCTTTATATGCTTATAAACCCACAACCCCAGGCTATAGGCAAATATATAGTTTATTTTTTCATTGCATTAAGTGCATCTGTGCATGATAGATTTTAATATTTGTCGTACTGAATCATTCTGTTTAATCCCTCCGAAATGGCATTCCAGTCAAGCGTATAAATTTGCATTAATGAACCTAAATTTTAGAAAAATTAACTGGATTATTTTAACTTAATATTCTATTCATCAAAATTCGACATTATATAATTGGCATTTTAGATTACTTTAGATAAGTGTGTTTGGCCGTTTCTATTTTTTTTCAAACTATACTTATGTCATTCATTTAGACTTCCAACAAAAGCTCGGTTTTCGAGATGATTTTGCACAAAACGACAGAGACATGTACGTTTTTTCATTTTACCGTACGTCGACATTTTGTGAGTTTCCTACAATGCAGGTTCAGACTCTTCATGTTACGGATTTGTTTGTACATGTCTTTTCCTCACTAATCAAGTGCTGCAATCAACACATGTATGGGTCATAGGAGTTCAGTGGACGTGGTTTGATTTCATTAGTTTGATACCAATTTAATCTGTGAAGAGAATCAGAAATGTCGATTTCTGTCCATCAATTATCCATCCTGATGTGGTCCTCGCCTTTTAACCTGTATGGCCGAACATATTTCAAGAACGTAAACAACCCATATCCGCCAAAATTTCAAACTTAATTTCAAACTTCGACGGAAGAAAACAACCAGAGGAATTATGCGTGAAATTTTTACGCATTAAAGCGTTCAGCGAGGATGGAATGTTAACGAGAGCATTTAAATATTTACTTACTGACCTCATCTTTAGAAGATAATAACAAAGGAGGAACTGTTTGGATATCTTATTGATTGCAATGTATTTGGTTAGGATTGACAAATATGGATAATGACCATATCCCTATAACAGCACAAAATCGATAATTCAGAAAATCAGAAACCGAAGGCATACAAAATCAGGATAAAACAGGAACCAGAGAAACAAACAAAACCTCCACCATATGAAAAGAAGCGAACTCTCATTATGGCAGTGAGACCAGGTGCTCAGGAAGAGTAAGCATCTCCTGCTTGCATGCAACACCCGCCGCTTCCATTCGGTAGAACTGTCACATCCGATTACTTCCATTTCGGAAGACATAGAGTACAATCCTTGGTTGGATAATTCAAATGGTCTATGGTCTCAACCATTCTGGAGAGTGGGACATCATAGTGTATTACGAGTTCCCCATATCGACCGTAGAACTTCCTCAGTGACGATGTTAGTCGGTCACAAACATATCCCTGACTGAGAAGCTTATCTGAAAGACGCCTAGTTCTAAGAACAAAATCCGTATATTTGGTACTTGCTCTGACATAGCGTATCAACTGAGATATGAAAACGCCATAAGCAGACGATGAAGGGATGTTGCTACTCAGAAAAGGAAATTTTGTAATGCTGAAATTGAAGTCGTCACGTTCTTCATAGAGTGAGGTGTTCATGTGACCATCAGTGTCGTAGGACAACATTATGTCCAAATAGGATGCTGAATTATTTATCCCTGTAGTCTCTTTGACTTCAAGCTCCGAAGTATAGGTACTGCTTAGGTATTAAGCGAATTTTGAATTATTGATATACAAAACATCGTCTATGTATCTGTAAGTGAAGTAAAAGTCAGAAGCTAAGTATCTTTTCCCTTGAGAGTCCAAAGATTGAAAGAATTCACCTTCTTAAGAGTAAAGGAAAATGTCGGCAAGGAGTGGGGCACAATTGGTCCCCATTGGAATTCCGACAATAGGAAGACCTTTCCTCCAAACACCACAAAAATGTTGACGATCAGGAAGTTTAAAATCTGTATAACATCTGTTTCTGTGTACTTATTTTCAGAATTGGACTTTTCTTTTACAAAGTAGATTTTGTAATAGTTAACTACAATAAATATTTATTTGCGTTTTCCGTTCTTACTTGTAAATGCAATACTTATAATTTTGCGAGTCTTTCTTTCTGGCGTTATGCAGAAAACATAAATGTTTACTGTTTAAAGTACACACCCCTTGCTACAACTACATCATTCTTAATAAAAAAATCTGGATCTGCTCTGCCTAGGGCTCTGCAAAGAGTCTATCCCTATTTTAACACATGTATTTACAAAAACAACAAATTTTACCTGTTTTGAAGCAAATTATAATTCAAATGTCCGAGGGGCAATAAAGGGTTGGGGCAAAATTTGCCTTTTTTGGCCCCATATTTTGTTATTTTCAAAAATTGTTTTCTTACTACTTTTTATCTTTCAAATAAGGATAGAGATATTGTTGTTTATTTAAATTGAATCAAAAATAGATATTATCAATAGACATGACTATTATATCCCGCCAAAATTAATTGGTAGTCAAATGATAACAACCAGATTTCAACATTATAATGTATAGTACATATAGAGCAAGCGCATGTAACAAAGTCATACTTGCCGTGAGATTAAGAAGATCCTGACGACATTCCCAACACCACTCATAATAGAGCACCAAAATGAGATCGACTGACCCCCAGCAAGCTAGAGGTGGGACCAAATGCCCGGGAGGATTAAGCATCCCCTGTTTGGCTAGCCGTCCAAGTTGGATATAAATGAGATAAAGATCCTGATGACAATCGCAATAGCACTCACAATAGAGCTCCAAATAGAGCATCGACGGACCCCTAGTAAGCTAGAGGTGGGACCAGCATCCCCTGTTTCCATGTATATTCAGAATATAACATGGAATGTCCCATATTAGTTTGAACCTGTTACAAGCCTTTGCTCTGGGGAATACAACTGTAGGTATGTTTGCCCCTTGCTGAAAATCTGAATTTCTAATGAGAAGGCATAGAGCTAAATTTTAATCATTTTGCCCTAAAAGGTGGAACTTTTCGAGAAATCACATAAACATTTTCCTTTTTCTATTTAAAAGAAGCATTATGAATGAGAAAATAGAATATTTAAAAAAATGTTGATTGGGATCAAAGATAGTCAGTTTAAACTGGAAAAATAAGACAGCCCATTAATTAGTTTTACATTCGCAATAAACATTAAAAACCCTTATTTGCACAAACAGCACGCAAATTGTGTCAAAATATCTCTATCCTTGCTGAATTCTCCTCACTTAGAAACGTGATGTCACAATAGTCAACCCGAATTATCAGAATATGATTCTGTAATGTAAATGTAAAAATCTAACTTCAAAAAATTAAAGAGGGCGCTACTGAAATTATTTTTGGTGGCTCCGCTGAAAGCATCACTGATGAGAATTTAATATTCGAAACACGTGTCTTGTACATTTAAATTGGTTTGGAATTTTCTTCAAGAAGGTAGAGAGTTGGAACCTTTCGACATTCTTTAGTTGCGTAATGGGTGTTTAAAAAGGGAAATTTTCTAGTAATGTAGTTTATTAGATTATTGAAAATGGATAACACCCCTCAATATAGTGTTCGACGTCATTTATTGTATACATCCGCTAAGGTAGATTAAATCGCCTGAACCAAGGGTACCCATCAAGTTAAAGGAAAACTTACTTTTGGGGACTTCTGTCATAAATTAAAGAGGTTTCTTGTAAAATAGTTATTTTAATTACATTTGCTGAATGGGAAAATTCGAGGCAGGAGATGAATTCGTGGAGTTATAAACCTTGTATATAGGGTTATATAGAAAACTGTAGACCAAGTGACTGATTATCCACGTCCACGAGCACCTATGATCTGAGTGTGATACAAATTGAAATTTGTAAAAACAATTATCTGATACCTTATAGCATCGCCTCATATTATCTAATTCTTTTCTCTAATTTTTATTTCAGCAATCTTCTTGGATGGCATGCGTTTTGGATTGGAGGAAACAAAGTATTTCGATAAGGCTGACAGACTTGCTAGACTTGTAAGTTTTTGTCGATCTTTTAGAGAATTAACAAGATCATACTTTTATTCTTAATGGAACAAATCAACTTTAAATTTCCTTGTCTCAGGGGGTATTTGTTGGTTGGATTTTATTTTTTATAATAAAAAAAAGGTGTGGTCTTATCTATTGAGGGATTCTGGAAACATATTAACTTGAAGTCTTTACTTGTACTCCGAATACTCACATCCTTGATTTTTTTTCTGGTTAATGGACAACCAGCTCCGACTTAAGTTGCCAACGTGTACCTCACATTTATTATTTATTTATGTAGATGAATAGGAACACGTTTAACATTTAATTAGAAACGATCGGCTCCGATTACCAAAGTGCATTTGTATCGTTGTTTTATATGTTTTCTTTTGATTTTAATGTTTTACGTCGTATTAACAGTTCATACTTCGCTTTAGGGTGTTGCACCCGAGTGTTGTTGGAAATTCCCTCTTTTCCTTCATGATGTGATGATATTGTTCCAAGTTTTCTTTACCATTACGAATCCTACACATATTATCTTCTTTATTTATCATAATTTACCAGTGTTTCCATCGTGTTGACAGTTCTACCATACTATACTGGCAAAGGGTCGTCCTAAGTCGGCACAGATTGCCAGTTGGTCTCGTTGGTTAATGTGTAGTCACTTGATGATTCTATGTAAACGTCTTCAAATTGAATAGCATCATTTAAGAACAAATAAATTGGCAACGTGGACCAGACATGCACGTTTCGGGTACTTAACCCTCATCAGTGATCCTTTTAGATTTTAGATTGCGTTGAAGAAACGATCAACCGAAATTGATCGAACTTGGCTACATGTGCCCTCGGGGACTCGTGCCCTCGGGGACTCGTATCATCGACGGCGGGCACGTCTAGCCAAACAGAGGGTGCTTACTCCTCCCGGTACTTAGTTCCTCCTCTAGCTTGCTGGGAGTCCGTCGATGTTAAATTTGGGGCTCTATTGTGAGTGCTGTTGAGACTTTCGTCAGGATCTTTAATCTCATTCTATGTGATTTGGTGTTCTTTGTACCTTGTGTGTCTCTTTCTATGCGTGTCTGCTGTGTGTTTTGCATTGAGTGAGTTGGGTTTTGCTGTGATTGCTGCATTCGTGTGTTGTTAGAGATCCCCTCTTTTACTTTTACTTAATCTCTTTTATGAAAGCTGTACTCTGCAATTATCAAATTCGTGCGAAAAAAGCGGTATAAATATCAAGCAGAGAATCTCCAACGGGACCCTATTGCAGCATAAACAGCAAAACATTAAAACACCACAAGCAAAACATAGAGAAAACAGAGAAGACACACTCAACAAGAAACACAATAAGGACAAAGAAAATCAAATAAGACATCAAAACTCGAAACACAAAAGACTTAACATAAAGCAATAACACCATTGGACATTCTGTGCCGAATAAGAGCAACCATATTCTACGTCAGTACCTAATGTTGTGGTATCGGGACTTCATGCGCACAACCCTATCTCTTTTTCGATTACCCAATGGTCTCATAAAATACATAATAGTTTTGATTAATAATTCAATCACTGTAAGCTGTCTAGATAAAGAAGATTACAAACGACAGGGTGCCAAGCAACACACCGACGAATTTTTAAATATATATAAAATACAAAGTAACGAAAGACAGTATGTGTTCTGCCGGTTGGAGCGATCTCATGCATGAAATCGCACGAAGCGTCTGACCGACATTAAGAGGACAGGAGGTCGGGGTCCTTTTCTTCTCGAAACAGGTTTGGACAGAGCTCGTCATGGAATCCCGTCTTCACAGTCAGTCAGAACACGAAAATTCTTATTTAAGTCCACAAAGTCAAGTATGCCGTTCAACCTGACCGTTTTCTCCCCAATTAAATTACATTTGTAGCTAAATTAATATGCCATATCCTAGTTAAAGTATGATGATTGCAATGATAAAGAAGGGAATAATTCACTATAATATAATTGTTTTTTAACAGAGCTTACAGATAGAGCCGAGAGAAACATGGGCTCATCATACAATAGCACACATACACTCCATGAGGGGAAATCCAGAGGATGGTGTGGATTTTATGAACAGCACTGTTGCAGATTGGAATGTATGTTCACATATTAATCTTATGATATTTTGATATGATAAGAAAAGCGTATCCATTATTAGTTATGTCTGGCATATCGCATTTAGACATCTTTGTAAAGATTTGGACACTATTTTTCTTTTTCGTTGCTTTTTTTGTCTTAAAATCTAATATATATTCTGTTTCATATTAGGGCTGAGTATCGCGGATCAAAATTGTATTGCGATATATTGCGATATTTGGGAAAATATTGCGATATATTGCAATATTTTATAGGATATTTTGTCCTTGACATGTACAGTGTTTTGACGTACAATAAAGGCCGAACAAGCGTTATTTATTTCTGGGAATCTAAATTAGGCTTTAGCATAGTACGAACACTTCGTCGTTTTAAAAAGTGGCAAGTCAGAAAATATTAGAACTGCATGGTCATAATTTTATCACTGGTGTTATCGGACGCAACATAAAAAAATAAGAGTTGGAATGAGCATGATGTGAGATATAACAACGACATGGAGATACATGTAAGAATCCACCTTTGGCAATTTAAATGACCCTTTTTTTTTGAATTTTGAGTAGTAATTCGCGTTTGCTTATGGTTTTCAGAGAAACAACATAAAAATATACAGATAAAAAAAGTATCGTCAAAAACCGGTTTTTGAAAACAAAAACCATGGTACATATTGCGAAGCCTCGTATCGCAATATACCGGTACCGCGATAAAACCGCTCAGCCCTACTTCATATATAACTTAATTCAGCATGATTCACAAATCAGCTCTCGCTTCCTTTGACTTTGACACAAACAATTTAGATTTAGATTTACAATACTTATACTGCATACCTAAAATACATAAGAATTCATACAATCTTTCCTTTTCTGAAAAGAAGGGAGGAGATCTCCAACAAGACCCCGTTGCAGCATCAACAGTAAAACACCAAAACACCCGATGCAAAAACACCAAATACGATTTCAGCACGAGACGGAAAAGAGACACATGACATGTAAACATCAAACACAAAAGACTACACATAAACCGACGAGACCAATGGGTAACCGGTGCCGACTTTGGACGGCCATCTGTCACGCAAGTAGCAAATGGTGTGGTTATCCTGGATTACGTGCGCACAACCCTCTCACTTCTCCAATTACCCAGAGGTCTCGAAGAACGTACAATTGTGGTTTAAAACAACCTCCTCACTGTAAGATGACATCACACAAACAAGACCGCAAAACGCAGAGGCCCCAGAGACACAGAGGAATATGTAATTGGATATAAAAAGAGGGCATGCGTAATACAGTCCGTGCTCTACCGGCTGTAGCGACCTCATGTATGTAATCACCCGAGGAGTCCGACTGACATTCAGAGAGGACAGGTGGTCGAGGCCCTGTCTTCTCTAAAGATGTTTGGACAGGGCCCGCCATGGAGTCCCGTCGTCACAGTCAGTCAGAGTGCAAGTTTCAAGGATGCGCTTGTTCAAGACTGTAGATTGGTCAAGTGCCAAGCCTAGTGTCCGTCTGGTGACATTAGGATCATATGCACGGTATAAAAGGCGTTTGATGATTCTGACGCATTTTCGATGGTTATGCTGCCTACCTTTGATCCTTTTTATTTTGTTTATCATATCACCATAAAAGACAGGTTGTGTAATACCCATAGTAATGAACTCTGTTGCATGTATAGATCCGAATTTTAAAAGAAGTTGACTGTAATTTTTGTAAAATTTCCAGAAAGTCTTAACTAGTTTATGAAAGCGGAAACCTTGACCTAAAAGTTTTTTTTTTTGGTAATTTGTAAATTTCTACTGTGAAAATCCAAAATATCAGTACATGCTCTAGCGTACCGGATGAGCTGTGATATGTAAATGCCGTATGACGGTAATCTTGGAACATCACCGTCAAGCCAAGGGAAATTTACTATGTTGAATCCAAAATCATCCCTTTTGTCATATACACTTGTATGAATCTTTCCATTTACAATTTTGATAATTAGGTCCAATTAAAAAAGCAATCCAAGGAATGCTTGTGTCGCCTGCGAAGCCGTTTGATTATTCTTCTAGAAAGTGGTCAAATGAAATTCATTTGAAATATCAGACCTCTTAATTACAAATTAAAAGATATGGCTATTCTCAAATTTTCTGAAAAGAGTGTCGATCATCTAGGTCAAGGTCACTACGTCAAATTGGTAACAAAAAGGTCTCATCATAAGAAATATTAAAGACCTATCACCTACCAATTAAAAGATATATTAAACCTTAATTTCTTAGAAAAGAAGGTCAAATAGCTAGGTCAAGGTCGAAAGGTTAAAATTATGGTATGTGTAGAAATATCTCGTCAAAAGAAACACACATGTGAAATACCAAAGCCCTATCACTTACCAATCAAAAGATATATACAATCTAATTTTTGTTTTGAAAAGGTCAAATATGTAGGTCAAGGTCAATAAGTAAAAAATTATGGTATGTGTAGAAAAGCGTTGTTACAAGGAATACACATGTGAAATATCAAAGCCCTCTCACCTACCAGTCGAAAGATATAGCCAATTTTACTTTCCTTGAAAAGTAGGTCAAATATCTAGGTCAAGGTCACAAGGTCACATATTATGGTCTGTGTAGAAAGATCTTGTCACAAGAAATACACATGTGAAATACCAAAGCCCTATAACTTACCAATCAAAAGATATATACAATCTAAATTTTTTTTTGAAAATAGGTCAAATATGTAGGTCAAGGTCAATAGGTGAAAAATTATGGTGTGTGTAGAAAGGCATTGTTACAAGGAATACACATGTGAAATATCAAAGCCTTATCACTTACCAATCAAAAGATATAGCGAATCTTATCTTTTTTTCAAAAGTAGGTCAAATATCTAGGTCAAGGTCACAAGGTAAAAAATTATGGTATGTGTAGAAATGTCTTGCCACAAGGATTGCATGTGTGAAATATCAAAGTCCTAACACTTACCAATCAAAAGATACATCCATTCTTAATTTTTTTGAAAAGTAGGTCAAATATGTAGGTCAAGGTCACTAGGTCAAAAATTATGATATGTGTAGGAAGGTCTTGTCACAAGGAATACACATGTGAAATATCAAAGTCCTATCACTTACCATTCAAAAGTTATGGGCTGTGACACCCAAGTGTGACAGACAGACAGACGGACGGACTGACAGACGGACAGACGGACAACGGACAAAGTGATCCCTAAGTGTCGCTATGCTTCGCAGGCGACACAAAAAGGGTGTTTCTGTATTTGAAAGGTTTGCCTTGTTAAGGGTTAATTCTTGTGGATAAATTTCATTCTTTTATAATTCAAAAGCAGGATTGTCAATGGTTAGAATATCATCCAGATACCTAGAAGTATTATTGAAATATTTCAGCTCATCAAATTTTCTTTGCTTTTGAAGATTTTGGATAAATTCTTTTTCATAAGTGTATAAAAATAAATCTGCAACAAAAGGCGCACAGTTAGTACCCATAGTAGCAACATCCCTTCATGACCTGTTTTTTGAAAAGTAGGTCAAATATCTAGGTCAAGGTCACAAGGTCACATATTATGGTCTGTGTAGAAAGATCTTGTCACAAGAAATACACATGTGAAATACCAAAGCCCTATAACTTACCAATCAAAAGATATATACAATCTAAATTTTTTTTGAAAATAGGTCAAATATGTAGGTCAAGGTCAATAGGTGAAAAATTATGGTGTGTGTAGAAAGGCATTGTTACAAGGAATACACATGTGAAATATCAAAGCCCTATCACTTACCAATCAAAAGATATAGCGAATCTTATCTTTTTTTCAAAAGTAGGTCAAATATCTAGGTCAAGGTCACAAGGTAAAAAATTATGGTATGTGTAGAAAGGTCTTGCCACAAGGATTGCATGTGTGAAATATCAAAGTCCTAACACTTACCAATCAAAAGATACATCCATTCTTAATTTTTTTGAAAAGTAGGTCAAATATGTAGGTCAAGGTCACTAGGTCAAAAATTATGGTATGTGTACGAAGGTCTTGTCACAAGGAATACACATGTGAAATATCAAAGTCTTATCACTTACCATTCAAAAGTTATGGGCTGTGACACCCAAGTGTGACAGACAGACAGACGGACGGACTGACAGACGAACAGACGGACAACGGACAAAGTGATCCCTAAGTGTCGCTATGCTTCGCAGGCGACACAAAAAGGGTGTTTCTGTATTTGAAAGGTTTGCCTTGTTAAATTCATTTTCATAAGTGTATAAAAATAAATCTGCAACAAAAGGCGCACAGTTAGTACCCATAGTAGCAACATCCCTTCATGACCTGTTTATGGCGTGTTCATATCCCAATTTATACGTTATGTTAGAGCAAGTAGGAAAGAAAGGAGGGGATTTCCAACAATACTCGGTTGCAGCACCAACAGCAAAACATCATATCTCATAATGCAAAAAGAAAACCACAGAGCAAATATCCACAGAAAGAGACGCAAAAGGGACAACACACACCATAGAAACATGAAAGACCACACATTAACCAACGATACCAATGGGGAACCGGTGTCGACTTAGGACGGCAATCTGCCATGTAAGTAGCAGACGGTGTGGTTATTTTACACCACAATATACAGATACTGATCTGAGAGCTATCTTATTTTATTTAATGTTTCAGACGTGTGATATGTTGGCATGCCATAATCATTGGCATACTGCTTTATTATACATTGATCAGGTAAGAATAATCATTGGCATACTGCTTTATTATACATTGATCAGGTAAGACTTACCATAATCATTGGCATACTGCTTTATTATACATTGATCAGGTAAGAATAATCATTGGCATACTGCTTTATTATACATTGATCAGGTAAGAATAATCATTGGCATACTGCTTTATTATACATTGATCAGGTAAGAATAACCATTCAGTTTTGATATATACACAGATACAACTCTTTCGTGTAACAGAGAACACAGGGGTAGAAAAATGTATAATGATTGATATTTTCATCAGGAGTAGAAATGTCATGGTTACGAAACGAAAGTTTGTAAGACTTATTCCTCTTTGAGAAACCTTTAAAAATTTGTTATCTCGAGCTTTACAATTTTTCACATCATCTTGCATGTTTCCGACAACAACATATAGGTACTACGCACATATATATATAACATCATATATATTAATAGAAATGTTTAAATGTGCTTAATCATAAAGCAAAATAAAATATTGTTAATATTTCAAATTTGTCATAGGTCAATAAGGTAAATAAAACATTGAATCTCAAATTGCATAATAGGTTCATCAAAGCTTTTTAAAAAGATTTCGAAAATTTTAATCGTAATTCATTATTTCAAACGTACATGTATATTCAAAAGACATATATAGATGGATAAAGAGAAGTGCATATCTTTGTATATCTTACTCTCATTTCTTATTGAATATTTCATTTCGGAAAATGTATTTCATTGAAACAATATATAGATTATAATATTTTTTTTGTTTTATTTTCAGGGAAAAATAAAAGATGCATTGCGCATTTTTGATGAAGAGGTAATGATGTATCTGATTCTCGATATTTAATTATAAGATTATATCTAAGGTTTTTGTTTGACGTCAAATTGGCGGTTTGTTACGATTATAAACTTATAGCACGAATAATTTTATTGTAGATTTTACCACGTGCGTCTACAACAGGGACCATGTTTTCAATTGTAGACAGTTCTTCTTTGCTGTACAGACTAGAACTTGAAGGTACATGTTTCTATATTGTTCAAGGGATAAATGCTTAGTACTGAAAGTTAAACGCGAAATCAAAAGAAGAATTCAAAACAAGATTAATGGGTATACGAAAGCATGAGAAATGCATAATAAAGCAAAATAACCGAGTCAATCTACAAGCGAATAATATATATCTCAATTGTTAAAACCTTTTTATCAGTATTATCTTTCCCAAATGCCGCTTCGTTGGAACATGTCAGTAATACGGGGCTGATGTGAGCTTCGTATTGAAGGATTTGAATTTTATCAGACATTTTGCATTAATGTTCTAAATAATCCCCTTCAGTACATGTATCTATACACCTTTGCCACCTGTGTTTACTGGCCTCAATACCACTTTTAAAGTTTAAAGAACGCCTTACCTTAATTGCTCAAAAAGTCATCCACTACAAGTATGACGTCATCATCGGACTGAAAGTGGATGCCAGAAATAGCTGCTTTCAGTTTTGGGAATAGATGAAAGTCTAATGGAGCATATTGGTGAATACGGCGGATGCTTAATCAAATTAAAGCCACCGTCATGGCATGGTAGTGACAGACTTGAGAACAGGAGCATTGTCCTAAGTTTAATATTTTCCCACAACTGTGTCAGAAGTGAATTGGAGATACATGTAATATATCATCCCAGTAAACCGAGGCCATAACCTTCCCAACTAAAGGAACGGTCTCTGCCTTCTTTGGTCGGGGTAAGCCTGGTGCTTCCACCGTTTTGACTTTTGTTTGGCCTCTGGGGTAAAATGATTGACATATGTTTCATCCATAGTGAGCAATCTTTGAAGAAAAAATGACGGGATCTCCCTCAAAAAGTTGGAATTAGCACGCGATAGAGTGCGCCTGGTGTGCATCTGATCAACTGTCAGAAGTCTTGGTACCCAACGGGACGAAAACTCTCTCAATTCCAGATCTTAAGTCATAATGGAATGTACACTTTCCTGTGTAATGCCAGCTGTACCGGCTATATATCTTTCTGTAACTCGTCTCTAAGTCATAACACTATCATGGACAAAATTGATCATTTTTGTAGTTGCAACAGTGACAGACCTTCCAGGACGTCGTCACCCTCAATGCAGTGTCTGCCGCGCTTAAATACCGCCACCCACCTCTTCACTGTAGCATATGAAGGGTAATTTTTCCCTAGTGTTGTTACCATATCATTATGGTGTTAAACCTTTTTGATGCATATCACTGCTCTTTTACCGATTTTGTCTATCTCCTTCAATATGAGGCTAACAACATACCAATCAGCCCTCGTAGTTATAGTACAGATATTTTAACTATACATAGATATAACTTTTTCTTTATCTCTTGAACTTACGTACACTATATTGCCCTATGTCTTAAATGGCCATTTGAGCACCTCATTGTATGACAAGCGTGACGATTTCAGCTTCTACGTAACTAATTTCCCTTTCATGAATAGCAACAATCCGTATTCAAAGCCACCAATTTCAATCATATTACCAGCATAACGTCTTTCATTTTCTCCACGCTCTACACTACCTTCCCACAAAAAAAAACTCAAAAACACATTTCTTTCAAAAAATGGTAATAGGAGATACAAATACCTCGTAATAGGGTAGGGGATACTTATTTCGTGAAATAACAATCTGATTAAAACAAAAAGTATACCAAAGACGATATCATTGGGATGCTTGAGTGTTTGATTGACAGCATTTTTGTTGTGTTTGGAGAAACCTTATTCCAGCAGATAGTCGACAGCCCAATGGATACTAATTGTGCCCTACTGCTTGTGAGTTATTTTTATATTCATTCGAAGCTGACTTCATCCAGACCTTGCTCTCGACTGAGCGAAAGCATCTCACATCTCAGTTTAATTTTACCTTCAGATACATAGATGACGTAGCTTTGACATAACTAACTTACCTTTCATGAGTAGCAACATTCCGTCTTCTCCTGCTTATGGCGTTTTTGTTTCTCAGCTGAAACGGTACGCCATGGCATGTTTCAAATATGAAGATTTCATCGTAAGAGCCAAACGGCTTGCAAATAAGCTACTTGATCAGGGTTATATCACGCAACGGCTGAAATCATCATTGCGGAAGATCTTCAGTCGCTACGGGGATATAATAAAAGCATACCAGATCCCCCTTTCCAGAATTATCAGTTACATTCTACGTTTTGATTCAATGGCTGTAGTCATCACCAAATAAGACATTCTTACCTGATCTGACATTAAAATGTACATCGAGACAATCACCGAATTTGACAGGTTTCCATGGAGCTGTTGCGAAGGGATCTTTCAATACATAAGGCGTTGCATGCAATCAGGAGACGCTGACTCTCCCCGGGTACCTGGTCTCACTTCGGAGTGTTGTTCATTCCGGGGTTTGCAGCCGTTCCTATGGGAATTCTCACGATTTGGCTCGACTTTGAGACTTGTTCGGTACTTCTTTGATACTTACTTATGTTAAAAAGGAATTTTGGTGTTTACTTATGTTAAAAAGGAATCAAGGCAAAAGAAAGATGGGAGGAGCTGTATGAATTATCTCACAGACACACGGGTAACAACAACTGGATATTCCAAGATGTCCATTTGATGATGATAGCCAGTAACAGTAAGAAAATAACAGCGGCTGACAAAGTGCTGAATGGATTGAAAGAATTTGCAAGGTACCTATCCATTTCAAGTGCTATAGGCAAGATATAAAATAAAGTGAAGAAATTCAAATGAAATTCTATTTCACTGCTGTATAAATATCAATAAAAATCCTATTACTGTAATAATATTTGCTATTGTTATGACCAAATATGCCTTCGATGTGGATGTTAGACTGTTCTCTCACAAGACAATGTTGCTATGAGCACCGAATACTACCTGATGCTATGACCTCGGTTAATTTGTTTTAAATTCAGAAAATACAGCGGAGACAATGCTATGGTAACAAAAATGGTCGGAGTCACCCTATGTGAAGCAATTAAAGCGTACGGTGAAGGCGAGTATGAAACTGCCACAGATCTGTTGATGTCCATTAAATACGACATTCACAGGATAGGAGGCAGCACCGCTCAGGTAAATGCTCTGTTTATCTTTATGCAAATAAAAGTATGTAAGATTGAATAAATGTTTTTAAAATGACTTATTGAACTCTATCGCAAGAATATGATTTCTCGGGCACCTGGTCTCACTTCGGAATGTTGTTCATTCCGGGGTTCGCAACCGTTTTGATAGGAATTCTCACGATTTTGCTTTGCCTTCTCGACTGTGAGACTGAATGACGGTTTGGTACTTCTTTGATGTTTATTCTATTCATTAGCCAAACGCTTTATCAAATATACCCATATATACAATCAGGAATGTATGTAATTTAATCTTAAAATTTCGTGATATTGTTATGCAGAATTGAAATTCATAAACCATACTAGTAAAAGGTACATGTAGCATTGTTGTATATCATTGTTTTCTATTATTAAATATATACCTTCTTTCGATATCATGCATATGTGAAAAATATCTCCGGTAAGACTGCCTTGCTCTGATGATCGTGGAACACAACACATACTGTGACAAATAATAATGAAAAATGAGTTTTATAGACAACATATTACAAAGTCAAGTAAGAACTAAATTAAGTCAAAAAGTCTTCCAGTGGAAGAATGAGCAATTGAAAGGAGGGAGCTGGTATCTGCAACAGCACTCGGTTGATGAACGCACAACTGAAATATCAAAACAACCCATGCAAAAACACAGGGCAAACATTAAAATAACATTTGACAAATATAATACCACGGAAGTGTTTCAACTCTATACCTTTTGGAAGAAAATTTCAAACCAATTTTCATTCACCAGACATGTGTTTCGAATATCAAATTCCTATCAGTGATGATTCCTGCCAAAGATATTTTCATACGCCGCCCAGATACACTTCACTAGCGCCCCATGGTTTTATTTTTAGAATTTAAATTTGTGCATTTACTTTCCATAGGGTCGATTGAGTAGTTTATCAATATAAAATCTATGTTCAAAATAGCATTTGAGAGATGGTGTTAACCTCCTTTAATTTCGATGATATTTCTCGATGAAAAGACATCTTCCGTATGTTTCCTTTGGCATTTTTTCATAACCTAATTTGTCTCATTCATGTCAATAGAGAGACTTATTCAGCCAGTTGTTGATTCACTCTGCCATAAAATCTACAAAAGAACAACACAACAGAAATGCAAGGTAAGCAATATTTTTTTCTAAATTCAATTCATGTTATAAAAGAAAAAATGGAAAGACAGAGGCGAGGATGAGAGAGATCTTCCAAAATGTAAATATACTAATTCATGATTTGAATTAATTTTTCTGTATCATTTAAGCCATTAAGCAGTATAGCACACTTATTCATCTCGCTTTTTCTTATATTACTTATCAAACAAGAAAATTCAACGTTACATGGAAGAAGGTACAGAATGCCAGTATTAAACAGCTGAATGAATTACCTATTCAAGCTAATGATTATTTAGACATAATACATGTTTTAGCTCACCCGAGTAAAGCTCAATTGAGCTATTGTCATATCATGCCGTCCGTCGAAAAATTTTCACATGAACTCCAGAATTGCTGAAGGGATTTTTATGAAACTCCATAGGTTTGAACTAATAGTCCGCAACATGTGTAATTGTTTAACGTCCGGATCCGTCAGCAGATGGCGCGACCAAAGGCAAAAGTAGGCCAGGGGGTACCCTCCTTTGACAAACTTCTTCAGAACCGAAACACTTATCGACAAACCAAAAACAACAGGATGATCTAGAGGGATGTCTGTTGTTATTTTTGGTTCCACTCCGAAATAATTTTCCCTTTGACAAATTTTATATTATACTTTATATCTTCCAAAATGGAAGTAACAGGATGTGACAATTCTACCGAATTGAAGCGACGACGGTTGTTGCATGCAAGCAGGAGATGCTTACCCTTCCTGGGCACCTGGTCTTACTCCCATATCGAGAGTTCGCTTCTTTTTCTGTGATGGAGGTTTTGTTTGTTTGCTTTGGTTCCTGTTTTATCCTGATTTTGTATTTCTTCGGTTTATGATTTTCTGAATTATCGATTTTGTGCTGTATATAGAGATATGTTCATTATCCATATTTGCCATTCTTCTTGTTTTGTATTCGTATCTTACGTAGCGTTCATAAAAGCGATTATGACCCTCTTGTTTTAGATATCCCTAGTGGGCATTGATTAGAAACATTCAGGATACGCAATTAATTAGATGTATGTTAAACGTCTTTAAATTCAATAGCATCATTTCAAACCTGATAAATTTACAACATGGACCAGACATGCATGTTTCGGGTACTAAACCCTTGTCAGTGACCCTCAGTCTACACGATGTTATATGGCCAAAATGAAAATTATCATGTCCAACAATGTACCAAAAGACGTAGCAGAATGTGTGGGATGTGATGCAACAGGATGATGCCATATGATGCCAATATAAATCGTACGTGGACTATACATGAAAACACAAAAGGCTCAACTCTGCAGACAGATGAATGTCCCCTTAATAAATCTCAATGCAATGTGCAATACATACATGCTTCGGAAAATGAATTGTCATCAGTGGTACTCAGTTGCCAAAATTATGCAAAGTTCAAAACAGAAATTCCCTCTCATTTATAGATTTCAGCAATGTACTAAGGAACAAATTTTCAGTATACTTTCTATCGTGAAAAGTTCAGTGCACCATACGCGCATTTCAGCATGTTATGTATCATCAGTAATGCCTGGCCGAAATAGAGGAAATCCAAATAGTGAAGAGATGAAGAGAAAATCTTAAACATATAACATAAACAAAGTTCGCTTCTTTTCGTGTGGTAGGGGTTTTTCTTTGTTTGCTCTGGTTCCTGTGTTATCCTGATTTTGTATGCCTTAGGTTAATGATTTTCTGAATTATTTTAGTACACGAAACGGGCATATCTGGTCCATGCTGTAAATCTATCAGGTTTTCAATGATGCTATCGAATTTAAAGACGTTTAACATTTGTAGTGTGTATTGGGATATGGTCATTTTCTGAATTATCGATTTTGTAGTGTGTATTGGGATATGGTCATTTATTCTCGCAGAGGTATCAACAAGATGTGGATTTTAAAGAATTCGGAGGAACTTTTAGAACATCTGAAATCCACTCATTTTAGTTGAGTCCATCCAATCAAAGCTTTTGATTTTTCGACACTTTACACTACAATTCCATATTCTAAATTAAAAGAAAGACTCCCAAAAATTATAAGTAATGCGTTTACAAGTAAGAACGGTAATCGCAAATACAACTATATTGTTGTTAATTATGACAAAACCTTCTTTGTAAAAGAAAGTCCGATTCTGAAAATAAGTATACTGAAACAGAAATTATTCAGATGTTAAACTTTCTGATCGACAACATTTTTGTGGTGTTTCGAGGAAAGGTCTTCCAGCAGATACTTAGCTTCTGACTTCAACTTCACTGACAGATACATAGACGATGTGTTGTCCATCAATAATCCAAAATTCGCGGATTACCTGAGCAGTATCTATCCTTCGGAGCTTGGAGTCAAATAAAGTACAGAGACATAAAATACAGCGTCCTATTTGGACATAATGTTGTCCTACAACTCTGATGGTCACATGAACACCTCACTCTATGACAAACGTGACGACTTCAATTTCAGCATCACAAACTTTCCTTTTCTGAGTAGCAACATCCCTTCATCGCATGCTTATGGCGTGTTCATATTTCAGTTTATACGCTATGCAAGAGCAGGTACAAAATATACGGATTTTGTTCTGAGAGCTAGGCGTCTTTTAGATAAGCTTCTCAGTCAGGGTTATGTTTGTGACCGACTAACATCGTCACTGAGGAACGTTTATGTCGATATGGGGAACGCGTATTACACTATGATATCCCACACTCCAGAATGGTGGATGATATTCTGTCATAGACCATTTGAACCATCCATTAAAGATTGTACTCTATATCTTCATAAATGGAAGTAACCGGATGTGACAGTTCTACCGAATTGAAATGGCGGGTGGGACATGCAAGCAGGAGATGCTTACTCTTCCTGGGCACCTGATCTCACTCCCATATCGGGAGTTTGCTTTTTTTCATATGGTGGAGGTTTTTGTTTGTTTGCTTTGGTTCCTAATTTTTTTCTTAATTTATGAATGATCGATTTTGTGCTGTACTCAGGGATATGGTCATTATCCTTATTTGTTATTGTCCATATTTGTAATTACTTTACTTTACTGCTTTAAGTATTAATACTTTCTAAAAATCCTTATTAAAATTTATTCCCCAGGATGTTGTTGGCAGAGAGGAAGGCACTTAAAGAGAATGACCGACTGACTGAAAAATTAATGGCCGCCACTATACAGAGACATATAAGTTCAGAATTGTAAACAATACACGGGACAAAGTTCAATTTAATACTCAATTTCAATCACTTTTCAATTGTGCAATCTTATGTATGTTTTTACTTTTTAAACCTGTGCATTACAGTTATATTTATGTTTCTTTAATATTGTCTCTGGTGCATGAAAATTGGTTTGAAATTTTCTTTAATAAGGTATAAAGTTGAAACACTTCCGTATTATTGAAATATGTCTTAAAATCATATATGTATTTATTCTTAATATAGGGGCATTAGAATTTGCATGGACATTTGGCCAAATAGGGGCAGATCTAAGTATATTTCATAATCTATTATTTCATTCGTCACTTCGGTACATGTACGTATGTCTATTTGTCCGAATTATGTTGCCCTTTATTTCTTATAAAAATATAGATATTGGGTTTCAATTTGTCATGAATAGTTCATATGTCTATATATTGGAGATAAAATTCAGGTTTCGTTTTTGGTACATTCTAGTCAGATTTTCATACTCATACAGGTCGGAATGTTAAGGTACATAATGAAAATAAGGCAATGCTCTATCTTATTGGTTTGGGGAAATCTCAGATAAATATTTCAGATTTATCTGAGATTTCCCCAAACATTATTGGGAGTTCGCTTCTTTTCATGTTGTGGAGGTTTTTGTTTGTTTGCTTTGGTTCCTGCTTTAATGTAATATTGTATGCCTTCAATATATGATTTTCTGCATTATCAATTTTGTACATAACTGTGCATTGGGATATGGTCATTGTCCATATTTGTCATTGACATGTATATATTATATCAATAAAAAGAATTAAATCGCTCAGAAAGATTAAGTGACAAATATGGTCAATGACCATATCCCAATACACAGTACAAAACACGAAAGAGGACGCAAAACAGAAAAGAAAAAAGAAAAAATAACGGCTGAAATCATCTTTAACGACGTTCTTCGGTCGCTACGGGGATAAAATAAAAATCAAATATCAGATACTCTTTCCAAAATGATCAATGACAGTTTGAATTGTGATTGAATGGCTGACATCATCACCAAACAAGAATTACTTACATGATGTTTACATCAATATGTACATCGAGACAATCACCGAATCTGACAAGTTTCCGTGAAGCTGTTGCAACGGGTGATACATGTAATTAGGAGACGTTGACTCTCACCGGGCACCGGGTCTTACCTCGGAATGTTGTTCATCCCGAGGTTCGCAATCGTTCCTATTAAAATTCTAATGATTTTGCCTTGCCTACTCGACTTTGAGACTGAATAAGTGAATTGTACTTAGTTAATGCTTAAAGAAATGACCTCATCAAATTTCAACATCCGGGCATGGAGGTGTACGAAGATGTGTAATATCAGTCCCATCCATTCATTTCTTTCATGATAAAAGAAAAGGGGATTGTTGTGAAATAAAAAGATTGTCTGTCCATTAGGTTTAAATACAGCTAAACCCGTAATCTTTATATACACGGTTTTGATACTTTCTGTCTCAAATCACATAAACATTTTTTTATTTAATTTTCATTAGTAATTAATTTTCATACAAATTCTTCTTTGTTTATCAACCCTCTCCCGCCTCAGGGATTTAAGGTACGTAGTTCAAGACATGTGCATTAATCAATGAACGTTTTTACATCGTGTGATGATAACAGTTAATGATTTTTATGTATATTTCATTGTTGTTTTTATCATTGTCTTCTTCCATTTTCACAGCAATTTGAGTTAAAGAAGATCCTGACAATAATCTCAACAGCACTCAAAATAGAGCACCAATTTGAGCATCGACGGACCCCTAGCAAGCTAGAGGTGGGACCAGGTGCCCGGGAGGAGTAAGCATCCCCTGTTGGCTAGCCGCACCCGCCGTCGATGATCATGCTTAACAATGAAAACATATAAAAAACATGAACTGCACTGACTGAGGCCATTTCTATGTAGAAATGCTATGTGATTCATCATAATTCTTTTTAATGTTGCTTAGAAGATGGACTGATCAGGGATTTATATTTTAATATCATGTTCCTTTTTCTTCATATAGTTATCTGCTTGATTTATCATATTTATTTCATGCTGTAAAACATAATATTAATTGTTCTTGTCTTATATATTTTATAGAACGTTACAATTTCATTTATCAGGGACTAATTCTGCAAAATATTTCATTCACGATCCTATGAATTACGTACATTCTCTGTTCTTGTATATTGGTTTGATTTGTTCGGGTAACATTGTCAATTAAACCTTTTATTCCGGAGAAATTTGTACTATTAAATGGTTTCAAACTTGATAACATCAATTAAGAACAAATAGATTTGCAGCATGGACCAGACATAATAACCCTCGTCAGTTTTCCTCAATCGAAACAATGAAACATGGCAAAAGATTGTTAAAGTTACTATGTCCAAAATTGTACAGAAGCTAAAGAAGATATTGAGGACAATCTTATCAGTACTCATAATAGAACACCCAACTGAGTATCGACTGACTCCTAGGAAGCTAAAGATGGGACCAGGTACCCGGTAGGAGTAAGCATCCCCTGTTTGGTTAGCCGCCGTCGATGTTGACGCAAGAAACTAAACCAATATATCTACAAAGCATGCACTGTGCGAATGTAAGTTGTTTAACGTCTTCAAATCTTATAAAATCATTTTAAAAGAACAGATGAATTTGCAGCATGGACCAGACGTGCACGTTTCGGGTACTTAACCTTCGTCAGTGATCCTCAATCTAAACAATTTAATGTATTGCACATCAAGTTTTTAATTTTCTTATGAGTTAAAGTTAAAGGGATTTATCAATTGATGTATCATACGTTCATCAATATAAATTAATTGTTTAGGGAAGTTTTTTCTGTTTATTATGTATTCATTGTAAGGAAGGAAAGCAACGAATAAATGTAAACAAATTATTTTATTAACAATTTTAAAATAATTGTTGTTATGACATTGTTGTTACTTTTGCTATCTTTGATTTATAAAAAGTGACCAGGTGTAAAAGCTGTATCCAGGAAGTGAATTGAATTTCTTCAACGGATTCCTTTGAAAGCCCGGAAACAGCAAGCGAGATGGACGGATTGTCAAAAGGACGGAAGGACGGTAAACGACATTTCGATATGCCGAAAGCATTTTTCAGGGGTCAGAATATCTGATAAAAGGGCATTATAATTATAAGATTCTTTAACGTTAAAGTAAACTGAATACTAGCCTAAATATTGAGGTTGAATCAATGGTCTGATGTGTACATAAAATCGAAATTCAAAGTTATAAAGTTTCAATTCTACACCGTACTACCCTTTAACGATATATGATACTCATCTCGTTGAGCTCGTAAATCAATTTACCTGACATGGTCGCAATAGTTCTTTCTATATAGACATAACATAAGTCAGTGACAAATATGGATAATGACCATATCCCTGTCTATGTTTTGTGGATATCGTTTTCAATTCATGAACATAGACGGCTGATGTGACAAGCCCAACAGGAGATGCTTCATCCTCCCGGGCACCTGGCCCAACCTTTAGCTTGCAAGGGGTCCGTCGATGCTCAAGTTGGTGCTCTATTGTTAGTGTTGTTGAGATTGTCGTCAGGATTTTCTTTATCTCATTTGTGTCACACTTATGGCCGATGCAGTGTGGGGCTCGTAAAAATGGTTCCCTGCAAGGGGTTCGACAGTAAGTGTTTTGAATATCTTTCCCTGGCATGCTCGCCATAGCCCTTTCTTTATAGACATAACCTCAGTCAGTGCATGTTTTGTAGACATTGTTTTCAGTTTCGTGCCATCGACGGTAAGAGTTGATGCTGTTGAGATTGTCGTCAGAATCTTCTTTATCTCATAATTCCTAAACGATGAAGACAAAATTCACAGTAAACATTTGTTCGTAAATATATAGAAAAAAGTAACATAAATTATTCGTCTAATAAATTATCAAACACAAAAGACTTCAGATAAACAAACGAGACCAATGGGCATACGGTGGCCACTTTGGACGGCCATTTGCCACACAGGTAGCAAAAGGTGTGGTTATCCTGGATTACGTGCGCACAACCCTCTCATTTATCGTATACGTTATAATGTAACGTTATAATGTAACGTTATATGTCTTCAAAATGATCGCATCATGTATCAAAACAGAAAAAAATGTTTGTTCCAGTTCTGCCGGTACAAGAGTTTGCATCTTTGGTTGATCGTCTGTCTCTTCAACGCATTTGAAAATTACTGTTACAAAGTTTTTTTTTGGAAATTTCTAAAACGTGGATCCTGTAGCTTCATATCCAATCCATTCTACTACGTCTTTCAGTACATATTTGGACTTTAAAAATTTTCACACTTTTTGGCCATATTACTTTGTTTAGACTGAGGATCACTGACGAGGGTTAAGTACTCGAAACGTGCATGTCTGGTCCATGCTTCAAATTCATCTGGTTTTAAATGACGCTATCTAAATTGAAGAATGATGTTTAATTTTTGATCAACAGTCACAAGGTACTTTATGACCGATTTAGGGGTTATTTGGATCTATCCTTTAAATTTTTAGTATAAAAGATGAGATACACTTTGAAAAATAGAAAAAAAAAACATGTATGAAAAATTTCGTGAGAAAACCGCATGATACAATTCGGAGATACATCCATTTTCGGTTCAAAGTTTTATTTAAAGCTTTGTACAAGTACTACCGGTATTAGAGTTTGAACACAAGGGTCACAAGGTATCATATGATGGTATTTTTTTCCTTGTTTGATAAATGATATAATATAACGGATATTGTATTTGTCGATTCCATTCTCTCGTCAACAAGAGATTCCAATGTGGTACGAATAATAAATCAATCAAAACTTAATTTCCGCTATTATTCCTGAAGTGGAAAGGGATACGCTAATTTACTTCCTTTTTCCTCGCGCTTATACAATGTACATTCAACGTTTAGAAATAATCTACATCATTTGGACTGGTTTTGTACAAGCAATGTTTGAATGTAAATATGATAAGAAAAGGAAAAGATCCCTATCAAGGCGCTGTTGCAACACGCACAGCAAAATACCAAAATACCCTTATGCAAAAGAGAGAATATGAACTGAATCTGATACTTTCGTGCAAAAATATATAATATGTTTTTCTTCAGATATAAGAGTGTCACTGCTGGTGGACTAGGAGTCTCCGAGGGCCAAGTTCGATCAATTTCGGTTGATCGTTTCTTCAACGCATTTTAAAATTTCTTTCATTAAAATTTCTTGAAATTTCAAAAACGTGGGTCCTGTAGCATTATATCCCATCTATCCTGCTACGTCTTTTGGTAAGATTTCTCAACATAGTAACTTTCACACTTTTTTGGCATATTACATTGTTTAGATTTGAGGATCACTGATGAGGTGAAGTACCCGAAACGTGCATGTCTGGTCCATGCTGCCAATTTATCTGTTCTTAAGGTAAAGTATCCCCCAGGTCAGAATTACAGGTAATATTTTGCTGTGATTCCCTATTTTATCTATCCCGAATATTGTTCAGATTATCAAACTAAAATGTTTTCGGGAAAAGAAACTTTTATAGATACATTTTATCACCTCTAGAAAGGGATTTTTCATACTTTCCCATAGGGTCTAATGTTAAAGTTCAAACGGCTTAAGGTGTCGGTATAGTCATGAAACCACGCATAATATTTCGTTTGTGTATCAGGTTTAACACTAGCTTTGGATATATGGAAATGAAAATATTGTAAAAGTTGTTATTTAGGAAATATGAGTATCTAAGACCCAAGGGATGCTCTACCTTAAATGATGCTATTGCATTTGAAGACGTTTGCTGTAAATTTATCAGGTTTGAAATGATGCTTTTGAATTTAAAGACGTTTAACATGAACATCTATATCATTAATGTGTTTAATGTTTTTCTTGCTCTTTATGTCTCTTGTTGTCTTTGTCTATTCTGGGTTTACACACAAGTGTGTTTCGGTATTTTGCTGTCGATGTTGCAACCTAGTCCTGTACGGGCTCCTCTTTCTTTCAATGTTAACCATTTTCAAAATCAATGGCATCATTTTAGAACAGATAAATTTGCAGCATGGACCAGACATGCACGTTTCGGGTACTTAACCCTCGTCAGTAATCCTCAATCTAAACAATGTAATTTGACAAAAAAGTGTGAGAATGATTAAGTTCAAAAAAATTACTGAAAGATGTAGCAGGGTGGGTGGAATGTGATTTATCTGTGCTTAAATGATGCTATTCAATTTGAAGACGTTTACATTTATACCACTTGGTGAGTGTCACTGCTGGTGGACCAGGAGTCCCCGAGGGCACATGTAGCCAAGTTCGATCAATTTCGGTTGATCGTTCCTTCAACGCATTCTAAATTTCTGTTATCAAAATTTCTTGAAATTTCTAAAACGTGGGTCCTATAGCATCATATCCCATCCATCCTGCTACGTCTTTCGGTACGCTTTTTCGACATAGTAACTTTCATACTTTTTGGCATATTAAATTGTTTAGATTTGAGGATCACTGACGAGGGTTGAGTACCCGAAACGTGCATGTCTGGTCCATGTTGCAAATTTATCTGTGCTTAAATGATGCTATTCAATTTGAAGACGTTTACATTTATACCACTTGGTGAGTGTCACTGCTGGTGGACCAGGAGTCCCCGAGGGCACATGTAGCCAAGTTCGATCAATTTCGGTTGATCGTTCCTTCAACGCATTCTAAATTTCTGTTATCAAAATTTCTTGAAATTTCTAAAACGTGGGTCCTATAGCATCATATCCCATCCATCCTGCTACGTCTTTCGGTACGCTTTTTCGACATAGTAACTTTCATACTTTTTGGCATATTAAATTGTTTAGATTTGAGGATCACTGACGAGGGTTGAGTACCCGAAACGTGCATGTCTGGTCCATGTTGCAAATTTATCTGTGCTTAAATGATGCTATTCAATTTGAAGACGTTTACATTAATACCACTTGGTGAGTGTCACTGCTGGTGGACCAGGAGTCCCCGAGGGCACATGTAGCCAAGTTCGATCAATTTCGGTTGATCGTTCCTTCAACGCATTCTAAATTTCTGTTATCAAAATTTCTTGAAATTTCTAAAACGTGGGTCCTATAGCATCATATCCCATCCATCCTGCTACGTCTTTCGGTACGCTTTTTCGACATAGTAACTTTCATACTTTTTGGCATATTAAATTGTTTAGATTTGAGGATCACTGACGAGGGTTGAGTACCCGAAACGTGCATGTCTGGTCCATGTTGCAAATTTATCTGTGCTTAAATGATGCTATTCAATTTGAAGACGTTTACACATACTACAGGACCCACGATTTAGAAATTTCAATAATGCCGAAGGGTTCCAAATCTATACCTTCTTGAAGAAAATTCTGCACCAATTTCCATGCACCAGACACAAGATATTTTGTGACGAAATTTTCAAATGTGTTGAAGAGACAGAGAACTTGGCTACATGTGCCCTCCGGGACTCTTGGGCCAACACCACCAGCAGTGACTCTAACCAAGTGGTACAAATGTTAAACGTCTTCAAATTCAATAGCATAATTTCAGAAGAGATAAATTTGCAGCATTTGATATCTCTGTTGGTGTACTGTTAGTCCCAGATGATATCGTACGCCTGATATCACTGTGAGTCTACACGATGATATCGTACGCCTGATATCACTGTGCGTCTACACGATGATATCGTACGCCTGATTTCACTGTGCCTCTACACGATGATACCGTACGCCTGATATCACTGCGCTTCTACAAGAGGATATCGTACACCTGATTTCACTGTGCTTCTACACATTGATGTCGTACGCCTGATATCATTGTGCTTCTACACGATGATATCGTACGCTGATTTCACTGTGCTTTTACACGGACTTGAGAAAATATTTGAATTTGTTCATCAACTTAATTTGATAAATGATTCTGAAGATAAGTCGTACATTGTATCTTCCTGATACAAACGTAACATAGCTCTGTCCCAACATTGGTTTCATTGTGATTCTGCATTGACTGAAAATGAGTTTGAATAATTTCATAAATCATTCTGAAACTTAGTCGTGCATTGTATCTCCCTGATGTTATAGCTCTGCCCTTAGTGATTCAATTCTATACCTTATGAAGAACATTTCAAACTAATCTATTTATGCAACAGACACATGTTTCGGCTGAATGGCTGTAGTTATCACCAAACAAGACATTCATCAAAATGTACATCGAGACAATTACCGAATTTGACAGGTTTCCATGGAGCTGTTGCGACGGGTGTTACATGCAATCATGAAACGCTGACTCTCCCCGGGCACCTGATTACACTTTGGAGTGTTGTTCATTCCGGGATTCGCAGCCGTTCCGATCGGAATTCTAACGTTTGGGCCTTGCTTTCTCCACTTTTAGACTGAATAACTGTTAGGTACTTCTTTGATGTTTATTTCGGATATTAAATCCTCATCAGTGATGCATCCAGCAAAGTGAATTTTAGACATAGACAAAATTTATTTTAGTAGCGCCTTCTGGTTATATTTTTTAAAGTTGAATTTGTGCGATTTGCAGAGGATGCGCGGCTCCAAATTTCCTTTATGGTCGATTCAGTAGCATATCCAAACAAAATCTATGTTCAAGTTGCATTTGAGGGATGGTGCAAAGATTTTTACTTTAATTTCGATGATATGTTTGAATGAAATGACAAGTTTCCGAAATAGCACAGTAGTATGTATGACGTCAAATTGAGTAAGAGTACCATAACCAAGCTTTTTTCGGGAGACAGAGCTGGAAAAAAGTCATTGATTCACTTAAGTTACATCCATGTCATGGGGAACGAGTTTAACTGTCAAAACTGGAGCAGGAAAGAAGTGTAAACATGTATTTAATGATATGAAAGAAAACTTTAAACCAATTTATTTTGCATGTCTGGTCCATGCTGCAAATTCATCTGTTCTTAAATGATGCTATTGAATTTGAAGACGTTTAACATTTGAACAACTTGGTGAGTGTCACTGCTGCTGGACCAGGAGTCCCCGAGGGCACATGTAGCCAAGTTCGATCAACTTCGGTTTATCGTCTGTTTTTTCAACGCAGTCTAAAATTTCTGTTTCCAAATTTCTTGAAATTTCCAAAACGATGGTCCTGTAGCATCATTTCCCACCCATCTTGCTACGTCTTTCGTTACACGTTTGGACAACATAATTTCCATACTCTTTGGTCATATTACATTGCTAAGATTAAGGATCACTGACGAGGGTTAAGTACCCGAAACGTGCACAACAGGAACATCAAACTATTACGAAAGAATATTTCATTAATTATAATAATGATTATTTTACATCAGAATGCAATTGAACAAACATCAAAGTTTCTAGCATTCAGTCTCAAAGTCGAGAAGGCAAGGCAAAATCATTAGACTAAGGAGAAATATCTTCGTTTTGACTATAGTTAAAATACTATTTTCCGTTTCCGTTGAATGTAAACGTCTTCAAATTGAATAGCATCATTTAAGAACAGATAAATTGGCAACGTGGACCAGACATGAACGTTTCGGGTACTTAACCCTCATCAGTGATCCTAAATCTAAACAATGTAATATGCCAAAAAAGTTTGAAAGTTACTACTAAGTATGTCGAAAAATTGTACCGAAAGACGTAGCAGGATGGGTGGGATATGATGCTACAGGACCCACTTTTTAGAAATTTCAAGAAATTTGGTAACAGAAATTTAGTATGCGTTGAAGAAACGATCAATGAAATACCGTGATGTTCTCAAGCATTGTTCTTCAAGTTTTAAAGCATACTTCCCGAAAACAGGGATATGTGAGATCTTATTTCCTGCATTTCAATAAACACCCTTAGGAAGCGTAATCGTCTTTTGCTATTGAATAAAGAAAATATAAAGAATCTAGGTCATTTAAAGATTTTTGAAAATTTTCAATTGAAAGGCAGTGGGTACAATAAGGTAACTAAGAATATACTTATGATAAAACTAATCACAAACTCTGTCAGCATTGTTAAAAGATAACTTTAAAAAAAAACAGATGAACGTTGAGTTTAAGACAAAACTTAGATATGAGCGTAATTGACCCTTCCGATTGCGAAAAAAAAATGCAAAATTTCGTGACGTCACAATGCTTTTACCTCGGTCAAACATCGAAATTGGATTGTGACGTCATGGAATTTCTCAAAAATTTCCCGCGTTCGGAAGGGTCAATTATTATGGGTAATTCCGACAATAAATGTTACAGTCAATTGGACACAAATCTTTCAAATGCGATAGATATTCAGAGTGATGGCATCATTTATCAAAACAGGTCATTTTTATTACAGATTGGACCAGGCATGCACGATCCGGGTAGTGAAACCTTGTCATTTATTCTAAACCCAAACAATGAGTATCCGCAGAGTGAAAACATATTCAAAAGATTCCAAAAGAGTGAATGGAAGAATGGAATATTATTTGTAATGACGCTATTTATTATTTTTCAAATTTCATATAGTTTGTTAGTGAATTTTCAATTTAAATAAAGGAGATCAAATATATTGATCGAAACTTCGCGACATGTTCCCTCGGGGACCTTGGGTCCACCAGCAGTGACACTCAATAAGTGGTGTAAAAGAAATAAGTTTCGTAGGGAACATACTTCAGAAGCGCCCCTTTAAATGTCATCTGATCCATTTCTACCTTTTCTAGTTGATTTATTAATATTATCTTTCAAATTTAACAGTGTTGCATAACGAAATAGCCAGACAGAGATAACAAGTGACTATGATACTTTAAGGTATTCAAATTCAGTGGTAAGGGAAGTAAGCCATTTCAGCAAACTCATGCACTGTACATATTTACACTCTCTTATTCGTGTCAGAACCCGCAACAGTCCATTAACTCCAAAGGATATAATTCGGGTACATGTGGGCAAGACTGTTAATTTAAGAAATATATGTCTTAATGGTAAACCACCCCTATACATCTGCTATTTAATGACGTATTTAAATTCATTGTTTAAGTGACAAATATAGGAAAAACAATATCCCTATCAAGAAGTACAAATCGTAAATCGAAAAATCATCTCACAAAGGGCATACAAAACCAGGATAACACCAGAACTAAAGCAAAGGAGCAGAAATTTCATTTAACACTGGTAGATGGAATTCCGAAATATTCGTTTAATGACATCAAATATTTAAATCGAAAAACACATTAAGAATGCAACAAACAACGTGCACTGAATCTTAACAATAGAACAATTATTTCAATATTGACATTTGCACTACATTTATTAAAAAAAAACCAAATGTTTTAACAAAACAAAAACCCAAGGTGTTAACCACCTGGAAGGAGGCAAAGTTTCACAACCACAACCTTTCGGCAAGTATAACTATTCAAAAGCTGAAGTTCAACACTAAAGAGATGCTTCCAATGTTAATTTTATCATTTTAGCGTATGTATAAGTATCCTTATTGTTCCACATTATATTACCAATACATGGACATTGATGAAATAAGGAAATTGACATCGGGAAGTGATACATCATTGAACTTTGAAAAGTATACATATTATCTACTTTGGCATACAGTATCATAATCAGCATGATGGTAGATGTGTTTAGTCGAAGGGATACCTACCTATACTATGTAATCTGGATTTATGTGTATGTCGTTGATGTAAAGACGAAGCACGTCGATCCTGAAAGTGAAAACTGTGGAAATAGCACTCATATAAAGTTAGTGTTTACTAAATGTTATTTCTTTTTTTATACAATCAGTGATCATGTGATATTTCTCTTGACAATTGTTCCCTTCGTGATGTCTTGTTTATTACATTTTTTGTTTGTTTATTTCTCGTCGTATCTGCTTTATAAAAGTCTTTTTAAATTATCACTTCATCATTTTTTGGCGAATGAAATTAATTAAGGCATGCTGTAAAATGCAGGAAGATATAATCTGGAAATAGAACATCCAAATCTTTTATGTTTTTTTTTTTGCAGAACATTTTATTATGTTTCATTCCTATTAATATTGTATGTCTTTTTGATAGATGCAACCATCCAACCACAAAATATACTTGTATCTTCCGAAATGAATTCAACCGAATGACACAATTCTACCGGGTGTTGCTTGAAAGCAGGAGATGCTTACTCTTCCCGGGTACTTGGTTTCACTCCCATATTTGGAATTAGCTTTTTCATATGTGGAGTTTTTGGTTTGGTTGCTTTTGTTCCTGTTTTTTATCCTGATTTTGTATACTTTCGGTTTACGATGTTCTGAATTAGCGTTTTTGTACTGTGTATGGGGATATGGTCATTATCAATATTTATCATATAAAAGAAATGTTACATGTATCTCTCTATCTTAAAATCTTTATCTATCTCTCTCTTTAATATGATGCTAATCTCCATCTATCTATCTCTATAATCGAAATCTTCATCTATGTATCTCTCTTTAAAATGATGCTAATGATTTTGAAGACGTTAAACATCTCTATCTTAAGCTTAAAGATATTATAACAAATAAACTGTTTTTGGGTTTTTTTTTTGCTGTCTGAAAACACTTTGGAGTACCCTTGATGAGGATCTACTACGAGTGTCTAGTGGATTAGTGAGTTTGAAATGTTTAAATTCTTCAATTTCATTAGCATCAATTTAGAGCAGATAAATTTACAACATGGACCAGACATGCACGTTCCGGGTAATATACCCTCGTCAGTGATCCTCAATCTAAACAATGTAATATGACCAAAACCTGCGAACATTATGTCCTAAATATAGCGAAAGACATACCAAAATGGCTGGGATACGATGCTACAGTATCCAGGTTTCAGAAATTTGAGAAATATTTGTAAACAGAATTTTTCAAATGCGTTTGAAGAAACGACCGACCGAAATTGATCGAACTTGGCTACATGTGCCCTCGGGGATTCTTGGTCCACCAGCGGTGACACTCAACAAGTGGTACAAATGTTTAAGGGAGCAACCATTTGATTTGTATGGGAGGGGGGGGGGCAGGAAGACTTTTGCCAGCCGGAAAATATTTTTCGGCCATTTTAAGAGCCGAATTATTTTTTTGTAATTTTCCAATGTTGAAAATAACTTTAAAGTTAAATAATTCAGCGTGATTTTTCGGCCATATTTAACATCAAACACAGAATGAGTTCATCTCTTGCCAGCAGATCACTTCATTTTAATTTCTAGAATGGCATATGATGCCTATAATCTATTTACTTTAATCAGATACTCAACGGAGACAGGCTATATGGTGCTACATGATTTTTGAATTTGATTTATTCACTCCAAATTGCATAAAGTTTGTTCCATTCTTTTATACTTAGTTTATGATACACAAAAAAGTGTTTACTGGGCAGTGGAAAGGTCGGAAGAGAGGGGGGATGGGCAATTTCATGATCCGGAAAATTTTTTGGGCCGGAAAATGTTTTTCCCTATAATTTCGATCCGGATTTTATTTGCGAAGTCTTCCTGCCCCCCATAAAAATCAAATGGTTGCTTCAAATTCATTAGCACCATTTTAGAGCAGATAAATTTACAGCATGGACCAGACATGCACGTTTCGGGTAATAAACCCTCGTCAGTGATCCTCAATCTAAACAATGAAATATGACCAAAATCTGTGAAAATTATGTCCTAAATTCAAAAACGTAACGAGTTTGAACACTTCAATTTTCTTGTTTGCACTTGATGGGTATAATTATAAATGTAAACGTCTTCAAATATAATTTCATCATTTAAGAACAGATAAATTGGCAACATGGACTAGATATGCACGTTTCGGGTACTTAACCCTCATCAGTGATCCTCAAATCTAAACAATGTAATATGCCAAAAAGTTTGAAAGTTACTATGTCGAAAAAGCGTACCGAAAGACGTAGCAGGATGGATGGGATATGATGCTACAGGACCCACGTTTTAGAAATTTCAAGAAATTTTGATAACATAAATTTTAGATTACGTTGAAGAAACGATCAACCGAAATTGATCGAACTTGGCTAGTAATAGGGAAAATCCATAATTTTTTGTTTCAAATATCGAATAATCTTCCCTTCAAGAAAATAAAAGAAATTGTTAAAACGAATTCACAAATTAGTGATCATGGAGATTGAAAAGCTTTTGTAGTATATAGTGAGATGACAAATATGGATAATGACCATATCCCTATACATATATTTATATAGCATATACAACACAAAATCGATAATTCAGAAAATCATAAACCGGAGGCATCACAAATCAGGATAAAATAGGAACTTAAGGAAACAAACAAAAACAGAAATTGAAAATAAGAATAATGATAAAGTGAACATTTCCTTTAGATAAGTAAAATCAGGCTTATGATTCTCTTTCTCTAGTTAGAAATTGACCATTAGTTGAATCCAGCCTAAGATTTTAAATCAGTGAATGAAAGAGTTAAAGAAGCTGAAAGTCACACCGAAAACCAAAAAATCAGAATAAAAAAATCGCAATGAATATGACAAGAACGTGTTGAAATATAAAAGAGAGAAAAAAAAACCCCAGCATGATAGAAACACAAAGTACAACTAATATACGATCTTATAAACACTCTGCAGAGTCAAGTGAAAAAAAAAGTTATTGTAGATGATGCTGTTAATTTGTGATGTTTATAAAATCAGTTTAGTTACAACATTTTTATTCGAATCTCACGTGAATAATGAAAAGGGGAAAATTCAGCTTATATAAATTTATCTCGCTGAAGTGAGAAAAAAAACCCAAAGGGGTCCATTCTTAGGTCATTGGATCAGATTTTAAAATCAAGAAAACTGGGATTGTAGTTGGCATTATTCTAAATAGTTTAAATGATAAAAAATAAAGGTGTAAACAATTATTCAAAATTCAATTTCACTGATCCCAAATTATGCCAAGCATGATTTTGTAATTTTGTACTAATTTTGTAACCTGTTAGTTCGAAATGGAAAAACAGGAAAGAGTAAGATAAATAGAAAATACTCCAATTATTAAAGGTAATCTTCTATTGATAGTTCAAATAATGAATATTCTTTATGTTAACTATCCATGTCTGCTATACAAAATTATTAATTTCTCCCCCAAAATGAAAGCTAAATATTTTACAAAATTGTACAAAGTTGTTCTGACTCATATATCTGTATAGAATTTTACATTTCGAAAAAAAGATATTTAAGTGTAGAATAGGCACAATTAAGGAGGGATTGAATACCAAGATGGCTGCTGGATTATTTGTTTTCTCACATCCTACATGTTGCAAAAGTACAGTATTAACTTCCTAACATATTTGATACGATGATTCATATACATATTTGAGTTTCCTGATGGAGTTTGAATAATTACAAACGTCATTCGAAGAAATCATGGCAATTTACGAAATTGTTGACATTTGGAGTTTTGATCATGAGCAAACAACGACGTCATTTCAACGTTATCGGGAAAATGGCACCGCAAACCTTCGCATTCAAAGGTCTCGTTGGTTTATGTGTGGTCTTTTATTTTTCATGTTTCTATGGTAAGAGTTGGTTTTCCTTGTCCCTTTTTCGTCTCTTTCTGTGGATGTATGCTCTGTGTTTTTGCATTGGGTGATTTGGAGTTTTGCTTTGGGTGCTGCAACCGAGTGTTGTTAAACATCCCCTCCTTTCTTCCAATTATCGTATACATTAGGCACGTACATGTATCTACTAACTCTGTTATCATTAAAATATAGCGAATTAGAAAATAGAGACACATTACTTCACAGTACAATAATATGGAAGTTTCAAACTCTCCACCTTGAAATTAAACCAAAATTTACTCCAACAGACACTTGTTTCGGATAGAAATCCTTATTAGTGATGCGTTCCAGCCAAACTGATTTTCAAACACAGTAATCTATATTAGTTACGCCCTCTAATTTGAATTAAAAAAATCTATCTATTTAGCAAAGAGGGCGCAGTTCAAAAGTTTGCTTAGGGTCAATTCAGTAGCAAAGTTAAACATGTTAGATAAAATATTTGACTACAATCGCACTGTCTGGATAGTGCTGGGATAGTAACGTCCTTTAATTTCGATGATACTGTTAGATAAAGGCGTAGGGGCAAAAGTGACCATTTTTGGCCCAAATCAAAAAACTGAAAAAGGTTATATTTTCTTATTCATTATGCTTCTTCTAAACAAAAAATGACAAATTTTATGTGATTTTTCGAAAACCCAGCCTTTTAGGGCAAAATGATTGAAAATTGAGTACTATGTATTTACATTAGAAATTCAGCTTTTTAGCAAGGGACACACATACAGTTGTAAGCCCTAGAGCAAGGACGTGTAACAGGTTCATACTCATATGAGGCATTCTTTTTCATATTCTGAATGTACATGGCAAGTATAACTTTGTTACATGCGCTTGCTCTATACATACTATAAACTATTATGTTAAAATCTGGTTGTTATCATTTAACCACTAATTTCCATAGTAGTGGACAATTTTGGCGGGAAATAACACTCTTATTAGTTGATTATATCTATTTTAGATTCAGTTTCAATAAACAACAACATCTCTACTCTTATTTGAAAGATAAAAAATGGTATGAAAACAATTTTTGAAAATAGCTAAAAATGGGGCCAAAAACGGCAGATTTTGCCCCTACCCCTTTGACTAGTTTCCGAAATAGCAAAATAAAGCATGAATTCAAAGTCATAAGCGCCAAAAACAGAACGTCTTTCAGACGACAGAGCTAGAAGAAAGTAATTATTAAACTTTAACCATTTAATCAAGGGGAGCACGAGCAAGATATTACTCAACGCAATTATGGGATCAACTTGTTTTCATTTTTCCTTTCAAGAACCTCTGAGATTGTTGAAAATATGAAAGTTTTGAAATTTAAGGGATATCCATATTATATTCTCAGAAATAATCCCTATATTTCAACACAATACTTGTACCTTTCTATGACTTCATGTATACAAGTAGGCTTGTGACGAAATGACCACAATGTATGATTAAACTAAATGCAGTACCTTTGTACTTTCTGTCCTATAATTGTAAGAACTAAAGTGTAATAATTACAAGGTTTAAGTGTTTGATTAATCTACGTGTGTAATCTACTTTCAATAATAATAGAAAATGATGCAGGTATCAGTTGACACATAAGATTTATAACTTTCAATTTTGATTATATAATATTTAATCAATAACTTTCTTTCATCTATCAGTAATATAATCCATCATAATGTTATTGTTCACGATGTCTCAGTCTGTTTATTTTCTTTTTCTCGAGCTTGTCGCGCTGTGATCACTGCAACATTATAATGCTGGGGACCCTTTCCTTATAGACAATGCAAAAATATATTTTTTTTGAAAAATAGTTAATTTTCTTTTCTTGTATATATTTTTGGCATTTGCAGTATTTCTTATCTATTAATATCTGAATCCTTATAAATTAGAGATCGTTGAACATTGCATTTCTTTTAATAATGTTTCTATGCACAGGTGCTGTAATGGATTTTATCTTAAAGATAGTGAATGCCAGGGTAAGTAAAAGAGAAAGGTTTGAGTTTATTGCATTTTTAAAGCTATAAAAGTTTGGTCTAATCAAGCTCTTTTATTCTTTAGGCATTCGGTCTCTCATACATTTGAATTTGGAGATACTAATGATAAAAAAAAGTTGTTCTCAATTAAAAGAGTGTAATCTGAAATATCTCTGTTAGTCTGCGGGAAGCAATTCTAAAGTATTTTAGGATATCGATTATTCAAACATCAAGACGAAACAATCAGTATACTAAACAGAATGATATCCGTACAAAAGTTATTTATTAAAACAATTTTCATGGTCGCATATCAACTAATATGGAAATAGTATAGCGCACGGAAATTCTCCTCGATCAAACAAGTTGATGAAAAAATTTCTAAATTATCTCTATGAGTATAATCATTTTAAGTCTATCATGTGACAATCATTATCAATCATACGAGGGCTGATTCATATGTTGTGAGCCTCGTATTGAAAGATTTCAATTTTAAAAGAGTTTGCATTATTTTTCTACATTATCTCCTGCAGTATTTATACACTTTTGCCACCGGTTTTAAGGGCATCAATACAACGTTTTAAGAACTCCTTTTCTTTACTGCACAGAAAGCCATCCACTGCAACTTTCGCCTCATCATCAAATTGAAAGTGGTGCCAGAAAAAGCTACTTTCATTTTTGAGAATATATGAAAGTCTAATGGAGCAAGATCTGTTGAATAATGCGGATGCTAAATCAAAATGACGCAATAAATGGATAATGAAGGAAATTATGCAAAACATTTAAATTGATTCATTCATCACTGAATATCTTTCAGTGACATATGATATTTTCACAACTTTTGTACTACCCATAGGCTAGTAGATATCGAGAAAAGAAATATTTTGAAAAGGGTCATTTTAGGAGTTGTCTCCCCTTGTTGAAGAATATGAAAAAAATAATTTCAGATGAACTCATCGGTGAACTTTTGATTTTTCAGCGTTTTTTTTTTATAAATTATGTTTTTATTTTTATTTAACCAATCAATATTTGATGCCCCATCGTTCTGTTGAAAATTTTAGGATGTTTTGGTGTTTTGCTTCTGTTGAAAATTTTAGGATGTTTTGGTGTTTTGCTGTCGGTGCTGTAACAGGGTCTGGTTGGAGATCTATTTCCTTCTTTAAGGTCTTAGGATTTCATAAATGGGTGCAACAATTACTTCTCATTGCCCATTCAATATATTAAAGCAATTATGAATGGCAGCACTGGCAGTGGCATACTTGTGAACAGGAACATTGTCCTGATGGAACCGCACACCTTTAACTAGTGAGCTTTCTGCAGTGCATATACGTTTAATATTCAACTTAACTGTGTCAGAAATGAAGCATTGTATGTATCATTGATTGTTTGTCCTTTTAGAGATAATTAATCACATCAATAGATTCACAACATATCAATCAGCCCTCGAACAACGGAAATCTCTTCTGATGAAGAATTTAAGTATATTCAGAGATCACTTACGCCGAAAATCCTTTTTACATGTTATGCTATGGTGCATGGAAAAAAACAAATAAAGTAGACTTGGACAGTGATAACCCTATAAATCGAAGGAAATCTAATGTGCTAGTTATTTTTGCATATCAATAGAGATACGAGCCTGTGATATTTAAGGTATTAGATGTACATATATGTTAAGAAGAAAAGATTGAAGGCTATAGTTTTGTTTTCAACTTCGGCTGACATCGGAAATGAATACTTTTCAAAGTCATGACCCATATAATGCCTTCAATCTTGAAAATAAGTACAGTACATACGGACACTAGGTATGACATAATGTAGAAGTTGGTAAAAATAAAATAAAGTGGAACAAGTTTTTTATTTAAAAAAAACCCCTGAATACTGCTAACAGCTGGTCCTTTTTTATATAAAACGTACAAATGAAAAGGAAGTAGTAATACCGTATTGTTTCAACTTTACTCCGTCTCAAGTTAACAAATGAAAAAGGGAATAAACTTATCAATACCATCATTATTAATATCCAACTATTGTAGAATGTCCGGCTGGCACATTTGGTCTAAACTGTACTTCTGAATGCCCGGATGGATTCTATGGTGTTGGATGTAAATCAAAATGCGACTGTCCAGTAACAGAGAGATGTGACAAAAGCAGGGGATGTGTATCAGTTGTACGTACTTGCCTCACACCGGAATGCACAAATGGTAAATATTCAAGATGAGCTAAACTTTCATTATATTAAAATTCCCTCAGTTATAAGAATTACAAATATGGATAATGACCATATCCCTGTATACAGCACAAAATCGATAATTCAGAAAATCAGAAACCGAAGGCATACAAAATCAGGATAAAACAGAAACCAAAGCAAACAAACAAAAACCTCTACCACATGAAAAGAAGCGGACTCCTGATATGAGAGTGAGACCAGGTGCCCAGGAAGAGTAAGCATCTCCTGCTTGCATGCAACACCCGCCGCTTCAGTCGGGTAGAACTGTCATATCCGGTAAAAGAAGGGAGGAGATCTCCAACAAGACCCCGTTGCAGCATCAACAGCAAAACACCAAAACACCCGATGCAAAAACACAAAAGACGAGTACAGCACGAGACGGAAAAGAGACACACGACATGTAAACACCAAACACAAAAGACTACACATAAACCGACGAGACCAATGGGCAACCGGTGCCGACGTTGGACGGCCATTTGTCACACAAGTAGCAAATGGTGTGGTTATCCTGGATTACGTGCGCACAACCCTCTCACTTCTCCAATTACCCAGAGGTCTCGAAGAACGTACACTTGTGGTGTAAAACAACCTCCATTTCGGAACTTCGGTAACTTCCATTTCGAAAGACATAGAGTGCAATCTTTGGTTGGATGGTTCAAACGGTCAATGACAGAATATCATCCCCCATTCTGGAGAGTGGGACATCAAAGTGTATGACGAGTTCCCCATATAGACCGTAGAACCTCCTCAGTGACGATGTTAGTCGGTCAAAAACATATCCCTGACTGAGAAGCTTATCTGAAAGACGCCTAGCTCTCAGAACAAAATCCGTATATTTGGTACTTGCTCTGTCATATCGTATCAACTGAGATATGAACACGCCAAAAGCAGGCGATGAAGGGATGTTGCTACTCAGAAAAAGAAAGTTTGTAATGCTGAAATCTAAGAATCATCAGCATCAACATAATAAGATAATTTATGAAAGTAATCTGGTAAACTGTTCAAGAAATATATCCTGAACAATAAAGCATGTACAATTCATTGTAATTGTGTCCTTGATCTGGGTCACATAACGTTAGGTCATGGTTATGCGAAACATATTGATTATAAGCAATAACATAATAAAATATGAAAGTGATCCGGTGAACGGTTCAAGAGCTTTAAAGACCGGGCATACATGACAGCATATTCTTCATTAAAAATGTATGAAGTGCCCTTGACCACATGACCTAAAGTCAAGAAATATTAAAGTGATCCGGCAAACGGTTTAAGAGATATAACCCCGACAGGATAGCATGCACAATTTCATTGAAAATGTTCTAAGTGACCTTGACCTTGGTCATAAGCAAAAACATACTTGAATATGAAAGTGGTCTATACAGGAAAGTAATTGGAATTCCTATGGAAATAATTATGCACCCTTGGTTACAGATTGGTTTTTATACACATATAAAAAAGAATTCATGCAAAATATGCAAGAACTCAAGAAATTTGACGACTTGAAATTTATCAACGGCACCTCTAGGTATCTTGATGATATTTTGAATATTAGTAATAGGGCTGAGCGGTTTTATCGCGGTACCGGTATATTGCGATACGAGGCTTCGCAATATGTACCATGGTTTTTGTTTTCAAAAACCGGGTTTTGACGATACTTTTTTATCTGTATATTTTTATGTTGCTTCTCTGAAAACCACAAGCAAACGCGAATTACAACTCAAAATTCAAAAAAGGGTCATTTAAATTGCCAAAGGTGGATTCTTACATGTATCTCCATGTCGTTATTATATCTCACATCATGCTCATTCCAACTCTTATTTTTTATGTTGCGTCCGATAACACCAGTGATAAAATTATGATCATGCAGTTCTAATATTTTCTGAATTGCCACTTTTTAAACACGACGAAGTTTTCGTACTATGCTAAAGCCTAATTCAAATTCCCAGAAATAAATAACGCTTGTTCGGCCTTTATTGTACGTCAAAACACTGTACATGTTAAGGACAAAATATCCTATAAAATATTGCAATATATCGCAATATTTTCCCAAATATCGCAATACAATTTTCATTCGCGATACTCAGCCCTAATTAGTAACCCACATTTTTTCCATTACAAAAAAATTATCCACCAGAGTTAACATTGTTTAGAGGAAATACAGATGATATTGCTACAACCTTTTTAGATCTTGATATCAAAATCAATAACGGAGAAATTAAGACAAAGATATACGACAAAAGAGAAGACTTGGCTTCAACATAGTTTATTTTTCCTTGCTTGATGGCGTTGTTCCAAGATTGCCATGGTACGACATTTACATCTCTCGGCTCATCAGATACGCTAGAGGTTGCTACCATCTTTCGGACTTCCATGACAAGAATAGAACAAATTATTATGAAATAAACCTCATCAGTCAAGGAACTAGATATCATAAACTTGTGAAATCTTTCTGGAAATTTTACAATATATATTCTGAACTTCTTTCAAAATTTGGGACAACTTCAGCATCAGAGTATGTATAATTGGGGATTTCATTTTGCGGTGACATAATAAACAAAATCAAGCAGATCAAACTTGAACCACAACTTTACCGAGGATATGATCCTAAAGTCACATAAAAAAAAAACACTGGTCATGGTACTGGACCAATCTACAATTTTGTACCATTGATTTTAGGTCTCAAGTATCCATAAAAGGGTGTCCGAATTACTTATCATTAACCATTGAATACTTTAAACAATTACCGAAGTTGAAAAATAAACCTTCCCAATTCATATGGTTTACAGAAGGATTGAACGGTAAATTTGTAGTTTATATTTGTATGAAGAAAAACATATCTTCTGACATCCACCACAGTGTTTCATGGTATTCTACTCAAATCTTTCTTTTCAAATTAGGAACACTCTTTTTCGTTGGTGGCAATGGTGCTATTAACGTTCAGTCCACCTCCAACCCTGCAGCCGTGGCGGTGCCGATTCTTATTATAATTATTGTTATTTGTATACTCGCAGTTTGGATAAAATTACATGGGTAAGATCATTTTTGTTTGATATAATTTCTTGACTCACTTAATTCTATTTTCACATTTGTGCTATAAAGATATTTTTAAAAAAAAGAATCTACATTTTTTCTTTGAAATAAATAATTTTGTTTCTTTCGACAATGAAAACAAAAATGCCCGTGTCATATATATCAATATAATCGTTGGTATATGTTTCAAAATTCAGATACAACAGAGTTGCAATGTTAAGAAAGCTTACATGTAAGTATGCACCATTGCTAAAAGGTTAAAAGTATCTGAATAAAATTGGTGTACACTTTAATTGATATTTTTATCTTTATTTTCTTGAGGAAGTATATTATCGTAGAATTTGCCGATCTATTTTTAACGGCTTCGATCTAAAAGTATAATTGATAAAAACATAAGAAAAGAAGCCAATATTTGTTTCATCAAATGTTCAGTAAGTAAGCGAAAAAAGGAATTGATGCTCTTGAAAATATAACATTTTTCTATTTAGTTTGGAGGCCAACAGTTATGGCACAGGTCAATTCCGCGAATAACGACACAGCAAGGTGCCGCGTAAATGATGACATTATCTATGACGACATAAGAGAATCACGCATGATTCTTGATGCATGTACTAGTTCTGGTATAAGAAGAAATAATTCAAATGACGACGGGAGATACCAAGATGTAAGATTTCTTAAGTTGAAAGCAGCTGATCATGAAGTAGAACAATTCTCGCCCTATTCAAAATGTGACAATGAAGAATCTGGAACTTACTGCAAACTGGCACATGATGGTCAAAAGGCAAAACAAACTTCTACTCAAGATTAGCTGATTGATAGTTTGATGAAATGAAGCACGGTGGATCTCATGATAACAACATATTCAATCAAGGAAAGAAATAATCGAATTGAGACAAATGTGCATTTTCGTATGATTGATTCTTGTAACAATTTTATTCAAAACTATGGAAACAGTTTCTCGTTATCATATATTATCATCTCACCTTTTATTGAGACAGGTTTTCATTCCTAAAAAAAATTCCGGGATTTTGGAGGCATCTGTTTTTTAATATGAGCGGGGACTTTTTTCGTATAAAACCTTAAAAATAATACCATGTGCTAGAATTGTTGTTGATTGCCGTCACAAATTAAAAGTGCTCCGGGTGCTCATTGATCTATCTTATTGTTTTTTTTTTGTCACACATGTGTCAAAATGTGTTTGCCATGTTTATTTGATTTTTGCCCTCTTAATGTAGAGTTTTTCAATAATTGCGTCGATGTGCTGCCTTCGTCTATATGGTTTCCATTCTTTGTTGAGGTCTTGCATGTGTGTTCTGGTAAAATTCTGCAAGTTTGACGTGTTGGTAATTTGTAAATGTGTCCAAATGTTGTAAGCGGAGATAATATATACTTTCGCGTTTTGGACATTTCATCTAAGTCGTTGTTCTATTACAAAAATATGTTTACAAGTAAAGTTTTGTCGATCCAAAACGAATTCTTGAAAAAAGTAGCTCCGTTTATCCACTCCACTCCACTGTCCCATGATGGCAGCTGTTGTCCTTTGGTCTCGCTGGTTAATATGTATAACCAGTTTTTTTCTCGAGATACTAAGTTTCGCTATATTCGCAAGAAATTTCGAATCGCTAAAATCATTTTCGCGAAAAACTAATCTTGCGAAAAATTAGCCTCGCGAAAAATTGTGCATGATAAGTTACAACATAAATTGGTATATCATTTACATGTCGATCTAATAGGACATGCGTCATGTTTGACTTTTCCCAATTTAATGCAAATAGAACTGTGAATTGAGTGTACTATTATCATAGACCTAACTAAAACATCAATTTTCTTAAAATTTAGTATCGCGAAAAAATGTAATCGCGAAAATAAAAACACCCTATTCTACTATAAATTGCCAAATTTTATACTCGCAAAAAATTTTGGTTATACGGTATGTAGTCTTTTTTCGCTTGTCTTCTTTCCCCTTTGTGTCAGACTGTATTGATCTTGTCCTGTAATTTTGCGTTGTGTGCTTTTCTGTTGATGATGCGACCAATTCCTGTTTGGTATCCTTTTTTCCTTTAAAAACTAAACCATACATCACTAGTGTAAAATGAATTTATTTGAAATTACTGAATCGACCAAAGGAATGTATTTTGCTACAATGTAAATCAGATTCTCTCGATTTCATTTTATCGTGTGTATGTGTACCATATCTAACAATTAAATGATCCGATGATCACATACAGTTATTTATCTAAGGATCTCGCATAAGACCGAGAAGTCGGACAATAGAGTGAACGTAATTCTGACTACATAGATAAGTGTATAAACATCAAAGAATTACATGTACCTATCCGTTACTCAGTCTCAAAGACGAGAAGGCAATGCAAAATCATTAGAATTTCCATTGGAAAAAAATAACATTCCGAAGTGAGAGCAGTTATCTCGGAGAGTGTCGGATCTAGTGGTTAGGGTGTCGGGCCAGTGACCAAAAGGTTGCTGGTTCGAGCCTCACTAGGATCATGGGACGGTCGACATATACTCCTCTATGTTCTGTGTATACAAAAATGTTGTTATCTGTTTGTTGTTTACATGTCTGTGGTGTTTTTTTAAACAAAGTTATCTGGGATAGTCAGTGTCCCCTCATTGCGTGCAAATGAGTTAAAGACGATCCTGTAGCACCCGTCGCAATAGCTCCATGAAAACATGTCGTCCATGTCACAAATACTTTATCTGACATTCAAAGACAGGTACATGCTTTATACAGAGTGACGGAGGGAAGGGGGATATATAATTTAATCTCTTACCCATGAAAGGACTCATAAATTTAATGTGTTTTGTGTCATAGAGAGTACATGTACATCTAAATGAATATTACATTATAAAGGTTTAAGGTGTCTGATGTTTAACCATTATAAGTGAGGGTCAATGTCGCATGATACATTGTAAAGGCTGGTTTTTTTATAAATATATATGGGGCTGTAAGACAGAAGTGTGTATTTCCCATCATTGGTATCTATTTGTATGATTCTGCTTAGGATTAAAGAGCAGATAGAGAAGTTCAAAACATTATTCTTATCTCTTCTAATTGTCCGTCCTTTCGTCTGTCTATATATCTATTGTGATCAAAGAAATTATATAAATGCATTCTCTGATGAAGATTGATTATGTGTTTTTATTGATTTTTAAAAAGTCATTCTAAGGGTTATTCCTCCCAATTTGTGTCAACTTGTTGTGTTTTACATGTAATTTCCATATGTTTACCTTGTGTGTCTTTTCGATGATTGTCTCGATGTACATATTGATGTACATACATGCATAAGGTAAATATTTCTTGTTTAGTGATGAAGACAGCCATTTCATTGCAATCAAGAATGTCCCTGATCATTCCGAATTAGGGGATTCAATATGCTTAAAATTTATTGTATCCCCGTAGCGACTGAAGAATTCCCCCAACAATGATTTCAGCCGTTACGTAATATAACCATGAACAAATAACTTACTTGTGAGCCGTCTAGCTCTAACGATACAATCGTCATCCTATCCTGACGTACTTTATCAGACGAGACATAAGCAAGAGAAAACGGAATGTTGCTGCTCATTAAAGGGAAGTTAGTTATGTATGAAAGACAAACTCAAAACGCTTAATCAGAATTCCAAAAATCACATTGTAAAAAGCATACAAAGGTAGGGATGACCTTCCCGCTGACAACGCATAAATTTGCAAGAGAAGATAATGCAAAGAAACAGACGGTGTTTAACCATAATTACACAAAGGAGGGATTTCCTCACTAAGTGAAGGTCAATGTCGCATGATACACTGTAAGTGCTGGTTCTTTGATAAATATATATGGGGATGTAAGACAAAAGTGTGTATTTCCCATTATTGGTATCTATTTGTATGATTCTGCCTAGAATTAAAGAACAGATTGAGAAGTTAAAAATGTTTTTCTTAACTCTTCTAATTACCCGCCCTTCCGTTTGTCTATATATCTATTGTCATAAAAGAAATTAAATATATGATGCATTCTCCGTTGAAGATTGATAATGTGTTTTTATTGATTGTTAAAAAGTCATTCAAAGGGTTATTCCTTCCAATTTGTGTTAACTTGTTGTGTTTTACATGTAATTTCCATATATTTACCCCATGTGTCTTTTCGATTTATTGTCTCGATGTACATGTATATTGATATACATATCTGTTAAATATTTCTTGTTTGGTGATGATGACAGCGATTTAATTGCAATCAAGATTGTCTCTGATCATTCTGGAATAGGGATTTGATATGCTTTATATTTATTATATCCCCGCGACCGAAGAATTTCCCCAACCATAATTTCAGCCGAACAACTGAAAAATATCTTACTTTGGAGCCGTCTAGCTCTAACGATACAATCGTCATCCTGACGTACTTTATCAGATGAGAAATAAAATCGCCATAAGCAGGAGAAAACGGAATGTTGCTACTCATTTTTGGAAGATAGTTTTGTATGAAGAACAAACTCAAAACTCTTATTCAGAATTCCAAATATCACATTGTAAAAAGCATACAAAGGTAAGGATGAGATTCTTGCTGAGAGCGCATAAATTTGCAAGAGAAGGAAATGCGAAGAAACAGACGGTGACAATAGCATCATAGAAATACGAAGGTCAACATTCTCTCAATGAACAATCTTAACATAGTCCAATGTTAGAGCAAAATTTATTACGACATATCATGGACTTGGAAAGAGATATGATAGATAACTAAAATGAAATGTATGCGAACTATTCCGGGAATTTCGTGCAATTGTTATAATTTTCATTTATACAGTCTCATAAATTCGTACATAAAGTTTAAAATTTAAGGTTATTTTGCAAATTTAAAATAAGTTGCACTAAGTCTTGGTATTCCTTTTTCCCGACAAAACATATATAAGATTTTGATAATTGCTATCGTTGAAACTTCTGCTTGCAATTCCAGGGCGCCAGTTGAAGGCCGGCAGAGCAGGGACTGTATTACTTACGCCCTCTTTTTATATCCATTTACATAATTATTCATCTGTGCTGCTTGGATCCCTGCATTTTGCGGTCTTGTTTGTGTGTGTCATCTAAAAGTGAGGAGGTTGTTTTACGTGTACGTTCTTCGAGACTTCTGGGTAATCGGAACAGTGGGAGGGATGTGCACACGAAATCCAGGATAACCACACCGTCCTCTTCTTGGGTGACAGATGGCCGTCCTAAGTCGGCACCGGTAGCCCATTGGTCTCGTTGGTTTATGTGTGGTCTTTTTGTTTCATGTTTCTATGGTGTGAGTTGGTGTTTTATGTCCCTTTTTGTCTTTCATTCTGTGGATGTTTGTACTGTGTTATATCCATTGGGTATTTTGGTGTTTTGCTGTTGGTGATGTAACCGAGTGCTATTGAAGATCCCCTCCTTTCCTTGAAAAAAGCTACTGTGTTGTTTCATACATGAGCAGTTAAACATAATGCACCCAAATTCATTTTTATCAAAAGATAAAAAAGAAATGTGGATAAAGAATCATAATTTGACTCAAAACATACAGTTTTGTCTGGAGTTTTTACTTTGACCTTTGCCTTTTTGAAAGAATAAGGTAAATAACAAACATTCAGATATTTAATCTGTGAAATGGTTCACACAAAACATACGAAAATAGCAAAAAGTTACAGCCGTCAATGATGTCTTTGTGCAAAAAAAAATAAGAATAGCCGAGAAAATTTCAAAGAACATTATCCTTTTCTTTGTGTTTGATACTAAGTCTTATTCATCAAAAGCATTTATAGTGGTTAGCAATGACAAATATGGATAATGACCATATTCCTGTATATAGCACAAAATTGATAATTCAGAAAATCAGAAACCGAAGGCATACAAAATCAGGACAAAACAGGAACCAAAGCAAACAAACAAAAACCTCCACCATATGAAAAGAAGCGAACTCCCGATATGGAAGTGAGACCAGGTGCACAGGAAGAGTAAGCATTTCCTGCTTGCATGCAACACCCGCCGCTTCAATTCATCGAATAGCATCAAATACTTTTATAGCATCAATAAATTTAAGTCTTTTGAGACATTCCGTCAAATTTTGTCAGATCCTGCTTAAAAGTGGAATCTCAGTGTAAATTTGTAACATCAATGCTTTCTTATAATTTAAAAATATTTGATGCTAAATTGACTTTGTTTTTGTTACATGTACAACATTACATATAATAATACGGACGTGTTCCAACACTATACCTTCTTGAAGAAAATTTCAAACCGATTTATGCACAGAAGTTGTTTTGGAAATTAAATCCTCATCAGTAATCTGGCTTCCAGCCAAATGGAATTTGTGACCGACTAACATCATCACTGAGAAAGTTCTACGGTCGATATGGGGAACTCGTCATACACTATGATAGCCCATTCTCCAGAATGGTGGATGATATTCTGTCATAGACCATTTGAACCATCAAACCAAAGACTATACTCTATGTCTTCCGAAATGGAAGTAACCGGATGTGACAGTTCTACCGAATTGAAGCGGAGGGTGTTGCATGCAAGCAGGAGATACTTACTCTTCCTGGGCACCTTGTCTCACTCCCATATCGGGAGTTCGCTTCTTTTCATATGGTGGATGTTTTTGTTTGTTTACTATGGTTCCTGTTTTATCCTGATTTTGTATGCCTTCGGTTTTTGATTTTCTGAACAATCGATTTTGTGCTGTATACAGGGATATGGTCATTATCCATATTTGTCATTTCATAAGCCGCCAAGATTTCTTTCAATAGCGCCCTCTGGTTTAAATTATTTTTGTTAATTAAAATTTGTGCATTTAATTAACAGAGTGTGCGCGGCTTCAAATTTCTTGTATTTTAATGCATATGATCGATTCAGTAGCATATCCAAATAAAATCTATGTTGAAAATAACATTGGAGGGATCGTGCTAAGATGTTAACCTTTTTTGATTTCGATGATATTTTTGGATGTATTGACAAGTTTTCGGAAAAGCAAAATAATATATATTGTGTCAAATTGGTAAAGTTTCTTTCGGGCAACAGAGCTGGAAAGAAGTAATTAAATCACTTAAAACATCCAAGTCACGGGGAACGAGTTTAAATTTTCCACACTGAAACAGGAAATAAGTGTTTATATAATACGCCGGTGTTCCTTGTCTATACCTTCTTGAAGAAAATCTCAAAATATGTCCATATTGCACATAATCAGTTTCAAATAAAATGTTAACCGTACTGAAAGAGAAGTCACTGAATTTGAAATCTTCCTCGTTATATGCATGTACGTGATGAAAGAGTGTCAGTTTACAGGAACCCCGTATGATTTCCTGTTTTCATACACTAATTAATTTTTAATTCTTTGTGTATTTAAACTAGCTTAAAATGATTTATCATAAGTGTTTCCTTGCTGTTTCATAATAGTTGACGTGTATAAAGGGAAACTTATGTGATAAAATTTTGAAAATATGAATATATCAAATTGAATGGATGGAGAGACGAAATTAAATCAAGATATGATTAAATACCATGTGTTAACAGAAACAGGAAGATACCTGTACTGGAACATGCATAGATCGATCTACTTGGTTTCACAGCGGCAAAAGATACTTTCTGTACATTACAAATAAAAGTATACAAATGAAAAAAAAAATAGGGTAACCGTTTAACATGCGTAAGAACCTAGTGTTTAAATAAATCCATGGAACTAATATACTAAAAAAGTGTAGTTTTCAGGTCACCAAAACGAAACTCGATTGAAATTCTGCCATAGCGAGTTGTCCGTGTTCGTATTTCGACATCACTAATGGGGTTTTGAAGATCCTTGGTGCATTGAAACTGATATGAAAATTTCGTCAAGAAGGTTAAGAGTTGGAACAACTCAATCAGCAATCAATTAAATCAAAAACTTAATAAAATAGTTTTTTTTTGCAGTGTGGAGCAGTTCAGTTTGTTCCCCTTTACCAGAGTTTTAAATTGTAATAATTACTTCTTTCAAGCTCCATTGAATGAGAGAAGCTTCGTTTTGGGTCTTTATCTATTTCACAACATATTTATGATTATGTTGATTTGGAGGCTTGTCATGTTGTCCAAAGTGTCATCTAAATCAACGCAGATTGACATTTTAGCACCATCCCTCCAAATGTTGATGCTATTTTGGGAATGTACGAGTATTTCATTTCACTATGCAACTGAAGCGACCCTTCACAATATTTGGAGACACACTCTTTGCAATTTTGCACAAATGGAATAAAAAACAGAGAGCTGATGTTTCGCGTTTGGCCTTGTCGATGGGTCGCTTGTGCGTTTAATGAGTGCCGCTGCTGAGGATTTGCTAGCCGAAACACGTTTCTGGTACATTAAATTTGGTTTGAAATTCTCTTCAAGGAGCGAAAGGGTTGGAATACTTCATTATTATTGGTAAGAATGAAGTACTTATCGTACCCTACAAGTGATGCAATTTTTCGCACATATTCGTCAACAGGTGGCGCGATCAGAGGCAAAAAATGGGTCACAGAAGAAACCTCTTTTTAGAAACTTCCTCAGAACCAAATGAGATATTGACAAACCGAAAGCATAAGTGTTCCACTCAAAAGTCAATTTTTCAGCGTTTTGTTTTACATCTGTTCATATTTTGACTGAAATGTTCTTTTTACTGCTCATATTTAAGCCGTTCAATGATTTTATATTGAGTTTGAGTAAACATTTATTTTTTTGATATTTTTAGATTTTTTTTACAGAAAGGGGAGGTATTTATATACAAATTGGACCTCTAAGGAACCACTGAAAGGATTTTGGTGAATCATGTGAGAAATAAAGTACGTATGATCCCCTAAGAGTGTTGTTGTTTGTCATCAGAATTCGTCATAAGGTGGCGCAACCAAACGATATATAAGTAACAGAAGTTACCCTTTTTTTGACAAAATTCTTCAGAACCGAGGTAAATACAGAATAAATGATTAAAACCAAAGGAGGGGATCTCCAACAACACCAGGTTGCAGCACCCACAGCAAAACCCCGAAACACCCAAAACAAAAACACAGAGTAGACAAGCACAGTTAGAGACGCAAAATGGACAAGAAACGTCAAAGCACCACACAGAAACATTAATCACAAAGGAATACACTTTAACCAATCAGACCAATGGGCAACCGGTCATCTGCCACGGAAATAGCAGAAGGTGTGGTTATCCTGAAATACGTGCGCACAACCCTCCCACTTTTCCGATTACCCAGAGGTCTCAAAGAAAGTACAATTATGGTGTAAAAGAACCTCCTCACTGTCAGATGACCACACACAAACAAGACCGCAAAACGAACGGGCCCAAGCAACACAGATTAATATGTAAATGGATATCAAAAGAGGGCATACGTATTACGTAATACAATCCGTGCTCTGCAGACGCGAGCTCATGTATGTTATCACCCGAGGAGTCAGACTGACATTCAGAGAGGACAAATGAAACTACTATCTGATTTGACTTGAATTGTGTATTTAGTTTCAAAATATTTAAATAAACAGAATGTTTAAGTTTTATTGTATTATATCGTTCTTCAGTTCTTAAGAAAATGGTAAAAAAGCACACCCCCATTACCTACTTTAACATGTGGTGCCACCATTCCTTGAATTCGAATAGAATCACGAACCATGAATGACAAATATGGATAATGACCATATCTCTGTTTACAGCACAAAATCGATAATTCAGAAAATCAGAAACCGAAGGCATACAAAATCAGGATAAAACAGGAACCAAAGCAAACAAAAACCTCCACCATATGAAAAGAAGCGAACTCCCGATATGGGAGTGAGACCAGGTGCCCAGGAAGAGTAGCATCTCCTGCTTGCACGGCAACACCCGTCGCTTCAATTCGGTAGAACTGTCACATCCGGATACTTCATATTTCATTCCTACCATGTTTCATTGAAATACCTTCTGTGGTTTCTGTGGTTGCACCACCTTCTTGATACAACCTTCTAGATCATCCTCAGTGTCTTTTACTTGTCGATATGTGTATTTTTCTCTTATACGCAGATTCAAATAATACAATCCCCTTAAACATTTAGCAAAGACGCAAAAGTGAATCCTAATGTAGATGAGATCAAATGCCAGTGGACAGTAAGCAATCCTATCTGCTAGCAACATTACGCATATCCTATCTGCTAGCAACATCCGTCAAAATTGTTAATCTCGTGCTTAGGACGCTCAAATTTCAGGGACAAAAGCAGTCACACACAAATATACCCTTGATGTTATAGGTTTTTTTTACGGTTAGCCTTCTTGCCCTCACAATGAAGTCGTACGTTGAAGCTTGAGCGTGTTCCGGAATAATGTACAGGTGAACTTTCTAATGTTACGTCTTCAAATTGATAGTATCATTTAAAAACAGGTAAAGGGCTAGGTGCACTAACCCCTCATATCCGCGCTATGATTCCGACAAAAATGCTTCAAATAAACGAATTATTAATTATCACTTTTTCGCAATGTTGAGTATTTCAGAAAATAGGACGTCATACGTTTGAGCCCGCGTAACGTCAAACACGTGTGTATGTTTTGAAAAAGGAAAACCATCGTATTTTACACACACACCTTCAAAGTTCGTCTATGCCTCAGGCATCGCCCACAATATATTCCATGCAAATTAAAAGGCCGATCAAAAATCCATCGATTGGTACATGTAAGAAAATTATGATCGACAAGGCCTGGTGTGCTACTTGATTTCATAATTTTATATCAAAATTTCGCTCATTTAATGATATTTTCAATGCTTTTAAACCAGGCTTTCCTTATTTTGATTCACCATTTGTTGACATTTTATAAACCAGAATATTATGCATATATGAACAACTTTGAAATTTGCGCCGAAATGGCAGGTTATAGCTTTGCATTATGGACCATACATGCACGTTTCGGGTACTTGACCCTCGAAAGTGATAGTGACAAATATGGAAAAGGACTATATCCCAATATACAATACAAAATCGATAATTTAGAAAATCATAAACCGAAGGCATACACTATCGGGATGAAGCAGTAACCAAAGCATTTATTAAACAAAAACCTCCATCACATGAAAAGATACGAACATGGTGTGAATGAGACCAGGTGCCAGTTCGATTACTGACAAATTAAAATATCGGCATAAGAAATGTCTACATGGTCAGAGACCAGGAGTCCCCGAGGGCACATGTAGCCAAGTTCCATCAACTTCGGTTGATCGTTTCTGAACACAATCGAAAATTAATGTTCTAAAAATTTCTTGAAATGTCTAAAACATGGGTCTTGTAGCATCATATCCAACCCATCCTGCTACTTCTTGCATTACATGTAGGACAAAAAACGTTTCACACTCTTTGGCAATATAACATATCGAGGATCACTGACGAGGGTTGACTACCCGAAACGTGCATGTCTGGTCCATGCTGCAAATGTATCTGTTCTTAAAGGATTATATTGAATTTGAAGACGTTTAACATTATACAAGTGGTTGTTAAAGTCTTGCAGCTTATTCAACCTCATTTTGTTTATTTATTCTAAGACATTCGTTTATCCAAACAAAAGAGGGATAACTCTCATGTATTTTGATGATTCCATCAAATCCATAATTTTAGCAATATAATTCCCTGATAGATAAAAGAGATTACATGCATTACTGAACTAGAATGTAAATCAAGACGACTGATGTTAGAGATTATTAGACATGAACAAAAGAAGCTAAGGTAAAAAAAATTTTTTATAAAAGATTTATAAATTGATAATTTCCTTAACTTGAATAAGTATTATAATATTGATAGTTAAAGACTTAGAAACCACTTGGTCTATCTCCTTCATGATTACGCGGACATCAACACGACATTCACTCTCTCCATCTGAAGTTTCAATTATGAACTATATCCACTTTAAATTCAACTCCAAAGCCACCTTTACCTGCTTAGTACGAGATTTGCGCTTGACACTCTTTTCTGTCATTTGCACGTTGCGTCAAACGCTTCAGTGATATAAATTCTTTTTTTTTTCTGAATCTGAAATATGGACCGCGCACAATATAAGAAAAATAAAATTCCGGAATCGATTCTTTATGACCGGGATTTTGGAAGAACTGCAAATATATTAGTAACTGGTTTCGTCTAATTAGAATTTTTTCTCTTAAATATTATAGCTTCTCCTCCTTTCGTTTTGCATAAAACCACCCACATGCATGTGTTTCTTATCAAGTTGAGATTTTCCACAAGGATATGATTTTCCTTGAAATATGATGGACTCTATTTAACTGATCTTGTATAAAAATACTTGATAATTTCCTAACGCTGAGGGGAGTTCATATAATTTCTTATGAGACAGCTCAAATACTCGTGGAAGTGTTACATTGTATCATTTTCCAATATATGAAGAATTAGGCGATGTCAAGTCGAATTAAGTCTCCCCCCCCCCCCGAAAAAAAAATAACGAATTACTATAACCTACAATTGTGAAACATTGACATGGTATTACATGTATATGAAACTTGAACATTAAATTCTGCCTTTATGCCCTCTGTCATTTGATCAAGGGGGCATATAGCGATAGATTCGTATTTATGTCCGTCCCGTCAATCCGTGTCTGCTTTATAAAAAAAGGAGATAAAATTTCAAGTAGAGACGATGGATCTTTTATGTTTTGCATATGTGTGCATCTTGAGAAGACACTTCTATCAGTACATTTTCTTTTACCTTTTGACCTTGTTCTTGACCTTCTTTTAAATATCAGTAATATTAATTTAAATCTATTCCTTCCTGAAAAACCTTTAACTTTTGTATAGCTCTTATTCTTCCTGTATGTGCACCTGGTCTCACTCCCATATCGGGAGTTCGTTTCTTTACATGTGGTGGAGGTTTTTGTTTTTTTGCTTTGGTTCCTGTTTTATCCTGACTTTGTATGCCTTCGGTTTCTGATTTTCTGAATTATCGATTTTGTGCTGTAAACAGGGATATGGTCATTATCCATATTTGTCATCAAGTAATATATATATAACATTATACTTGCAATCGGTTTTTATAAATTTTGTGTTGTTTTCGAGATATTCGAGAGAAACTATTCAGATTAAAACTTGGCAATATATCGCTTGAATCATAAGTTGAAGGGGTTTAATATGTCACATGTAGACTACTTACTACAAGACCATTCATCTTAGACTTTGACCTCTGACATTGATAATCGTATGTTACCTTCTTTTGTTAACTTTAAACTAGGCAATATCTCTTAAAGTATATGTAGTAGGGATTAAATAAGGTCATTTCTTTCAGGCCATGACCTTTTATAATGTGACCTTGATACTTGATCTACTTATCTAATACCTTAAACGCGGTCAAACCTTTTGAATGGTAAGTAATAAGGTTTCTTCATTTCATCTATGGATTCCTTTTGGAATAACATATTATTTGCCATAAAGTTCCAAAGTTTGACCTTATGGCTTCGTTACATGGTGTAGAACATCTCTTATAATAACATGTTTTATATTCTCAAAACTGGTGCCGGGAGAATTGATGTTTCATAAACAAACATATTGTTAAATCCCGTCCCGATCTCTGTACCTATTCTTATATTTTCTATATTCTTAAGCCTAAAAATTAAAAAGATCTCACATGGGACTCACTCCAGGCACCTGGTCTCACTCCCATATCGGGAGTTCGCTTCTTTTCATGTGGTGGAGGTTTTTGTTTGTTTGCTTTGGTTCCTGTTTTATCCTAATTTTGTATGCCATCGGTTTTTGATTTTCTGAATTATCGATTTTGTGGTGTATATAAGGATATGGTCATTATCCATATTTGTCACCTACGGCAAATCACAGAAACATCCACTTGCGAAAATACTGATAAGACAAGCACAACAAGAGAGACAATGTAGACAATGAAGAACGAATTCAATAAGTCATCAAACACCTACCACAAAAGTTTTTTAAAATACAAATACGTTTGTGTATACTCTTTTGTGCAAAAAAATTGTCAACCAGAGGAGACAAATTTCAATGCTGATGCGACAATTAATTTTTTCTCCTTGATTAATTGACTATAAAAACCGGTTAGATACCAGCACTCACATTTTTTTTCATATTTTCCATCTGTGCATGATTTACGCATGTAACAACCAACCCTTTTGTACACAAGTGAGGTGGAGCATATATTGGTGTACAAATGTATGTGTTTCTATTTCATTAATGTATTCGCAGCTAATCAATCGGAATTCTGCCTTACCTTCTGGACTTTGAGAATGAATAACTGATGGGTTTTTCTTTCTTCCTTATACTTATTTATATATATGTAACGCATATGTGCCATAAGCTTACACACCTCACCATCTTAACATTGAGAGAATTTTTAAAGTTCCCCAAAACTCCAATTCAAATTGCCATTATTATTTTTCATTCTCAAGCAGCATTTTACAAAATGTCTTCCTGTTCCATAGTCTCATAAAATTCAAATAATCCCCTCCTTATATGTGGAACAGGTGGTTTAGCCATCTTTGTAAAATTACACCCATCACATATCTCGATCGCGTAAAAATTAATTGTATAAACATGATAATAAACACACCTCTTCTTATTTTCGTCTGAGAATTCAGTCATTAAATTGACTAGTTTTCGTTAATGGTACGTTTGTTCGATAACAAACAAAGGAGGAGAACTCCTATAAGTCAGTATTGCTGTATCCACAGAGCGGCATAACAACAACCATTTCTGAAGACTTGGAGATTATGGGCACAGCAAATGACTCAAAATTGACAAGGAACAAAAAATACGAAATCAAAAACCGTACCGCAAAAGGCTATAATCACATTGCTTCTCAATATAATCTACCGATATAGTAGAGCAAACAAGTCGCTAAATTTGAAATTATATATCATGGGTCGTGAGATTTGACCTGTCGTAATAATCGTATGGTCAGAATTTCTGTGATTTCAGAGAAAAGGGGAAAATAACTAAAATCCAAAATTATAGCATTTAAAAATAAACAATCTTCTTTTTATAAATGAATAGCCCTGGTGACCGAAATAAATGTATTTCTGCTTACTGAAGTCTAAAGTAGTTTTTTGGGATCAAATTGATTTTCTCTATGTTCAGCTTCGTGGATGAATTAACACAATTTCTAAATTTAATTCAATTTGGTAAAATTTAAATTTTCATTTCTTTCACTTGAATTTTGAGCATGTTAATTCGAAAATAAAAATTAACGTACGGAAACAATATTTTGATATGTGACAGTCCTGTGTTTTTAGAAAAAAAGTTTTAGATCTAGAGAGATCCATTGAATAACTTAAGAGTACCAGTCAAATGAACTGCCCCAACCAACGTTCTTATCAGCGATTCACTGAATTGTAAGCCAGGAGATGTTTCATCGATACTATTAAGTAAACATTTTTCATCCTGACGAACTTCGCACTTCGAACTTCGTACTTCGCACTTCGAACATTGAAGAAAAAGTGGCGTAGCTGCCGTTCGAGTATAAATTCATAAGCGGAGTCATCTACATTTTGATTAGTATACTCAATGGAATGGTATATTGGACTTCCTGTCGACTAGCGCGCTTTTTTTCGGTAACCAACTTATGAAATTAAAGTGCGAAGTTCGAAGTGCGAAGTGCAAAGTTCGTCACGGTGAAAAATGTCAAGTAAAACTACATAATTACAGCTGAATTAAATTTTAACATACATGTACTGTATGAATTAAAATGTATGGTTTTATTCTAAAGATTCTGAAGACGACAAAGGAGCAGGTTCGGTAACATGGAAATTCGGCCCTAATTTTGAAATGCTTTAGATTTCGATTGTATTTCGTATCAAGGAAGTTAAATGTGTGGTTGTTCGAAATATCAAATAAATATTTTAATTTACATTCAACACACCTAAAGATATTGCTTCAAAATCGGCTTAAAGTCGTAAAATACTGAAAAATCGTAAGAAACTTGCATAATTCTGGTCAAAATTAATGAAAATAAGTAGGGCGCTAGCCCTCATCCAAAATAATTTTCATATAAAAAGTTGAATTTTGCAATTTATCTTTCGATCTACATAAAATTTATGTTGGGTGAGAGTTGGCGCCTATACTTATTTTAAAGATTCATGCAAAAAATATGGCGATTTTCCTTCAATTTCCGTCATGCAAAGCAAATGACGTCAAAATATGACGTCATAACTGACGCACGTGACGCTTTGACAATGAAAAGTATTTATTTTTTATTTCAGCAGGTATTTGAGATAAATATAAGAGATGCTGAATCATAATTTTCATAAAATTGTTTTTCGCAAAAACATTTAGGGCCGATTTTGTTAGTTAGTGAACCTACCCCTTTACATAAATAATATTGAAAAATAAAATGCTTTTTTTACTGTCTTATCTATGTTCAGGTAATTTTAAAGTTACATATGGTTTCGCAGGATTTATCTGTAAATATCGAAAATTTACCGTAAATTGGTTTTAAATACTACTATTTGAACATCTATATATTACTTACATTAAATATCTCTTAAAGTTGTGTTTTTAGACGTTTCTATTCTCGGGTATACACGATTTCGGTAAACTTCGAAAATCGCTAGTTGCATATAAAGTATATTAATATGTACACATTCAGATCAGAGTGAACATACTACGGCGATCAGCCAATCGCTTGAATAAACTGTACATCGTGGGACTACTACGAAACCTGTAGTAAACCACGATTTTACTACAAAGGAGGGGATCTCCGACAACAGCAGGTTGCAGCACCCACAGCAAAACCCCAAAACCACAGAGCAGACAAGCACAGAAAGAGACTCAACAGGGACAAGGAACATCAACGCACAGAAACATCAAACACAAAGGACTACACATAAACCAACGAGACCAATGGGCAACCGTTGCCGACTTAGGAAAGAAAGGAGGGGATCTCCAACAACACTAGGTTGCAGCACCCACAGCAAAATCCCAAAACACCCATGCAAAAAACACAGAACAGATACCCACAGAAAGAGACGCAAAAGGGACAAGGAACACCAACTCACAACATAGAAACATAAAAGACTACACATAAACCAACGAGACCAATGGGCAACCGGTGCCGACTTAGGACGGCCATCTGCCAAGTAAATAGCAGACGATGTGGTTATCCTGGATTACGTGCGCACAACCCTCTCACTTCTCCAGTTACCTAGAGGTCTCGAAGAACGTACAAATGTGGTGTAAAACAACCTCCTCACTGTAAGATGACGTCACACAAACAAGACCGCGAAACGCAGAGGCCCCAGAGACACAGATGAATATGTAAATGGATATAAAAAGAGGGCATGCGTAATACAGTCCGTGCTCTGCCGGCTGTAGCGAGCTCATGCATGTAATCACCCGAGGAGTCCGACTGACATTCAGAGAGGACAGGTGTGGTCATCCTGGATTACGTAGGCACACTAATAGTATCATTTTTAGATTCTCACGATAGAAAAATGATAATTTACTTACTTAATCTCGTACGAATATTTCATTTAATCATAAAAGTTTTATCTCGTACAAATGTATCTAGATATACATTTGTATTGTGTTCAAATAACCATCAAAAGCATGGAAAATCGAACACTTTCTAATGAATAACAACGTGCATGACGCTTGACTGGAAGGCAGGTCTAGCCTGCTACACATGTGGGTTTATTTGCCAAATGAAGATTTGCGTTTACTCAGTTATGATTTTTTATGGTTTAGTATTTGATTTAAACTGTGAATATATTCACATAATACATATAAGTATCAGAATACTGTGAAAATATATAAACATCAAACTGATCTCTTTACATCTTATAAATATAATAAAGGAAACTGCATGTACACTGTAGATCCCTTTGACTTTTTTTTCGTTTGACGTTACGGTCGTCATTTTATGTGTCCTTCTGTCCAATTTCCAGATAATACTAATTCTTCTTTTTTAGTTTTGTTTTGTATTGTTTATTGCGTTTCTTTTCTCTGAAAATATATACCTATTGTCGATTCAGTTTCGTCCCATATTTTATTCGTCCGCCATGTTTTTTTTTTTCTACCGTGAGAACAAGGCAATGCTACGAATAGAGAAACACCATTTTGACGTAAATATCAAAATTGTTAATGGAGAGATTCAACCAAGTGTGTATGACAAAAGAGATGATTTTGGATTTAACATAGTAAATTTCCCCTGGCTTGACGGTGATGTTCCTAGATAACCGTCCTATGGTATTTACATTTCACAGGTTATCCAGTATGCTAGAGCATGTACTGATGTATTGGATTTTCACAGTAGAAATTTACAAATCACCAAGAAACTTTTAGGACAAGATTTTCTCTTTCAAAAACTAGTAAAGACTTTCTGGAAATTTTACAAAAAATTATTGTCAACATGCCAGAGCAAGTTCCAAATATACGGGTTTCGTTCTGAGAGCTAGGCGTCTTTCAAATAAACTTCTCAGTCAGGGATATGTTTGTGACCGACTAACATCGTCACTGAGGAAGTTCTACGGTCGATACGGGGAACTCGTCATTCACTTTGATGTCCCACTCTCCAGAATGGTGGGTGATATTATGTCATAGACCATTTGAACCATCCAACCAAAGATTGTACATATGTCTTCCGAAATGGAAGTTACCGGATGTGACAGTTCTACCGAATTGAAGCGGCGGGTGTTGCATGCAAGCAGGAGATGCTTACTCTTCCTGGGCACCTGGTCTCACTCCCATATCGGGAGTTCGCTTCTTTTCATATGGTGGAGGTTTTTGTTTGTTTGCTTTGGTTCCTGTTTTGTCCTGATTTTGTATGCCTTCGGTTTCTGATTTTTGAATTATCGATTTTGTGCTGTATACAGGGATATGGTCATTATCCATATTTGTCATTCTTCTGAAATTCGGACCAATACAGGCAACAGAGTATATTACTTTGGCTATTTCACAACCTGCATTTTAAAGTGACATAATTAACAAGATAAGAAGGATCAAAGATAGACATTGTAACTATCGAAAATGTGTCAGAATCATCAAACGTCTTTTACACCGTGGATATAATACATGTACTAATGTCACCAGACGGACACTAGGCTTAGTACTTGACCAATCAACAGTCTTGTACCAGCGCATTCTTAAAACTTGCACTCTGTGACGACGGGGCTCTATGACGGGCCCTGTTCAAACCTCTTTAGAGAAGACAGGGTCCTCTATGAATGTCAGTCGGACTCCTCGCATGATGACATACATGAACTCGCAGCGGCACAGCACGGTACGTACGCCCTCTTTTTATATTCATTTACATATTCATATACGTTGCTTGGGTCCCTATGTTTTGCGGTCTTGTTTGCGTGTGGTCATCTGACAGTGAGGAGGTTGTTTTACACCACAACTGTACGTTCTTCGAGACCTCTGGGTAATCGAAAAAGTGGGAGGGTTGTGCGCAAGTAATCCAGGATAACCACACCTTCTGCTTTTTCTGGGGCAGATGATCGTCTTAAGCCGGCACCGGTTGCCCATTGGTCTCGTTGGTTTATGTGTAGTCCTTTGTGTTTGATGTTTCTGTGTTGTACGTTGACGTTCCTTGTCCCCTATGCGTCTCTTTCTGTGCTTGTCTGCTTTGTGTTTTTACAGTGGGTGTTTTTGGGTTTTGCTGTTGGTGCTGCAACTAGGTGTTGTTGGAGATTCCATCCTTTCTTTGGTACTGCAACCATGTTGAAGAGTTTCATCTTTGACACATTGCATTGAGTATTTTCACGTCATGCTTTTCACATTTTTTTCAATCTTATTTCTTTCTTCGGAGCTCTTTTGGAAAAACCGGCCATTGACGCGCCAATATTTCAGGCTCCTGTCGCGGTGAACTTTCCGTTGTCAACAGTCGACAACACATACTTTACCTCTTTGTTATATATTCTTATATGTGTTGTATTGTAGAAGTATGTAGTCTTAATTAATGTAGGAACTGCCCAATTAAAATACAATACCAATATTACGTATCACAATGTGGTGTTTGTGCTATGTGGAGCATCACAAAAAAAAAAAATCCCCTGTGACCCTTTAGGACTTTCCATTGGGTATTTTGGAGGCCTCAAAGGGGTTCGCTGACTTATTAGGAAAAAGCTTCCACTTAATTTTGTTACGAATCTGAAGGAGAGTATGTTCGGATTCTAAAAGATATAAATTGCACGACGTTAACCCAAGGTATATCGTAATGTTTAAAAAAAAAGAAAACGAAGAGCCGAAACTCTGAGCAGCGTACTTGACATGTACATTCACATCTCTATTCTACTAAAATAATCGTCAGAAAATAATTTTCATAGTTTTATAAAGATAAAATGCACATTTCTTCAATTCACGTAATTTCATTTCATCATGTCACAATCGGTTCTCCATACACGGTCTTAAAAAGAAGTATTATTTATGAATTTATTTTTATCAAAAAGATTAGTATATATAACTGTTGATAGGTGCCATTTGATAGAAACTGAAACACGTGGTCAACCGAATCTTCATCTATGGAATCTAATTTGGGAAATGACGCTTACCTCAAAGGAATATACGCATTAGTTTTTTTTTACATTTACTTATAAGCCCTTTAGAAAAATTATCGATATATAGGCCTTAGAAATAATAGACATATACATGTATTTGTCGATATGTTTTGGGACAAAAATGCAGTCTCGGGCATGAGAAAGAAAATTAACGCTGATTCATCATATTACGCAGAATTTGTATAAAACAGCAATTTTTCGAGAGAAGAGAAAATATTCTTCCTCTAGAACAATGATATAACATATTTACGTATCTAATGAATGTTTTGCAACGACGTTCTATACAAAAAGAACAAAATACAGGAATACAGAGGATATAAACGATAAATATTTTTCGTTTTAATTTATCACGATTTTCCCCCTTTTTCCATAATATAAAGTAAATCTAACCATGATATATTCTTTACGACAGCTGCTCTTGAAAGCAGGGGTATTCAGCTAAAAGTTCAGACCAAATTCAGGTCTGTGTTAGGTATGTCGATTAAACTCGAAAACTAAGCTCGTTATTTAATATTCAAAACTGGTCGCTCTACTACCGTGAGTCAAAATTAATAAAAGTCGTACGTTGCAGCACTCATGAATCTAATATAAAGAGACAGCTATCTCGTTACGATATATTGATATTCGATTAGTTTGTTAATATTGCTTTATTTGATCACTCAATTCGTCAACTTGGAATATTCATAATGATTAATGATTAAGCACGGGAAAAGTTACATAATTGTTATGAAAATATTCTATACGTGTACTTTAGGATATGGGTAACCTGCTGATCACTCCAATCAGATTCGAGCTAACATACATGAAAAAAATTAAAGGAAATGGAACACATAGGTCTTTCTTTTCATTAGAGGAATATATTTCCTTTAATAACATTTGGGAAACACTTGGATGGTATCGTGAACTTGAAAAAGATAGTAACAATAAAATGATTTATAACTTTATTGGATATAATAAAGTAAACACTTAAAAATACTCTGTTCGTTTGATGATTTGGGAGGAAATAATTCTGCTCTCTATTTTAAGAAACATTCAATTGAAATCAAATGAAAAATTACAAGTTTGCGCTCATAAATTATCATTGTTCTTCAAATTTAAAAGCATGTTACACTCTACATTAATCAAGTGCAAGTACATGCATATTTTTACCAAAACCGCCTAGAGGTAGACATAGATGTAATTGCACTTGCACTTGCCTACTCTTATTTGGTTAGTCTAGTCACTTCCAACTTTTGTTACTTTTTCAATTTATTTCTTTCTGCTTTCAAAATTTGCGTAACAATCTGACTAAAGCATTCATACAAAATGAGGATAAGATATCCGAGACATGAACTAAGTTGAATTAGTTCAATTTTCTGCAGAGGTATTATTGTACTTGATGCGTCAGTTGAATCTTAAGGTATTTGATGTATAATGGACGAAATCATGTCTGTCCAAAATATTGAAATTTTATGTATAATTAATTCCATATTTCTCTATCGCTTTTGATATTGCACAAATATGTGTACCATGATGGTAGGTATCAGTGAAATTCGTGATGCAATTCTGTCTACCCTTGATCCTTCTTATTTCGTTTGTCATGTCATAATATAAGACAGGTTGTGAATTTCCCAAATAAACATCAAAGAAGTGCGTAACAGTTATTCAGTATCAAAGTCAAGAAGGCAAGGCCAAATCGTAAGAATTCCAATCGGTACGGTTGCAAACCCCGGAATGAACAACAGTTTGAAATGAGACGAGGTGCCCGGTGAAAGTCAACGTCTCCTGATTGCATGTAATACCCGTCGCAACAGCTCCATGGAAACCTGTCAAATTCGGTAATTGTCTCGATGTACATTTGGATGTACAGATCAGGTAGTATGTCTTGTTTGGTGATGATGACAACCATTCAATCACAATGTAGATTATCGCTGATCATTCTGGAAACTTTTTTAAGGGAGGTCTGATATGCTTTTATTATATATCCCCGTAGTGACCGAAGAACTTCCTCAATGACGATTTCAGCCGTTGTGTAATATAACCCTGAACAAGTAGCTTACTTGCAAGCCGTCTGGCTCTAATGATGTAATCGTCATATTTGGAACATGCCCTGGCGTACCGTATCAGTTGAGAAACAAAAACGTGATATATCCTGTTTCACGTATAGATTCGAATTTCAAAGGGAACTAAGAGTTATAAATGTTTAATTTTCAGAAAGTCTTAAACTTGTTTATGAAATTGGAAACCTCAACCTAAACGCCTCTTGTTGCAGATTTATTTTTATACACATACGAAAAAGCATTTATCCAAAATCTCCAAAAGCAAAAAAATATGATTTGAAGTGTTTCACTATTACTTCTAGGTACAAATGTATCTGGATGTTATTCTGACTATTGAGACTGCTTTCGGTTTATCCACAAGAATTAAGGCTTAACAAGGCAAACGTTAAAAAACAGAAACACCATTTTTGGACTTTAATATTAAAATTGTGAACGATAGTGCATATGACAAAAGAGATGATTTTGGATTCAACATAGTTAATTTCCCCTGGCTTCACGGTGATATTCCTAAACTACCGTCAAACGGCATTTACATATCACATATCATCCGGTATGTACGCTAGAGAATGTACTAATATTTTGAATTTTCAAAGTGGAAAATTATAAATTATGAAGAAAATAAGGTTTCCGCTATCATAAACTAGTTAAATTGACAAATATGGGTAATGACCATATCCCTGTATACAGCACAAAATCGATAATTCAGAAAATCAGAAACTGAAGGCATACAAGATCAGGATAAAACAGGAACCAAAGCAAACAAACAAAAACCTCCAACATATGAAAAGAAGCGAACTCTCGATATGGGAGTAAGACCAGGTGCCCAGGAATAGTAAGCATCTCCTGCTTGCATGCAACACCCGCCGCTTCAATTCGGTAGAACTGTCACATCCGGTTACTTCAATTTCGGAAGACATAGAGTTCCATCTTTTGTTGGATGGTTCAAATGGTCTAAGACAGAATATTATCCACCATTTTGAAGAGTGGGACATCATAGTGTATGCCGAGCTCCCATTATGGACCGTAGAACTTCCTAAGTGACGATGTTAGTCAGTCACAAACATATCCCTGACTGAGAAGCTTATCTGAAAGACGCCTAGCTCTCAGAAGAAAATCCGTATATATGGTACTTGCTCTGGCATAGCGTATGAACGGAGATATGAACACGCCATAAACAGGCGATGAAGGGATGTGGTTACTCAGAAAAGTTTGTAATGCTGAAATTGAAGTCGTCACGTTTCTCATAGAGTGAGGTGTTCATGTGACCATCAATGTCGTAGGAAAACATTATGTCCAAATAGGATGCTGAATTATTTGTCGCTGTACTTTCTTTGACTTCAAGCTCCGAGGGATAGATACTGCTGAGGTAATCCGCGTATTTTGGATAATTGATGGACAGCACATCGTCGATGTATCTGTAAGTGAAGTTAGATTACTGTTGGACCACCTGTCCTCTCTGAATGTCAGTCGGACTCCTCGGGTGATAACATAAACGAGCTCGCTACAGCCGGCAGAGCGCGGACTATATTACGTACGCCCTCTTTTTATATTCATTTACATATTCATCTGTGTCGCTTGGGCCCCTACGTTTTGTAGTCTTGTTTGTGTGTGGTCATCTTACAGTGAGGGTGGGTGTTGTTTTACACCACAATTGCACGTTCGTCGAAACCTCTGGGTAATCGAAATAGTGGGAGGGTTGTGCGCACATAACCCAGGATAACCACACCATTTGTTATCTTTGTAGCAGATTGCCGTCCTAAGTCGGCACCGGTCGCCCATTGGTCTTCTTGGTGTATGTGTAGTCTTTTATTCTTTCTATGTCGTATGTCTCGTTTTCGTCTCTTGTTCTATTCGTCTTCTCTGTTTTCGCTTCAGCTGATTTGGTGTTTTGTTGTTTGTACTGCAACCAGGTCTACTTGGAGATCCCCTTCCTTTTTTTGTAATGTATCAATTTCTACTTTCGGCATAGTTGAGTTATGTAAATAATGTACGATGGCTCATCGAGAACAACCCCGTCAAGGCAGGGAGAATTCATTGTGTTGAATCCAAAAGTTGTATGAATTTATTTTTGAATTTCGTTAACAAGTTAACATGTTTGAGATTTAGGTCTAGAATGGTGCCTCTGTGTTTGTAACATTAACTTTGCTATATTAAGTGTCAATTCATGCAGGTTAATTCCATCCTTACATTTTTCCAAAACATTAATAATTTTTTTTCATAAGACTAGTGTGGAAAAAACTGCACCCAGTGGCGCACAGTAAGTACCAACAGGGAACCCTAAAATTGTTGTAAAATTCTCACCAAATCTGACATAAAATAGCCCATAAGGAAGGACAAGGCATTACACAGGTCAATTCATATTCACGATTTGTATGATTTGTAATCTGATATGGAAGTTAATTAATTGCATGAAAAATATCTATCTAATCTGGAAAATATAATTTGTATGTAATATGCACAATATACAATTTTGACAGATGACATACATTTTTGTATAGCTTTCCCTATAAGATTTTTAATGACAGTGGCATGTTTATATGACTGTATGATATAGTAATGTTATATTGCAATTTATAGTGGAAACACTCGATATGGTGAAGAAAAGTAAGAAGGCTTGAGCGCTAGTGTGTTGTTATTTCGTACTTGCTATTTGAAGGAGGGGATATCTTACCTGATTCGGTTGCAGCATCCATATCATAGCGCAGAAAAGACAAACAGCAGGAGAAGCAAAGGGGAAGAAATAACCAAGTAGGACATCAGGACACAAAAGACTACACATAATTTAACGAGACCAATTAGAGTTACTCTCCTTTTTAAAAGTGTATTTGATACAAGTACGCGTATCACAAGAGGGTTAACACACGAGATCTACTATAAAATGTTTGATAGGAAAACAGACCAAATCTTTTAGGGAACAAAGGGCATGAAAACGTTCATATCCAGAGGAATAAAGAACATCGATTACAGCATGGAAAAACGAAGTAGATTGTGCGCATTTTACCACAGCAAAATATAATATCCTTGTTGTTTTGCTCTTTACCATATCTACATAAGAATAATCAAATAAGGCAAATGACATGGGGAAGTGAATCATGCATAAAACACTTTTGAAATAGATGTACCTGGTGTAATCCCTAGCAGGCTGTATCATGATCGGCATGATGGTAAATGTACTGAGTCGAAGGAATACCTCTATATACTATGTAATCTGCGTTTTTCTGTACGTTATTGATGTAAAGGCTCTGCATGTGGATCCTGAAAGTGAAAACTGTGGAAATAGCACTCATATAAAGTAAGTGCTTCCGTGGCTATAATAATGTTTTTTTATTTCTCAATTAGGTAAAGCCTTCTTCTTTATCATTGTTCTCATTATGTCACCATCTTGTTAACTTCATGTGTGGATGTTTGGTTATTTGTGCTGAGTTAAGGAACAATCTACAGGTACTTTGGGTTTTATCAGAATTTTTATTGAAAGCAAGAGTGAAAGTACACCGATTAAAATGGAATTAGACTAAGTTTATTTTTTTAGACTAAGGCCGAAACTTCTAACTATTAAGCTATTTACACCAAGCGACTTCGGATTTCTTAACCAATCAGTAGATGAAGTCAAACACAAAGCCCGAAATCAGATTAAAACAGTCACAATCAAACGGCTTTTAAAAACTTGAAAACAAGAGAAATGAAAATATGACAAACAGACGGAGACAACAACACAGTTCCCACAGAAACACGAAGGACAGACAGACGGAGACAACAACACAGTCCCCACAGAAACACGAAGGACAGACAGACGGAGACAACAACACAGTCCAACAGAAACACGAAGGACAGACAGACGGAAACAACAACACAGTCCCCACAGAAACACGAAGGACAGACAGACAGAGACAACAACACAGTCCAACAGAAACACGAAGGAAGACAGACAGAGACAACAACACAGTCCCCACAGAAACACGAAGGACAGACAGACGGAGACAACAACACAATCCCCACAGAAACACGAAGGACAGACAGACGAAGACAACAACACAGTCCAACAGAAACACGAAGGACAGACAGACGAAGACAACAACACAGTCCCCACAGAAACACGAAGGACAAACAGACGAAGACAACAACACAGTCCCCACAGAAACACGAAGGACAACATAATCTAATGAACAATTCCCAGAGTCAGAAGAAAGAAGGGGATCTCCATCAACACTCGGTTGCAGTACCCACAGCAAAACACACAATGTAAAAACACAGAGCAGACATCAACAGAAAGAAACGCAAAAGGTATAAGGAACACCGAATTACATAGAATGAAAGTGGAATCATCCCAGCAAGATACTTTACACTCACCCAGTGAAACAGACCCACAAGCAAGTGACACATCAATTACATCAGACATAACTAAACAAGCTGCAAAAAAGACACAACAATATTCACTAGAGTATCAGTAATAAAAAAATCGAAACAGACGTACAGAAACACCATAAAAACTCCATAAAATGGAGACCAATGTATACCCGGTGCTGTCTTTGGAAGGTTATCTGCTATTAGCAAATGGTGTGGTTATCATGATTACTTGCGCACAACCCTCCCACTTATCCGGATATAGCTGTACGTGAACCCATAGTTGTAGTTGTAGTATAAACATAAAACGTTTCACTGTAATGTGCCATCACAGACAATGAAACGAAGTTTTACGTAAATGGAATCTGAAAACGTCTAAGGCATGCGTATAACAGTCTGTGCTCTGCTGGCTGAAGCGAGCTCAAAAGCAATCATCCGAGACGTCCTTCATATATGCCAGATAATCACGTCCCAGTCTTCTCTGACAAGATTTAAACAAGGCCTGTCATGGAGTCCCTTCGTCACGGCTGGCCATTGCAACGTTAGGAAATACCCTGGTACAAAACTATTGATTGGTCCAGTACCATGCCCAGTGTTCTTTTGATGACTTTGGGATCATATCCGCGGTAAAGCAGACGACCATCCATTTTCTTTACATTTGTAGTTGAAGTTTGATCTACCTTTGAATTGTATTCATTTGGAGGTTCGCAACCATTTCTATAGAAAATCTAATGATATTACCTTGTCTTCTCGAGTTTGAGACTGAATAACTGATCGGTACTTCTTTTATGTTTATTTTATCCTTCTGATTTTGTTTACTATGTCATCAGAAGGAAATGAAATTCCAAATGATCCAATGATACATACTCCGATGCTGGAGTTGTATCATTGGATACAACTCCAGCATCGGAGTATGTATCTCCAACAACCTAGTGTTGTTGGAGATCCCCTCCTTTCTTTTGTCTCAAATTTTGAAAGAAGTTCAGAATAGTTTCCAAAAAGATTTTACAATTTATGATATCTAAATCCTTGACTATAAGTTTCTTTTCTTTAATTTTTGTAATTGATGTTTCTAAGAAACGTCATACATAAATGACTACAATTAATGCATTGAACATGTTGAAGGTGGCGCTATTACTGCAATACCGTGATAATCATATTCAAATATTACAAGAATAACGTATGGAAGCTCAAAGCTAATTTAAATTTATCTTCTTGTATTATAATAAAAAAACGGGGAAGTATCGCTGCTTGACCGCGGTATCATGGTGGGTAATCTCGCAACGCAGAACAATTGTTTTTTTTTCATTTTTATGCAATATAGACCATTTATAACAAAAATGGGAATGTGATGCAGTGTAAGAACGTCTTAGCTTTAAGTTGCATCCAAAATAAGATGAATATAAGCTTTTAAGAAAGCATAAAAAACGATCGGCGTTTTACTTTCATTTTCATCTACATGAATCAGGCTGATCGTTTGTAAGAATTATAAGAGATATCATTGTCTTATTTTGGAAAAAAAAACTAATAGCTGTGGCATCCTTACATTGCATCACATACATGTACCCCTTTTTTGTGATAAATAATCTAGTTTATACGACATTATAGAAAATCCGAATGTTCTGCGTTGCTAGATTACCCACCGTAGGAACATAGACCAAGAAAATTACCAAAACATGGGTATAAGCAGCGCAACCCAGAATAAATTCGATGAAGAAATTAGATGTACACTATAATGACAAATATGGATAATGACCATATCCCTGTATACAGCACAAAGTCGATAATTCAGAAAATCAGAAACCGAAGGCATACAAAATCAGGATAAAACAGGAACCAAAACAAACAAACAAAAACAAATGTTAGTCAATTATTTGATACCGTTGATCCAAAAAGCCTGTCAAATATAATAATTTACAGTGGAATTTACCGGTACTATAATTACAAAATATTATCAGAAAATATATACACAGCACATAATACACTCAACTTAAAGGTACACAAGGTCTTGTCAAGATCAAACCATGAATCAACTATTTTTATCAAAATTTTAACACAAACGAGTCTATCATACTTAGAAATTAGAAACTAGCTGGTTACAATAGTCACACATGTCCTCACTACCGAGCTATGATCAATTATTGCTTATAAAATGGGTACCCTAATATAACCTACTTTTCTCCGTAGAAGACTGATTGCGAACACGTGTAAGCACTTATTTCCATAAGGCTAGTACTGTATCAAAACAAAACAACATGGCTGACGGATAACACGTGGGACGAATATGAATCGACATTCGGTGTAATCAAAATCTGAGAAGAGAAATGTAATGAACAAATAGTTTTGGCTTGGTATTTGAAAGTTATAAAGACCTAACTTAGAGGACGACCGTGAAATTAAAACTCTGACAAGTCGGAGGGAAAATTAGCTAAAGGTATCTACAGTGTACATGTACATGTATAGTTCTCGATCATTTTTATCTATGAGAAGTTTATATATAAGTTTGACGTGTATATATATCCACAGTAATTTTGATATGTGTATATATAATATATATATTCACAGTCTAAATCAAATATTAAAAACGAACAGAAAATCATAACTAAATAAAGGTTAATTTTCATTCAGGATTTAGTAAACAAACGCACATGTGTATAGCAGACTACACCTGCCTCCCATTCAAGCTGTCATACACTGTTACACGTTGTTAGTCATTTGAAAGTGTTCGATTATCCATGTTCAAAATGATGATTTGAATGAAACACGATATCTATACATGATATCAATCTTGTTTTTGCAATTAATGAAATATTTGTGAGTTAGTTTTTTTTTTGAGAGAGAGAATTTCAAAAAGACTATACGTGGTTTACTACATGTTTCGTAGTAATCTCACGATGTGAAGTCCATATTCAAGCGATTGGCTGATCGTGGTAGCGTGTTCACTTTGACCTTGATAAACGTGACATATTTCTACATACTGTATATGCAAATAACAATTTCCGAAGTTTACCGAAATCGTGTGTACCAGAGAGTAAAAACTTCTATAAAACAAAAAATGTGAGAGATAGTTTATGTAAGTAATATATAGATGTTCAAATGGTAGTACTTAAAAGCTATTTACGGTAAAACTTCATTATTGACAGTTTAATCCCTGTTAGACTATGTGTACCTTTAAATATTCTGTTCATGATGTCTTCCTATTTTGGCTCCGTTTTCCCCAATGGCCTCTTAGGTTTATGTGTATTTCGTGTAACTAATTTTGCTTGTACATTCTGTGTTTTACACAATATAAATTATTTTGCCAAAAAAAAATGCCATTTCATCGAAAAAATATCATCGAAATTAAAGGAGGTTAACATCTTAGCACCATCGCTCCAATGCTATTTTGAACATATGTTATTTTGATTTTATTTTGATATGCTACTGAATCGACCCTATAAAAAGTTTGGAGCCGCGCACTTTCTATATTTAGTAAATGTACAAATTTAAATTCTAAAAATAAAACCAGAGGGCACTAATGAAATTTGGGTGGCGTATGAAAAGCACTTTGGCTGGTGAGCATCACTGATGAGAATTTAATATTCAAAACACGTGTCTCCTTCAAGTAAATTGGTTTGAAATTTTCCTCAAGAAGGTATAAAGTTGGAACACTTCCATATTATCAGTATGTAGATGTTTCAGTATTTTGTTGTGGGTGTTTAACCTTAACTTGCTCGAGATCTAAATACTGCCTTTCACAACAAAAGACCTCGCACGATAATGTAGGAAATAAGCCAAGGTAGTAAAGGTTTATAATTCATAAGAAGAACATATATATTTATGGACACCAGCTCCATATTGTCAAAAGTCAAAAGGAAGTTAAGAGAGAATATTACCGATATTTTGAAAGAATCAATAGCCATTTTGCACCTTTATGTCTTCAAATAATGTTGGAATCTGTATATGTATATTTCGTGACAAAATGTGGATTTCAATTTGTGCTTTGAACTCTATATTTGTTTATGATGTATAACCCTATCTTAAAGACTGGTATACATCAATCACATAATTATTAATTAAAGATTACAGCTTTAGTTAGATAGTGTGTATCTATAGTGGTTTAACGATAGATTGTTTGTACCCGTATCGCGATACAGTAGCGTCACGATACGTATCAAGATATACAGCCAATTGTGCCTCATATGAAATTCATGTGAAATTTACATGAACTTTACATGAAAGTTCACATGAAATTTATGTGAAACGAGCACGAACATGAAATTTACATGAAATTTTTCACATGAAATTCATGTGAAGATTTTTACATGGGTGTTACGTGAATTCAGTTTCCTGTGAAGGTCACTTAGAAAAATTCATGTGAAATTCATATGAACGAAATTTATGTGAAATTCATGTAAAATATTTTTCACATAAATCTTATGTGAAATTTATATGAATTTTACATTAACTTTCATGTGAAATTTACATGATGCTCATTTCATATGAATTTCACGTGAGGCACAATTGGCTGTGTACATCCTCAATTCAAACGATACACAACGATACAGTATTTAGAAAAAAAAAACAAACAAACATAATTTGACTGTATCATTAACTTATAATGCACACTTTGCATAAAGCCAATAGTATATCCCCATCATCATGTAACATGTGAGAACCCTCGAGCTCTTTATGTTGTTAAGACTAAATTGATACAAGTACATGCAATTGAAGTATGTTCAGTTTTTCTTTAGATTCAAGAGATATGTGAGTGTTGGATTGAAAAGAAAGGTGTATCGTGATACGTATCGTATCGTGATCTAGTGTACGGTTACATCCCTATGTATCAAAAAATCATAATCCAATACCATCTAACATTGATTATGATGTAAACTTTACTTTTGAAACCCGAATTACAAATACGATATACTCAGACAATTGTGCTTCTTACTTATGAAATTCATATGAAATGAGCATCATAATAATTTCACATGAAAGTTCATATGCATTTTACATAAGATATAGAGGGAAAATATTTCACATCAATAACTTTTTACATGAATTTTTCTGTGTGACCTTTATGCGAAATTGTTAGAAACTTCACATGAATTTCATGTAAACTTTTAAAATTCAAACATATACATGCAAAAAAGTAAATTAGCTTTTGAATTTAACAATTTTCCTTAGATTATGACATAATAAACAAAATAAGGAGGATAGAATAAACATTCGTCAACAAGAGCATATCTACAATTGATATGAGCCAACTGTCTCCAGATGGGCACTCGGCAAAGAACCTGACCAATCTATAGCCTTGTATCAGCGTATTCTGAAGAATTATATTATGATAATACGGAAGTGTTCTAACTCTATAACTACCCGAAGAAGATTTCCAACCAACTTATTACGCATTGGACAAGTGTTCCGGATATCAAATTCTCATCAGTGATACTTCCACGCAAAGTTTTGTTAGACACAGGCAAAATTAATTTTAGTAACTCCCTCTGGTTGTGACTGACTGCTACTACAGGATTCCATTAAAGACCCGGTCCAAATCTAGTTATAAATGATAGGGCTTAGACCACCACGTGTGTTCCTTTAATGTCGTCGCACTTCTCATGAACCCAATACAGCCAGCGCAGCACTGACTGTTCGTCCTTAGCCCTTTCTTTATTATACCATGTACATATTTCATAGGTGTGTTTATCTACAGCCTTGTATCAGCGGATTCTAATGACTTGCACTATAATTGACTGTGATAACAGGACTCCATGACGGGCCATGCCGATGACTCTTAAGAGAAGACTAAGCACCGACAGCAGGTCCTCTCTGAATGTTAGTCGAACTCTTCGAGTAAAAACAAACTAGGCTCGCTACAGCCGGCAGAGCACGGATTGTATTTCGTAAGCCTTCTGTTGTGTATAACAAATATGGATAATGACCATATCCCTATATACAGCACGAAATCGATAATTCAGAAAATCATAAAACGAAGGCATACAAAAACCAGGATAAAACAGGAACCAAAGCAAACAAACAAAAACCTCCACCACATGAAAAGAAGCGAACTCCCGAAACAGGAGTGAGACCAGGTGCCTAGGAAGAGTCAGCATCTCCTGCTTGCATGCAACAGCCGTCGCTTCAGTTCGGTAGAATTGTCACATCCGGTAATTTCCATTTTGGAAGATATAAAGTATAATCTTTGTTTGACGGTAAAAACTATCTGTGACAGAATATCATCAACCATTCTGCAGAGTTGGACATCATAGTGTATGACGAGTTCCCCATATCGACTGTAAAACTTCCTCGGTGACGAAGTTAGTCGGTCACAAACGTATCCCTGACTGAGCTTATTTCAAAGACGCCTAGCTCTCAGAATAAAATCCGTATCTTTGGTACTTGCTCTTGCATAGCGTATAAACTGAGATATGAACACGACATAAGCAGGCGATGAAGGGATGTTGCTACTCAGAAAAGGAAAGTTTGTGATGCTGAAATTGAAGTCGTCACGTTTGTCATAGAGTGAGGTGTTCATGTGACCATCAGTGTCGTAGGACAACATTATGTCAAAATAGGATGCTGAATTATTTGTCTCTGTATTTTCTTTGATTACAAGCTCCGAAAGATAGATTCTACTGAGGTAATCCGCGAATTTTGGATAATTGATGGACAACACATCGTCTATGTAAGTGAGGTTGAAGTCAGATGCTAAGTATCTTTTCCCTTCAGAGACCAAAGATTGAATGAATTCAGCTTCGTATGAGTAAAGAAAAATGTCGGCAAGGGGTAGGGCACAATTGGTCCCCGTTGGAATTCTGACAATTTGCTGGAAGACCTTTCCTCCGAACACCACAAAAGTGTTGTCGATCAGGAAGTTTAAAATCTGAATAATATCTATTTCAGTGTACTTATTTTATATCCATTTAGATATCCATCTGTGAGTTCCTTCGGTCCCTTTGGCATGCTGTCTGTTTGTATGGTCAGGGAAAGACATTTAAAACACTTACTGAGAAACTGTCAAAATGAAACATAAAAGACCAAACATAAACCAACGATACCGATTGCCCATTGGTCTCATTGGTTTATGTGTGGTCATTTGTGTTTTATGTTTCTATGATGCGATTTGGTATTCCTTCCCCTTTTGCGTCTCTTTCTGTGCGTGTATTTCAGATATTGTTTTCCAGTTCGTACATGAACATCGACGGCAGGTGTGGCTAGCCAAACAGAGGATGCTTACTCCTCCCGGGCACCTGGTCACCTCTATAGTTCGCTAGCGGTCCGTCGATGCTCAATTTTATGCTCTATTGTGAGTGTTGTTGAGATTATCGTCAGGATCTTCTTTAACTCATTTGGATAAGGTGCTGCTAATCATTGTTGTTTTAGATCTCCTTTTTTATTTTATTGGACCCTTGTCATTTTGTGTTTTGTTTGTGTGATAAACTTAAAGTGGGGAGAGTTTAAACGCATAACTTTCATGGTCTAGAATACCTCTAGGTCACCGGACAATGAGAGGGTTGTGTGTATACAATCCGTATAACCACACCATTTGTTAATAACCTTCCAATGGTGCAGTTGATGGTTCTAAGACGTCACCGATTGTCTAGTTCCATGTTTGTTGATGTGTACTTTTTATATTTGATCTTTTTGTAGTTGGTGTTCCTTGTCCGTTGTGTGCCTCTTCCTGTTTATGTCTACTTTGTATTTTCGCATGGGGATGTTTCTTTTTTTTTTCTTTCTGCGGATGCTGCAACTGAATCTTGTTTGAGATCCGGTCTTTGAAGTGTTTTGAAATTGAATCCGTTTTTTCCTCATTTACTCATTGTTTTGCTCAAGAAAGGAGAAAAGTCACTAACTACCAAATATGGCCTAGATTCAAAATCTGGTAATATTCTACATTGTAAATAAGTAACATTTGCTGATTATAGTATTGCTTGAATTTTGAAAATAGCTAAAAAAAAAAATAAGGAAGCTATGGCTATTTGACACCACCCAAACGTTTATATAACGTTGCGCTTACTCAGAATGACGTCATTGACGTCACATAAAACGTCTCGTTAAGAAAACATACTGATGGGCATACATTGTCTATTAAATGTATTATCTTGAAAAAAAAAATTACTGCATTGATCTGTGTGAAGCATTTCTATTGCAAGTCATATCCAACTCATTTAGCCAGAAAACATGTGCTATAAAGTTACATTCGAAATCTGTTGAATTGCGATGTAGAATCACATTAGCACAATTTCTTTCATCTGCCAAGATCTGTATCTGAATAAAACTGCAATTATACATGATGCCATTGCATTGGTCAACAGTTGTATTTATAAATTATGATGACGTGTTGAAACATTCTATTTATTGCGTCACTTTCAGATAAAATTCAAATAATATACATGCATTTCATAAGTTCAGCATGTTGTCGCGTTTAAGTGTTTTTTTTTTGAAAGTAAGAGAGAAAACAAATTAACAGTTGACATTTGTCTCCATTTTGGATGTTCGTAACTCTTTAAGTTACGTTGCACGACTAAACAACAGTGACGCAGGTCAAACTGGGCGTTTGGAGAAATCTTAATACATATTAAGTGCATCACATGATAAATCCTTGGAATTCCATTGGCTATTCTATGAGAGAATAGTGCCCAGCGACGAACGGGCACTATTGCTTTTTTGCTACACAGAGTTACGTCACTTGGAGAGTAGTGCGCAATAAATAGGTGTCGCCACTTCCTTGTAAATAATCTCAATTGCTAAGTTTATTCGTTAAAAATGCCATCGAGGTCATTCGCTAACGCTCGAGCACTATTCCTTCCAAAAGCAACACTATGAGAGAATAGTACCCACAACAAACAGGCATTAATAAACCTGTAACTAGTGTAGACGTAATGCGTCTTTCGCATTGTATGAGAATTATACGCTTTATCATCTTTTGAAAAATTCTTACACTATTATATTGCAACTTTTAAACATTAGTAATCAAAAAAAAAAAAAAGAAAAGAAAGAAAAGAAAGAAAAAAAGGAAAAATTCCGAATCTCACCTCGTGGCAGCAAAATTCAATTAAAACATAATCCTTAGTACATGTAAGTTGGCTTTTAAAGGCAAAATCATTCACCCGGAAAAAGGAGGTCAATGTGGTTTTATGAAAATTTTATCAAAGATATACTTGTCAAAATTTCTAACCTACCATTCCACGGGTATGGATTTTCGTTAATAAGGAATTCAAATTATCTTAACGATAATTGGATTTGATATACAACATTTCACTCTTTACTTTAAAATGAAGAAAAACGAAATTTCTTTCAACGGAATCATACCATGACGAAATTTGAATTTTGAACACTTTTCATGAATTTCGCGTATTTTATCGGAAAATTGCAATCAAACCTTTTTTTAAAGAATTGTTTATACCTAGTTTGATCAGAAAAACATAAATTAAACGGAATGCATTTGTTACAAAAGTGATAATAAGCAAATAAAACTTAACGAATTTTCCATAAAATGGATGTGTGAGCAAACTGTCGTAAGTGGTGCTTAAAATGAGCTTCCATTAACCAAACATCTTTTTCTAGGCTTACTTTTCAAGAAAAGTGGCATAACACAGGAAAAAATTAAATATCGCACCCGCAGGAAATGTTTCAAGACAAAAATCCTTACCCAGTATATCAATGATACCGGAAGTGTTATTGACTCGTAACGCATCAGAAAATTTGTAAGCATTTCACGACGAAGTAGCAGTTTCAATCGCCGATATTTCAAAATCCGAAAAACGAATCGCACGATAACCGTAAGATTTTTTCTGTTGTATCCTTTTTCAGTCAAGAGACAAAACTTTTCTTACAAACCGGAAGCGGATGATTCTTTGATTAAATTCTGTAGAATTTGAAGATACACATCGCAGGATGATCATTTATTCATTCACACTTAAAAAAACTTTCGTTGTTATTATAGATATAGATATTAAATACTTGATTTCTACCAATCGTGATATTGAAGTAAGTGGGAAAATGTAAGTTAGAAATTTTGACTAGTATACATCCAATATGCAAGTTTGATACATGTAGCACTTATACTTTGCTCAATATTGACTTTTACAGGCAAAATCATTCAAGCGAAAAAAAATTGGTCAGATGCTGCGTCAGATACATCAAATATGCAATTTTGGTACATGTAACACTTATACTTTGCTCGATATTGGCAAACTTTCTCAAGGTTAAGGTTATTTTATAAACATTTGATTAAAGATACATCCAATATGCATGTTTGGTACTTGTAGCACTTATACTGTGCTAAATATTAGCTTTTAAAGGCAAAATCACTCGAGCGGAAAAGACTAGGTCAAGGTCATTTACAAAAAAAAAAATGCATCCAATATGCAAGTTTTGTACATGTAGCAATTTTACTTTGCTCAATATTGGCTTTTAAAAACAAAATCACTCAATTGGAAAGAGTCGGTCAGATGCTGTGTCCGATGTATTAGTCCATATCGGCATCCGAATATGAATCATGTGTGCAAGTTTGGTTTCTTTAGCACCGGTACTATGCCAAATACTGAGCTATCCCAAACTGAAGCGGACATGGATGCCGGGGGATGCTAAAAAATTATGTCATTTTCTTTTACATGTATTAAAATGTCACGAAACATTTATAATGAACATGACCCCAAACGCCTATTTACATTTTGTACGTAACTTCTGATGCATAGAAACATAAGTTTAAGTACGTTTAGCTACTCCCTGTCTTTATAAAAATATTAAGAGAATAACTAGTAATACCGGCTGTTCTTACCATGCTTTCTAAAGTAATGAAGTATTGAAACGTGAACTTAGCAGAAAAAACACACACAATTGAGTATTAGTATCCATAATACATAGGTCCTATCACACTATGTAGATCGTTCTGGACAGTGTGTGGCAACGTTTGAATTTTATTATCATTATTATCATTTTACTTTTTTTCTTGTTCTTGTCACAAGCTACCGAACGCTGTTGTCGGTTATACAAGATCAAAAGAAAGCTGCTTTCTTTTAATCAGAGCGTTTGCCTAACGCAAAACTAAAATGTAACAGCGATTGCAGAACGTTTACTTAACGTGTTTTTAATGTATGAATAGCAAACGACAGCGTATACCAATCTTATTTCTAGCGATCTCGACGTATGCGGAACTCGCGCAGCGTTCATATGACGTTTGATTGCGTTTTTTAGCGTTGTGTGAGAATTATCAGATCTTTTGCGCTGAAGTAAATATTTTATACGCCAGGTAGTCGTTAGAGACACGCTCCGTACACATTACAAACACATTGCACGAACGCTAGACTATCGTCAAACTTATTTCATGAGCACGTTCCGGAGCGTATAACAATCTCGTACGTTCCGCTCACGCTGTCAATTTTGTGCAGGCATATTTTCGAAGCCAATGAGTTAAAGAAGATCATGACGATAATCTCAACAGCACTTACAATAGAGTACAAAATTAAGCATCGACGGACCCCTAGCAAGCTAGAGGTGGAACTAGGTGCCCGGGAGGAGTAAGCATCCCCTGTTGGCTAGCCGCACCCGCCGTCGATGTTTAAGCACGAAAATGAAAACAATATATAAACTTCATGCACTGTCTGACGTTATGTCTATATAGAAAGTGCTATGTCAGGGAATATATTCAAAACACTTACTGTCAAACCCCTCGCGGGGAACTTTTTTACGAGCTCCAAACGGCAAAGGGCATAAGAACGTTTGACAGAGTATAGCTCCTTGTGAGAGCGTCCCCGAAGCATTTACAATGATCATTCAGCATGTTAGCTAGCGGCCTTATACGCTGGCATACGCTTCTGTCAAACGCTGTAGTGTAACAGGAGTTTCGCCGAGCTCCAATGTCACTAACTTATCAACAAGCTGTGCCTTTTGAAGTGCAACGTTACGTTTTTTTTTTCATAGTGACAGAGGGATAAAGATACATACGGATAGACGGACAGAGTGATTACCAAAGTTCATCCGCCAAGTTGTGGGTCCTACTTATATAAACAAGAAATTAAACAAGCATGCATATCTCTGTTTGATTCTGCTTACATCAAAACATCAACCGGTCACTCATCGTAACATTATTGTACATGTAGATTACATGGATCGGACACCTTGCAAAACTGAATTCTAGTTATTGGTACTAAATGTGCAAAGTATCAAAATTCTATATCAATCACTCTGTACTGCTTTTATAGTAAATAAGATTTTACATAATTCTTTGGAACATTACATTCTACCAACGGCGATTTTATGTATAAGCGTTTCATGTTTTGTAAAGATGTATATAGCCTATACAATGTATACAATTTTATGCATGTTATAAACATTAAAAGGGTACACGCTGTAGAATAATTGTAATTTAACATAGAACAATATTCTAAAGTGTAAGAAAAAAAAAACATGAGGTAACCTTCTGGGTATGGAACTCAGATCGACCTCGTGATGACCTTAACCATTACCATTGCACCACAAATAGATTTCGAGCACGGCAGATTGAGTTATGAATATAACAGATGTTCATCATTGGCACTTTGCCAAAAACTCTAATAAAAGTCTATATTTTGCTAAAATGTCTAGATACAGCGTAACTAATGAATATTATTCTAACACTGTAGACTTCTATTGATAACAAAATAATTGCTGGAGGGATGGATCTAGGATATAAGCTCTAACACATATATTTATGCGAGTTGCTTCCCTTCCAATTTTCCCCTTCACTCCGCGTCGCAGCTCTGCTATCCTCTTTTTATAATATTATTTAAATTTTCAGATGGTTATCTTTATTTTTTTTAACCAAAAAGTGAACTTTTTTTTTACATATTTTTATTTGTTTCGCCTTATGTAGCATGCATAGCTGCTATACAGGCATATCGTTGCCATGGACGCGTACGCGTCTTCACAGCCTCTGCGCATTATATATCGTCTTCGGAAAAAATGAACACAATAATGACCCAACACGATGTTCCTCTTGTGAACTACTTATCAAGTATGTTTTATTTTAAGATATGTTTTATGTTGGGTCCGCTTTCTGTTCATAGTAAATTTATGTGTTTTAGGATGGAAAATTTCAGAAAAATGACAAATTCATAGGTTCAGTCGTGTACTGAACTAAATGTAATTTCCGATAGCGATCCATGTTACCGGATTTTTCAACACCCAACCTTCCTAAATAAAATTCCCATGCATATAGTCTCCAATGAACTACTTTATTTTTGTAAATTTTACTAGGCCGTATAGAGAGGTAGTGACTTTTCTCCTTTCATTGTTTTCCGATCTCATGAAATTTCTATTAGGATATGCATGATATGTTTGGATGAAGTTTATTTTATGAATTGAATTATTAAATTTGAATATGTTTAACATTTGTATTCTTCGTTAATAAAATGATTCTATCTACAGATGCTGTAATGGATTTTATCTTAAAGATAGTGAATGTCAGGGTGAGTTTAACAAAGTATTATTTAAGAAATGACTGTAATAAATGACTGTATACAATAATTCTTCTGTCTATCGATATATAGACAAAAACCCATGAACAAACTATATAATTCGCGAGGCGAATTATATTTTGTTTGTGCATCGGTTTTTGTGTACATGTATACATCGATATCCAGAAAAATTAATTTAGTTATTTCTTATAATTTAATTATATCACTATTTGATTATCTAGTTTATTTTGCAATTGATATCATTTTATCATGGTTGATTTTCAAGTTCAAAACGGCTCGCCGTTCGTGACGTCATAATCGGCTACATTGTCTATACAGCTATAGATAAAATTTGGCTCCGTTCGTTTGCATAGGCAATACAGACACTACGGAAATAATCAAATTATTAATAAATAGTGCCGAATTGTTCTTATCAGTTCAAAACTATATCTAAGGAAAACGTAAAGGGAATTGAATGATTTCCTAAAAAAAAATTTCAATTGAATTTAAAAACAATGAACATTTTTCATACTGCCAAATTTCTGCAATATTTCAAAAGTCTTTTAACATTATAAAAATGCGTTAAACATTCACAACGATAGGATGTAAGCCTAAGTTCCACTTATACTGTCTATATATGATTTAATACATGCCATCTATGTCATAAAAATTGTCATCTATCTTGAATAGTCAAATAAACCTACAATATGCAATCAAAACTCCTCGAAAGAATTAACATTACAGAAGTACCCATCAGTCTCATAATCGAGAAGGCAAGGCAAAAATCATTAAAGACAAATACTGGTTTTTATGCAAGTCAAGGAAGACTGGATCCTGATTCTCTGCCCTAGCTGGAAGTTGGTCAGACTTCTCGGGTGATTGTTCTTAAGCTCGCTTCAATCAACAGAGCACAGACTGTTATACGTATGCCATAGAATTTTAGATCCTTTTACATAGAATCTGTGTTACAAAAGGCCGCTGCGTTTAATTGTCTTGTTTGTGACGTCACCTCACAGTGAGAAATGTTTATACAACTATTGTGCGTTTATGGAGACCTATGTGTATCCGGATAAGTGGGAGGGTTGTGCGCACGTAATCCGGATAACCACAATATTTGCTTATAGCAGATGACCGTCCAAAGTCGGTGCCGGGTGCACATTGGTCTAATTCCTTTTATGTGTTTTCATTAATCTTTGCTATTTTTGTACGTCTGTTTCGATTGTTTTGTATGATGTTCTAATGATTTTGTCGTGTATTTTTTGTGGTTTGTAGATTTGTCTGATGTCATTTACATATCACTTTCTTGTGGGTTTGTCTCGCTTGGTGGATGCAGGGTGGTCATTCTGGAGATCATCCCCTTTTCTTCGGCTAGAATCACTGATGATTTAATAACATGGACATGAACATTTGTTTGAACTTTTCTTCAAGATGGTACAAAGTTGGACACGTCCGTATCATTATCGCGTGCATATATTAAAATTATCATAAGATGAGTTAACTCTATTTCGATGGCAACAAGACTACCAATGTTAAACGTCTTCGAATTTAATAGCAACATTTAAGAACAGATAGATTTGCAGCATGGGGTGGATATGCACTTTTGGGGTACTAAACTCTCGTCAGTGATCCTCAGTCTAAACAATGTAATATAGGCATAGAGTGTGAAATGTAAACGTCTTCAAATTGAATGGCATCATTTAAGAACAGATTAATTGACAACATGGATCAGACATGCACGTTTCGGGTAATTAACCCTCGTCAGTGATCCTCAAATCTAAACAATGTAATATGCCAAAAAATTATGAAAGTTACTATGTCGAAAAGCGTACCGAAAAACGTAGCAGGATGAGTGGGGTATGATGCTACAGGACCCACGTTTTAGAAATTTCAAGAAATTTGATAACAGGAATTTTAGAATGCGTTGAAGAAAAGATCAACCGAAATTGATCGAACTTGGCTATATGTGCCCTCGGGGACTCCTGGTCCACCAGCAGTGACACTCACCAAGTGGTATAAATGTAAACGTCTTCAAATTGAATGGCATCATTTAAGAACAGATTAATTGGCAACATGGATCAGACATGCACATGCAAAGTTATTGTGTCCAGAAATGTACCGAAAGACGTAGCAGGATGCCTTTTGGGTGGGATATGATGCTACAGGACCCACGTTTTAGGAATTTCAAGAAATTTTGATTCCTATAATTTATATACCAAATAACAGAGGAAGACGCCCTCTATATCCACAATAAATGTTATTAATTTTCCGACATTGGCCATTTTAAGCCCAAAACACCCCTTGTCCTTTTAGAATGCGTTGATGAAACGATCAACCGAAGCTTGTGGATCTTGGCTACATGTGCCCTCAGGGACTCCTGGTCCACCAGAAGTGACACTCACCAAGTGGTACAAATGTTAAAAGTCTTCAAAGTTAATAGCATCATTTAAGAACAGATTAATTTGCAGAAATTTGCAAGAATGTTTATGTCAACAAAGACATGCAAAGTGCAATATGTATAGCATATTAAATTACTTGAAAATTCGGTACATTTTTGGACATAATAATTTTCACACTCTTTGGCCATATTACATTGTTTAGATTGAGGATCACTGCAGAGGGTTTAGTACCCGAAACGTGCATGGCTGGTGCATGCTGAAAATTGATCTGTTCTTAAATGATGCTATTGAATTCAAAGACGTTTTACATTAGAACGTATTGTAACCGAAACGTGTCTGTCTGGCGCATGCTGTAAATCTATCTGTTCTTAAATGATACTATTGAATTGAAGACATCTAATATTCGTATTTGATAAAGTTAGGATTGGTGCATATTAGTCGGGTGACCAAGAGCCTAAAAAATAAGATTTAATTTCCATTCTTAGTGCAAGGCTAAATTGTATACCAAATGAAACTATAGAGTCTCAACTCTCAAAATTGAGATGTCGTCAAAATATTCTGGGGTGCCTTCATTGTTTATTCAGAGGTCAAAGGTCATAGGGGTCAAATTGCGTTTATCTTACCTTATGCCTCTTAGAGACTTTAAAAGTGTTTAATTCAATTGAAATAAGCAAGCAAAAACTTTTTTTTGACAAAATCGCATGAAATCAAAGAATCTTAATTTAAAAAAAAATTGATAGCTTTCAGTGTATCAGTGACGTCATCAAATCTATTTTCAGACGCGTTCTATTTCTTTAATGAATTTTCATAAAATTCCACAATTTTCTTGTATAAATATGTTACTAAGGTACTAAAACAAAACCCTGTATACGCAAAATACATAAATGCACAAATCTGGAAGATTTGCAAATCAATTACCGGTCTGTTGATAACCTATTTTGTTCATTTGCCACTATATCTGCCATAGACATGTGTTAAACAGTGTCTTCAAAACTATAATTAGACATAAATATTGATTGGCAACGGAAAGAGCTTTCATATTTCATATTAAGGAGGTATTGAACACTTGGACGCCAAATTCAATTTTTCTAAAATTTTCTGAAATTATATATATCTTGTCTGTCCTTGACTATACAAACTTACATTTGATTCTATCCACAGGAAAATTATCTACGAGACTTTAAAATATGCATTAGTCGACGTTTTCGTGAATTTCATGATGACGTCATAATACTGAAAGTGTCATTCAAGTTCTCGTTAACCTATTGGAAATTAATTTTGATTTAATTTCCAAAATAACCATAAATATATTGCACTTACGTATGGAAAAGATAAATTGAATTGTGTTTTAAACATAGGCAGGATACTTGAATAAAAGATGACACTGTCGCTAAAAATTGCAATTTCGGGCCAATTTAATGTAGTTGCTAGTTAATTATAAGGAATCCTGTGGATGAATCTTTGTCATAAACTATCAAAATTATCAAGAATGTCCAGAGATGATTTCATGATAAAATGGGAAAAATTGAATTTAGGATTAAAATATAACAAGGCTTTATATTTTCCAATTATTTCTTCCAAAATCGTCCATCGTCAATGAAGTGACATCCGCTTTCCAGTAACGTAAATTTGTCAACGAATACACTGTAATGAAGCTTTAATTTTCTATTTTATACATGCTTAGTTTCAATGCAATACGTTTATTAATAATGTTTTTATTGTATTTTGAATGCAAAGGTCTGTGACGCCATTTTTACCCGATTACGTGGAAATGACGTCGTGGTTTGCTCATGGATAAAACTCCCAAAGTCCTTAATTTCGAAAATCGCCATAATTTCTACAAATGACGCCGGAAATTATTAAAACTTCATCAGGAGACTAAAACGCGTATATCAATCAAAGTATCAAATGTTTTAAGGGAGTTAAGACTGTACTATTCCTAGGAAGCGAGAAAGCAAATTGTGCCGCCGCCATCTTGGTGTTCAAACCCTCCTTAATATTCCAAGTCCTCCTTGAAACAATACCTTTCTGAACACCGACTTAAATTTGTTGACGTAGGCGGATAAAGATTTTTAAAAGGAGGTACTTTAAGACTTTTAAAATATTTTAAGAAAGGGGGGATCGATAGGGCTTTTGTATTATATTTTTCAATTTACTTTTAGATTTTTTTTTCTTTTGGGATACTTTCTGGCGGTGGGCACAGCAAGCAGGAAATTTTGAAGAAATGAAGTATACATTTGTACTTGTATGTATTTGTATAATAAATTTGGTACAATTCAGTCATTTCTAGTAGAACAATAGTAATAAAAATTCAATGCTATGTGATCCGGCGGGCAAAGCGAGGCTGGAGATTTTTGGAATATATAGTAATATTTTTTTTCTAAATGAGAAAAAAAAATTAAATGAATGAGCAAGAAATTATTATTCAAACTTTACGTCGGAAACACAGGTTGGCTTTAGACATACTGCAGTCTCTGAACACATGCTCAAAACTCAGTGGACATAGGCGGATCCAGATTGCTAAAATGGGTCGGGTTGGGATTTAGAGGATTAAAAAAGTTAACGCATAATAGTGTGTTTTCTTCTTTTTTTCATTTTAAACATATATATATGCTGGCGAGCGAAGATAGCCGATGATTTTCAAGAATTTAGGAGTACATAGTGTCTAGAATTTTTTCCCTCTCTAGGAGATGAAATAAACGAAATGAAAACCAGAGATTTATCTTGTATTTTTGCGAGCGAAAGGAGCCGGAAATATTGTTGAGTATACGTTAAATTGAGTTATTTCCTGCCATTACTTTGGTGGATGATACCTTCCCGTCATATCTGTTTCTCCCCTCCCGTTCCTTAACATATGATCGACCTACTTATCTAAAATCTAAGGTGTACCAAATCTAAGTGATATGTTGTTGAAATTTCACACTTATTTCTTATGTAATTCGGGCATCATATGTTGATTAATATTGGCACATTAAAACACATAATAAAAATTCTTGGGGGCACAAAATGTTGATTTTTTTATTGCAAAAATAACATTTTATTTTAGAATTACTTTAAATTCACCGAAGCCCTATTGCTTCATTGAAAATAACAAATATTTATTGCGTTGTTTGGCAATAATTTTGCAATAATTTTACGCTATTTCGCAATAGTTTTGCGTTATTTTGCAACTGTATTTAGTCAAATCGAAATGATATTGTGTAATATCACAAACGTGTTGCTTTATTTCGCAAAAGTATTACGTTATATCGCAATAGATCGCATTATATTGCAATGGTATTGCGTTATACTGCAGTTATATTGTTCTCAATTTTATCGCAATAATATTGCATTATATTGCAATAAGGTTGTGTTATGTCGCAATGATATTGCGTTTTAGCGCAATTTTATTGCCTAATAACGCAATTCTATCGCAATGAAATTGCATTTTATTGCAATAATTTTGCGTTGTAACGCAACAATATTGAGTTTTAGCGCGATGGAAATGCGCAATTCTATTGTCTAATAACGCAATCTTATCGCAACAGAATTGTATGATATTGCAATAAAGTTGCAATAATATTGTGTATATAGCAAGAATATTGCGTCATATCGCAACAAAATTGCGTATTTTAATTCATTCTGTTTGTGTCACGCATTCTGATTGGTTCAAAGGATTTCTACAAGCATGTATAACGACGATATACATACCCAAACCGACTCACTTGACATACTTTAAAATGCATTCCTACGTAAATTTGTAAGATACAAGTTTTAGAGCACTTTTTGCGTATGACGTCATACTTCCCTTTGTTCTTCGCTCCTGTGACGTCATACTGTGACGTAAAACTACAAGGTATGAGCTTGTAAATGGCGTTCTCCATATGTAAACAACAAGTAAGTTTATTATTGATTACACTTTGATTTTTCGCCATTGTAATAAATACGAAGCAGAAGTATTTTATATTTTGCAGCCCAATAATTTCTGATGGTCGTTGTTAGTCCTCCGTAGCAACGTCGCCTCCAAAGCGATAAATGGGACCATCTGAAGAGAATAAAAAGTTAAAGTATGACACATGAATTAGAATAGGGATAAACGTACTGTGTTTTGTGGTTCCGACTGGTATATGTTGGATATACTATTGGAAACATACGTTATACTGTCGGGGACAAGCCCCGACGGTATAACTGCGTTTCCAACAGTATATCCAACATATACCTGTCGGAACCACAAAACACAGTACGTTATCCCCTAAATATAGTAATAATATTGCGTTATTTCACAATAGTATTGTGTTATATATAGCAATAATATTGCGTGATATCGCAAAAGTATATTGTAGATTCGCAAAACATAGTGACCTTATGCAAAACGTCTGAACAATTTCGAAATAGTATTGCGAAATAGCGCATTTCTTGCAATATCACGCAATATGATTGTAATAAACATTTAAGAAGTACTTATCAGTTATTCAGTCTCAAAGTCGAGAAGGCAAGGCAGAGTTATTAGAATTCCCATAGTAACGGTTGCAAACTTCGGAATGAATAACATTTCGAAGTGAGATCAGGTACTCGGGGAGGGGGGGGGGGGGTCAGCGTCCTGAGTGCATGTAACAACTGTCGCAACAGCTCCATGGAAACTTGTCAAATTCGTTAATTGTCTCGATGTACATATTGATGTACAAATCAGGTAAGTATTTCCTGTTTGTTGATGAAAACCATTCGTAAAACGCATAACTATAATGCATATCTATTGCGACATATAACGATAAAATGCAATACCTCCGAGAAATAACGTAAAAGAATTGCGAAATAACGCATAATCTTAGCGGAATGACACATCATTATAGCAAAATGACGCAATATTATTAAGATAATAACGCAATTATATTGCAAAATATAATGGAATATTATTACAGAATAACGCAATGCTTCCGATATAATATGCAATATTATTGGGATATAAGGCAAATTGATACATTTTGCGTATAATATGAAATCATCTTCCCTCTTCCTAAAATATCTAAAGTCTTCAAACACCTCTTCAACCTTTGAAGAAATCCTGGATCCGCTCTATGTATTTGTTTATTCTTTCAACTGCTAGTGGTTATAACGCCCTTTTAACCTGATTTGAATCAAATCTGATACGACATGTCGACAAAACGTAACAGACGTCAAGTTGACTGTGCATAAGTGAATGCATATAGTTCTGCATCTATGTAGATTTTTTTAACATGCGTTAATTCTTCAAACAAATAAATATTTCACTCACTTTCTCAATGTAGCAATATGTATTTTCATTTCTTTTGTTAAATTGATACTGAGCAATGCACTGTACTTACATAAACAACGGCAGAATATGGTGTCACACGTCAAAAATGACGTCGAATGACGTCGCAAACAATAAACCAACTCCACTTAACATGAATGTATTTTGCTTTATCACGCCGTAAAGTCATCAAAGGTTAAGAAATTAAGTATTTTCAAAGTAAATATCAAAGATAAGCGTTATGGCAAAATAAGCGAATTTTGCCGTTCATGGCTCTTGTCCTTTTGACAGATTTATGCATTGCCAATTTTTCACAAAAATCAAGCTTTTGGAGACTAAATTGCAACTTTACCTAGGAGTTAGAATGTAATTTTTTTATTATTAGAAAGAGCATTCAAACTTTTTTTAATCGCGTCGTTCATTTTTTTTTTATTTTACGATGAATACAAATGATATATTTATTGCTTCCTATTTTCTGTGATATTTCCTTTAAAACCATGTTTTTCACCCAAAATGTCCTTTTATGCAACAAAACAAACACTCATTTTTGCAATGGAAATTTCTTTGAAACATGTTTTTTGTCTGGAAAGGCGATTTATGCTGAACACAAGATAGGTTTCTAAGGATCAAGAGGTATGCACAAATTTGCATCATACGTATTGACAACGAAAGAACGCATGACAAGCATACACTACTTATCTCTATTGGTCGCTATTGCAGGTGGATTGAAATGACCAATTAAGCGTTTCCTCATAACTGGAAGAAATATTTGTTGGTATATTGATAAAAAAGGGCTAAAGTACCATCGAAACAGATCAATATCAAAAGAATGAACATTAAAAATTCTCAAGAACATAAAGTATTCGAAATCAGAATTAAGAAGTAAAGTGCTGTCAAAAGATGGTTGTTAAAATTGTAGTATTGTTCAGAAATTGTCTTCGAGTGTGAATGAAAATTACTTTAAACGACTTCTAAATTACCAATCGGTAAGATGTTTCGATTCTGCAGGCGAAATTGTCTCATTCAGCAAATTTGAAGAAAGACTTACATTAGCGTTCAAAATATGAGAATTTTCCACAATTTTTTATTACGTCATTTCGACGTCAAATTTGACGTAGTAGGCATCCGTAAAAGTTTCGACGACATGTCAAATCGTAAACCTTAGACCATAACCTTTAATTTGATACCAAATATAGCCTTTCACTAGGAGTGGACATTAAACTCCTAAAAAAGAGCACTTTTTTAGGCTTAGTCACCGTACTATATATCATATAAATGAAAAAAGAGCCTGAAAAACACACTAAGTAAGGTAGAATGCCTATACATTAAGACACCAAAAGCAACCAATACAAAAATGAATATAGCGGAATGAACAGCTGTCTGAATGGGAAATAGGGCATGATGCATAAAAGAAAATAAAAAAACGAATTTTTCACTTTTACTGTTTTCAAAACTATTCCAAATGGTAATGTTAATTTTAACCTTTTTAGTATGTCCGGCTGGTACTTTTGGTGTAAACTGTACTTCTGAATGCCCAGGTCGTTTTTATGGAATTGGCTGTAAATCAAAATGTGACTGTCCAGTAACAGAGAGATGTGACAAAAGCAGGGGATGTGTCTCAGTTGTACGTAATTGTCTCACACCGGAATGCACAAATGGTAAATATTGAAGTTTACTCAAGAATGAAAAGATGGATCTCCAACAAGATTCGGTCGCAACACTTAAAGAAAAACATTGAAGCATTCTATGCTATAACATCAGAGTAGACCAGTAGAGCAAGAGACGCAAAAGGGACAAGGAAAATAAGATATGCGTTCAAATCATTAAACAAAGAAAGCCACAGATATCCGAACAAGACCGAAAGGCAACCATTGCCGACATAAGACGGTCATTTTCCATTTTTCAAGCAAGCGATTTGGTTTTCATAATTACGTCCTCGCAACCTTTACATTTGTCCGTTGTACATCGTCATAGTTCATTATTTACATTTAACTGATTTTAAACATTAAGATAATGTATTCCCTGAAAATTAATCGCATCTCAAATGTAAGTAGTCTTTTTTGTTACTTTTATAATATCAAAAATTCGAAATAAATCCGTCTTTTTAGTTTCCGAATTGCAGAGTTTGCCGATCATATTTATATAATAACCTTAAGTTAATATTTTTTTAATCCAATTTTGACATGAAAAGGTACAGAAGCATAATAAACATAAAAGATGTGTAATATATTGCATTTTTGATTCATTCATTTCATTCGATATTGGACGTTTTCCGTCACCAGTACCACCTACCCCTTCAATCCGTAATTATAATATGGAGAAAAGGGGATTATCTCCTGCACGAACACCCTTCACCCACCTAGCGTAACAAACCAACAAGAAAGTGATACGTAAATGACAAACAAAAACCTACAAACCACAAAAATACAGTCACGACAAAAACCACTAGAACATCATACAAAACAATCCAAACAGACGTACAAAAACATAAAACATTAATGACAACACATAAAAGGAAGGAGAAGGACAATATGTATTGTGTTATGTGAAAGTATCTTTCACATAATAATAAAATACCTACTAGGAAACTATTTTAACTGACCAACTTTTATCTAAATTGGAAGGACAGCTCACGAGAAATAATCGAGTAATTTGTGGGCTAAATGAAGCTCTTATCTTAATCACCGTCACACGTAAATGGCATCAGTGATACTTGGACCAATTTATATATCTATATATTTATTATATATTTCAACAACAGTTTGAGGGCTAAATAAACCTCTAATCTTAACACCTCTTTATAGTGACTTATCATTTCAGTGACTTGACATTTGATCCAAACACATTATCGAAGTTACAGGAGGTTATTATCTTAACATCATCCCTTCAATGCATTTTGTTCTGTTTGGACATAGATTTTATCTGGATAGGCTACTGAATCGACCCTACAGGATTTTTGGAGCCGCACACTCTCTGTAAAGTAAATGCACAAATTTAAATTCTAAAAAACACAGAGCACTACTGAAATAAAATTATGCAGCTTATAAAAAGCATCATTGATGAGGATTTAATATTCGAAATACGTGTATGGAGCATAAAAATTGTTTTGAAAAATGTGTTGATCCTTATTCAAGTAATTGCCTTCTATGCGCATATACTATGCCTTTGGCTTAACATGTATGTGCATATATACATGAACCCTTTATCCCATTACATATAAGTTCATAATCAAGCAACGAAAAATTCAAATCCATTTACATATATTAAAATCAAAGAGGTACACATCCGTTATTCAGTCTCAAGTCGAAAAGGTAAAGCAGAACAAATAGAATTTCCAATGGAACGGATACAAACTTCGGAATGAATAACATCCCGAAGTGAGACCAGTTACCCGAGGAAAGTAAGCGTCTCCTGATTTCGTGCAGCAGCTCCATGAAAGCTTGTCAAATTTTGCGATTGTTTCGATATGAAAGAATATTATTTCTTCTTGAAATCTACAATTTCTAAAACACTTCAACTATAAATAGATTTTTAATGAATGTTTTACTTTTTGTATATTTTTATAATACCAAAAAAGTCCCTTAAAGGGAAATCAGCCTATTTAAACTAAAGATTGGATATAAATCTGACTATTAACATTAAACATGAAGATTCATAGATTTTACAAATGTTATGAAATATTGAATTCATTGGGGTTCTTTCAGGGGAAACGGCCTCTGAAAAGTGCTTAATTTTTGCATATTAACGTCATTTTTCGTATTTCGTATCATGGCCTATAAAATTAATTTTTGCGGTATTAACTAACTTGATTTGTCTTTCTATGGGTTCATTTCATTTACTGGAGACTTTTCATTATTGTGAGTGGTATTTCATTGTGTTTCATAGACAAATGTGGTCGAATTTGAAAATAAAAGTATGGTTGATATAGGAATGAATATCCGACAAAACTTAAGGAGGGTTTGAACACCAAGATGGCGGCAGCATTATTTTGTTTTCTCGCTTCATAGGAAAAGTACAGACTTAACTTCCTTTAAACATTTGATAAGCTGATTGATATACACTTTTAAGTATCCGCATGAAGTTTGAATAATTTTCGGCGTCATTTGAAGAAATTATGGCGTTTTTCCGAAATTATGGACTATGGGAGTTTTATCCATGAGCAAACCACGACGTCATTTCGACGTTATCAGGGAAAATGGCGTCACAAGCCTTCGCATTCAAATTGCAATAAAATCATTCATACAACACGTATCGCATTGAAACTTTGCATGTATAAAATAGAAAATTAAATCTTCATCACAGTGAATTTGTTGACAAATTAGCATCACAGAAAAGCGGATGTTACTTCATTGAAAATGGACGATTTTCGAAAGAACCATTGGAAAATATAAAGCTTTGTAATATTTTAATCCAAAATTCAATTTTTCTCATTTAATCATGAAATCATCTCTGAACATTGTTGATAATTTTGTTAGTTTTTGACAATGATTCATCCACACGATTCCTAATAATTAACTATCGACTACAGTCAATTGGCTTAAAATCGCAAATTTTTGAGCGACAGTGTCATCTTTTATACCAGTATTCTGTCTTTCTTTAAAACACAATTAATTTAATCTTTTCCATGTGTAAACGCAATACAATTATGAAGATTTTGGAAGTTAAATCAAAATTAATTTTCAATAGCTTAACGAGAACGGGAATGACACTTTCAATATTATGACGTCATCAAGAAATTTTCGAAAACGTCGATCTATGCATATTTCAAAGTCTCGTAGAAAATTATTCTGTGGATAGAATCAAATATACGTTTGCATAATCAAGGACAGACAAGAAGTATATAATTTCAGAAATTTTGAGAAAAATTGAATTTGGCGTCCAAGTGTTCAATACCTCCTTAAACAAAAACAAAAAAAGAAGAACAAAAACAAAAACAAAAGCAAAACAAAAAACAAGTAGATAGGTTATTTATTAAACTTATCAGATATAAAAGCTGTTTACTGGTTTAAATCATACAAAGAAACATATTCGTCATCGGGATTGCAATAAAAAGAACATCCCTCGAATGACGCTCACTTTCAGTAAATGCCGTAACCTTCGTTATACGAGTTGTCTCCCTTGACGTCAAGTCAAAGTTTGCTTTGAATGGGAGTTACGTGAATGAAAAAATTGTTAAGCGTGATTATTGAAAGCTATAATGGTTACCATAATTACGCCTTCTTTATTTTGCAAATTAACATCTTATGTTTTTAAATCTATATCTATTGTTTCCGAAAATCGCATACATGATCAAATAGTCAGTTGTGAATTTGGTACGTATTTATCTATCGTAGGACGCACTACTTGGTTTAAACGAGGTTATAAAAACTTGCAAGAAGAAAATATCATGCACAATCCCATTTGAACATTTTTTTTTCTTCTAAAATGCATGTAATAACTATGATCATTTTTGACGCATGTTATACTAGGTAAAATGCGTTAATAACTTTTCATTGTCAATTGACGCGTTGTATCCACATCATGTAAAAGAAAGGAGGGGATCTCCAACAACACTAGGTTGCAGCACCCACAGCAAAATCCCAAAACACCCATGTAAAAAACACAGAACAGATACCCACAGAAAGAGACGCATAAGGGACAAGGAACACCAACTCACAACATAGAAACATGAAACATAAAAGACTACACATAAACCAACGAGACCAATGGGCAACCGGTGCCGACTTAGGACGGCCATCTGCCACGTAAATAGCAGACGGTGTGGTTATCCTGGATTACGTGCGCACAACCCTCCCACTATTCCGATTTCCCAGAGGTCTCGAAGAACGCACAATTATGGTTTAAAACAACCTCTTCACTGTTAGGTGACCACACACAAACAAGACCGTAAAACACAGGGGTCCAAGCAACACAGATGAATATGTAAATGGATATAAAAAGAGGACGTGCGTAATACAGTCCGTGCTCTGCCGGCTGTAGCGAGCTCATATATGTTATCACCCGAGGAGTCCGACTGACATTCAGAGAGGACAGGTGGTCGGGGCCCTGTCTTCTCTAAAGAGGTTTGGACAGGGCCCGTCATGGAGTCCTGTCGTCACAGTCAGTCAGAGTGCAATTCTTAAGAATGCGCTCGTACAAGACTGTATATTGGTCAAGTACCAAGCTTAGTGTCCGTCTGGTGACATTAGGATCATATCCACAGTATAAAAGGCGTTTGATGACTCTGACTCTGTAAGTTACACATTATAAACATATAAAAATGGCATAAGAGTATTTGATTTTATTTTTAACGTTGATAAAAAAGCTGCTATTCTTTTTCTACATTAACATGTCTCTTGTGAAAAAATAATAATACACGCTTCTTGGTGCGACGTTATCATTATCTTAAACATCAACAAAATTCTTCAGTATCTCGTGCTGTCGTTTATTCTGTAAAAACAGCAGTAGAAATCTCAAAGTGTATGATCACGTTTAGCACCTTATATAAAGAGTACTTCCTTCCAAGATATAAGAAACAGAGGCTTATGGGGGCCAAATCGCTCACTGGAGTTGCGGACGAAGGTTTGATGATGACCTATTTGGTAGAGGTCCATGAGTACTGTAACGTTTTCAACTATTGGATGAATGTCGAAATGTTTTTTAAGTCCACAAAGGATTGACGGACGGACAACGGAATGACTGACGGACGGACGATGATCGGTGCGCTAAAACAATAATCAAAATGCTCGGTAAGCTTTACATTGATAGATTTTGGCAAGAGGAAATTAAAAGTCTATACTGTAGATGGTGCCAGAAAAGTTCACTTTGGCTTCATTCAAACTGTTTGACATGAAGTACTACTGACGAGGATTCAATATCCTAAACACATGTTTAGTACATTAAAATTGGAACTATAGATCATATATTTCAATATTGACAATTCCAAACCCGTACAGTGGAACTACAACTTTTATAAACAAAGAAATAATGTTCAACGTATTAAAATTCAATAGCATCACTGCTGGTGGACCAAGAGTCCCCGAGGGCACATGTAGCCAAGTTCGATCAACTTCGGTTGATCGTCTGTCTCTTCAACGCATTTGAAATTTTCTGTTAAAAAATTCTTGAAATTTCTAAAACGTGGGTCCTGTAGCATCATATCCCACCCATTCTGCTACATCTTTTGGTACATTTTTGGACAATCATAATAATTTTCATACTTTTTGGCTATATTACATTGTTTAGACTGAGGATCACTGACGAGGGTTTAGTACCCGAAACGTGCATGTCTGTTCCATGCTGTAAATTTATCAGGTTTTAAATGATGCTATTGAATTTAAAGACGTTTAACATTTGAACTACTTGGTGAGTGTCACTGCTGGTGGACCAAGAGTCCCCGAGGGCACATGTAGCCAAGTTCGATCAACTTCGGTTGATCGTCTGTCTCTTCAACGCATTTGAAATTTTCTGTTAAAAAATTCTTGAAATTTCTAAAACGTGGGTCCTGTAGCATCATATCCCACCCATTCTGCTACATCTTTTGGTACATTTTTGGACATAATAATTTTCATACTTTTTGGCTATATTACATTGTTTAGACTGAGGATCACTGACGAGGGTTTAGTACCCGAAACGTGCATGTCTGGTCCATGCTGTAAATTTATCAGGTTTTAAATGATGCTATTGAATTTAAAGACGTTTAACATTTGAACTACTTGGTGAGTGTCACTGCTGGTGGACCAAGAGTCCCCGAGGGCACATGTAGCCAAGTTCGATCAACTTCGGTTGATCGTCTGTCTCTTCAACGCATTTGAAATTTTCTGTTAAAAAATTCTTGAAATTTCTAAAACGTGGGTCCTGTAGCATCATATCCCACCCATTCTGCTACATCTTTTGGTACATTTTTGGACAATCATAATAATTTTCATACTTTTTGGCTATATTACATTGTTTAGACTGAGGATCACTGACGAGGGTTTAGTACCCGAAACGTGCATGTCTGGTCCATGCTGTAAATTTATCAGGTTTTAAATGATGCTATTGAATTTAAAGACGTTTAACATTTGAACTACTTGGTGAGTGTCACTGCTGGTGGACCAAGAGTCCCCGAGGGCACATGTAGCCAAGTTCGATCAACTTCGGTTGATCGTCTGTCTCTTCAACGCATTTGAAATTTTCTGTTAAAAAATTCTTGAAATTTCTAAAACATGGGTCCTGTAGCATCATATCCCACCCATTCTGCTACATCTTTTGGTACATTTTTGGACAATCATAATAATTTTCATACTTTTTGGCTATATTACATTGTTTAGACTGAGGATCACTGACGAGGGTTTAGTACCCGAAACGTGCATGTCTGGTCCATGCTGTAAATTTATCAGGTTTTAAATGATGCTATTGAATTTAAAGACGTTTAACATTTAAAACCTGATAAATTTACAGCATGGACCAGACATGCACATTTCGGGTGCTAAACCCTCGTCAGTGATCCTCGGTCTAAACAATGTAATATTGCCAATAAGTATGAAAATTAGTGTGTACAAAAATGTACCAAAAGACGTAGCAGAATTGGTGGGATATGATGCTACAGGACCCACGTTTTAGAAATTTCAAGAAATTTTGTAACAGAAAATTTCAAATGCGTTGAAGAGACAGACGATCAATCGAAGTTGATCGGACTTGGTACAAATAATTTTAAAGTATAATTAATTGTGCATTATCAAATGTTAAATTTCGGACAACCACACCATTTGCTAAAGGCCGTGCCAAGTCGGTACAAATCAGGGTTTCTCCAATGACAAATTTGAAATACTAAATTGCCCATTGGTCTCGTTGGTTTATGTGAAAACTTGTGTATGGTGTTCCTACAATGTGTCCCTATTGCATCTCTTTCTGTGCTTGTCTGCTCTGTTCTTTTTTTCTCGCATAGAGGTGTTTTGCTGTAAATGCAGCAACCGATCGCGTTTTCTTGGAATCTTTAATTCTTTTATACATAATAAATTTATTATTTGACGCATGCTACGTAAATTCGAATTAATGGGGTAAAGTCATCGTGTGTAACCCACTTGGAAGCTCGAACCTCACAATTCAAATTATTTATTCCATGCGGCGTTTTGCATACCAAGGAAATCATAAAATCTTGTATTTGAAGTTCAATCACTGTTTAAAATGTAGGTATTTACTAAATGTTCTAAACCAAAACCTAGAAAGGAGATGTTCTTTAACAGAATCTAGAAAATTCAAAGGTAAAAACATATTCAAATAATTACATAACCATGCTTAAAGTTTCTAAAAACATGGAGAAAAAGGTAATTGCTAAGGTTTACTAGTAAATATTAACTAAATGTACGTTTATGTTACAAATGTAAACAACAAATAAACATACATTTTCTCGCAGCAACAGAGATATCGATAAATTCTTGTAATTTCTATGAGAAGGTTATATATCCTCAAAGATCCAGATTATTTTACATGTTATAAACATCAAAGAAGTACCTAACCGTTATTCAGTCTCAAAGTCGAGAAGGCAAGGCAAAATCGTGAGAATTTCCTTAGAAGCGGTTGCAAACCCCGAAATGAACAACATTTCGAAGTGAGACCAGGTGCCCGGGGAGAAATAATACTTTCAAATAAATTGTAATTTCTTAAACTTTGTTTCAGGAACACTCGTCAACACTAAGAGTAAAGATGATGACTTTTCAGAAACGTCTACGAATAGTGCAGATGTGGTATCAATTATTGTCATGATCCTATTAATATTTATATTAGCAGTTTGGGTATGATTTCATAGGTAAGATCTCTAGGTCACATTTCTTTCCATCTATTTATATTTTTTTCATAATTTCGGTTACTATCATTGTCTTCATTCGTAAATACGGATAATCGACATACATGATGGCATGGTCGCCATAACACTTTCTATACAGACATAACCTAAGACAGTGCATGTTTTGTAGATATTGCTTTCAGTTTCTTGCGTGAACAACGCCGACGGGTGCGGCTAGTCAAACAGGGGATGCTTACGCATCCGGGGAACCCGTTCCCATCTCTAGCTTGCTATAGGTCCGTCGATGCTTAATTTGGTGCTCTATTGTGAGTGCTGTTTAGATTGTCGCCAGGATCTTCTTTGTCTCATATTGTTTACTTAAGGACCCTTGATCATTTCAAAATACATGTAACAGTGACGAGTTACTATTTTGGAAAAAAATGTATGTATTTGTATTTCCGTAATAAGACAATGATAGTAACAGAGATTGTTTTGGCATCTTGTTCTACTTGTGTGGCGGATGGCCGTCCTAAGTCGGCACCGGTCACCTATAGGTCCCGTTGGTTTATGTTTAGTCTGTTGTGTTCCATGTTTCTATGGTGTGAGTTGGTGTTTCTTTTGCGTCTGTTTCTGTGGGTGTCTAATCTGTGTTTTGGTTTGAATTTGGTGTTTTGGTTTGAATTTGGTGTTTTGGGGGTTTTGCTGTGGATGCTGCAACCGAATGTCGTTGGAGATGCCCTCCTTTCTTTTTACTCCATTACATCAAATATAATGTAAACGTTTTTCAAAATCATAATTCGTCACTGTTATTTTTTAATTGATCAAGGGTCCTCATGAAAACAATATGTATTTCTACTGTATGTATTTCCGTAATAAGACAATGACAGTAACAGAGATTAAACAAAAAACATTATACACATTGATTAAAAGTAATACTTCAGTAAGTCCTGGATCGAATAATCCCTTTTAATAACAATGAAAAACATAAAGGAACGGAGGAGATTCATGACAAATATGGATAATGACCATATTCCTATATACAGCACAAAATCGATAATTCCGAAAATCATAAACTGAAGGCATACAAAATCAGGACAAAACAGGAACCAAAGCAAACAACCAAACACCTCCACCACATGTAAAGAGGCGAACTCCCGATATTAGGACTTGGCCATAGCAACACACCGAAACAGCTGTATATGAAAAAATAGCAATCGAAAGAATGCTTGTGTCGCCTGCGAAGCGGCTAATTTTTAAAAGGTGGATATATTACACAGGAAAAAATGCAACATACGTTAAACATACGTTTGCCTAAACGTGAGTTAAACATACGTTAAACGTATGTTTAACGTATGATTTTTTAAACATATGTTTAACGTACGTCCGTGAACATACGACAAACGTACGTTAAACATACGTTATGAAACATGAGTTCAAGAAAACATATGTTTAACATACGTTTGTACAAACATGTGAGCAACGTATATTCTACAAATAGGGGGGACAAGGGAGTTCCTCTCTCCCCCCTCCCATCCCCTGACCCCCCCTCCTTTTCACTCTTACCTTAAACCTACCCCCTCCCTCCCCCTTCCCCTTTTCTCCCTCCTCCCAGTCCCCTTCCCCCCTCCTTCTTTCCCCTCTCCCCCTCCTCCTGCCCCCTCCCTTTCACCCCGTCCACCCCCTCACATGTTTGTATTTTGTGTTGTAAATGCTGGTTGGGAAAGGGGGTTTCAAAAAAATAATTCAGGGGTGGGAGATTTAAGGCACTTCTAGCTGGGAAAAGGGTGGGGGGGGGGGCTTGGGCCGAATAGTAAAATAGCGATATACAAAAAAGTACTGTATCCTATAATGTAAAACGAAAGTACAGATGTTTATTTTTAGATTCCATCCTCATAATTTGTTGAGTCAAAATGCATGAGTGAACTTAAATTACATATAAATACCTGTTTTCTCTCTTTCTATAAATGTTATTCTATGTCAAGATGTTATGCTTTAATCATGCCAGCCTGTTATCTACTTCTGTTCATATAAATTAACTCAGGCCTACATGACTCCAGCCATGTTGTTGTCGTGGTTCGTATATTCCACCTTTAGGTAGGTGCACCCACGAATTGTGGTAGATGGTGGTATATGGTAAATGGGGTAAATTCTGACCATTAAGGTGTCGTTATCCGGATTCATACATAGTACCGTCAGCAGAGCAGTAGCAGATCAAGCGTAAGGCAGGCGAAGGTACTGGAAACCTTCAAGTTCAAGAGGCTATGAGGCACCCCAAAGGGGAACGTCCTGGCCAGAGTACTCTGGAACGGGCAGTTGGCATTCCCCGCAATACATGTAACATCAATACAGCCAACTGACCCAATAGAGGGTTGCCGGGTGCCCAAACAATACGAAAGAAAGAAATCAAAAGGATGAGGGGGGGGGGGGGGGCAATTTTTAAGATCCCACTCTACCATTCATTTTGATTCGTCATAGTTCTATTAGTTAAGTCTTCATTCTTTACTAAAACTATCAAATGCCACTTCTCAAATCACCCCTGTCTTCTACCAGGGACGTATATATATATATATATTTATATAGTATTAGTCCAGTCATTATATCAATAAACATGCAAATAATTGCAACAGAATTTTTTTCAACGAGAATATGTTAAATAGACTTTACTAAACAACATATAAAAAATCTAATAAAATCTACATTGCAGAAAAGTATTTATTCATGATTTTAAATCGTTCCAAATGAAATGTCTCTAATAGTCCTCCGTACCATGTATTCTTCTCCTATATGACGTCACTTGTAAAATTGCGTCATCATATTTATCGATGTATCCATTTAGCCTGATATAGCCATGAAGAATATTTTTACAATTACGTTGCCTTTCCAAGATAATTGGGACTGACCAAAGCAATGTGCATAACAGGTGAGTGCGGTAGTCATTCATGTTACTGTAATTCCTTCCTTTCCCAATATTTGCAAAATAATATTAGCTTAAAGTTAGCGTTGCAACCTTTCCTCTGACCGCGACTTTGCATAATTGATTAAATCTGGGTTATATGAAAAAATATCTTGTCATTAGTGTGCTACAGCCATAGAAACCCAATTAAGAGTATCAAAATTACAAAATAAACGATTTTTCTATGAAATAACACAATATACAGACCCCCCCCCTCGCCGATTTTTTTTTTTGATGTATGGAAGCCCATAGGGAACATACCAGAAGTGCTTATTTTGTTATTCTAATAATTATAAGCATGGACAGAGAATAGATGGACATATTTGATGGCACATGTATAAATATTATGTACACACAGCCGCTCTTGACATGTTTTTTGTGTCGCCTGCGAAGCATAGCGACACTTAGGGATCACTTTGTCCGTCTGTCTGTCACACTTTGGGTGTCACACCCCATAACTTTTGATTGGTAAGTGATATGACTTTGATATTTCACATGTGTATTCCATGTGACAAGACCTTTTTACACATACCATAATTTTTGACATCATGACCTTGACCTAGATATTTGACCTACTTTTCGAAAAATCTAAGATTGGCTATATCTTTTGATTGGTAAGTGATAAAAGTTTGATATTTCACAAATGTATTCCTTATGAAAATACCTTTCGACTTATACCATGATCTTTTACCTAATGATCTTGACCTAGATATTTGACCTACTTCCAAAAAAACTAATATTAGCTTTATCTTTTGAATGGGAAGTGATAGGGCTTCGATTTTTTGCCTAGTGACCTTGACCTAGATATTTGACCTACTGCAAAAACAAATAATAATAAGCCGCTTCGCAGGCGACACAAGCATTCCTTTGGATTACTATTTTATAATGTATGGAAGCTCGAAGTGAACACAAGAAATAAGTTTTTCTCATCATAGTTTTTCTATTATTTTTTTTTTTCATAGTGATCAGAAAAAATAGATATTGACATATCACCTTTTTTTGTCATCAGTACTTTCTGTTAATAGAAATTTAACGCAATTTTCTGGATTATGTTTTATTTTACTTTCCAGTTGTTACTGACGCAAACTGACAATGCAGCGCTGTACAGTTACAGAGCAAGATTCAGTACGTGATGATTCAGGTGAGTAATCATAAACAAAACTTATACCTATATTAATTGAAATATATACGTAAAACAGAGGAGGGAATCTTTAACAACACTAGGTTACAGCACCCACAGCAAAACACCAAATCTAAAAACATAGAGCAGACACGCACAGAAGTTACGTATTCAACTACTTTATCTTACTGTTGTTTCGAAAATTTCGTCGATGTAAGTTTACATTTATGGGTACTTTACTACAAATATTTCATTTTATTATTTCAGAACATGGAAAATGGATAGTTGCATAATTTGTGGAGGAACAGAGGCTGGAGGTCTATTAAAACTTAGAGAGAAAGGAAGCAGGGGCATTAACATTGCATCAAAAAAACGGCGAGATACCCTGAATGCAATTCCAGGCCAGAGTGTGCACTTAGATCGCCGAAAGAATTACACAAATCCTATACTTATAAACAAATATCTGAAAGACTCTCTGAACAATGGACAGCCAGATGATACTAGTGTTAAACTGCTTAGGTCAAAGGATGTGTTCTCTTTCCCTGATCACTGTTTGTTTTGTGGATGCCAGGCTAAAAATAACAACTTGAAGAGAGGGAATGACGTATTTCCAGTAAGGACACATGACTTTCAGGCCAGCATAATAGATATCTGTTTGGAGAGACAAGACGAGTGGTCGGATACTGTATATGGAAGGATTCAATCCATCAATGATTTACATGCTGCCGATGCCATATACCATCAAACATGTAGTGTCAACTTCAGAACAAAGAAAAATGTCCCTTCAGCTTTCTCTACACCTTCCAAAGAAATAAAAAAGGTCGTCGGGTCGATGCGAAAGTTCAACAGGCGTTTGAAGACATATTTATCTATCTGGAGGATCATGAAAATGACCAACACAAGCTTTCCGATTTGGTAGATCGTATGGGTAGATTATGTGGGAACGAAGCCTACGAGCCATGGTATTTGAAGAAAAAGCTACAAGATCGATTCGGCAGGGACATCATTTTGACAGAAAGTCATGGAAAATCTACAATTATAACAGTCAGGAAGGCAGCTGAAAGTATACTCCACGATTTCCATAAACAGAAATTCAAAAACGCCAAAGAAGAAGAAATATCTGCAATATCAACTGCAGCGAAGCTGATTAAATCAAAGATTCAAGAATTACCAACACAAAATGATTTCTATCCCCTACCATCAGAGCTGGAAAAATGCAATTATAATATCAGTCATCTTCCAGAACATTTGTCAACATTTCTACAACAGATATGTCGGAACTACCTGGTCATCCTGTTAAATATATCTTAGACGGCGGATCCCTTATTCAAAAGATCCAATGGACTAAGGGTAGCACATTCGGGCAAATTTGCGACCAATACATCAATTATTTACAAAAGAAGTATCCGGATTGTCTAATTGTGTTTGATGGCTACACAACAGGCGCATCAATCAAGGATTGTACACATTTTCGTCGATCAAAGGGTATTATCTCGCCTGATGTCACCTTTACTTCAGATATGCAGTTCAAGTCTAGAAAGGACATACTTCTTGCGAATAAGAATAATAAGCAGAACTTTATTAACTTATTAGGACAACGACTGGTAGAAAATGGATATCAAATACTAAATGCTGCAGGTGATGCCGACACGCTTATTGTTTCCACTGCCCTGGAAAGTTCTTTGGAAAATGATGTTGTAATCGTGGGAGAAGACACAGACTTACTTGTTCTTCTATGTTTCCACCAGCTGAGGAATGATTATGATGTTTTCTTCTACGCTGAAACGTCAAAGAACGCAAGAACATGGAGCACTAAGTCTTTGAAGCGTGCACTGGGTGATCGCAGTGAAGTTCTTCCTGTCCTTCATGCAATATCCGGATGCGACACAACCTCAAGATTATATGGAATCGGAAAGTCTAATGCATTCAGCAGACTCACGAAACCTAGTTTCTGCATGGAGTCCCTACAGAAGTTCAACACCGTGGACTTGCAACAAAATGATGTCATTTCTGCTGGGCTCGAAGTTATATCATACTTATATGGAGGTGTGCCACTTGAAGGACTAGATCTGCTACGACTCCGTCTGTACACAAATAAATCAATAAATGGAAACAAAATGGTCCAAGTCAAAAGTTTGCCGCCAACTTCAGATGCCGCCTCGTTTCATGTCATGCGGACATACTACCAATGCCAAGAATGGATCAACCTTAATACAAACAGTATGGACCCACTGTGTTGGGGATGGACTTTAAGAGACAATAAATTAATGCCAATCACTTCTTCATTGCCACCAGCTCCAGAGAACCTTTTGAAAATCATTCATTGTAACTGTAAATCCAATTGTGACAGTAGGCGTTGTACTTGTAGAAAACATGGACTTTCCTGTTCCGTTGGTTGCGGCCAGTGTCGTGGAACAACATGCACGAACAGTTCTATTGAAGAGAGTGAATCGTCCGGTTCCGATGACACTGTTTTACAGTGATTAAGTTGTGTATGTAAATACCAAGTAATTGATGGACATCTTGATCAATTTTTAACCATATAAAGCTTCGTCATTGATTATGATTTTAAAACATCATTTTTATTTAATTTAGAAATCCGTTTTTTTACTGTCAAAACTCTGCATAATTAGAAGGTTTTATAGGAAAGTTTGTAAAAATTTTGACCTGAGAATTTTCTGTTCCAACTGGGACAAAAATAACTAATCTATGTTTGAAAACCCCATGTTTTATTTATCTGAACTTGATATAGGTTTTATTGCCTTTAACAAATGAATAATTTCAGATGGTACATTTTGTACAGTATTTTTTAAAATTGTAGCGAACATTTATTGAAATTTGACCTTCATAAAAAGTTTCAAGGTTAAATATTTGTTTAAAGTATTTAAGGTGAAGTATCCTAACCATTGAGTCTTTATATATGTGCAAAGGTTTATACATGCATACCAATATTGTAACCAAGGTAAAGAACCTTATGGGAAAATATGTGTTTGTACAGTATTTTTATAAATTGTAGCTACCATTAAATGACATTTGACCTTTATAAAAAGTTTCAAGGTCAAATATTTGTTTAAAGCCTGAATTTAAGATGGAGTATCTAACCATTGTTCATTTACATGTACAAAGGTTATTCATGCATACCGATGTTATTACAAAAGTAAAGAACTTCCTGCAAAAATCTGTGTCTATATAGAATATTTATAAATTGTAGCAAACATTTATTGACATTTGACCTTCATAAAAAGTTTCAAGGTCCAATATTTGTTTAAAGCCTTTAAGTTGAAGTACATGTTTTATATCCTAACAATATTGATCCTTTATGTGTACAAAGATTATACATGCATACCAATGTTATTACCAAGGTAAAGAACTTTCTGCAAAAATCTGTACTTGTATAGTATTTTTATAAATTGTAGCAAACATTTATTGACATTTGACCTTCATAAAAAGTTTCAAGGTCAAATATTTGTTTAAAGCCTTTAAGGTGAAGTATTCTAACCATTGATCCTTTTCATTACATAAAGGTTATACATGCATAACGATGTTATTACAAAAGTAAAGAACTTTCTCCAAAAATCTGTGTTTTTTGTTCAATTTTCATATGTTTTACCCCAAAAATGACATTTCTACTTGGTATTAGGAATTAGATTTTTTACATTACAAAGGTATACATATATACAGTTGAAAAAAGGCAAAATATATTCTGTTGCTATTATTTGGATGTTTGCCTAATTTTTGGTCTAATTTTACTGGACTATATTACGTCCCTGCTTCTACGTAGCGAAACAGAACGGAGCGAAGTAGCACGTGCGCGAAGCAGACGACAAAATGGCAAGAACGAAGTGTAGACAGGTTGAAGCTGCAAATCAAAGATAAAAGAAGTTTTTACGGTCAACTTTACAGTTCCAGATGCAGTACCTGGATAACTTAACGTAATGTTACATTGTTTAGATCAATATGGTAATTAACGTCTTCCTATGTGAAATACAGTTCTATATCCATGAAATGTTAGCTCGAATTTGTTCTGACTTTAGATATTGATAAATATAATCGATCATTAACAAGATGGAGGACGTTATTATAATTCAGATGGAATATAAACATTTTTCATAATGGGGAAAATTAAACCACAGGTGTCTGACACACTTTACAGTCTGTCAAATTCTCTTGAGAGCTTGTGTTTTTATGTAGGCAGTGGCTTCAGATTACGAGCATTCCGTATCTTTAGAAGTTTAGAACTATGTCTCAGTGTTCGAATAAGTTTCTTATTTGGCTGTGACTCACATGACTCGGGTGTCACCGTGATGTGTCCATAACAGAGAAAGAAGTTGGGGGTTTTTTTTGTAATTATATCAAGGTATATGAGCTTATTCTGCATACTCAGTACTTAAGTATTTTCTTTGCTCTCAATCATTATAGTGATCAGTAATAGACACGTACTTGTCAGCTACCGTGAGTACTGACGTTCCATCGCTCAAGCGGAAGTTGAAGTTTTTGAAAGTTGTGAGAAGATAACAAATATGTACATGTAGATGCAACTGCTTTTTACTTATTCGCTTTTCCGAATATGTCACAAAAAAGATAAAATTTGAACACAAGATGAAAAGATAAACCTAACCACATTCATATGCAGAAGCTAACTACAATTCATGTTTGTACGCGGAGACCCAGCTTTACAGTTACGAATGTTCATATCTGGAGCCACTGCCTTTTATGTATTCTCAAAAGTGCAGGCCATGAAGAAATTTTTGCAATTTTCAAATGTCTGTAGTGAGCTGCGCAGGCAGTTAAGTTTGCATGTGGGTGCACATTACTACTGTCTGCGCGGCTCACTTTGGAAACTGGATGTATTGATAATTGTTCAAGTTTGTTCATTTTTGGCCGGATTGTAAAGCAATTCCGGTCTATAGATTGACAATGTCCCTCTGTCTGTCCGTCTGCCGTCAACATTGTGGTTAAAGTTTCTGGTTGAGGCAAAATCTAAGGAACTATATGCAGTACAAACTTTATATTATGCATGAAGCTTGTCCATCACAAGACCTTTCAATTTATGCCGTAACATTTGACCTAGTGACCTCGACCTTGATTTTGGTTTAAGTTTCTGGTTTAAGCAAAATCTATTGAACTGTATGCAGTAGAAACCTTATAATATACATTTAGGTTGCCCATGATGAGACCTTTCAATCTATGCCGTAACATTTGACCTAGTGACCTTGACCTTGGACTTTGACCTAGTTAAAGATTTTGGTTAAAGTTTCTGGATTAAGCAAAATCTAAGGAACTGTATGCAGTAGAAACTTTATATTATACATGTAGGTTGCCCATGACGAGACCTAAATTTATGTTGTAATATTTGACCCAGTGACCTTGACCTTGGACTTTGACCTAGTTAAAGATTTTGGTTAAAGTTTCTGGATTAAGCAAAATCTAAGGAACTGTATGCAGTAGAAACTTTATATTATACATGTAAGTTGCCCATGAGGAGACCTGAATTTATGTTGTAACATTTGACATTGTGACCTTGACCTTGGACTTTGACCTAGTGAAAGATTTTGGTAAAAGTTTCTGGTTTGAGCAAAATCTTATTATCTAAGGAACTGTATGCAGTAGAAACTTAATATTGTTCATGTCAGGTCTTGCTTCTGACAAGACCTCTCAATGTATGCTGCAATATTTGACCTAGTGACCTTGACCCAGTTGGTGACAAAAACTTACTTTGCAATCCGGCCAAACCGTCTTTAGCGGTGTTTTATGTTGAATTACTATAACTAAATTTTTACGTCTTTTTCGACTTCGGCCAAAAAAGAAGTCTGGAAAATCTGGAGATTCTGAACCACGGTCAGACTTTTTGGTTAACGGTCACATCCTTATGCAGTGGTTTTTTGTGTCGCCTGCAAAACATAGCGACACCTAGGGATCACTTTATCTGCCCGTCCGTCTGTCTGTCACACTTTGGGTGTCAAAGCCCAGAACATTTAATTGGTAAGTGATAGGGCTTTGATATTTCACATGTGTATTCCTTGTGACAAGACCTATCTACACATACCATAATTTTTGACTAGTGACCTTGACCTAGATATTTGACCTACTTTAAAAAAAAATTGATTGGCTATATCTTTTGATTGGAAAGTGATATGACTTTGATATTTCACAAATGTATATCTTTTGACAAGACCTTTCTACACATACTATAATTTTTATGCCCCCGGAATCAAAGATTAGGGGGGCATTTGATTTTTGGCCTGTTCGTCTGTTTATCTGTCTGTCTGTTTGTCCGAAAAACTTTAATATTGGACATAACTTTTGAGTTGGAAGTGATAGGGCTTTCATATTTCACATGTGTATTCCTTGTGACAAGACATTTCCATTGATACCAAAAATTTTGACATTGTGACCTTGACCTTTGACCTACTTTTCAAAAACTTTAACATTGGGCTTAACTTTTGAATGTTAAGTGATAGGGCATTCATATTTGACATGTGTATTCCTTGAGACAAGACCTTTCCATGAATATCAGAACTTTTGACCTTGTGACCTTGACCTTTGACCAACTTTTCAAAAACTTTAACATTGAGCATGACTTTTGAATGGGTAGTGATAGAGCTTTCATATTTGACATGTGTATTCCTTGTAACAAGACCTTTCCATTGATACCAAAATTTTTTACCTTGTGACCTTGACTTTGACCTTTTAACCCAGTGACCCTGACTTTGACCTTTCACATACATGTACTTAACAGAAAATAGTGTTTACACTAACAAAGATGCCACCAGGGGCATTCGTGTTTCACAAACACAGGCTTTATTGGTCCCTGCTTTCGCGAAAGTTTGCAGATGCAATAATGCCAAAACGGTCAGCTTTAATTTTATTGTGGAAATTGCCTATGGCAAGACAAAGAACCCTAATGATTTTGGAGGTGAAAGGTCAAGGTCATTTTGGGCTTTTTTTTTTTTTGGTTTTGGGTTTTTTTGGTGAAAATCTTTTTCAACATCTACTTTTGGTTGAAATGTATTCCATTCGAAACTATAAATACTTCAAATAGAAATAATTATTGAATGTGTTTTTAAGCCCGTATTTGGTCAGAATTAGAGATGTGGGGGTATATTATAGTTTTTGGCTTGTTAGTCTGTTTCGTCGTGGGAAAAACTCTATAAAACTCAATAAAAACTTTTGAATGAACTAGACTTTGACCCTGAGTATGACCTACATTAGAACTGTTTTACTGACAAAGATGTTGACAGGGCATTCAGTTTCACAAACACATTGGTGGTGCCTCCAGGGCCCAGCCCAAGGTTTCAAGTACTACCCTTCCACAGAGTCAGTCTGACAAAAGTTCCAACAAATGACATCATTTGATTGCTTGCAGTGTGATGTGACAATTAAACTTTTTAAATTACATTTTAGAATTTATGACTGAACTAACAATATTTGTATGAAGTTGTGGAAGGATAAGTCTTTTCACTGTATTTTGAATTTATCTTTTATAGATTATAAGGAAAGACTCCAGTCCAGATGTCCTGGTAGTTAAGATCTTGAATATGTACAGATGTTCATGGAAATAAGGAGTACCCTACCTCCAACTTCAATGACATGTTTTGCGTAAGTATCCACATGTAAAGAACTACAATGAACACATTTTCATTGCAGGGTTCTTTTTAATTTTTTTTTTGGGGGGGGGGGGGGGGGAGAGGTGACTGTCCCTGTCCCATTTGGGAAAATTTGTAAAATTTTTCTGAAATTGGGAAAATCTTTATACAAATTCTCACCACAGTATAACCCTAAAGTGTCATTTATTATCCCCTTGCAACTCTGTTGCGGAGGGGATATCTAGCATCGCTGCCGTACTTCTATGGGTGTGTGGGTGGGTGGGTGTGTCCGGATTTTCTTGTGATCAGCATAGAACCGAAAGGAATAATCATAGAGACATCAAACCTACCACAAATGTTCCCCATGGGGAGAAGATGGACCCTATTGATTTTCAAGGTCAATGGTCAAAAGTAAAGGTCACAGTGGACTTAGGCTTAAAATCCTTGTGAACAGTATAGAAGCCAAAGGAATCATCATAGAAACATCAAACTTTCCACAAATGTTCACCTTAGAGAGATTGATTTTCAAGGGTCAAAGGTTAAGGTCACAGTGGACTTCAGTTTAAGATTATTTTGCTGATTGCATTTACGTTGCCTTTATTACATTTGTAACACTGCTTATCCATTGATTTGCTTGAACTGAGGAATGAATAAAAAACTTAAAGATGCACTTAGAAATAGGATCTTTTGTGCTGACTTCAAAGATTTGAGTCTTGTTTTCTCGGGTGATTTTTTCAAAATTCCTTTTTGGGAATTTAAGAGTGATTTTTTGGGATAAAAAGAAGATACTCGGCCGCGAAACAAGGGAAAAAATCAAATTCAAGGAATTGTGGTCCCCCGCATTTGGGTGTTTGTCTTTAAAGAAATGCTTACAGACATCCCCCCATTCTTAAGTTTTAATAATATATCTCATATATAATCAACATTCTAAATATGATTGATTAACTCCAAGAAAAGGTCAAAAGGTCCAAACTTGTGTTTTGTTTCCAAGGGACAGGGCTTATGAAAAGGTATGCACATGTGAAATATTTAAGATCTATGATTTAAATTACCATCAAAAACTTATGGTCGAGGTTGAAGTTTTTAAATGTGGGTCGACCTCCATGGACAAGGTCACAAGGTCAGAATGTTATTACCAACAGAAAGGTCTCATCACAAGGAATACACATGTGAAATGTGAAAGCCCTATCATTTTCCATTAAAAAGTTATGGACAAGGTTATAGTTTTTTGAAAAGTAGGTCGAACTCAAAGGTCAAGGTCAAAAATTTTGGTATCCATGCAAAGGTCTTGTCACAAGGAATACACATGTGAAATATCAAAGCCCTATCACTTTCCATTCAAAAGTTATGGTCAAGGTTAAAGTTTTTAATAAGTAGGTCGAACTCAAAGGTCAAGGTCACAAGGTCAAAAATTTTGGTATCCATGGAAAGGTCTTGTCACAAGGAATACACATATGAAATATCAAAGCCCTATCACTTACCATTCAAAAGTAATGGTCAATGTTAAAGTTTTTAATAAGTAGGTCAAAGTCCAAGGTCAAGGTCGCAAGGTCAAAAATTTTGGTATCCATGGAAAAGTCTTGTCACAAGGAATACACATGTGAAATATCAAAGCCCTATCACTTTCCATTCAAAAGTAATGGTCAATGTTAAAGTTTTAATAAGTAGGTCAAAGTCCAAGGTCAAGGTCACAAGGTCAAAAACTTTGGTATCCATGGAAAGGTCTTGTCACAAGGAATACACATGTGAAATATGAAAGCCCTATCACTTTCCATTCAAAAGTTATGGTCAAGGTAAAAGTTTTTAATAAGTAGGTCAAAGTCCAAGGTCAAGGTCACAAGGTCAAAAATTTTGGTATCGATGGAAAGGTCTTGTCACAAGGAATACACATGTGAAATATCAAAGCCCTATGACTTTCCATTCAAAAGTTATGGTCAAGGTTAAAGTTTTTAATAAGTAGGTCAAAGTCCAAGGTCAAGGTCACAAGGTCAAAAATTTTGGTATCGATGGAAAGGTCTTGTCACAAGGAATACACATGTGAAATATCAAAGCCCTATCACTTACCATTCAAAAGTTATGCACAAGGTTAAAGTTTTTGTGACTGACGGACAGATGGACGGACAGACGGACGGACGAACCGGTTTTTATGTCCCCGCGCTTTCGTGAAAGCGGGGGACAAAAGCCACTGCATTGGCTTTTGTTTCTCCCTCCTTTGCGAAAGTGCGGGGATATTGAAACTGGTTTGACCATCCTTCTGTCAGTCACAAAAACTTTAACCTTGGTCACAACTTTTGATTTGTAAGTGATAGGGATTTATATTTCACATGTGCATTCCTTGTGACATCTCAGAAACTGAAGCACATAATTTCTTTAAACCTTATAGGAAGCAAATACTCAAGGGCTTCCTTCAAACTGTCCTATAACATTGTTTGCAACTCAAGTGAGCGATTTGGCCCCCTTCGGCCTCTTGTTAAAATAAATTTTCTAAAATAAAGTACACTTAACTCATAAACAATACAGTTGCTGTAATATTGCAAATATGTTATTGTGCTAAAAAGAGTTTCATTGTTTCATTGATTTAACTGTTACAGAAGAATGACAGACTACATACCCTGGCTGAGATTATTGTATACAGAAATGATTGGTTTCCAAAGCCTCTGTTCGGAACACAATATTTTGATAGGCAATCTAAAGGTGGTGTCCCAGCGTCCAACAACAAGTGCAATTTTAACTTTTGTTGAACATGTTGAACCAGTAGTTGATATGGACAGGTAAAATGTGAAACTTTTTTATTTATTTAAAAATGTTTACATAACTTATTATCCCCTGGTGCTGTTATATACAATCGCTGCAGTGTGTCCATGCCTTTTTAAAAATTCATGAAGCTTTTTTAAATCAAGCTAATATAGAGAAAAATAAAACTTTCTATTGTGAGCTCTGTTGTCTGCTGACTGTGATTGGAATTTTTGACTGTATGTCAAGGTTCAAAGTTAATTTCAGACTGTATGGCATGGTTCAAAGTTATTTTCTGACTTTCTGTCAAGGTTCAAGGTTAACTGTATGTCTAGGTTCATAGATAATTTATGATTGTATGTCATGGTTCAAGGTTAACTTTATGTCAAGGTTCAAAGATAATTTCTACCTGTATGTCATGGTTAAAAGTTAAGGGGTAACGAGTGTCTGCTTGTATAAATGACAGAAAAAAATTAAAATCTGAATAATTTTTTTCAGTTATTTGTTATTATTTACTGAAAATATGAGTGATTTTGAAGCATATGACAGTAATTTTGATACACCTTTCCATCAATATTTCATCAGAAACTGATATTGAAGATGATGACAGTCTCATGAGACAATGCACAAAATTTGTACACCTAATAGAAATCTAAAAAAAATTACTGTTGCAGAATATTTTTTGGGGGATGCAACTTATGTAATATTCATGTACTGGGACATAAAAAGTAGAAAAAAGCATGAAACACTGAGGTATCCATCAATACTTTTATGTTACAGTTCGGCAAATCTGATCAGCTTCAAAGTTTCAAATAAAAAAGTTGCTAGAGTTATCTTTCCTGTATAATATATTCATGTGAAGTAAAGGCAATCAGTGCCAATCACACGACACGTCATTTCCTTCTCATTTTCGAATAAAAACCTGGTCCGATTAAGAATTATTTAGACTTTCTAAATGAACGTAATTAGATTTTTTTTCCAAGGCGGGGGGGGGGGGTCCAAGCAAATGAGGGGGGAGGGGGTTGCATGTCCTCTAACCTATTGTTGTTATAAAATTTATATGTTAAGACGAGAAAAATCAGCCAAATGAAATAAAATTTAAGGTAATGGGAATTATACAATTTTGAGGAAAGAAGAATAAGTCCTGACGATTTCCACTGATCCAGAGCACCAGACCTGATAAAAATTATGCTATATAAAAAAATAGATTCTTTTCGTTTAACCGTAAAATTTTGAGTGAACATTCCCATTATTTAGCGATCAAGTCATTTGGATCTTATCCTCAATGTTTTAAAAAGTAGTGCGTGCATTCCCGCGTTGAACTAGGAAAGGGTTGTCAAATGCGAATATTTCCAGTGCGAAAATGTTTTGGTGCGAGTCAAACCGCAACCTTTTTATGTATCTCTTTGTTAAAGAGTTCCGATAATTTGTAAAATTTAACTCTGACTTTAACGGGAAAACAGTTAAACACGGATTGAAACGAAGTAATTGACTGTGCGAGTTAGCTCGCTTACCAGCCACTCGTTACCCCTTAACTGCATGTCAAGGTTCAAAGGGAATTTCTAACTGTAGGTCAAGGTTCAAAGTTAATTTCAGACTGTAGGGCATGGTTCAAAGTTAATTTCTGACTGTATGTCAAGGTTCAAGGTTAACTGTATGTCAAAGTTCAAAGATAATTTCTGATTGTATGTCATGGTTCAAGATTAACTGTATGTCAAGGTTCAAAGATGATTTCTGATTGTATGTCATGGTTCAAGATTAACTGTATGTCATGGTTCAAAGATAATTTCTGACTGTATGTTATGGTTCAAGGTTAACTGTATTATCAAGGTTCAAAGTTAAGTGTATGTCAAGGTTCAAAGTTTACTGTATGTCAAGGCTCAAAGGGAATTTCAAACTGTAGGTCAAGGTATAAAGTTAATTTCTGACTGTAAGTCAAGGTTCAAAGTTAACTGTATGTCAAGGTTCAAAGATAATTTCTAACTGTATGTCAAGGTTCAAAATTAACTGTATGTCAAGGTTCAAAGGGAATTTCTAACTGTAGGTCAAGGTTCAAAGTTAATATCTGACTGTCTGTCAAGGTTCAAAGTTCATTTCTGACTGTATGTCAAGGTTCAAAGTTAACTATATGTCAAGGTTCAAAGGGAATTTCTAACTGTAGGTCAAGGTTCAAAGGGAATTTCTGACTGTTTGTCAAGGTTCAAAGTTAATTTCTGACTGTATGTCAAGGTTCAAAGTTACTGGTCAGTTTTGTAGGGGAACTAGAAGCTGCATCCTTGGCTAACACTACAGTGGGGATATTTGTCCCTCATCATATTTAGGGCAGTTCTATTGTTGACAAACTCAATGAGACAAATGTTTACAGTATTTGAATTAGATTGAAATGAAATAACCAGACTGAGTCTAAGTGCTATATATTTCTTACCTATGTTTATTTTTATTATCTCTACATTTCAGATGCCATTCAACTTGCTTCAATATGGAATCTACTTACTTCAAAATGTAATGGAAATGGACACTATATAGACTTCAATTTTATAGACTCTAATTTTATCTTTGTTGAATGTATAATTATTGACACTTCTACAGATTCTGAATTTTAATTTATATATTAAAGTATTTTAATTTCACTTTTAAGTATTCAATTGTAAGATAATCAAAGTAATGAATAGTTAAAACATTATCTGTTATTGAAGATGAAATCATGAATAAACTTTTTGGTAATAAAACATGCATCTTTTTCAACTCATTCTTTTCAACTAGATAGGAATTTCATGAAATGCAAATGTTTGCAAAAGGAAAGATCACAGAATACAGAGATGATATAACAGAGTCATAAGAAATGATGCTAAACTGATTAGCCTTAATCTGTCATAAAACATATGTTCAAAGCCAAGATTGCCTTATAATTGTGTGTGAACAGAACCCAGATGGTCATTTCTTTGTTTCTTAAAGATATTTCAGAAGATACATTAAGGAAACAAAAAAGTTGGTACAACATGCAAGGACCTTGAGTTTCGTACACAAAAAAAAAATTCCAATGGAGAAATACATATTTGATAAAGAGCCTTGGATTCTAATTACTTGCATTCATTTGGAAAGACCATGTGTTTAAATGAACGTACCTTTTTATATGATGACCTAAACGTATAATAAACGTACGTTTTACTCTTCATGTTATGACCCGAACGTATAATGAACATATGGTTAACGTACGTTTAACGTGAATATTGAAACGTATCGGGCCCTTTTTTACGTTGAACGTACGTTTGTGACCTCAAGGTAAACGTGCGTTTAACGTATGATAATCATACGTTGCATTTTTTCCAGTGTAGATTAAAATTATTTGTATCAGGAGGAAATTTTTTAAAATTAAATTCACATGTGAAATATGGACCTCTAACTTACCAATTAAAAGATATGGTCAATCCCAAGTTTTCAAAGAAGGTAAATCATCTAGGTCAATGTCACTAAGTAAAAATTGTTGGTCACAAAAGATCATCATAAGAAATACAGTGTAAAATATAAATCAATTACCAATGAAAAGAGTCCCCGAGGGCACATGTAGTCAAGTTCGATCAACTTCGGTTGATCGTCTGTCTCTTCAACGCATTTGGAATTTTCCGTTACAAAATTTCTTGGAATTTCTAAAACGTGGGTCCTGTAGCATCATATCCCACCCATTCTGCTACTTCTTTTGGTACATTTTTGGACAATCATAATAATTGTCATACTTTTTGGCCAAATTACATTGTTTAGACTGAGGATCACTGACGAGGGTTTAATACCCGAAACGTGCATGTCTGGTCCATGTTGAAAATTCATCAGGTTTTAAATGATGCTATTGAATAATTTAAAGACGTTTAACATATGAACTACTTGGTGAGTGTCACTGCTGGTGAACCAAGAGTCCCCGAGGGCACATGTACACGTTTAACATTGAGCCAATCTTAATTTTTTTCCAAAGTAGGTCAAATATGTCGGCCACGGTATCTAGGTAAAAAATATGGTATGTGTAGAAAGGTCACAATGAATACACTTGTGAAATATCAAAGCCCTATCACTTACCGATCAAAAGATATAGCCAATAATTTTTTCATCTTAATTTGTTTGAAAAGTAGGCCAAATATCTAGGTCACGGTAACTAGGTAAAAAATAAATGACATGTATATGGTCTTGTCACAAGGAATAAACATTTGAAATAACATAGCCCCTTTCACTTTCCAATCAAAAGATATAGCCAATCTTGATTTTTTTAAAGTCGGTCAAATGTTTAGGTCAAGGTCACTAAGTCAAAAATTATTGAATGTGTAGAAAGGTCTTGTGAATATATATGTGAATTGTCAAAACCCCATCACTTACCAATCAAATGTTATGGGCTGTGACACCAAAAGTGTGACAGACAGACGAAAGGACGGACGGACAGACGGACGGACGGACGGACGGACGGACGGACAGACGAATGACAGACAATGTGATCCCTAAGTGGCGATATGTTTCGCAGACGACACAAAAAGAGGACAAGCACAAACAAGAGCCCCAGGGGGCACAACGCTCACCTGATACCCATGCACGCTCTAATTGACATACTGACATTGAATACTGATAGTGCCAGTACCAGGATTTTAGCCCACAACATTTCTAAAAAGATTTTTGCCGGATGCAGAGAAGTTTTTATTTTCAGACAACCTTTTAAAGTACAAAAAAGAAAAAATAGTCACATTTCAAAACAATAACTTTTTTACTGATTTGAAAAGACGGATAAAGTGGTCCAACGTCATATGCCCAGCTAGTATAGTTCAATTATGCAACATCAAAAATAAAATCATATTGTAAAATTCCACATTAATGTGCAGCAGAAAAGGATAAAACAATGAAATGATTTCATAAATTAAGTTTATCTAAAATTGAACACAAAACCTTTCATTATTGATAGCTAGCATGCCAGAAATTATAAAGCCTGTGTTTGTGAAACGAGAATGCCTCCGGTGGCATTTTTGTTAGTATAAACGCCATTTTCTGTTAAGTATGTGAGAGGTCAGGGTCTGCGAAATATTGGTATCAATGGAAAGATCTTGTCACAAGGAATACACATGTACAATATGAAAGCCCCATCACTAACCATTCAAAAGTTATGCACAATGTTAAAGTTTTTGAGAAGTACGTGAAAGGTCAAGGTTATGGTCATGAGGTCAAAAATTTTGGTATCAATGGAAAGGTATTGTCACAAGGAATACACATGTGAAATATGAAACCTCTATCACCAGCTTCCATTCAAAAGTTATGCCCAATGTTAAAGTTTTTCGGAAAACAGACAGACAAACAGACAGACGGACAGGCAGAAAACTATATGCTTCCGAATCTTTTATTCCAGGGGCATAAAAAACAAAGATTTTTCGGTTTTGCCTTTATTCACTGAAATCTATGAATTATGCTTTAGAATAGTATTGATTTCATCTCAAATACATGAAACGTACAGTTAAAATCGTTTTGATCCAATATTTATCAATTCAAGTGAGTTGTGCAGAAATTGGGCCAGTTTGTTTTCCAAAAAAGCAGTGTATCTTGTATCAAACCTCATGACCCAGTGAAGCCATTTGAACAAATAATTTTCAGTAAATATGCTGAAATGCGACGCTTCTTGCCTATGCATATTTCAACAGGCGATAAGGAGCGTCGCATTTCAGCATACGCTGTTCAAAAACTCAAGTGGTTTCTCTAGGTTTCGCAGTTTGAAACAAATTAAAAGGCCCATGAAATTGTTAAGCTTGTCCAACTAGAAGACCTACGACATCGTTATTTACTGTTAACTAATTGTTTTACCTCATCATAGGTCTGTTACACGGACAAGTTTTTAGCGCAGAGAGTTCATGAAATGTATCGGTTGCATCGGATTTGCCGACAAAAACTTATTTGGTCTGATAAAAACTCATCATGTATCTATTATTTGAACAGATAAAAATTCCCAAATGTCTTAACACAGGAACCTGTCGTGTTATGAGAGAAAATGTTTTATTATTCACAACCTCAGGCCTCTATGTTCCTCTTAGAAATATTATACATACAAGATGACGAACACAGTGGCTTAAGGTTGTGAGTAATAATTTATTTTCTCTATTAAAACAACAGCTTTCTGTGGTCCAACATTTCATTGGAAGATTTCAGGAACTCTGAACTAAATTATTTATTTTCAAGAATTTCAGATATTAAATGTCCAATGCATTCTCAAAATCCAGAGGAAGAGATTACTCAGACGTTTACTCACGTGAGCTAAAAACTGAAAAAGGGGAAAAAAATTTGTTGGGGTCCCGCCGGGGTTTGAAGCCACTCTCCATGGGTCCATTGGGCATGGCAAACATACATTATACCTATGTACAATCTTAAAAAATATTCCTTAAAAATGCAAAAGTGGATATCTTGACAAAATTCTTTCACCTGTAGGGTACCATGCATGAGTACCTCATACCTACAAATTGTCATGACAATCTGAAGAGTGGTTATAGAAAAGAAGCAGAAAATGTATGAAAATCACCCCCCCCCCCCCTTCCTTTTTACATAAGATAACAATTCATAAAAAATCAAAAAAATAAAATTTAAGCATAAAATACATAACAAATCATTAAGTAAGTTAAATATGATAAATATGTAGTAAATGAGTGATTAAAATCATACACTTATTGAGTTATTTAAAGAAATAGTGCAAAAATGTGCATTTCTGACTAAGTCCGAAAAGACGTCAAAAACGCGTCAAAAATTTGACTTCGAAGTGGAACCAAAAATAACAACACTTCTTAAGACATCTCTCTAGATCATCCTGATGCTTTCGGTTTGTCGATACATGCCTCGGTTCTGAAGAAGAAGTTTGTCAAAGGAGGGTACCCCCCGTGACCTACTTTTGGCTGTGGTGGCGCCACCTGTTGACAGATCCAGACGAAAAACAACAACACTTGTAGGGGACCATGAGTACTTCATACCTACCAAGTTCCATCAAAATCCCTTCAGCCGTTCTGGAGAAGAAGTTTAAAATGTGAAAAGTTTACGACGACGGACGACGACGGACGACGACGACGACGGACGACGGACGCCGGACGCAACGCTATGACAATAGCTCATTTGAGCCTATGGCTCAGGTGAGCTAAAAAGACGCTAAAGGAAAAGAAAGATGCAACATTAAAAAAGCTTAAAGTTACAAATGGTCTCGTAATGATAAATCCGTGAATAAAACATTTTGTCATGGAAGCGAGTCTAGCATACTTTAAATCAGAAACTAGCTGATTACATAAATCACTTATGCCCTCACTACCGAAATATGCTTAATCATAGTTTATCAAATGGGTACCCTTATATAAAATGGGCACCCTTTATAAAATGACCACACTTATATAACCTAGTTTTCTCTGAAGAAGAACGAATGGAACGTGTAAGCACTTATTTGCAGGAGACTAGTACTGTAGAAAAACGAAACAACATGGAGGACGGATAACTTGTGGAACGAAAAGGAATCGACAATCGGTTATCATCAGTATCTGAGATGAGACATGATATAGACAATAATAAGAAAGAATAAGTTTTAGCAGGGCATATGGCAGATGGAGACATTAGGGGACGACCGTGCATTGAAACTGAAGTCGGACGAGAAATAAGACAAAAATATCCACATTGTACATATATACATTGTATGTACATGTAGTTCCATTGTTATTTCTATAAGATGCATAGATATCAATTTGGTGTACATACATATGTATTCGCAGTATTTTGATACCTTTACATATATATATTCAAAGTTTAAATCAAATATGAAAAAAAACCCTGAAAATAGTAGGTAAATAAAGGCAAAACTTGATTCAACATTTGGTAAACAAACGCTCAGTCGTAGCAGACTACACTTGACTTCCTTCCAAGCGTCATTATGAAATCAGTTGTCAGTCATTTGAAAGTGTGCGATTTTCCACGTTTAACATAGTTATAATATCTACATACAAGATAAAAATTCTATAAACAATTCTATCAAATGTCAGTACGACTACAAGTAAGCGATTTCTTTCTGTCGTGAGAATTAGAAAAAAAAGACAGTGAATAAATAAAAGTATACACGTAGTTTACTACATCCCACGATGTAAAGTTTATTCAAGTGAATTGCTGATTTGCTGTGGCGTGCTCACTCTGACCTGAATAGGGGACATATTTCTACATACTGTTTATGCAAATGGCGATTTCCGAAAAATACCGAAATCGTGCGTAACCGAAAATAACAATTATATGAGAAATAATTCATGCAAGTATAGATATTCAAATAGAAGTATTTAAAACCCTTTTACGGTAGAATTTCGTTATCGATGGATAAATCCCTGCAAAACCATGTGTAACTCTAAATGAAACTACAACACATAAACCAAATGTAATTATTGCTGCGTTACTAGGACGTCAAATTATTTGGGTATGATGTGGTTATTCGGATAACGGGCGCACAACCCTTCCCCTTTTTAATTTCTTCAACATGTTTAATGGAAAGATAATATATTCAAGATTTTATGATATAAATATATGCCAGTTTCAAAGCTCGATTGATGAAGATTGATTGATGAAAAATCGATGATTTGAAGGATATTACAACGTTTATACGGCTTTAAACACATCTTGCAAATAGATGAGTTAATAGTGCGAGTTACATGTCTTAACAATTTGTAACAAAGAAATACACTGTACATGTACATAGTTTTTTTTATCATAGGCACTAAGTAACCACATTCAAACTAAATATCAAAACAATAAGCCAAGAATGATAACTCCCATGTGAAATATTGCGATAACAATAACAATAGCATTTTGCGGTTGATATACATTGAGTAATTCAAACATTACGTTATATCTAGATTTTTCTTTGGGTACTGTTTCCGTAGTTTTGCATTAACTATATCAGTATTATATTTTCCCGACAAAAAGTCATCAGGAGTATTAAGAGATCAAGAATAATGAACATTTCCATTTTTTTTCAAGAAAAGACGAAAATACTCATGTAAAACCCCCCAAAAAAATTATAAACCACAGAATGATTTTTACGAATGAAGGAATTGTATTGTAGGAAGGACCGTTACCAAAGAAAATGAGCAAATCACATCTTTGTCATGGAACTCACCTTTAAGGATTAATGTGGAAATGAAGAGGTACTTGGTGCATCAATTGCTTATGAACGACATAAAATAGACTAATGGATATGATACACGTTTACGAAGATGTACGGGACAACGTTGAGCATTTTTGGTATTTTTGTCTGTGTATTTATTATCATTCTGCACAAATGAAATCATATCCAATAGTTATGTGTATTTGAAAAAAAAAAAACATTACTAATTATTTAATATGTATATAACGTTAATAAATTTACTAGATGACACTACTAATCTTATACATGGAAAATGTGAATATGGGAATTCTGTCAAGTGCGCTAATTCATGATTTTTTTAATATATCAAATTGCCCAATTTTGCCACGTTATCGCTATAAATTAGATGGAGCTAGGTATATGTAGATAACATTTACCCTTACGTACAAAGCTTTATGTACATATAGCATGATAAAAGGATGCCTGAAATGACTATGTTTTGTGAGCACCATTTATGATTTCGGGATAAGGTATGTTTGTGTGGGTCAATAATGTAAACATCTGGTTAATTCCGGAATTTCTGTCAATAAGGAACAGTTTAAAGACATTCACGGAGGATACATGAATATGATTTACTAACTGCCAAAATATTGTACAATCATGTAAAAGGAAGTTGACAGAAGTTCAACCTTTACCAAGCTATGACCTTATGATTACATGTACATGTAAATGTGTATATAATGTCATGATCTTACGTTTTGTACTCGTATAATGCAAGTTGATAATTTACTAAGAGAAAAATATTGATACAATGCTTTGTTATTTCCTTATCAGAATCTCTATATAAAATCGCCATAGGATAAATGTCTATAAATTCGAATATTTGACCAAGCAGTCAATAGTTGAATCAATATTGGCCTTAGGGCAATAGTTAAGGTTCATGGTTACACCCTTTCCAAAACACCCCCAAAACAGTATTAAACATCACAGGTTAAGTTTTATTGATTTTATTGGTAGAGAACAATGTAATGTATAGTATTATATGTCATCGAGCTTCTAATTGATTTATGATCTTCCAAAGAAGTACATGTCCAATTTTTCTTTAATTTTCCCCAAATTTGCATCATATCATCAATAGACCCCTGTTATTTTAAACCTGATGCATGAATGTATATGGTCATTCTTTTAATAACGAAAGAAGGTCTAAAACAAATAAAAAATAGAAAATACATCAATGCTGGTAAGTCAAATTCTATGAAATAGTAAATATTATACCATTTTAGGCTCTGTTCTTGACGTCATTATTTTTAGAGTCCAACCAGTAAATGACGGGCTTAAGTACTTTGTTAACATGCCAATGAGCGGGGAAATTGCTATCTTAATCAAAGTTAACATATCTTTCAACAATAAAAATAAAAGTAGCAATCATCGCACAAAATTTTAAGTTTGATACAATATTATGACCTTACCCCCCTCCAGATTTTGTTACAAAATGCTGGCAAGATATCCCCTCCGTGCTCTATTTGGATTTATATCTCCCGGACCGTTCATCTAAATTACTCCATTTATCAGCCATATATCAATTGGAAATAGAACTGATCAAAATGTGAATTCTGAAACCCATTTTATAATATTTACCCATTATATCAGTAATATTAACGCCTGCAACAGTTTTAAGCAAATGACGTCAAGTGATGCATTTGGTCATTTGAACGTCAAATCAAGTTGATAAAGAAATAAAAACGGTCCAGAATGAAATGGGGCGCTGAAAACAAGATGTTTATCTTATGAATATAATTATAAAGAAATAGAATGAATTCAGATAAAAGAATACGCAAAGAAAATTATAAATACTTGAATGTAAGTGCAATCACACGTTATATATAATATACAGGCTTCATGCGCGGATCCAGCATTTTTGGTCAGAGGGGGTCCAAATTTTTAGGAAGTCTACATATCGTGTAGGTACATATGATGGGTAGCGGGGCCATTCTGAGGGGGGGGGGGGGGGGTATTGACAGCTTTCCTTTCACGTTTTATTTTATTTAAGAATTGAATGTTTATTTTTGCCATTTTATTGGATGATGAAATGTCAGTTGTCGTATCACAAATTGTGTAAAACCGCGTAGCGTAGCGAAGCGGTTTTACGCAAAATTTGTGATACGACAACTGACATTTCATCATCCAATAAAATGGCAAAAATAAACATTCAATACTTATAATTACCAAACATATGAATTTATTCCGAATTCGTACAAATTCTAAGGAAAATGAACGATTGAGTACGTGGCGTATGAAAATATTAAACTGGTACGAACTACTTCCCTAACAACAAAAATGTTTGAGAGGAAAAAAAAGCAAGCCGACATTTAATCCTGAAAAAAAGCTTTTCCCCCTTCAGAACCTCAGCATGTTTTACCTATGTGCACTTATTGCTGTACTGTTATGACGTAATTTGTGACGCGTTGTTTATCGAAGGCAGCAGACATGACAGTTGAAAGTAGAACATGAGGCAATTTGTGTTGGGATTTATACGGACTCTCAGACAGCATTTCTTGTACCTGTAGATCTTATGTGTGAAGAAAAAAACACTTTGTTAAGATCTACAGGTATCGGAATATCAGCTGTAAATTATTTCTTAGGAATCCGAACGAAATCGGCATGACAAGTTTGGTAAGTCGCGATTGCGTAGCTTTTGCTCAGTACTTTCAAATTTATTCATCCTACATGTTGTATATCCATGTGTATTAGATTAATTACGATGATTTTAGAAAAATAAAGGACAAGTTTTTTCATGCATTTCTAATAGGTCAATCAAAATTTCCCTAGAAACACAAGAAATCCATCAACAAACTGCCGTTTATGTTCACTTGTTGCAGTTTTCAAATCATGCGCGTAGCAACCGATCTAATCTCTGCAAACATTCACAGTACTGTGCTGTGATGTTTATGAGTCGACAAATGGAACTTTCTCTAGTTTTAATGGATTATTTGAGACCATTTGTAGTGTTTATTTCATGCGTTAGACAATTCTTGATTTCTGTTGCGTTAATGTGAAAGTAGTTCCGGTCAATTTTGACATTTTATCATCTCATAACGGAAGTCACAACAAATGCGATCGACCAATCAAAATGCTTAGAATCAGATAAACAAACACATTTGGTAATTATAAAGAATTAAAATTGTTTACACTCCTTAAGGAGGTGCTCCGACATCGGAGGGATTTCAACAACAACAACATTGGCGAGCGTAGCGAGCCTGAAATTTTTTTAGATATGAAATATTAATTTGTCCTGATTCGATCGAGATGATTATTTGAACATTGAATACTTTACTGCTTATATCGGCGAGCGGAGCGAGCCGCAGTTTTTTTTTTTTTTTTTTTATTATCATTAATTCACATTTTGTCTATATTTCATGAGAATAAATAGATATATATAAGAGATTTGTCATTTTCCCAAATAATCAGACATCTTAAAGTGACAAAAACATTAAAAAAGATGAAGGAGGTTACATCTTGAAGTAAAAGACTGTTGAAAATATGAGTTCCTGAGACCCAAGACAATTATATAAAATTCTTTAGAATGGACAATTGAAAATAATTTAAAAGGAATTTTGCAGAAAAAAAAATAGTTTTGTAGTTGTAAATGGCGAGCGAAGCGAGCCGAAATTTTAGGTTTCAAAGCCCTTTCATGCATTTTTAGACCCATTTCAATTAGAAATGGGCCAAAGCTTGACCCCACCTCCGAAAATCTCAGGGGGGGTCCAGACCCCCGGTCCCCCCTCTGGATCCGCGCATGGGCCTAGTACATCGTATGTTGCTATCCATTGGTTTTGGATGAGGAGAAAAGCCGGTAAGGGCTAAAATCGGCCTTGTGACAGAGTATCTTTTTGAAATAGTTTTTTTTTAATTCCTATATTTATGAAAAATCATATTTGAGCCGTCCCATAGGAAAACCAACAATGTGGCAATAATTACGTCACAGAGAAATCGCTTCACAAACGACGTCATCGATTGCGCGCATTTTACGTCGCTTTGTTTCTTCTTTTAGAAAAAGTTTATCACGTACGCGTTCATGACGTCAACGCGTCATAAAAAGGACAGACTTTATAGCGTATCCCGCAGAAATGATTTAACTCCTTACAATAACTTCTATCAATTATAAAAGATAACCCAGTTAAAACGACGCAGGGCTTATCTATGCTTCTCTGTTTTTGTTCTGTTTTGTTTGTTTGTTTGTTTTTTCCAATAAAGCTTTTGTCCGCGCGACTGAACATTTCACATAGAAGTTTAATGATACGATAATAATGAGATCCTGATTAACTCTTTGATAACAATATCCATAATATAAATTACATGTACTCACTTTCTTCACTGAAAATAGCGTAATACTACGAGACATAGATCTAGCGATGTCTAGCACGGTTTTCTTGTTTTGTTTTTGTTTTTGTTTTGCACCCGAGCGCGAGCGTGATCGCAATGTTTATTGTTAATTTTTTTGAAAGTAACAAATATAGCCATGAACGGACTTGTACACTGTATCTAGTAGAACAAAAATGAATAGCCTTATAAAATCAGACGAATGGCGAATTTTAAATTGTCGAGGTGAGCTTCAACATGAACGTAGTCTCGCAGCTTAAAAGTGATTATCTTCAGCGACAAAACTTGGTGTCATCTACGCATTCAAAGATATAATTTTCAAGAACATTTTACGCATTCAAAGATAAAATTTTCAAAAAGCTCGAAAGATAAACTGCGAGATTAAGTAACTGTTTTTTTTTTTTTTTCGAAATCAGTCTGACTTTGTGATAATATGGAGTAAGACATAGATGTCTACAATTTTGTTTGTTTGTTTATTTGTTTGTTTTCATACTTATTATATAAGAGATCTTCAGCATTCAGTGTAATTAAAAAAAAATCTATAATATCCGGATCATAAATGTTGCTGTTTGAAAATTAAAATCCAGTGCGGTTTACTTAACACGTCTATTTCGGCGCTGGTTAGAGCTACGCTGTCCCTGAAAATAATTTAAAATTTATTGGTTTAAACTGTATTTATTTGAAGAAAACACAATACATGTGACAAAGTATAAACAACATAAGATTTGAAAACAAGTGGAGGTCCACTTATGTGAATTCCTCTCTCTATCTTATCATATAGGCGGGTCACAGTTTCGTATATTATCAAAGAAAAGCAAAGGTGTATATATTGTCTTATCAGATAGAAATAACGAGAACAAAGCATAAGAAAGAAAAATATGAGTGCAAATGATGAAAGAAAAGAATAATGTTTCCAATTATAATTTTGATTCCTAGGATCATATGTAATGTGTACAATCTTATAAAATCAAAATGTTCGTTCATATTTGTAGGAAAGTTACATGCACACAAGTGACTATGAGAATTTATTCGGAAGGGTCTGGAAAAATGAGTCACAAAAAGTTTTATTTGAAAATTTGCAGAAACGACCTTAATATTTTTTGTAAAACAAAATCTCTATATATACCTTTATTGTAAACACTCAATATATTGTAGGTGGCGCTAGTGGAATAAATAAAAGCTGCGCACCCCAAATTCAAAATGACGTTTTAACCGCGGATGTATGCATGATATTTGCCTGAAAATTAAAATCAATAAAGATGAGAATGTATAATTCTTATGAAAAGAAAAGTTTTCAATTATAAAATTTTGTAAAATTAATCGATTGTCAGGGACACCGTAACGCATATTGAATAAAACTAAAAATCTTTTGTTTGAAAGAAAGAGGAAGGGGGAGGGGAGTTAAGCACTCTTGTGTATTAAGGGGAACGTATAGTGTATAGAACTTGACGAGATCCTACGCTTACATCCCTGTAACGTCCGTCACCAATAATGATCATATTTTAATGGTTTATGAGTTTTAGTGTTTTAATCAAATGACGTATTTTTGTAATTGAAATTGAAGCTTGAAATTGTAGATTGTATAATTCTTTACTGACAAATATTGTATAGATAATCATAACACTCTCGGGATTTCAGCTTTTCAAGTTTGGTTAGCAATTATTGGGCTTAAAATTGGATTTCATTATCCCGAGCATGTCCAGGGTTAAGCAGAGGAAACTTTCAAAAGGAGGGGGTGGTGTTCGGAGGGAAAACAGTTTTGAAATGTTGAAGCCCTTGGAACATCTTTACTTTTAATAAAAGTTATCATTATCGTGCTGACAGAATAGCGTTATAAGAGCATTTCAACTAAGCTTTTTCTAGAATGTCTATATATTTCAAATTTTGAAATTATTATTCCTGGGGATGCATGGAGTTCAATCCGCCAATGGGAATTTTTATTTTTCTCAAACATAGAATGTACATATACATCATCATGAAGTATTTGTACTAATTTCATTTTTTCATAATTTTAGCATAAACAATTAACCAATGGTCTTATAGAGGAACACATGAATTAAGCGCATCTGAAATATCCTTCTTATTCAACTGTTTCTGATTTTAGAATAGGTGTCATTTTCTAACTTTCCATTTCATAAATGAAAGTGAGTACATTCACATAAATGAACGCGAGTACATTCACTTTCATTTATAATAAGGAAAGTTAGAAAAGAACAAATGTATAGAATACGTGGATGAGCAAATAAGGGACTGGCGACTCCAAAATATATTAGTAAAATGACTTTAGACAAAATACTGACAGGGGCATAGCTAGGGTGTTTTCGATGTGGACGTTTGCTACAGAGGTGGACCCAGAACTTCAACTGCCGGGGGACCCACAGTCATGCATTTTTAAAAGGGGATGATGAATTTGCGAGACTCGAAATGCCGAATGGGGGAGAGTTTTCCCTTCTCTTTAGTGGGGATTCGGGGGCCTCAGAGAAAATTTTGGGAAAAAATGAAGCAAACTGGTGGAATCTAATAAGTATTTAAGCTAAATTTTAAAAGACTGGCTAAAGCATATGATTCGATGTCAGCAAAGGAAAAACTATATCTAAGATGAAGAAAACTTTGGATGAAATGCTTTTCCTCCAAAGTAAGTCAAAATACAGATATTTAACGTAGCGACTGTTCATCCTTTCCAATCGACCGCCCCAACCTGAGATTTTTTTTTTGAAAAATGTATTCAAATCAGTGCTTTCTGTGCGGATGTCTTTTTGCAATTTCTAAGTAGCAGTTTATTGTAAACCATGTCTTCTTTTGCAGAGGGAGGCACTTTCTCTTTTTTCTTTCTTTCTTTTTTTTTTTTTTTTTTTTTTTTTTTTTTTGCTAAAACGAAGTGGACGTTTTGCCCACGACCGGAATGCAGGATAAAAAAAATATCAAAATGAGTATTCGAAACGGAAACATATTCAATGTAATACAAATCTGCAAGTGTAAATTGTCAACAAATCTTAATTTATATACCTTAGAAATACCGATTAGCTGCTCACGTGATATGAGTAACGTAGTTTCAAATGCACACACAATAAGAACGTTATGACGTCAAGTAACTTGCGTCGTAGCTACCATACTAATTTCAAAATTTGTTTTGATAGATTATTTCTTTCAATATAGTTGTTTATTAGGTATCAAAATGATCGGAAAAGAACATATTTTTTGAAAATGTGAAAAACGAAAATGATCAAAATTTTGCCATATTGTTGGTTTTCCTATGGGACGGCTCATTTATTTCCGCATGACATCTGTTTTCTTTTAAGAAAGGGTAAACAATAGCACGAAGAACGTCGTTTTGAACCAGGACGTCGCCCTATAATTGCTCGGCGTTTTTAAACCTATTTGTTAGAATCTGTGTTTCAAAACAGAAAACATTTAAAAGGACAAAAAAAAAATCCATATAGACAATGTAAAATGCAATTAACTGACTTATAACAGTAAAACAATGCTGCAACTGATTACTATCTTCGATTAATATTATAAACGTTCCATACCCCCCCCCCCCCCCTTCCTACTTTTTTTTACTGGTCTACATGCACGTATTTCATTCTGGGCGTTTAACGACAAATTCTTTCCTGACTGCAAAATAATTTCAGTGTACTACAATGTTAGACGATAAAAACAGTATTCCTTGCATTTACGTATTTATGGAGATCATATAATGTAGGTAAGTCGGCATTGGCATTTTTTCATCAAATATGCTAGGATATTCAGCATCATGGCATCCGACGCGGGTCAAGGTCATCCTCAAGGTCAGTGTGACTTGTTCAGGATCAAATATCCTATAGGTAATCAGTGGCGGATCCAGCTCCCCCTATGCCGGGGGTCAAGGAGCGAATTTGGCCGATTTTTACTGAAAATTGGCAAAAATATTCCTGTTTTTTGGAAAAGTTGGGGTAATTGCCGGGGGGGGGGGGCGCCCCCTCCGCACCCACCTGAATCCGCCACTGGTAATTTTAAAATATGTATGTACTTTCTATTCCTATATTAAACGTTTACCGGTAATAATAATTTACTGCCGGACAGAGGGTTAAATTTAGGCAATAATCCTGAAATCATTGATTTAAAACAGGTCCATGAATACTCGCATTGTAAGAAAAGGAGAAGAACAAATAATGTAAAAAGGGGAACTTCTTCAAAAGAAGGATTCACTTTGAGAAGGTTTGACTTATAGTACTATGTCATTTGTCATGAAAGGTCTTCTGTTCGATAAATTCAAAATATAATTATTACGGTTCGCTTATAATAGATGGCGAATCTTACACATAGCGGAGAGAAATTGCTACGTAGCAGTCATACCCCCCCCCCCCTTTGCCCTTATCGTGATGCTTGCTGTTCTAAATATCACTACTCCTAGATTTATAGACATAGAAAAGTCCATTCATTTGTTTTACCCAAATCCCGCATGTAAACTAAGGAGTTGTTTCCTAATAAAATGTACACTTTTGTGAGATGTTGCTCATTTAAACCCCGCGTGTAAAAAAAAGCATCACACACATTTTAATTAGATTCAATTGCTATTTTAACCCCGGGTTTAAATCAAACGGTTGTTTACAAATAAAACAAGCATAAAATTATTCTTTCGTGATTTTCTCGTAGAGATGACGGCGAGCGGCAGAATGCGCTGTCAGCCTTTTCTCTGAATGAACATACTCATCAAAGAATTGTTTTACATCAATTTTTAATCAAGATTCAAAGGAAAATGATAGAAGTCCCAATCTTATCAAAATACAGCAGTTTCATTTAGAACAATCCCTAAAATACTAGTTCATGTTTCAGGACGTAGGTGAATCAGCGTCAAATAATAAGAGTGCCGATGTAATTTTGGCGTGTTTTTTCGTGACGTCATAGATAACCTGACGTCGATTTTGGTGACGAGAGAGACTCCGAAGTGATTTGTTGTTCGGATGGTGTATCCTTGAACCTTAAACTACTGTGGACTGATAAACGACATATATCGTTTATTACGTCACGTAATTGTTGACGTTATAAAGTCTACCTATTTTCCGAGCTCGTTCTCTTATTAACGAAAATTGATGAAATTAAACGTGCCGGGCCAATCGGTTCATTGCTGCAGTATAGTATTGAAGTAAGGTGTAACAAAACAACTATTGGCTGGGAATTTGTGCAACATATGATTTGTTGGATCTTGAGACAAAATTTACCCTTTGGCCTCGGGCAATATTTTTCCTCAGGTCCTACAAATCATATGTTGTCCTAATTCCCAGTTAATAATTGTAAAATATTGGAATATAGATTATACAAATTTTCTTTTTAATGTATCTGTACACTTTGTAGATATGATTTTATGATTTGATAAAAAGTAAGGCCACACCAATGTCGTTTTCTGTTAAGCGGCAGCGGATGGGTAGCTTTTGAGGTGGTAAAGTGCTAAGGTGGTAAAGTGCTGAATAAAACCCTGGAATTATTGTCCGTAAGGGGTTTGAAATTTCTTATAATACCTAAGATCCCTCAGACGTTTGGGTTTTACATTTACAATTGATCAGTTAGTAAAGACAGCTCTACCGAACTGAAGCTGCGGGTGATACATGCAAGCAGGAGATGCTTACTCTTCCTCAGCACCTGGTCTCTCTTCCATATCAGGAGTTCGCTTCTTTTCATATGGTGGAGGTTTTTGTTTGTTTGCTTTGGTTCTTGTTTTGTCCTAATTTTGTATGCCTTCGGTTTCTGATTTTCTTAATTATCGATTTTGTGCTGTATACAGGGATATGGTCATTATCCATATCTGTCATTTTATTTGACACGAGTCAGCTTTCTAAAAAGAATGAGGAATTTATCTTCCTTGGCATTATCAGTGAATGTCATTGTATTTTCGGGTTGCCTATAGCAGTCTGCCTACATATATAGTAATAAAAGAAAGACGTCGACGTTAGGGAAAAGAATAGATAAAAACCGTATGTTGTAACCCACTTTGACGAACATTTGAGGATTGACCTATTCCAGAAATGCCTGTACCCCAATGGACGGTAATCGGTTAGAAGGAGTTTTACTTGGTTCATTTCCCAAGGGGGAGGAGGGACTACAGGATATTTCTGGAATTAACAGGAATATATCTCATAAAATCATGGAGACTCGAAGAAATAAGAAACTAATAATCAGAAAACTTGAACCATGACAAACAAAATAATCTAATAACATGAAATGTAAGAATATTAATCAAAGTAATACACCTTATTGTACAAATTCAGAGAAATGTATTATTTGATTTTATAACATTTTTATTTAATATCGCAGTAATTGCAATGTCTGTTGATTGAAGGGGACTCGTTCTTCGTCTTCTTTTTTTTGCCTGATAGGTAGTTTGGTTTTTGATACAACACCTGACACTTAACAGAGGAAGAAATTGATGTGGTCTTATTGTACAAATTCAGAGAAATGTATTATTTAAGTCTATAACATATTTATTAAATATTGCCGTAATGTGCAATGTCTGTGGTTTGAAGGGGATTCGTTCTTCTTCTTTTTTTTGCCTGATAGGTAGTTTGGTTTTTGATACAACACCTGACGCTTAACAGAGAAAAAAATTGGTAGTGGCCTATTGTACAAATTCAGAGAAATGTATTATTTGATTTTATAACATTTTTATTAATATCGCCGTAATTGCAATGTCTGTTGTTTGAAGGGGACTTCGTTCTTCTTCTTTTTTTGCCTGATAGGTAGTTTGGTTTTTGATACAACACCTGACGCTTAACAGAGAAAAAAATTGTGTGGTCTTCTGATGGCTCCGTTTTATGATGATTGACGATTAATGCTTGATGAATGTTTGAAACGAACAATATTCTCTTAAAGAAAGGAAAGACGACCGGTGATTACAGACTAAGATGAAGAATAAGTAGAGCACTTCCACTGCATGAAACCCAGTCTGCATTTAAAATATTTTATATATATCTCTGCTTTCCAAAACAAAACAAAAAAATGTTCCCATTTCTCTTCACAACAGTAGAATGCAAAAGTATTCATCTCATCCGTATTTTGACAATAATAAAGAAAAACTGAAATCGTCACAAATATTGATTAAAAGCTATTCTCGATATCAATAGTGTTATTCCTTTTTATAAATCAAGCATCAGAAGGACATGAACATATATATACACGTAGCTTATGATATGGATGTGATTCCATCGTGTCGACAAATAAGAATTCACGGAAAAAAAACAGACCGAGACAACAGCAATAATTATATCGGGTCATTGAACAACTGTATATACATGTATATGAAAAATCACCATCAAAGCAACACTCAACTGACAAACAACTACCACATTTACAATTGATGGAAATGTAAATAATCCTAGTAGACAAAATAAGCCAAAAGAAAATGGAATTCTTACAACGCTTGGTTGTAGCACCACCTGCAAAATAATCCACAGCACGAGACTCAAAAGGGACAGGGAACACTAAAAACAACACAGAAACAGCAAACACAAAAACATCACATATAGCAAAGAGAACATTTGACAATCGGGGCCGACTAAGAACGGCCATCTGCTACTCTTGTAGCAAATAGTTTGATTTTACGGATAACGTGCGCACCACTTTTCCAGTAATCAAGAGGTTACAAAGAATGCAAAATAGTGGTGTAAAATAACATCCTCACTGTAGGATGACCATACAAACAAGAAAGCATGATGCAGGGGCAAAAGCAACACATAGATGGATATCTAAATGGATATAAAAATAGAGGGCTTATGAAATACAGTCCGTGCTCTGTCGGTAGTATCGATCTCATGCATGTCATCACCCGACTGACATTCAGACAGGACATATGGTCAGGACCCTGTCTTCTCTGAAGAGGTTTTGACAGTTCCCGTCATGGGGTTCTGTCGTCACAGTCAGAGTGCTATTTTTGAGACTGCACTGATACAAGACTGTACATTTGTTAAGTACCAAACCAAGTGTCCGTCTGGTGACATATCCACGAAATAAATTCAGTCGCATATTCGATGGTAATTCTGTCTGCGCTTGATCCTTTTAATTTTTTTTATAATGTCACCACAAAAGACAGGTCGCGAAGTACCCGTGGTAATAGCGCGAAGTACCCGTAGTAATATGAACTGCTAAGAAATCAAGTTAGACGCATGAAAATATAATCATTACAAATCTTCCCACAAAAATATGCATCTTAATTATTTTCTTAGTTTTTTTTTCTTTTGCTTGGTACATTGTATTTGCTGTACTGTAGCTTTATCTTTGAATTCGTTCCGTCTTACTTTGTCAAATGGAAGTTGCACAAGTGGAAAGATGGATGACACAACATTTTGTAATAGCATTTGTCAGAAAATACAAAATAAAGGCGGGGATATCAGCAAAACATCAATACAATGTACACCACAAGTGAAAACATATAGAAAACATACACTACAAGAGACACAAAAGGATCAAGAAACGGCAAACACGACATCAAAGCTGCAAACACAAAAGATCACACATAAACCAATGAGACCAATAGGCAATCGGTGCCCACCAAGGACGCACATCTGCTACATTAGTAGCAAATAGTGTGGTTATCCGGATTACCTGTGCAAAACTCTCCCACTTTAGTTAAGAATTATAATGAATTCCTCTAAACAAAAGGAAGGATAGTGTGTTTCCCTTTTCCACAAAAAGATAAGATTTCTAATGAGTATTTTTAGCATTTTTAGTAAAATGTATTAGACTAACCCTAAACAGAAACATCGAATAAGTAAACATCAGGTATTCAGCCTCTTAGTTGAAAAGGTAAGGCAAAATAATCAGAATTTCAATTTGAACAGTTTTGAATCTATTTCGAACAATATCAATATCCGAAGTAAGACGATGTGCCAGGGGAGGGTAGGCATCTGTTATTGGCATACATGTACAACGCAGATAGAATATAAATCTTTCTCATATGATTTCATTTCTTAATTTTAGTTGTAATATAAATTAGTATTGGCTTTGAAAGGTCAGAACGTAATTACAAATGGGCTTTATCTAAGAAAAGACCAAATGACTGTCTTATTTGCATGTGCAATGCCGTCATTTGCAGTTTTTGTGATAAAAATCACTCATATAGTTTTTTTTATTGGTCAGCTAAGGAACATATCTGTTTGGAGGATAATCAAAATTCGATTGGAATAAGCCAATCTTTCGGAGGAAGGAGCTGTTAAGATAAGGGCTTGATTTAGCCCTGAAATCACTCGATTATTTCTCGTGCGCTGTCCTTCTATATCAGGTAAAAAGTGGTCGGGATTAAAATATAAAGTATTAGAAGATTCTTAGTAGGTATTTTATTTCAATAGATTTGGTGAAAGATGTTATAATTACGGGTTGAAGAGGTTGGGTACTGATGAGAGAAAACGTCAAATATCGAGCGAAAATTCACAAAAAAAATGCATTAGTTTACACAAATTTGATGTTTATTATACTTCTCTACCTTTTAATGTCAAACTTGGATAAGAGAAACTAACCTTGATGATATTATATCAATATAATCGGCAAAAATCGCAATCCGGAAACTGAAAAACGGTTATATTTCGTATTTATCAACCATATATGTAGCTTTCAGGCGCGAAATACGCACAGTTTAGAAATAGACAACTTTCTCGTTCATTTCCTTCCTAACAGTTAATCATTTGATCGGAACACACTCTGAATAGATTGTTACATGATATTAAAAGAAAAAATGGCAATTTCAATTTATTTTACCGCTCTAAATACTGATTCTAAAATAGTCATCCATCCCCCCTTTTTTTCGTTTTTCGCCTGTGGGACAATGTTCCCCCCCCCCTCCTCGGTTCAGAACCCCACTTGGTCAGAAGATTTGTTTTACTGATATACACCTTTGGTTAAAGTGGCATTCTGAACCGAGGGGGGGGGGACAATGTTGTAGAAAAACTTTTCCGTTTTCCATTGATTTCTATAGGAAAAACGCTTATTTTGACCAAAAAATCGGTCTTATTTTGAATAATTTATCCAATCTGGTAGAAGATTCATATCTGTACCAAGTAACTTCTTATTTTTACCGAAATTTTTTTATCAATTTTTGCATTTTGAAATTTCGATTTTTCAGGGCAGATTTTACGCCTTATCTTAACAGCTCCTTTCTATCTTTAGTAAATGCAATGTAATTACGAAGTGCCATTTTATTACGCTTGTTCAAAGTGGTGAAAAATATCAACGAGAAAACCTTTCTCTTAAAAAAAAGCGGCGAAATAAAACATTCCTAATAACACAGAATAAAACGAGGAAGATTAAACATTATACTTATGAGCTCGCTACAGCCGGCAGAGCATGGACTGAATTTTGCATGCCCTCTTTTTATATCAATTTACATATTCATCTGTGTATTCATCTGTGTTTCTGGGGCCTCTACGTTTCGCGGTCTTGTTTGTGTGAGGTCATCTCACAGTGAGGAGGTTGTTTTACACCACAATTGTACGTTCTTCGAGACCTCTGGGTAATTGGAGAAGTAAGAGGGTTGTGCGCACATAATCCAGGATAACCACACCATTTGCTACTTGCGTGACAAATGGCCATCCAAAGTCGGGACCGGTTGCCCTTTGGTCTCGTCGGTTTATGTGTAGTCTTTTGTGTTTGATGCTTACATGTCGTGTGTCTCTTTTCTGTCTCGTCCTGTACTCGTCTTTTGTGCTTTTGCATCGGGTGTTTTGGTGTTCTGCTGTTGATGCTGCAACGGGGTCTTGTTGGAGATCTTCTCCCTTCTTTTATGAATGTGAGCAGGTTTTGGTATTACTTTGTAAGGAAACGAGAAATGAGAAACTTTAAAAGATGTTCTTTTGATTCGGAAATGTACGTGTCAAGATAGAGTAAACGCCTTTTTCAAGATTTCCTGTTTCATTTTTATCAGTAAGAAATATTTTAAAATATGTAAAAAAAGAATCAATGTGTTGATCATGCAAACAGAAAATACAAAAAAGGTAGGAACCCTAAAGGGGCTTACCTGCTCACATGTCGCTGATACTATGTGCACTCTCCTAGCTAAAACAAAGGAGGGGATCTGCAGCAACACCAGGTTGCAGCACCCACAGCATAACTCCAAAACGCCCAATTCAAAAACACAAAGCCGACAAGCACAGAAAGAGACGCATAAGGGACAGGGAACGTCAACGCACAACACAGATACATCAAACACAAAGGACAACACATAAACCATCATGTGCCAGTTTGCAGTAAGTTCCAGATTCTTCACTGTCACATTTTGAATAGGGCGAGAATTGTTCTACTTCAGCTGCTTTCAACTTAAGAAATCTTACATCTTGGTATCTCCCGTCGTCATTGGAAATATGTCTTCTTATACCAGAACTAGTGCATGCATCAACATATAAACAAACGAGACCAATGGGGAACTGGCGCCGACTTAGGGGTCCGTCGATGTTTAATTTCGTGCTCTATTGTGAGTGCTGTTGAGATTATCGTCAGGATCTTCTTTAACTCATTTGTGTTACACTTATGACCTTTGCCGTGTGGAGCTCGTAAAAAAGTTCCCCGCGAGGGGTTTGACAGTAGGTGTTTTGAATATACTTCCCTGACATTGTCGCCATAGCACTTTCTATATAGACATTACGTCAGACAGTGCATAAATTTTATTTATTTTCATTTCCATGCTTCATAAACATCGACGGCGGGTGCGGCTAGCCAACAGGGGATGCTTACTCCTCCCGGGCACCTGGTCCCACCTCTAGCTTGCTAGGGGTCCGTCGATGTTTAATTACGTGCTCTATTGTGAGTGCTGTTGAGATTATCGTCAGGATCTTCTTTAACTCATTAGGATTGCCATCTGCCATGGAAATAGCAGAAGGTTGGCTAATCCTGGATTCAAATACAACATGTACAATATAACACAAATACATGTCATAAAGAAAAGGGAATGACCTCCAGCACGACCACCCTGCATTCACCAAGCGAAACAAATCCACAAGAAAATGACAGATAAATGACATCACAAAAACTCCAAATCGCAAAAAGACACGACAACATTCACTAGAACATCATAAATAACAATCGTAACAGACGTGCAGATACATAAAACATTGATAACAACACATAAAAAAATGGAGACCAACTTAAGAGGCTGATAATTATGTAAACATATTTTACATATTTGTTATAAACTAATAAGGAAGAGAGTGAAGAAAGAATAAAGAAATAATATACTTATAAATGCGAGGGAGGGAGGAAGGAAAATTCCTGATAACACAGAATTAAACAAGGAAGATTTAACATTATGACTTGAGAAGCAGGTTTTGTTGTTACTTTGTAAGGAAATGAGAAGGAAGAAAACACAAAAAATGCTGTTGAACTGTACGTGTCAAGGTAGAGGAAACGCCCTTTCCCAGATATCCTGTTTCATTTTTATTCTTAAGAAATGTATGAAATTATGTAAATTAAAAATCAATGTGTTCTTTTTATCACGCAAATAGACAATAAAAGTTTGGAATCCAAATTGGCAACACCGCTCACATATCGCTGATAGTCTTTGCACTCCTAAGTAAGAAGACATCCCTCATACTTTTGTACTTTTATTTCAGCAAATAAAAAATGAGGAAGCAGACAAATACATGTAATCCATATCCATCAATATTGATATTCAAGTTTATCAGAATAATATGATCATATATTCATTTGACATTGAAAAACAAATCTCACAAATCACTCAGGATAAGTAATGGGCAAAATTCATCTGAAAACAATCATAAATACGTTGATTTTTGTCACAAGCAAGTTTTGAAAAATAAGGTTTCATATGAAAGTGGAGCTTCTGTCATGACAAAATCCCTAAAAAGTTAGTAAAACACTATTTGATTGTTGAAGAAATATACAAAAGGCAGGACTAAGCGCAACAAATTCAGGACATTTAACGTTTTTCATTAAATTTAAGATTTTCTGCTTTTTACATGTATTGCCGTCATACTTCTCGAGAAAAATTGGGTTAGTAATTTTGAACTGACACAAGATCGTCATGTCAACAGAATTGAACCTGGTCTGTTTAAACGACGAGATCATGGAATTTTTACCATAAGAGTCGAAATATCTTTAATGAAAAGCAGACAATTCTAAGCATTCATTCAGTCTTATAATGCATTTTTATGTGTAATGCAAAGACACGTTTCTCACCATGATCAACACTTCCGTTAATTGTAAAAATATATGAAATTTCGCCAGAAAAAATCAGTAAAAATTGTACAATTGTCAAACCCCAAGATTAAGTCACAAGGTCGAATATTTTGGTATCTATGGAAAGGCCTTGTCACAATGAATACACATGTGAAATATCAAAGCCATATCCCTTACCATTCAAATGTTAGGAACAAGGTTAAAGTTTTTTTTCAAAAATAGGTCCTACTCCAGGGTGAAGGTCACAAGGTCAAAACTTTTGGTATCCATGGAAAGGTCTTGTCACAAGAAATACACATGTAAAATATCAAAGCCATATCACTAACCAGTCAAAAGTTATGAGCAAGGTTAAAGTTTTTGTGGATAAAGATACAAACATACAAACAGACAGACAAACAGACAGGACAAAAACTATATGCCACCGAATCTTCGATTACGGGGGCATAAAAATGTGTTATTGAAACCGTTGTCATCTTTGTCAGTGGAACCAGCTGTAATGTAAGAAGTTGGTCAAACTCCGAGTTCAAGGTCAAAAGGTAAAAAAGTTAGGTTTCCATGGAAAGGTCATGTCACAAGGAATGCATATGTGAAATATGAAAGTCCTATCACTTACTATTTAAAAATTATGGACAAGGTTAAAGTCCTTGCGGACAAACATACAGACGGACAGACCAAAAACTATTTGCCTATCTCCGATAACGGGGGCATAAAAATCAAGGATAAATACAAAAATATCAAGATATTTAATACAAAAAAAATCACTCGTCGTCAGGACACATTAGATGGTGTGATATAAATGTATAGATATGTAAAAATCAGTCACTGTCTGAAATATAAACTACATGTACAGATTTCAGTAGATTGATTATTTCGTGACTATTGTCGTAGCAAACTGACCTGACCGGGATTGTCACCTGTTCATCGGAAGAGCTTAAATCTGACCAGGTGACATAAGTTTTACAAAATTACAGGTGATGAGTATTTACTCTGATTCATATAAGCAATTCATAATCTATCATCCCTTAGATTTGATTAATTCGTCTCAGTCGCTCGACTGAATAAGCTCCGCCCGGTCAGGTCACTTTGTACAAGCGCATCCTTGAGACTTGCACTCTGACTGACTGTGACGACGGGACTCCATGACGGGCCCTGTCCAAACCTCTTTAGAGAAGACAGGGCCCCGACCACCTGTCCTCTCTGAATGTCAGTCGGACTCCTCGGGTGATTACATACATGAGCTCGCTACAGCCGGCAGAGCACGGACTGTATTACGCATGCCCTCTTTTTATATCCATTTACATATTCATCTGTGTCTATGGGGCCTCTGCGTTTCGCGATCTTGTTTGTGTGATGTCATCTTACAGTGAGGAGGTTGTTTTACACCACAATTGTACGTTCTTCGAGACCTCTGGGTAATTGGAGAAGTGAGAGGGTTGTGCGCACGTAATCCAGGATAACCACACCATTTGCTACTTGCGTGACAGATGGCCGTCCAAAGCCGGCACCGGTTACCCATTGGTCTCGTCGGTTTATGTGTAGTCTTTTGTGTTTGATGTTTACATGTCGTGTGTCTCTTTTCCGTCTCGTGCTGTACTCGTCTTTTGTGTTTTTGCATCGGGTGTTTTGGTGTTTTACTGTTGATGCTGCAACGGGGTCTTGTTGGAGATCTCCTCCTTTCTTTTTGCTACAAAAAAATCTTCCGCACGGGATAATCAACAAATCGAAACGAAGGATTATGTCGTGGCCACGAGATGATTACATGAATCTCGTGGCCTTGAGATAATAACTCGTGGCCACGAGATAATGATGTCATGGTCACGAGATAATAAGTTGTGGCCACGAGATAATGATGTCGTGGGCACGAAATAATAAGTCGGCCATCTGATAAGTTCTGGGCACGAGATAAAACGTCGTTGTCAAAAGATAATTAGTCGTGAACATGAGATAATAAGTCGTACGTGGCCATGACTTATTATCCCGTTGCCACGACACAATAAGAAATGGTCACGTCCCTTCTATGCTTCCGTGTCATGCACAAAGAGGCAGATGATTAAACTTTAATGCATACATGTTCAACAAAGTAAAGGGTGGTATACGATTTTCAAGTACCACGAGATTTGGTCCTGAACGAAGCGAGGGAGCATGTCGAGGGAGCGAGAAAAGAGTATATCAACCGATTTGGTGTATGGTTCGATCGGGCAGATCGAACAAAGGCTTTTGTGATATAACCATTAAATCTGTCAAAATTGTTTGCCTCGAGCAATATTTCTCTATAGAAAATGAAAAGGAGTTGAGTTAATATTTAAACTAACCATTGATCATTTATCAGTTATTCGGAATTATTTGTCTATAATAAGTGAAAAAAATGGGACTTAAAACTGGGGAAAAGGAGTTTTCAAAAATTGTTGAAGGACTCATAATGTGATTAACCTAACAGGTTCCAAACTTTGTGAAGGACAGTACTGATTCGTGATGCATGTGTTGATATTCTCGGTACATTGAAATCATTAAAAGCTAAATTAAATTCTTATCGCGTTCTTTGGCAGTTAAGGATAAAATTTGGAACATTGATAAAAATGAGAATTATATAAAGTTGCATATCACCTTCAATGAAATTAAGATTGTATGAGGAAACATAGGTGAAGATATAACAATATGTAAGCCTTCGTTTTAGCGCTATGAATAGCGCAAATACAGTTATTTGAAGATACCATAGATTGGAAAAGATTGATCACGAGTGAAGCATCATGCAAGATGCTGGGGAACTAGGGTATCGACCAAACAAAAGGCAGTAATGCCACGTGTCTCAAAGATTCCAGAAACTCGTGGTCTATCATTTTCGACGGAAACTAAACAAGCTAGTTTAACATTAAATTACCAAAATGAAACAAACAAATGCTACACACAAGTTCAAACTTGATAACACAGTATCAATAATACAGGAACACGAGACGCGATATCTGTCCCTCATCTGCACATTTGAACTCCTGTCTGTCACAAGTCCACATCAACAGTTAGGCACACTGTAAATACAGAAAAAAAAAATGATTCCAGTATATAAATATACTGAGTGGGTGGGTGAGTACATTGATATATCTTCACCTCTGTTTTCTCATATAATCTTAATCTTAATTCCATTGCAGGTGCTATGTACCTTTCTAAAATTTTAAATCATATTTCGGAAACAGAGGTTCGATACATGTATAACAATATATGTTCAAAGTGCTTATTCTAAATTATGTCTCCCCCTAAACGGAGAGGAGACATATTAGTTTTGCCTTCGTTGTCCGTCCGTCCGTCTGTCCGTCTGTCACACATCATGTCCGGGCTATATCTCCTGAACCGTTTGCCCAGTACATTTTAAATGGAATTGTACATACATTCATTTTCGGGCTTTCGGGCTAAACTGTTTGCCGGATCACTTTTATATTTTAGCATGTTGCTGCTTATGACCTGACTGTTTCACATCACCTTGACCCAAGGTCACTTAGTACATATTTAATGAAACATACAGGCATTCCTGTCTGGGCTTGAACCATTAACCTGATCACTTTCATATTTTTGTATGTTGTTCCATATGACCCGAAGGCTTCACATCACCTTAATCCAAGGTCATGTGACAAAGGCCAAGGTCACTTACTACATTTTTAATGAAATTGTACAAACATCTCTGTCTAGGCTTTATCCCTTGGACCACCTACTGGATTGTTTTCACGTTTAAGTATGTATTTGCTCATGACCAAAAGGTTTTACCTTGACCCCTGGTCATTTGAACAAGGTCAAAGTTACTACGTACATTTTAATGAAATTGTACATGCTATCCCGTTGGTGCTGTATCTTTTTTAACTATTTATCAGGTCACTGTCATATTTTAGTATGTTGTTGTTTATCACCTAAAGGTTTCACATCACGTTGACTCAAGGCCATGTGACCAAGGTCAAAATCAGTTAACTTAGTATATTTTAAATGAAATTGTATTTGTTACGAGTGTCATGTTCATATTTTAGTATGATGGGGCTGATGACCAAAAGGTTTCACACCATCTTGATCCAAGGTCATATGACTAAGGTCAAGGTCAAGTAATACATTTTTAAATGAAATTGTGAATGCTATTGAGTCTGGGCTATATCTGTGGAATCGTATACTGTATCACTCTGATGCTTTAGTATGTTGTTGCTCAGGATTGGAGGGTTTCTTATCATCTTGACCCAATGTCATGTGCCAAAGATCAAGATCATTTAGTTCTTTTTAGTGAAATTGTACGTACTAATCTTGTCTGGGCTATATCTCATGAACCCTTCTTACAATTGTTTTCATATATTTGAATAATGTTCCTCAGGACAAATTGTTTCTGTTCACATTGTCCCAAGGTCAAATGAGTAGGGTTACTTTTTACTTTGGTAATGAAATTGTATTATGCTAATCATGTACAGGCTGAAATTGTCTATGCTTATCATGTTTTGGCTTTATATTTTGAACCGTGTATCCAATCACTAATTCAGTTTTTTGTTGCTCATTATCCATACAATGTAGGTTTCAGATCACCTCTATCCAAGGTCATAAGACCAAAGTCAATTTCACTAAATATGCTTATAATGAAATAGTATATGCTAATCATGTTTGGGCTTTACCTCAAACAATGTAATGAATCACTTTCATGTTTTAGTATGATGTTGCCCATGAGTCAAAGGTTTTACGTCATCTTGGCACTTAGAGGGAGGGGGGATCTAGGGTTTTTTTTCTGAAAAACATTTTTTTTTAATTTACTGCTGTTAGTTCTTTTAATACCAAATCACTTAATTTAAAAGGTGATGGCATAGTTTCCCTCTGATAAAACTTCTTTCGAAAAAGATACATTTTGCCAATTTGCCATCAACACAATATCTGAAAATGAAGAACCTTGAGTATAAGCCTTACTATATGAAGCCCCTCTTGTGGAATGTGCCGTAAAAATGCATCTATCTATACCAGCCTGCTGTTACAGAGATTTGAGTCAACGGCCTACTGTACAAGGTTTAAGTCCTTAGTGAGGTTATCAAAAGAAATAAGTACAAACTCTGTATCGACATCCCTCAGACCTGCAGTTATAAAGTGATAAACAATAAACACGTGATTGGACACATGCATATTTAATAATGTTTTCCTTAAAATTTGTAAACATAACCTTACAATTTGCCTTTCCTGTTTTTGATAAATGGATGAGAGTTAAAGTAACTGTGTCAACTCTTATCAGGTGTAATAATTCCCCACATCGCTTAGCTGAAGTCAGAGCCAAAAGTGCCAGTAGCTTTAAAGTGAGCACTTTTATATTCAGGCTAGAATTATCCCTTAAACTGTCAAGGTAACCCAAAACTGAGATAGCATCCCATAAGGTAAAGGAGCATTATGGAAATGGTGGCATTGACCTTTTAATTCCTTTTAGGAGTGTTCCCCAACCGGGACATTATCAATATGCGGATGGCGGGATGAAAAAGCAGAGCGATAGAGATTGATTGTGTTATACCAAAGCCCATTTTCAAAAAGGTTTGAAAGGAAATCCAGGAAAGTGGCCAGAGAGGCTTGAAAAGAATTCATTTCCTTTCACCACTTCAGCCACTCCATTTTCCCAGGCGCAATTGTAGCAATCGTAGCCATTGTTATTTTATACCTCGACTCAAGGAGAGCAAAAGGGAAGTAACTCTTTCTGAAAAACCTCTACTAGAGTATTGTCCCCTGATATTAGCAATGCGGCTAGAGTAAGAGAGTTGTTCGCCAGTAAGTGATGAGATGTTGGAATTGACGTCGAGGTCAGGAGTTCCCTGCCGGGTGGAAGGAGGACTGGGTTTGCTATGCTTATTCCCAGACAGAGAGGGTACCATGGTTTGGTTTGCCACACAGTAGTCACTCTCTCTGTCCGTGCTTGAGCTAGGACCCTGCAGATCATGGAGAATGGGGAAATACATAAGGTTTCATTTGCCCCAATGACGCTGTTAATGAGTTGGTTCCTATTGCAAGGGGTCTGGTCTCCAGCTGTAGTATTTCGGTAACTGAGTTTAGGCGATTGGCAAAGGGGTCTACATTGCATCAGAATTTTTATTTACTGATTGAAGAACACTGGATTGAGTTTCCAATCGCTCGTTTTCTGTAGATTCCTGGACCCGTAATCCGCTATTACATTTGTTACCCCGGGGGTACGAACTGCTTATATGTGAATTTTCCTCTTTATTGCCAATCTCATATCTTACATGCCAAATTGCTCAAAACTTTCGAATGTGCCCCCCTCCCTATTTGGTTTGTTTATGTAAACCACAGCTGTCCTTATGTCCAATTGAAGAAGGACAGTCACCTTGAACCTGTGTTTCAGAAAGCATTTGAGGGTAAAGAAAGCAGCTTTGAGCTCTAAAATACATTTATGTGTAGCAACTTCTCCTCTGGAGACCAGAAACCGCCTGTTCTCGAACCATTTAAGTTGGCCCAAGTTCCTTTGTTGATGCGTCAGACTGAATGAGTAATTCTCGTTTCACTTCCAGAATGTTCTTCCCATTCCAACTCTCTAGGAAATGTATCCACCAATCTTTTTTCGTAAGTGCCTCTTGACTGAGATGAATCAGATTCTTCTAACTCTTGTCTCTGCTGAGAGCAAGATTTTCGTCTCTTTGGAGAGCTCGAAAGTGTAGGGGGACAACTGTCACGACACGCATTGTCTGTAGACTGGCTAAGGTCCGAACTGATGTCACCGGATCTTTTAAAAGTGCAGAGCAGTTGCTCTTTATTTTCTTGAATTTGGAATTTATGAGAGAAAGAGGAAGGTTTTGTGAGTCAACCTCGTACCCTAGAAATTATATTTTTGGCACTATTTCGAATTGTGATTTCTCCCGATTGATAACAAATACCAGATTGACAAGAGTTTGTGTGATCAATGAGAGATCTTGACTGAGATTCAGCGGAGACTGATTCCTTACAATCATGTCGTCTAGGTAGATGATAATGCGTATGCTGTGCCTTCTATAAAATGCTACTAGAGGTTATAGAAGTTTTGTGAATACCCTTGGAGCATACGCCAATCCAAAAGGGAGGCATGTGAATTGCATTAAATGATTTACCAATTTGAATTGAAGACATTTCTGGTGATACTTGTGAATTTGTATTGTGAAGTAAGCATCTTTCATGTCTAACTTGACCAAATAGTCCCCCTTTTGAATACGGTCTTTTAACATATCACCATATGGATCCCTTCCATTTTGAATCATTTGTATTCTATGTGCTGATTTAACTGCCTTAGATTTATCACCGTTCTCTGTCTTCCTCCATTTTTCTACCAGAAACAGACTGCTTACGAAATCTTGGAACTTTCCTTTTTGAATTGCACCTTTCTATTTCATTGACCTTACCTCTTGATCGGTCAAAATTCTGTCCTTTTTCTGTTTTACGCTTACAGACACATTTTCCGGAAAGAGGTAATTTACAAAGTTTACAAAGTTTATCTGGTAACCCCTGACAGTATCCAATCTCCATGGATTTAAAGTAATCATTGTACAATTGTCTGTGAAATATTTAGTCTTCCTGCTAGAGGAGGATTTTCTTTGATGGATTGACCAATTTTGGCAGGTGAAAAGCGGAATTTATCTGAGCTATAACAATTTGTCTCTGCAATTGATGTGTTACCTGACTCAAAGATTGTTTCTCTGGCTGTTTGACTGCTGGCGGGGGCACCAATTGTTGCCACACTTCCCCATCTGGTTTGGTCCCACTGCTGGCCTGCTCTGTGGGGTGTGTACTGGTACTGTCTATGCTGACCAGGCCTGTGCTAAAAACGGCTTTGGGTTAGATGTTTTACTAACAAAACGTTTCTTTTTTGAGAACATAGATGAACATGTCGTATGTAATTTCGCATCTTTCAAGACTTTATTCTGGAATTTTATTCCATATAAATGCTAGGCCCTAGGAGAAAACTGATGATCTTCTAATAGATCAACACAGTTAGGAAGAAATGAAAACATGATCGCCTTGCGGCGTTCCTATTGGGCCACATTTTCGCATCTTTCAAGACTTTATTATGGAATTTTATTCCATATAAAAGCTAGGCCCTAGGAGAAAACTGATGATCTTCTAATAGATCAACACAGTTAGGAAGAAATGAAAACATGATCGCCTTGCGGCGTTCCTATTGGGCCACATTGCGTGTACATTTCCAAGTAGCTTTATGGCTACCTTTAGATGACAAATATGGATAATGACCATATCCCAATACATAGTACAAAATCGATATTTCAGAAAATCATAAACCAAAGGCAAAATAAAACAAGAGCCCCAGGGGGCACAACGCTCACCTGATACCCATGCACGCTCTAATTGACATACTGACATTGAATACTGATAGTGCCAGTACCAGGATTTTAGCCCACAACCTTTCTAAAAAGATTTTTGCCGGATGCAGAGAAGTTTTTTTTCAGACAACCTTTGAAAGTACAAAAAAGAAAAAATAGCCACATTTCAAAACAATAACTTTTTTACTGATTTGAAAAGACGGATAAAGTGGTCCAACGTCATATGCCCAGCTAGTATAGTTCAATTATGCAACATCAAAAATAAAATCATATTGTACATTAATGTGCAGCAGAAAAAGAATAAAACAATGAAACGATTTCATAAATTAAGTTTATTTAAAATTGAACACAAAACCTTTCATTATTGATAGCTAGCATGCCAGAAATTATAAAGCCTGTGTTTGTGAAACGAGAATGCCCCCGGCGGCATCTTTGTTAGTATAAAGGCCATTTTCTGTTAAGTATGTGAGAGGTCAGGGTCAGCGCAATATTGGTATCAATGGAAAGATCTTGTCACAAGGAATACACATGTAAAAATTGAAACCTCTATCACTAACCATTCAAAAGTTATGCCCAATGTTAAAGTTTTTGAGAAGTACGTCAAACGTCAAGGTTATGGTCACGAGGTCAAAAATTTTGGTATCAATGGAAAGGTATTGTCACAAGGAATACACATGTGAAATATGAAACCTCTATCACCAGCTTCCATTTAAAAGTTATGCCCAATGATAAAGTTTTTCGGAAAACAGACAGACAAACAGACAGACGGACAGGCCAAAAACTATATGCTCCCGACTCTTTTATTCCAGGGGCATAAAAAACAAAGATTTTTCGGTTTTGCCTTTATTCATATCAAAGTATACTGAAATCTATGAATGCTTTTGAATAGTATTGATTCCATCTCAAATACATGAAACGTACAGTTAAAATCGTTTTAATCCAATATTTATCAATTCAAGTGAGTTGTGCTGCTTGTGCAGAAATTGTGACAGTTTGTTTTCCAAAAAGCAGTGTATGGTGTATCAAACCTCATGACCCAGTGAAGCCACTTGAACAAATAATTTTCAGTGAATATGCTGAAATGCGGCGCTTCTTGTCTATGCATATTTCAACAGGCGAGAAGGAGCGTCGCATTTCAACATACGCTGTTCAACAACTCAAGTGGTTTCTCTAGGTTTCGTAGTTTGAAACAAATTAAAAGGCCCATGAAATTGTTAAGCTTGTCCAACTAGCAGACCTACAACATCGTTATTTACTGTTAACAAATTGTTTTACCTCATCAAAGGTCTGTTACACGGACAAGTTGTTAGCGGAGAGAGTTCATGAAATGTATCGGTTGCATAGGATTTGCCGACAAAAAGTTATTTGGTCCGATAAAAACTCATCATGTATCTATTATTTGAACAGATAAAAATTCCCAAATGTCTTATCACAGGAACCTGTCATTTTATGAGAGAAAATGTTTTATTATTCACAACCTCAGGCCTCTGTGTTCCTCTTAGAAATATTATACATACAAGATGTCGAACACAGTGGCTTATGGTTGTAAATAATAATTTATTTACTCTATTTAAACAACAGCTTTCTGTGGTCCAACATTTCGTAGGAAGATTTCAGGAACTCTGAACTGAATTATTTATTTCAAGAATTTCAGATATTAAATGTCCTAAGCATTCTCAAAATCCGGAGGAAGAGATTACTCATTAGACGTTTCTTCAAGAAATCAGTCCGTAAATTACTTCATCTAAGAGAGTCTAAGACAGAGGAAATTCGAGCAAACTTTATGCATGACAACAAGTTGCAAGTGTTCCAATTACATGAATGATAACCATTATGAAAGTGTTCCAAGTATAACCCAAACAAAAATTATTCCTAACAAACAGATAATAAACATCTAACAAACATGAAATAAACATTGAAAATGATGTCTATTACTGCTGTTTAGTACTGATCCATTTAACAAACATCAAATGGATAGCATCATCCCATTTTTGGAAGAGGGTGTTTGAAAGGTGTTTGTTTCAGTATAGGTGTTCATTTGGTATTTGTTCAGTGTTTATTGAATGTTTCTTAACTTATCATACATGCCAAGCATTATATTGCACTATCTGTTAGGTGTTTGTTAGCTTGTAACGTCAGTCAGTAGTGTTTATTCAGTATCCATTGACTCTGAAATTAAAAGAATCTGCTTTGTGAAGCTTGTGGTGTTTATTTGTGATCCAATGACCAGCTGACCTAAAAACTTGCCCTAAGATATATGTAGGAGTGAAAGAGAAACATACTAGTTGGCTTTCCTTTGACCAATCAAATTCAAGTCCGCCAGTTTCAAGCAAAGAGAACAAAGAACTGGAGAATTTTAGCATGTGAACAGACATTTGTACATTTATTGGATATTTTGTACCTGATTAAAAAAAAAGTCTAGGGTGGATGTTATATCAAGTATTTGAAATTCATGAGAAGGATATATCATGCAGAATATAATTTGTCAAACAAACTTATATAGGAGGTTTTACTGGGACTGGGGTTCTGTTCAAAAGGATCAAATAAGGTGAGCAATATTCCCTAAAGGTTTATATACTGTAATCACATATGTAGAAAATCCATACATCATGAAATTTACAAATGAATTTAACATGATAATCAATATTAAACTTGAATTTCTTCCTATATTGAACATGTTGAAATAATTACGAGATGATAATTTTCAGTACATAATTGTACACTGTCTGTGATATTCAACTTTCCAGTTACCATAATTGCAGGTAGCACTGGAAATAATTAATTGTCAAAATTGTTCTTTGTCACAAACGCACAATAGAGGATGCACATGAAAGTAGGTCAACCATATAATCCAAAAGATGTCAAAAGTTCAAATCCAGTGTTTATTGGATGTTTGTTAGCAGCTGTTTTTATGCATCTGTAATTTGCTGTTTATTAGATGTTTATTAATGGTGTCTATTAGGTGTTTGAATCATGCAAATTAGCTGTTTATTAGATGTTTCATACCAGTATCTGTTTGGTGTTTATTCAGTAGTTGTTCAATGTTTATTAGGTATCCATTCGAAAAATTCTGATCACTGAATATCCTTGTTGTTTAATTGATTTTTGTTGAGCTCGCATAATTAGGTGTTTGTTAGCTCATTTGCATGCGAAATTTTACTACTAATAAACACCTTTCAAACCATGGTTTGTAAGGTGTTTGTTACCAGTGTTTGTTAGGGGATTTTTTTCGTTTGGGAATGCACATTTCATTAAATAAAAATCTATTCCGTTTGCACTGTATCTCCTGAAATGTATCGCAGTACTAAAGGTATCACATTTCTACATGGGGAATCCCCTTCGGGTACACGGCAAAACATGGCCGCTTTTGAAATCTTGTTCCCGACTTTAAAAATAAAATTCTAAATAAGTATAAAGAATTTAAATAATTGAATCATATCACATAAAAGGTCAATCAATAAGACATTGAAGCATGTGTCACTTGTTGAATTATCAGCTGTAACTATGGATGAAAGGTTGATCAAAAAATGATTAATCATACAAAGAAGGTTTTTTCCTGTAGTTGCACCTGAAACATTGGGGATGGAAAACATACATTATACCTATGTACAATCTTAAGAAATATTCCTTAAAAATCCAAAAGTGGATATCTTGACGAAATTCTTTCACTTGTAGGGTACCATGCATGAGTACCTCATACCTACAAACTGTCATGACAATCTGAAGAGTGGTTATAGAAAAGAAGCAGAAAATGTATGAAAATCACCCCCCCCCTTCCTTTTTACATAAGAAAAAAATTCATAAAAAATCAAAAAAATAAAATTGAAGCATAAAATACATATCAAAGCAGTAAGTAAGTTAAATATGATAAATATGTACTAAATGAGTGTGTAAAATCATACACTTATTGAGTTATTTAAAGAAATAGTGCAAAAATGTGCATTTCTGACTAAGTTCGAAAAGACGTCAAAAACGCGTCAAAAATTTGACTTCGAAGTGGAACCAAAAATAACAACACTTCTTAAGACATCTCTCTAGATCATCCTGATGCTTTCGGTTTGTCGATACATGCTTCGGTTCTGAAGAAGAAGTTTGTCAAAGGAGGGTACCCCCCGTGGCCTACTTTTGGCTGTGGTGGCGCCACCTGTTGACAGATCCGGACGAAAAACAACAACACTTGTAGGGGACCATGAATGCTTCATACCAACCAAGTTTCATCAAAATCCCTTCAGCCGTTCTGGAAAAGAAGTTTAAAATGTGAAAAGTTTACGACGATGGACGACGACGGACGACGACGAAGACGACGGACGACAGACGCAACACTATGACAATAGCTCACTTGAGCCTATGGCTCAGGTGAGCTAAAAAGGGGAAAAAATTTTGTTGGGGTCCCGCCGGGGTTTGAAGCCACTCCCCATGGGTCCATTGGGCATGGAAAACATACATTATACCTATGTACAATCTTAAAAAATTTTCCTTAAAAATACAAAAGTGGATATCTTGACAAAATTCTTTCACTTGTAGGGTACCATGCAAGAGTACCTCATACCTACAATTTGTCATGACAATCTGAAGAGTGGTTATAGAAAAGAAGCAGAAAATGTATGAAAATCACCCCCCCCCCCCCTTCCTTTTTACATAAGAAAAAAATTCATAAAAAATCAAAAAAATAAAATTGAAGCATAAAATACATATCAAAGCAGTAAGTAAGTTAAATATGATAAATATGTACTAAATGAGTGTGTAAAATCATACACTTATTGAGTTATTTAAAGAAATAGTGCAAACATGTGCATTTCTGACTAAGTCCGAAAAGACGTCAAAAACGCGTCAAAAATTTGACTTCGAAGTGGAACCAAAAATAACACTTCTTAAGACATCTCACTAGATCATCCTGATGCTTTCGGTTTGTCGATACATGCTTCGGTTCTGAAGAAGAAGTTTGTCAAAGGAGGGTACCCCCCGTGACCTACTTTTGGCTGTGGTGGCGCCACCTGTTGACAGATCCGGACGAAAAACAACAACACTTGTAGGGGACCATGAGTACTTCATACCAACCAAGTTTCATCAAAATCTGTTCAGCCGTTCTGGAGAAGAAATCGAAAATGTGAAAAGTTTACGACGGACGACGCCGGACGACGGACGGACGGACGCCGGACGGTGCGCTATGACAATAGCTCACTTGAGCTTCGCTCAGGTGAGCTAAAAAGCAAGAACCAAAGCAAACAAAGAAAAACCCCCACCACATGAAAATAAGCGAAGTTCAACTACAAATATGAGAGTGAGACCAGGTGCCAAGGAAGAGTCAGCATCTCCTGCTTGCATGGAACACCCGACCATTCAATTCGAAAGAATTGTCAAATCCGGTTACTTCCATTGCAGAAGATACAAGTATATTCGGTGGTTGGATGGTTCAAACGGTCTAAGACAGAATATCGTCCACCATTCTGGAGAGTGCGACATCATGAAAATTTATCAGGTTTTAAATGATGCTATTAAGTTTAAAGACGTTAAACATATGAACTACTTGGTGAGTGTCACTGCTGGTGGATCAAGAGTCCCCGAGGGCACATGTAGCCAAGTTCGATCAACTTCAGTTGATCGTTTGTCTCTTCAACGCATTTGAAATTTTGAAATTTTCTTTTGAAATTTCTAAAACGTTGGTCATGTAGCATCATATCCCACCCATTCTGCTACGTCTTTTGGTACATTTTTGGACATAATTTTCATATTTTCATACTTTTTGGCCATATTACATTTTACATGTTTAGACTAAGGATCACTGACGAGGGTTTAGTACCCGAAACGTGCATGTCTGGTCCATGCTGAAAATTTAAAATTTATCATGTTTTAAAAGATGCTATTGAATTTAAAGACGTTTAACATCATAATGTTTGACGAGTTCCCCATATCGACTGTAGAGCTTCCTCAGTCACGAGATTTGTCGGCCACAAACGTATCCCTGACTGAGAAGCATATCTGAAAGACGCCTAGCTCTAAGAACAAAATCTGTATATTTGGTACTTGCTCTGGCATAGCGTATCAACTGAGATATAAACACGCCATAAGGAGGCGATGAAGGGATGTTGCTACTCAGAAAAGGAAAGTTTGTGATGTTAAAATTGAAGTAGTCACGTCTGTCATAGAGTGAGGTGTTCAAATGACAATCAGAGCCGTAGGACAGCATTATGCCCAGGATGCTGAATTATTTGTCTCTGTGATTTCTTTGACTTCAAGCTCCGAAGGATATATTCCGCTGAGGAAATCCGCGAATTTTGGATTATTGATGGAACGCACATCGTCTATGTATCTGTAAGTGAAGTTAAAGTTAGAATCTACGTACCTGTTCCCTTCAGAAACCAAAAATTGAATGAATTCAGCTTCGTACGAGTAAAGAAAAATGTCGGCAAGGAGTGGGGCATTGGTTCCCATTGGAATTCCGAAACTTTGCAGGAGGACCTCTCCTCCAAACACCACAAAAATATTGTCGATTAGGAAGTTTAACATCTGAATGATATCTGCTTCAGCGACTTATTTTTAGAATAGGACTCTTCTTTAACAAAGTAAGTTTTGTCATAATTAACAACAATAAATTTATATTTGTGATGTTCTTGCTTGTAAAAGCATTGCTTATGCTTTTGGCGAGTCTTTTTTTCAATTTAGAATGTCGGATTGTTGTGTCAAGTGTCGAAAAATCAAAGGCTTTGATCAAATGGACTACTGAAATGAGTGGATTTCAGATGTTCTAAAATGTCCTTGGAAGTCTCTAAAATCCACATCTGGTTAATACCGCTTCGGGAATATACCGTCGAACAATATTTGTGAAGTCCAGATTTGATTTCAGTTAAAACTTTGGTGAGTAAGATCGATACAGATTTTGTTGAACATTTTGAGGAAAAAGCAATGAAACGTTGTTTGTGCGGATTGTTATGCATTTTAGGTATGCAATATAAGTATGCTAAATCTAAATCTAAGTTGTTTGCGTCAAAGCCAAAAGAAGTGAGAGCTGATTTGTGGTTATCTAGTATTTCCGAGTATTTTAAATACTCTTCTACAACATCGGGACTTACAAGACCATTTTTGGGAGCTTCTCGATTTTCACTCTGAAGGCTCCAGAAGGGTCCCAGACAGTCACGATTACGTGATGCCAAGTTAACCATGTTTTCGTCTGTTTTTACCTTGAACTTTATAGTCGGACTCCTCGGGTGATAACATATATGAGCTCGCTACAGCCGGCAGAGCACGGACTGTATTACGCACGTTCTCTTTTTATATCCATTTAGTACATATTCATCTGTGTTGCTTGGACCCCTGTGTTTTACGGTCTTGTTTGTGTGTGGTCATCTACCAGTGAGGAGGTTGTTTTACACCATAATTGTGCGTTCTTCGAGACTTCTGGGAAATCTGAATAGTGGGAGGGTTGTGCGCAAGTAATCCAGGATAACCACACCGTCTGCTATTTACTTGGCATATGGCCGTCCTAAGTCGGCACCGGTTGCCCATTGGTCTCGTTGGTTTATGTGTAGTCTTTTATGTTTCATGTTTATATGTTGTTGTGGGTATCTGTTCTGTGTTTTTTGCATGGGTGTTTTGGGATTTTGCTGTGGGTGCTGTAACCTAGTGTTGTTGGAGATCCCCTCCTTCCTCTTATAGAGTTTCTTAATAAAAGTATCAAGCATCTTTGACTGAATAATTTACTCCGAGGCAGAGGAACATTTTTAGTCAGTTTAATTCGTTTTTGTTTTAAAATACCTTTCAGAGCTTTAGAAATAACTTTCGTTAGAGAGTCCTTCAATTCAAACTTTTTCTTTGACTCGCTCGTTTAAAACCGGACACGTCCTTCGTCAGCGTAGAAGTCAAAGCCGTACCGTAAATATGTGACTCCGGTTCTGAATCATTAGCATTAGAATCAGATCTACTACTAGAAGAAGATGATTCCGAGCTGCTACTAGAAGCTGACTCTGAAGTAGAATCTGAACTAGAACTTGACGAAGACGAAATAGACTTTGCACTACGTCTACTTTTCTTACTAGTTTAAAAAATTTCTTCTATAGAGGCTTTGACGTTTTACTTGATCTAAACCTACTAGTACTACTAAAGTGTATATTTCTATTTTTGGGATTGTGTTCCCTTTCAGACTACATGTACATCCCTGTACAAATTTGTCCCTACGGGACCTATTATCATATTTAGCACTGCGCTGGTCAATATTGCCCACTACTTGCCCCTGAATATCATTAATATTCTTATCCTCGCCAGACATAATAAGGCGATAGAAGTAAAAAAAATCTATGATAAAATTCAGAGTAAAAATAAACACGTCTTACCCTATAGACAGCTAAAATGAAAGCCGATGAGTTTCTAGAAGTCTTTGAGACCCGTAGCACCGTTGACTTTTGATGGGTTGATATCCTGCTACCCCAGCATCTTGCATGATGCTTCACTCGTGATCAAAATTGCTGTATGTGTGCTATTTATAGTACAGAAATGAAGGCTTATGTACATTGTTATATCGAACCTCTGTTTCCGAAATACAAGCTAATTTTTCCCCGTTTTAACGACTTTTTTTATAAAACTTATACTGAACCTCCCCCCTCCTGATATTTTTTTATGGACCCACCCTTGAGTAAACAAATCTTTAAAAGTAATCTCGAAAGATCATAGCTTTCGAAGGATTTTTTTTTCGTTCGTAAACTAGCTGAAACACAAATGTTGTCCCTTCTCTCGTTTCGACAATTTCTAACACACTAAAAACGAAAAAAAAAAAAAAAAGAAAAAGACCTAGTATTTTCTTTTTTCCGGAATAAGGGATGAACAATGTAGCAGATATGCTACTGTATATGGTATAATAGATGGAATAATGGACAAAACATGGGACTTTCATAATTTACAATTTTTTTAATGATCTCTAGATTATATAAAAGGTATACTCAACCGTTTTAGGGTGCAACTATTTCTTTTTTGGCTTTTTTTTTTCGGGGGGGGGGGGGAGGGTTTAGGGTAAACCGATGTTTTTTGTTACATCTTAATTCGATCAAACGATGGTTGATTGTTCTTTGTTTTCCAGCTGTTTGGATCAGTCATTACAATTAAACCTCAATGTGTTGTATTTTTTATTTTAAGTTCTTCATTCCCTCTCCCTTTGAAAGAAAATAAGAGCTCTATTTTCTTCCAAAATGTTAAATTGAATCATTGAAGCGTTGAGATCTTACTTTGTACTCTCCAAGTCATTTCTGACAAGCAATTATCTATAGGTTGAAAGTGCGAACTAAGTAAAGGTTGGTACACGATTTGCAAGTACAACGAGTTCGGAATTATTTGAATATTTGTCTATTTTACTCATGGGTGGATCCAGAAAAAAATCAAGGAGGGCTGTTCAGCATAAGGTTTTTTAAATTGTAAAAACGGGATAAAATCAGCATTTTTGTCAATTTTCCAGGGTTGGTCCTAAACTGCCAAACATCTCCTCTGGTAAATTCTTGATAATATAACGCGATAAAATTTAATTCAGCTTTAAATTAGGTCATTGTACTTAGAATATCAGTACATGCATCACGAATTAGTACTATCCTTTCGGAATGTTGGAACCTTTTAGGATAATTACATTATGAGTTTCTTCAACAATTTTTTAAAACTCCTTAATCTCAGTTTTAAGTCCTTTTTCGTACTTTTTACGTGTGATCGACAAATAATTCAGATTAAGTGATAAATGTCCAATGATTAATTGAATATCATCTCTTGTTGTTTTCATTTTCTATAGAGAAATATTGTCCGAAGCATACAATTTTTTGGTCAGATCTAGGGGTTATATAAGAAAAGCCTTATATCTGCCCGATTGAACCATGCACTAAGTTGGTTGGTACTCTCTTTTCTCGTCCCGTTCCCTCGACTATAACCATTTCTTGAAGGTCAATGGCACATGGCAGATTGTTAAGTTAACCGAACTAGTATGTTATAAGGGCCAATGCGATTTGCGCGTACAATGTACAAGGGTGGGGGTGGGGGGGTTCTAACGCGCACTTTTGTGAATTTTCAGTGCTAAAATACGTTTATTGCACTACTTTTTTTTTTTTCTTCGTTGTGAAATAAAATGATTGTTTACATTTAACTCCGATATCTATTATATGAAATACAATAGAAACGATTCTTTAAGCTTTACATAATTCTTTACAATAGAGTAGGTCGACTGAAGTTTATTTCGAACTCCGTTTATGTCAAAATACATGCATTTTAATGGGCCCGTCGACTTCGAGATAATGAGTGTACTTCGTTTTCTAAAATCCGTATAGCTCTTTCCCCATCTGCCTGTTTTTCAAGCAAATTTTCGCTAGCGAGCTCGAGTTTGTCAACCTTGTCGGTTAGATTTCCCAGTTTTCTGTTCATTTTCGTAAACAGAGCTTCCTTTTGAGTGTCAAATTTTGATTTAACCACATTTTTGTTCTCAACCATAACATATTTGATCATCTCCGTTACGATTGATTTGATTTCGTCCTTTGTGACCATATTAGCCGATAAGGACAACGTTCTTAATCTGATCTTTAGGCCCGTCGATGTTCAATTTTGTGCTCTATTGTGAGTGCTGTTGAGATTAATTTCAGGATCTTCTTTGACTCTTTAATCGTGTTAATGATTTGAAACTGATCAGCTGTTGAGTTTGCTACATCAGAATGTGTTCTTCTTTCTTTTGATTGAACACAACTTTTTCTTGTACTCTCTTATTTTTTTCGTTTTATCAGTTTGATTTGGTCCGGCATCATAAACCAAGGATTGACTTAATGCCAATATACGAACTATGTTACGTGTGTAGCGAAAACTCTTTTACTGTTTATATAATTCAATATGGCGGGTATGATGAAAGACAAAGGAATCTTTTTATTATGTGTCTGTGTTTGTAATGTTTGGCTTGTTTAAACTCAATTCTTGTGGATAAAAAGAATTTTTAAACTTTTCAAAAATAGGATTGTCGATAGTAAGAATATCATCCAGATACATTTTTACCTTAAAGTCATCAAACCGCAAATGGTATGAATAGTTCGTAGGATTGAACGTTTATGTTAAACGTCTTCAAATTGAATAGCATCATTTAAGAACAGATAAATTGGCAGCATGGACCAGACATGCAAGTTTCGGGTACTTAACCTTCGTCAGTGATCCTCAAATCTAAACGATGTAATATGCCCAAAAAGTATGAATGTTACTATGTCGAAAAAGCGTACCGAAAGACGTAGCTTGATGGGTGGGATATGATGCTGCAGGACCCACTTTTTAGAAAATTCAAGAAATTTTGATAACAGAAGTTTTAGAATACGTTGAAGAAACGATCAACCGAAATTGATTGAACGTGGCTACATGTGCCCTCGGGACTCCTGGTCTTAAGAACAGATAAAATGACAAACCGTTATTATCTCCTTCGAGGAAAAGAAAATTACTGTACAAATACAACATTATCTTTTTTAATTGCGAAGGGGAAACAAAGTGTGTGTTTCCCTTTTTTTCCCTAATCAAAGTAATAATTTAAAGCTGATAATTTACTATAGATAGGTAATTAATCGTCTTTCGTTAGACACCTAAACAGACTCAAAATGTTGCTTGTTTCATTTAACATACAATTACTGACGTTTGATAAAATGACAGTACATTTACAATGTGGGTAATCAAGAACTGAGTAATTCTAACGGTGAGTTTTGCTAAGGTATGATCGTGATAAGAAGAAGAAAGTTAATAATCAGTTTTACTTCTAATTATGAGTCCATGGTTATTTTCTGGCATCATTGTTTGAAAGATGCAAATCAAATAATGTCGAAGGGTTCCAACTCTCTACCTTCTTGAAGAAAATTCCAAATCAATGTACATGCACCAGACACGTGTTTCGAATATTAAATTCTCATCAGTGATGCTTTCAGCGACGCAAACATGAATAGTTTCAGTTGCGCCTCTTTAATTTTTTGAAGTTAGATTTTTACATTTACATTACAGAGAGCGCGCGGCTCCAAATTTCCTGTAGGGTCGATTCAGTAGCATATCCAAATAAAATCTATTTTCAAAATAGCATTGGAGGGATGGTGCTAAGATGTTAAACTCCTTTAATTTCGATTATATTTATCGGTGAAATGGCTAGTATCCGAAATAGCAAAAAAAAAATATATTTTATGTTTCAATGATAAAAGGCCAAAACAAAGCTTCTCAAAGTCTTTCTTTCAATTAAGAATGCATATGTCGAATCGTAGTGTAAAGTGTCGAAAAATCAAAGGCTTTAATCGAATGGACTCTACTAAAATGAGTGATTTGTATATAATTTGACTATAATTTGTAAATTTTTACTATGAAAATCCAAAACATAAGTACAACCTCGGCGACGTCATGCTAAATTCTATTATGCGTTTAACAAACATTTAGTTTATAACCTTAGTTACGATCCTCCTAAATATGGCAAATCTCACTTTGACGATTTGCCGACAAAGTATACAAAACTTCCTGTGCGGACAGCAAAGCTGGTACATTGTATCTCAACACAAGAATGGTGTTCGCACTGATATTGTTCACCTAGTTCCTTAGTTGTGGCTTTTCTCCACATACTTAATTTAAAACTTTTAAAATCCTGATTTTGTATGCATTCGGTTTATAATTTTCTAAATTATCGATTTTGTGCTGTATATAGGGATATGGTCATTATCTATATTTGTAATTTATAAATTCCTTGTCACTAAAATATGAAGGAATGTCGTAAAACTAGGAGATATTTTTTTCTTTATACCGGTATATACATGATGGGTACTTCTTTCATAGTTGGCTTTTTAATATACACTTTACGTCATTTCCATAGGCCACGTTTAGAATTTCGCTTTTCATATTTTCACTATTTGGATTTCCGCTATCTAACATATATGTTGCGACGAGTGTTGCATGCAATCAGGAGACGCTGACTCTCCCCGATCACCTGGTCTCACTTCGGAATGTTGTTCATTCCAGGGTTCGCGACCGTTTCCATTGAAATTCTCACGATTTTGCCTTGCCTTCTCGACTCTGAGACTGAATGACGGTTAGGTACTTCTTTGATGTTTATATATACCCGTCAGAACCACAAAACGCAGTGCGTTTATCCCCTATTCTGCCAGTCGTGTTACAGTTTAGAAAAAATACTAACTGAATGTGAAAGATCCTATCATTTAATTTTCCTAAAAATTATAATGTCGATAATTGAAACATACTTTTTCTACATTTTACCGTTAGTTTTGAAGCTACGAACGTACATATATACACATTCAAAGCCCCAAAAAGACTGTTATGTGACGTTAAAATTAACATACTTTAGGTAATGAAAAACAGGTGCAAATCTTCTGTAGAGGCAGAACAAGAACGATAACTGTATTTTTCATTTAGATATGATGTGGGCAATCGGATATGTATAGAATTTTAAAATGATTACTAAGACTTTTAAAAGAAATTGTCAAAAGGAGATAAATTTATGTCTATTTTCAGAACATCTTTGAGTTGTTAATTTTTAATAATAAAATCCGTTTATCTGAAACCCTATCATCTGTTTTCCGTAAAAAACTTTAATTTTTCTTCATATGTCAACTGAACCGGTAAGTTCCTATTGAAATTTGACCGTCAGGTTTTAAGTTATAATAATTTTCTTTACCCCCTCCCACTTATTTTTACGTTATCTAATGCTGACATTCTTGCGAAAAACTCGCCAATACCGCCGTTTCTATTATAATAATAATAATCGATCTAGAGCTTTCCGATTGGGTTCTTTCGGATACTGTTCTGGACCCCTTAAGTAAATAAATTATACTGAGGCAACGCAATTTACAGGAACGATCATTTCATTTTGTTTCAAAACCATGTTCATGTTCAAAAGTTCATGTTCTCCATTAAGATTTAGACAAATAGTAACTACCAATGGTAAATCTGAACAATCAGTATACCTCCATGTTTGCTCATGAAAACGGAAAAACTAAGCAGAATTTTTCGCGAGGAACTTTTTTTGCGAGTAAAGTTTTCGACAAAGCATTTAATAAATTGCACGTTAATTTCCTATCTGAATATAACGAAATATTCCTATCGGTCTTTATATACTTTGATAAAAAAATTAATTACATTCATGTTACATGTAATTCAATTACATCATTACATGTAATTTGATTACAGCATTGACCACCGGAAGAAAAAAATTAAAAATGCGATGCCTTTTATATTCCTTCTAATTACTGTAATCATCTTTTCAAATCGCAACAATTTGTACACGGGAATATAACGCAATAACGTTTTATACTAAAATCACGGAATTTGATTTTCACTTAAATAAAGATGTATCGTTTTATACTAAAATCGCGAACTTGGCACTCACAAAATTTTCAGTCCGATTAATCAATTACTTATGACACTAGGCTTGGTACTTGACCAATCTACAGTATTGTACAAGCGCATTCTTAAAACTTGCACTCTGACTGACTGTGACGACGGGACTCCATGACGGGCCCTGTCCAAACCTCTTTTGAGAAGACAGGGCCCCGACCACCTGTCCTCTCTGAATGTCAGTCGGACTCCTCGGGTGATAACATACATGAGCTCGCGGCGTCAGAGCACGGATTGTATTACGTACGCCCTCTTTTTATATCCATTTACATATTCATCTGTGTTGCTTTGGCCCCTGCATTTTGCGGTCTTGTTTGTGTGTGGTCATCTGACAGTGAGGAGGTTGCTTTACACCACAATTGTACGTTCTTCGAGACCTCTGGGTTATCGGAAAAGTGGGAGGGTTTTGCGCACGTAATCCAGGATAACCATACCTTCTGCTATTTCCGTGGCGGTTGGCCGTCCTAAGTCGGCACCGGTTGCCCATTGGTCTCGTTGGTTTATGTGTAGTCCTTTATGTTTGATGTTTCTGTGTTGTGCGTTGACGTTCCTTGTCCTTTAGGAGTCTCTTTGAGCTTGTCTACTTTGTGTTTTTGCATTGGGTGTTTTGGGGTTTTGCTGTGGGTGCTACAACCTGGTGTCGTTGGAGATCCCCTCCTTTGTTTTACGAAAAAAAAAATACATAGAATAAACACAGCGAACTGAAAGTGGCTATTTTTCATCACTACTGCCAATTTAAACTTTATGTTTTAGAAATTGGTTATGTAAGGAAAATCTGGACGCTTGTCATTATGTTATTGATTGGTTTGATTCAAAAGCTTGTTTAATGATAGATTGTGACAATTTATTCCGACAAAGCATATGTAATGAGATATGAATATTCATATATCTTTGTGCCGTTCATAATCCAATGAAAAATTTACTTTGATAAGCGTTTAAATGGACTCTCCCGTTCTCGATTAAAAACTCAGTTAAGCTAAATTCTTACAATAATAGCATCTATTGTTCTGAATGTAATCACAGCCTTCTGTGAAGATGGTATACTCGTTGGATTTCCTCCTATATTTTATTTTAGCACATTTAGTTTGCCTTTGTATATCGAGCCAGAGCATATGTGAATTCCGCGACAAATGCAGCTTTAACGAAGCCCAAAATATTCCAATGTGCTACTGCGACCCTGAATGCGTAAACTACATGGATTGCTGTAACGAGTTTATATCTTCACAGCAAAGCGGTCTTGGCAATGCATCTACTCCGCATGATCAAAACTGTGTAATTTTGACGAATATGGAAGACGAACTTCATTATAGAATAGGGGCATTCATGATAACTAGATGTAAAAACACAGGAAGTGAATGTCGCGTGGATATCAGCAGCAAACAAGGACTTTTGCCTGTAACAAAAGACGGAATAACATTCCTAAACGCTGTATGTGCAGTTTGTAACAACATTTCGGATTATGAGTCTTGGAATGTTGTTTTTGATGTTCCTGACCAAAGGGTTATGCTTCCCTCCTCGAAAGATGGTGAATTGAAGGAAGATATGAGTGATGAAAACATACTTGAATTTGTCTTTAATGAACGTTCATCGTCGGTGAAGTACTATTTGCAGCCCCCATACGGGTTTCATCCTAGATTTTGCCCTTTTGACCTGATAAATTACAAACAACCTGGGTACGATGAAAATATTGCTCAGAATGTCGTTCGTTGTGGACCTGATCGAGAGCTATTTAAGAATGTTGAAAAATGCGTCGATGACGGATGTTGCCTTTCGAAGTCACCGAGGTGTATTGAGTTGAATATGAAGTATCAAGGAAAGTACGCTTATAAAAAATCTGCATCAAAGGGTTTGCAAATCCTAATGGAAATGGGATCTCGTCAAACAGGAGACTCTACAGATGTTATGGTAAGACACTTATATATGAAGTTGGACAAGTCTATATACTCCTTGCCAAAATTATTTTTACATACTTTCATTTGAAATCAATTGCCTCCCGTACTTTATACATGCAATCCTAAGACCTCTTTAACCGATCACAATCCCTGACTGGAAATGTTTCCAAAGGACGCCTTTACCTTCGTGAGTTCGCCCTAACATAGCGTTTGACCTATGATATAATCTTGAAATGAAGACTGTCGCACTTTCTATCAACAAGGTTATCACTCTTGCATTTTTCAAAATATCAAAGAAGATAGTCAAATAATTATCCATGTGACTTTAGTCTTTCAATTCATCGAAATAGATTGTTATATGCATAGTACTTCTTACATGTATTATAATTAACAGATCACGGATTGTGATATTAAAGCTAAAGACTATGTTTTTTCCTCTAAAAGATTAATCATTGAATTCATTAAATTATAACACGGCAGTGTCCAAACTCTTCAACTTCGTGAAGAAAATTTCAAGCAAATTTGGATGCACCAGACATGTGTTTCGGATAGTAAATCATCCATCATCAGTGATTTTCTAATACAGTCAAATGTATTTCCGATTCGCACGCTGGGTTTTATTTTCTCGAATTTAAATACATATTGTGCATGTATTTTGCAAAGAGCGCACGGCACCAGATTTCCTACAGGGTCGTTTCAGTGACAGACTTAAATGAATATATTACCAAAAAAGCATTGGCCGGATCGTGCTTAGATGTTAACCTCCATTAATTTCGCAGATGTTTTGGATGAGATCAAAATTAGTATCGGGCTTGTGTGTTTTCAGATTATCAAGGCAACGCCTCACATTTGGAATCATCATCTTATCTTGATAATACTTCATCGATCTAACTGTGCTATTTAATCGAGCCTATTGGAAATTTGGAGCCGCGCATAATTAGCTAAGTGGAGGCACAAATTTAAATAAAAGATAAAGGGTGCTACAAAAACTCTGAAGTATTCAAACTCCATACCTTCTTGAAGAAAATTTTCAAACCAATTTTCATGCACCAGACACGTGTAGCGAATATCAAATCCTCCTCAGCGATGCTTGCAGCCAAAGTGCTTTTCATAAACTACCAAAATTCATTTTACTAGCGCCCTCTGTTTTTTCCTGTAGGGTCGATTCAGTACCACAATGGAGGGATGATTCTAGAATGTTAACCTCCTTATATTCCGATGATATTTTTTCGATGAAATGGCAAGTTTCAGAAATAACCCAAAAATATGTATGTAGTCAAAGTGATAAAGAACCAAAACAAAGCTTCTTTCAGGCGACAGAACTGGGAAGAAGTAATTAGTACACTTAACAAACATAAACTATATTTGGTTGTGTCTGAAAGTCCCTTCGGCATTTAAGGATGTATGAGTGTGAACAGCATTTTCAGGGAATAATAGAAATTGAAAATAATTGTTTACATATAAAAGAATATCCCTTTCTTCATCGATTGCAATATTTCATGAAAAAAAGAGTGTAGCCGTTTGTCCCCTATATACCGACAAAAAAGGGAGGTAACTCTGCACATTTTTTTCTAAAACAATGTCCCAACTTTGGACTTTATTTTAAAAATCAACATAACACAGTACGAAGTAAATTTTTATCCATTGATGTAGCAAATGAAGTAAATTTATAATTTTCGGAAAAAATATTTTTGTTGCCATGGTAACCATGCTGGAGAAGGACATTTATTTCATCCCATTTTTGACAGTAGAAATTGTATGAAAATTTTAAAAACATTAATTTTCGAAGTTGTTGGCATAATAGAATTTTGATAAAATGTTTCTTCTATCATCTAGTGATACATGCTAAAGATAAAAAAATAATTTATAGAAAAAAGAGTGTAGCCGTTTTAAAGATATTTAGCTTAGAATTCCTCTGACCAAGCTTCTGGATATGAAAAGTCCGTTGTTTATGATTGGAAATGGAAAGTTGTTATATATCTATACATTTTATCTGAGATTTCTTATAATCTGGACTTCAGACTAAAAATTTGAGTCATATTCTGATCAATTTTTTGTTCATTTTTCCAACACTTAGCGCTTTTAAGCACCGACAACGTAACGTGACGTAGCGCTCATCGTGACGCTCACTTTAGGTAATGCTCGGCGATATTGTATACTGTTAATCTCAGTGAATGAGAAAAAAAATGAATGTTCTAGATTCCTATCTGTATGTTTCTTCTGTATATCATTTCTCACAAAATTGATTTTGCGGCATCTAAACGTATCTATTTATACATGTACATGTAGTTTTGACATTCGTGCATATTATACCAGATTTGAAAAAAAATGAAGTAACTTTAGTAGAACAACGATACGAAGGATCTCTAAATCTCTTGATAAGTTTGCTTTGAAACAATTTATCTAAATTAGCTGAGGCACATTTCTAGTTTCATTTTACTAAGTGCTGGGATTAGAAGGGAGGGGGGGGGGGTCGGTATGATAGGAAAGGTAGTAAACGCACACCCTGTCTTCTTCATTGATTTCCTGCACATGCTCTCTTCAATGAATACCGTTATATCATAGATTAGTAAAATTAAAACAGAATAATTCCCTTTTTAACAGGGCGCACAATGGGAAGTGAGTCCTTCGGATCCTTTTATTTTACTATGTACATGTACATGATGTACGTGATCTTTGGTTCTTTTGATGATTTGACAATCGGTCGTCATGCTCACTTATTACAACTACTCATCAATAGGCCTCGTGATATAATTTCTGACTAAATTATTATAACACATACGTTTTGTAAATGAAAGAAAAGTACTTTCAAGATATATTAGTTTTACACGTTTTCAATATTTGAGGGTAATTGCGTGGTCAGTAACGCCGCATCGTCAACTTGAACTATAAAATATAATTATTCTTTTAAATTTATTTGTGTCCTTTTTATGCAAGAATAAATTTGAAGTATTAAACTGTTACTCAATTCTATCGCAATCAAATTATTCCGCTCCGTAAAGTTGCCATGGCGTGAAATAATGTAAGACAAACTGAATTTACAGGACTTCTAACGAACAAGCACAAAGCGCTTTCATGATAATTCGCGGAAAAATATTACAACGTCATAATTCAGTATGACGTCAAATAAACTCCCGTTGATGACGTAAACTATATGCCAAGGGTAAAACGATGTCGTGATAGAAGCGTATTTTAGATGTAAACAAGGATATATATAGCTCGTCATTCGAAATGCACTGCTCTTTAATCTAGAGGTATATTCAACCATTAGTTCAATAAGTTTTCAGATTTTGTTTTCTTTACGACATCGATACGGTTAACGTTTGACTTGTTCACGCTCATACCCTCTTTTAATACCACTGATGAGGATATACTATCCGAAACACGTGTCTGGTGTATTAAAAAGGTTTGAGTCTTTCTTTAAGAAGAAAAAGAGTTGAGTCACTTCCTATATATTGATCTATAAAATGTAATTACACATATATAACAGTGATGTAGGTATTAATTGCAGTTCTCATTAACAGGAAAAACGTCTAGCACCGTCACTAAGCTACATGGACGTGAAAGTAATGATTACATTAGAAGTAGCAAAACCCCTTGAAGTTACATCAAATGTGGAAAGCTGCGTTCAAGGCACCGTCGTTTGCTTAAAGTCATTCAATGAATATGAACTTGAATCGGTGGCAAAGATATACTGGCAATATACGCTGTTGAATGGATGGCCATTATTTGCAATTTATGCACGATCCGCCATTCAACTCTCCATTGGAAAGATGAACAGTCTTCTACAACTAAATGCCACAATACATTGTGAAGATAGATCATCCGGACAGAGCACAAAATTCATGATGAAAGGAAACACTTTATCAAAAGTTTCAATCCTGGAAAGTCGGGGAAGCTCTCAGCAAAGAAACATTAAGTATGGACAATACAAGAAATCCTCCCAGACAAACTTTACATCATGCGTGCATTTCCACCTCGGTCTGACAAAGATGGATTCCGGACATATAGTTGTTGATATGCAGTGTCAGAATGTTGATGAGACATTAGCGATAAACGGTGCACAGATAAGTCAAAACAGAAAGATATTTCCCCAGTTGATAATTTGTCTCTTTCTCGAGGTGTATTTAATAATTTAACATTCTTTTAGTTGTCATTCGAATCCTCTTCATCAAAGAACCGAAGTCTTTGTATCTGAACATCTGAACATTACATGTTCATTCGAATATATTGATATATTGAGGTACAAATAAAGGTCGAATGAGTTCGATAAACACATTGTCTAGCACTGAACACTGAGCATCTTTTCCTCCCTCTTGCTTTTTGTGTAAAGGAATTTCTGTTTACCTGGAAATTTCTTGAACAACTTGTGTTACCTTGTTCTAGGAAATCTTTGTCAGGCTGACTTGTGTTCGAATTGGTTACATTGGATTTATCCTTCCGAGTAGCCAATAGGAATGAAATGATACGCCAAAAGTAAAATCGCGAGATATCGCCATATTTTATAAAATGTATTGCGACATATTGTTTCTTCACATATTTATCATTTTCATGTAATTTCAGGTTCCTCTTTAACATATGATTGCCCATACTGTGAATATTTTCTGTTTGAGTATCACATTGCCAGTGTAATTTGCATTTGCATGATAAATATACAAATTACACCAAAAAAAACTTATCAGTGAAGGATTTAGATATCATAAACTTGTAAAATCTTTTTGGACATTCTACAATAACTATTCTGAACTTCTTTCAAAATTTTGGACAACTTACTCCGGCATCAGAGTATGTATCATTGGGAATTTCATTGCCTTCATTTTACGGTGACCTTATCAACAAAATCAGAAGGATCAAAGGCAGACCAACCTCAAACCAAAAATGTACGAAAAGTCGGTCGCCTGCTTTACCGAGGATATGATCCTAAAATTATCACAAAAACACTGGAAATGGCACTGGAATAATCTACAGTTTTGTACCAGTGTAGTTCCAAACGTTGCACACTGGTCAACAGTAACGACGGGACACCATGATGGGCCTTGTTGAAATCTCGTCAGAGAAGACTTGGTCTTGATTTTTTGTCCTATCTTAAGTTAGTCAGACTTCTCGGGTGATTGATCTTGAGCTCGCTTCAGCCAGCAGAGCACATAATGTTATACGCATGTTATAGAATTTTTAGATCCATTAACATAGAATCTGTGTTAAAAGAGACCGCTGCGTTTAACAATCTTGTTTGTGATTTCACCTTTCAGTGAGAAGTATTATGTTTATACATTGTACAACAATTGTGTCTCTTTGGAGACTTCTGTGAATCCGGATCAGTGGGAGGGTCGTGCGTATAATCCGGATAACCACATCATTTGCTTAAAGCAGATGGCCGTCCAAAGTCGGCGCCGGGTGCACATTGGTCATCTTCCTTTTATGTTTTGTCATCAATGTTTAATGTTTCTGTACGTCTGTTACTGGAATGAATATTGGTGACTCCGCTGGAAGCATCACTTATGATAATTGAATATTCGAAACACGTGTTTGGATAAAAAAAAAATGGTGTGGAATTTTCTTCATGAACGTATAGAGTTGGAACACTTCCGTGTTATTAAGATTCTTTTATACATGTACATTGTATGATGTTCTAGTGAATATTGTTGTGTCTTTTTGCGATTTGGAGTTTGTATGATGTCATTTATGTGTCACTTTCTTGTGGGTTTGTTTCGCTGGGTGAATGCATTGGAGCGTGATCATTAGATGAAGCGCTCTAGATCCTTTGTGACGTCACAATAGAAACGGCGACGTTGGCGCGTTATTTGCAAGAAATGAAGTCGGAATTATAATATTTTGACGCTTTTTTGATAAATAACGTCATATTTCATGTGATAAAAAGAATCTCAAATGATGTTTCTATTCCATACAGTATTTATGAAACCAAGGCTCGGGGATGTAAAATTCACAAAACTCGTTTCATAAATACCGTATGAAATAGAAAATCATTTGAGATCATATATATATATCGATATATTGTTACACCCCTAGTAACCAACAGCACTACTTCAAAGTTTATACTCGAGACATCTATGTTTTTTTAGGAATAACACGAAGAGCTTTACAGATTACCTAGGTCTTCAATTGTGGAATATCCCTTTCTTCTGATTACAAGAGGAGATATTATTATACAATATTTATTGTTTGCCCGGACTTTATTCCTTCTCCCTCTTTTTCTCCCGTTCCTATGTTAATGTTTCGTATAGTTTGAAAAGCACTTTGGCTGGAAGCATCACTGATGAGAATTTTTAACATATTAGAAACACGTGCCTGGTGCATGTTAAATTGGTTTGGAATTTTCTCAAGAAGGAATATCGACGGACCCCTAGCAAGCTAGAGGTAGGACCAGGTGCTTGGGAGGAGTAAGCATCCCCTGTTTGGCTAGCCGCACCCGCCGTCGATTTTCATGCACGAAAATAAGAAGAAAATCTACAGAATACGCACTGTCCGAGGTCACATCTATATAGAAAGTGGCATGGCGACCATGTCAGAGAAAAATTAATAACACTGACTGTCAAACCCCACACGGCAAACACGGGAGTTTGCAAAAGACACACACACGCACACGAAAATATACCTGCTACAACCTTACAAAGGTGGAGGCGAATATTTCCTCCAAGTGTAACGTCGTGCTATTATAATCGCAAAAATTTCCTCGTCTACTGTATTCCCTTGGGAATAATGTGTGAAATTTGTATTAGAAATTGATATTAAAAATGTGTATTATCGCCTACCGATTTCTATAGGTCACATGTGGGTTGCGTCTCAAAGAATTCACTAGTTGCAGAGAAAACATAAGTCCCCTTTACTTGTGGATTAGAATGTCGAGTTATGTTAAATGGTAACTATTGGCTGACGCACGTCATCCGCACGAAAGACGTGTGTCTCCTTGAGTAATTTTAACGACTGGAGTAGAAGATTTTCAACTAAAGAAACATATATTCAAAGTATGCAATAACAGTAAAAACACGCCTTCAAAACTATGATGATAACGACATTTACCTCATTAAGGGTCATAAATCTAAAAAAAAATAATTTGTCAATTGAAACAAAACTGACACTTAATCTATATTTACTTTGTGATATTCAAATACAAAATCTGCAAAAAGGCAAAACTATCTTGAAAAACGAATACCTATTGTTCAGAAGAGCAGACTCACGAATAAACTATTTAAATGTTGGTTGATTTTAAAGCTAATAAAAACAGGATTTATAAACGTATTACGTGTAGTTAAAGATCTATAACAGGAGTTCGATGCAGTCCAAATGTTTAACGTCTTCAAAAACAAAGTCATGCTAAATAGCACAACGACTTCCTGTTTAAGTACCTACCAGAACGAATCGCATCTATGTGTATGTTTTCTTAAACCCATGTATCAAACGTAATTACTGTGTAATGATTCGTATATCCTCTTAAAGCAGACGAAATGAGGAAACCATTTCCCTCTAGAAGTTTGCAAAATTGTCACTTTACCTACGCACAATGAACCTTAGCAGTAGGTACCTTTTAAGTGACAGCGGAAAATCTGAAACTTATATTTATCTTCGCCTGATTTTTTTAATTGAAACTTGGTTTGTCTCACCATTTAATTTGTGGAGAGTTTAGGAAGATAATGATGGACTAAGTTATCATTGCCGGTTGTTATTGTTCATTCGAATAGGATTATAGTCGCGCATTTTCTCTTTGTTATGTCCGAGTTTTCTTAATCTTTCATTTGCAAATTATTTCAATTTCAAGAAGCTGGATCCTTGACATTAGAAATAGTCCAAATCAATCAAGGTTGTCTAGTTTGAATAGTCCTTATTAGATGTAAGAAGATAAAGCTACTTTCATTTACAATCACAGAAAGGAGCCGATCTCCAACAAGACTCGGTTGCATCACTTACCTAACAGCAAAACACCCCTATGCGAAAAAACGGAGTAGAATAATACGGAAGTGTTCCAGCTCTATAGCACCACAAACTTTCCTTTTATGAGTAGCAACATCCCTTCAACGCCTCCTTATGGCGTGTTCATATATCAATTGATACGCTATGCCAGAGCAAGTACCAAATATACAGATTTCATTCTGAGAGCTAGGCTTTTCAGTCAGGGATACGTTTATTATCGACAAACATAGTCACTGAAGAAGTTCTACGGTCGATGTGGGGAACTCATCAAACACTATGATGTTCCACTCTCCAGAATGGTGGATGATATTCTGTCATATACCATTTGTACCGTCCAACCAAAGATTATGCTTTATATCTTCCAAAATGGAAGTAACCGGATGTGACATTTTACCGAATTGAAGCGACGGGTGTTTCATGCAAGCAGGAGATGCCGACTCTTCCTGGGCACCTGGTCTCACTCCCATATCGGGGGTTAGCTTCTTTAAATGGTAGATTGTTTTGTTTGTTTGCTTTGGTTCCCGTTTTGTCCTGGTTTTTATGATTTTCTGAATTATCGATTTTTTTCTGTGTATGAGCATATAGTCATTATCCATATTTGTCGTCAATACCTTTTTGAAGAAAATTTCAAACCATTTTTTCTGCACCAGACACGTGTTTCGAATATTAAATTCTCTTCAGTGATGCTTCCAGCGGAGGCGCTATAATTCATTTTAGTAGCATCCTCTTCTTTTATTATTTGAATAGAAATGTGTACATTAGCTTTACAGAGAGTGCGCGGCTCCGAGTTTCCTGTAGAGTCGATTCAGTGGCATATCCAAATAAAAGCTATGTTCAATAAAGCATTAGAAAGATGGTGCTAAGACATTAGCCTCCTTTAATTTAGATGATAATTTTGAATGGAATGACAATCCACACAAGAAAACACAACAAGAGAAGCAAAAGGGTTCGTCGGTGCTAAATGTTCAGAAAGAAATGATCAGAATGGATGATGACCTGGTCTCACTCCCATATCGGGAGTTCGCTTCTTTTCATATGGTGGAGGTTTTTGTTTGTTTGCTTTGGTTCCTGTTTTGTCCTGATTTTGTATGCCTTCGGTTTCTGATTTTTGAATTATCGATTTTGTGCTGTATACAGGGATATGGTCATTATCCATATTTGTCATTGACGGGTCAGAGGGGCACTCATTCCTTATCTAAGATATCATATCCAAGTTATATGAGAAGGGAATGATCTCTTACAAACATGTACGTTACGATGAATTTTAAACTGCATAGTTATATTGCCGCGATTTTATTTGCTTTCCTGTGACACTCATACTCCAAAAAGTTCTAAGTGAAAGATGATGTCATCCTGTGATATAAAAGAAAGGAGTGGATCTCCAAAAACACTCGGTTGCAGAACCCACAGCAAACTCCAAAACACCCAATGCAAAAACAAATAACAGGCATCCACAGAAAGAGACCCAAAAGAGATGATAAGGAACACAATCTCAAACCATAGAAACATGAAACACAAAAGACAACAAGTACACCAACGAGACCAATGGGCAGACGGTGCCGACTTCGGACGACCATCTGCCACGCAGGTAGCACTGACCCTGGATTACGTGCACACAGTCCTCCCCCAGATGTCTCAAAGAACGCACAGTTGTGGTGTAAAACAACCTCCTCCCTGGTAGATCACCACACACAAGACCGCAAAGAAGGGAGGGGATTTCAAACAATACTCGATTGTAGTACCCACAGCAACACTCCAAATCGACCAAAGCAAAACACAGAGCAGAAAGAGACGCAAAAGGGACAAGGAAAACCAACTCACACCCTAAAAACACGAAACATAAAAGACCACACATACACAAACGAGACCAATGGGCAACTGGTGTCGACTTAGGAAGGCCATCTGCCATGCAAGTAGCAGACGGTGTGGTTATCCTGCATTACGTGCGCACGACCCTCCCACTATTCCGATTACCAAGAGGTCTCGAAGAACGTACAGTTGTGGTATAAAACAACCTCTTCACAGTTTGATGACCACACACAAACAAGATTCAGGAGTCCAAGCAACACAAATGAATATATAAATTGATATTAAAAAAGGGCGTACGTAATATAGTCCGTGCTATGTCGGCTGCAGCGAGCTCATGTATGTTATCACCCGAGGAGTCCAACTGACATTCAAAGTGGACAGGTGGTTGAACCCCTGCCTTTTCTAAAGAGGTTTGGACAGGGCCCGTCATGGAGTCCCACCGTCACAGTCAGGCAGAGTGTAAGTCTCAAGAATGCACTGGTACAAGACTGTACATTGGTCAAGTACCAAGCTTAGTGATGATAGTAACCAGACTGTCGTCAATATTTTTTACACGTTCGCCTTTTACTTTGCAACCACTGCTCGAACCGACATAAAACCGTATAGAAGAGAGATTTTCAAGGTCTTCCTCGGCTATATACCTTATAAATTTGATTTGACTTTTCTTCAGCAACCGCTGAGAATGTCTGTGTAAATGTCTCATACAAAACCTAAAAATATTAATAAAATGTTTTCATTTTTGGATCAAGAAAATAATGCAAACATCATGTTAAAAATGTTCATGCATTTGAAGGCTCAGAAGAGAAAATATTTGGATGTGCTTTTATGAGATTTGTGAAATGATTTTTGTAATTATGAATGGTGCTATTGAATTTGAAGACATTTAACATTTGTACTATATGGTGAGTGTCATTGCTGGTGGACCATGAGTCCCGGAGGGTAGATATAACCAAGTTCGATCAACATCGGTTGATGTTTCTGATGTTTGTCAAGTGTATTAATAACTTCTTTCCAACTCTTTCGCCTAAAAGAAGCTTTGTTTTGGCCCTTTATCAATGTGACATCATATCTATATTTTTTGCTATTTTGGAAACTAGCCATTTCATCCAAAAATATTATCGAAATTAAAGGAGGTTAACATCTTAGCACCATCCCTCCAATGCTATTTGAACATAGATTTTATTCGGATATGCTACTGAATCGACCCTACAGGGATTTTGGAGCCGCGCACTCTCTGGAAAGTAAATGCAGAAATTTAAATTCTTAAAATATAACGCAAGAGGGCGCTAGTGAAATTGATTTGGACTGCTTATGACAAGCATTTTGGCTGGAAGTATCACTGATGATAATTTAATATTCAAAACACGTGTCTGGTGTGTTCGGGTTGGTTTGAAATTTTCTTCAAGAGGGTATAGGGTTAGAACCCTTCCGCATTATTCAACGCATTCGAAAATTTCAGTTATCAAAATTTCTTGAAATGTAAAGAGAGAGGGCCCTGTATCCCAGCCATCCTGCCATGTCTTTCGGTACATTTTTTGACATAATTTTTTTCATACTCTTTGGCCACATTACATTCTTCTTAAGATTGAGGATCCCTGATGAGGTTAAGTACCCGGAACGTGTAAATCTGGTCCATGCTTTAAATTTATCTGTTCTTAAAAGATGATATTGAATTTGAAGACGTTAAACATTCTAATGTTTATACTACCTCGATTCTTATTTATGGTGGGTCGTATGAGTACAAATAACAAATATGGACAATGACCATATCCCAATACACAGTACGAAATCGATAATTCAGGAAATCACAAACCAAAGGCATACAACATAAAGATAAAACAGGAACCAAAGCAAACAAACAGAAACCTCCATCGTATGAAAAGAAGCGAATTCCCAAGTAGGAGTGAGACCAGGTGCACAGGAAGAGTCAGCATCTCCTGCTTACACCTAATGAAAGTGACCTTATATCATAGATATTTATCATGGATCTGACTACTGTCCGCCAATTTATCATGTGATCGTCTCATTGTTAGATCCTTTTTCTGTTGGACCATTTCTTCATTTTATTCTCTTATATATGTGCATCCAATGTAGTTCCCTGAGGTGACACTATTGAAAGGAACGTGTATTCATTTCACATGGCAACGCTCGTGACATTAGAATACATAAAATCTTCAGAAAACATACCCCAACGACTGTACAAAACGGCAAACTGTGCCTGCAATGGCCTTATTTTTTACGTTTTTTTTTTCCTAGAAAAAGGTGATTTCAGAGATCAAGAATGAAACAGATAACTGTGGTACATATATGTGAATAAGTGTCATCACATGCAAAGTTTTATCAATTTTTCAATTTTTACCGTTAGTTTTGAAGCTACGAACGTACACATATGTCCATTGGATGCCCCGAAATTGGCCGTAAATGTGACATTAAAATTAACACACCCTAGGTAATGATGAGCAGTTACAAATCTTCTGTAGATGCAGTTTCATTTAGATATGATGTGGGCAATCGGATATGTATAGAATTATAAATGATCACTAAACCTTTTAAAGAAATTGTCGAAAGGAGATAAATTCATGTCTATTATCAGAACATCTTTGAGTCGTGAATTTTTTTAATAATAAAGTCTGTTTATCTGAACATCTATCATGTAGAAAAAGCTTCTGAATCAACATATGTTCAGTGAAAGACCGATATGTTCCTACTAAAATGTTACCGTCAGTTTTTCAGTGACTTTGTTACCCCCTCCATCTTAATTTTACGTTAGCTATTGCTGACGGTCTTACGAAAAACGCGAAAAAGTTGCCTTTTCCATTATGACGTCATACTTAAAGTTTTCCGATGGGGTTCTTTTGGATAATGTTCTGGACCCCCTTAAGAACAGATAAAATGTGCCACATGGACGATACACGTTTCGAGTACTAAACCCTCGTCAGTGATCCTCAATCTAAAAATATAGTACGGTCGAATATTGAGAAAGTTACCTAACGAGGTAGCAGGATAGAAATTTGAAGTAATTTTGATAACAGAAATTTTCAAATGCGTTGAAGAATCGAACTTGGCTGCATGTGTCATCGGGTCCACCAGTAGTGACACCCACCAAGTGGTACAAATGTTAAAGGTCTTATGAAATCAATAGCATCATTTAAGAACAGACAAGATTTGCAGCATGGACCATTAAGACATGTATTCTCTATTTGTGTAATTTGCAAATTGAGTAAACTACCATCTAGCCATGCAGGGCGGAAAATAGATAAACAATAATTGAAAGCAAAAGCTGCATTTCAAACTACAGTGTATTGAACCTTTCGTGATCAGTGCAGCCAAATCTTAATAAAATTCATTTTTAAATGCAAGTGTGTCTTCATTTAAAAAAATAAATGTGGGAGGTTAAGGTCATCAGGGGGATTTCCTCCGGCTACTCCCGTTTCATTCTGCACAAGGACCCCCACATGCAAGTTTCATCAATTATCTAGTTGTTTCTTCATGTTGATAATTGATATATGTTACGTAGGCCACTGCATACGCCCAGTTTTAATTGCGTAATAAATATAAAATCCTTGGTAGCATAAAATAATCGGTGAGAGAAAGGAGGGGATAGCCAGTAACACCTAGTTGAAGCACCAACAGCAAAACCCAAAAACACCCATCTGCAGAAACACAAAGAATGACAAATATGGATAATGACAATATCCCTGTCTATAGTACAAAATCGATAATTCAGAAAATCAGAAACCGAAGGCATACAAAATCAGGATAAAACAGGAACCAAAGCAAACAAAAACAAAAACCTCCACCATATGAAAAGAAGCGAACTCCCGATATGAGAGTGAGACCAGGTGCCCAGGAAGAGTAAGCATCTCCTGCTTGCATGCAACACCCGTCGCTTCAATTCGGTAGAACTGTCACATCCGGTTACTTCCATATTGGAAGATATAGAGTACAATCTTTGGTTGGATGGTTCAAATGGTCCATGAGAGAATATAATCCACCATTCTGGACAGTGGGACATCATAGTGTATGACGAGTTCCCCATATCGACCGTAGAACTTCCTCAGTGACGATGTTAGTCGGTCACAAACATATCCCTGACTGAGAAGCTTATCTGAAAGACGCCTAGCTCTCAGAACAAAATCCGTATATTTGGTACTTGCTCTGGCATAGCGTATCAACTGAGATATGAACACGCCATAAGCAGGCGATGAAGGGACGTTGCTACTCAGAAAAGGAAAGTTCGTAATGCTGAAATTGAAGTCGTCACGTTTGTCATAGAGTGAGGTGTTCATGTGACCATCAGAGTCGTAGGACAACATTATGTCCAAATAGGATGCTGAATTATTTGTCTCTGTAGTTTCTTTGACTTCAAGCTCCGAAGGATAGATACTCCTCAGGTTATACGCGAATTTTGGATTATTGATGGACAACACATCGTCTATGTATCTGTAAGTGAAGTTGAAGTCAGAAGCTAAGTATCTTTTCCCTTCAGAGACCAAAGATTGAATGAATTCAGCTTCGTACGAGTAAAGGAAAATGTCGGCAAGGAGTGGGGCACAATTGGTCCCCATTGGAATTCCGACAATTTGCTGGAAGACACACACAGAAAGAGACGCAAATTGTACAAAGAAAGCCGAAAAGAAGGGAGGAGATCTCCAACAAGACCCCGTTGCAGCATCAACAGTAAAACACCAAAACACCCGATGCAAAAATACAAAAGACGAGTACAGCATGAGACGGAAAAGAGACACACGACATTTAAACATCAAACACAAAAGACTACACATAAACCGACGAGACAAATGGGTAACCGGTGCCGACTTTGGACGGCCATCTGTCAAGCAAGTAGCAAATGGTGTGGTTATCCTTGATTACGTGCGCACAACCCTCTCACTTCTCCAATTACCCAGAGGTCTCGAAGAACGTACAATTGTGGTGTAAAACAACCTCCTCATTGTAAGATGACATCACACAAACAAGACCGCGAAACGCAGAGGCCCCATAGACACAGATGAATATGTAAATGGATATAAAAAGAGGGCATGCGTAATACAGTCCGTGCTCTGCCGGCTGTAGCGAGCTCATGTATGTAATCACCCGAGGAGTCCGACTGACATTCAGAGAGGACAGGTGGTCGGGGCCCTGTCTTCTCTAAAGAGGTTTGGGCAGGGCCCGTCATGGAGTCCCGTCGTCACAGTCAGTCAGAGTGTAAGTCTCAAGGATGCGCTTGTACAAGACTGTAGATTGGTCAAGTACCAAGCCTAGTGTCCGTCTGGTGACATTAGGATCATATCCACGGTATAAAAGGCGTTTGATGATTCTGACGCATTTGTGATGGTTATGCTGCCTACCTTTGATCCTTTTTATTTTGTTTATCATATCACCATAAAAAACAGGGTGTGTAATACCAATAGTAATGTACTCTGTTGCATGTATAGATCCGAATTTCAAAAGAAGTTGACTGTAATTTTTGTAAAACTTCCAGAAAGTCTTAACCAGTTTATGAAAGCGGAAACCCTGACCTAAAAGTTTTTTGGTAATTTGTAAATTTCTACTGTGAAAATCCAAAATATCAGTACATGCTCTAGCGTACCGGATGAGCTGTGATATGTAAATGCCGTATGACGGTAATCTTGGAACATCACCGTCAAGCCAAGGGAAATTTACTATGTTGAATCCAAAATCATCCCTTTTGTCATATACACTTGTATGAATCTTTCCGTTTACAATTTTGATATTTAGGTCCAAACAGGATGTTTCTGTATTTGAAAGGTTTGCCTTGTTAAGGGTTAATTCTTGTGGATAAATTTCATTCTTATATAATTCAAAAGCAGGATTGTCAATGGTTAGAATATCATCCAGATACCTAGAAGTATTATTGAAACATTTCAGCTCATCAAATTTTCTTTGCTTTTGAAGATTTTGGATAAATTCTTTTTCATAAGTGTATAAAAATAAATCTGCAACAGGAGGCGCACAGTTAGTACCCATAGGAATTCCTACAACCTGCTTGTATAGACCCTCACCAAATCTAACATAAATATTGTCCAAGAGGAAGGACAAGGCATTACACAGGTCACTACATGTCCATGATTTGTATGATTTGTAGTCTGTCGAGGAAAAGAAACCCTTCGATTCAGATGTACAAATGTAAGTTTTTCGCTCTCGATCAAAACACCATTTAATGAGATTAGATAATCGATCATTAATTTTGTCATGAGGAAGTGTGGTGTACATATTAGAGAAGTCGTATGAAGAAATCGTATTGGCTTGGAAATTTCCAGATTTCATTTTTTCAATCACATCCCCTGATTTCTTAATAGACCAAAATAAATTTACATCGTTCCTGTTTAGAACCGTTTCACAATATCTAGTTACGTGTTCTTTAATAGCAGTAAGTGCTGACGTCAGATTTCTAGACAAAAATCACAGAGAAACATCAAACACAAATGACAACACATAAACCAACGAAACCAACGGGCAATCGGTGCCGACATAGGACGGCCATCGACAGCGTCAGTAGCAGACAGAGTAGTTATCCTGGATTACGTACTCACAACCCTTCAACTTTTCCGATTACCCAGAGGTCTCAAAGAACGCACAGTTGTTGTGTAATATGACCTCCTCTCTGTAAGATGAACATAAAACAGACAGCATGACGTAGGGGCCAAAGAAACACAGATGGATATGTAAATGGGTATAAAAATTAAACCATAAGACCTTTCCCCCACAATAATTATGCAAATAAAGATCTTTAAGATCAAATTTGATCTTTAATTAATTTCCATTTATTTTGTTTATGGGATATATCCAATTGTCTAGGAGAAGATAACTCTAATTTCAACATTTAACTTTACGATCAAGTTCTGAACTGATGTACATGTAATTAAAGTGATTATCATTCCCGCCAGTGTGTAACCCTACGACTGTCAATACGAGGTGTTCTTAGGTCACTTGACAGCAACAGAAGCTATAATGGTTCGTCTGTCACAGGTCTGGGTGCGATAGACGAAATAGCGAGGATTTGTTCTAAGTTAAGGCAACTCTTTTATACGTCTGGATTTCAATTTAGTCATGTATTTTGATAGCAATTTCAATATGATTGTAAAATATACCAGCCTCCTAATATATACTTTACGTATGATTTTGTATGTTTGAATTTAGAATTAGAATCATTCTCATACTGCTTTAACCAGCATGTAACTTTCGTTTGTTAATAAACCGTAAAACCTTACCAGGACTTTTTATTCCAAGTTACAAATATGACCAAGTAAAATACACAACGCGGAGTACATGATTTGTAGACCAAGAGGGCTACAATATTACAATATACAGTCCGTGCTCTGCCGGCTGTAGCGAGCTCATATCAAGTGAAAAGATAATATCCAAATCCGAATTCAGTTTCTCAGTTTATTTCAAGTTTACGATACGATCCAAGTATTATTAAAATACTACGATCTCAAAACAAAACGATGCGTACTCTCCAGACACTGTCTAGACATTGAGATGCTGGGTCACCTGCGCGTCGCTATTAATTTAAAGATACGCTTGGGCAATTCAGCGTGAGCTGCCGTTTTCCAGGCCCAGGTGACATGAGCTGCCTATATTTTGGCAACTCAGCATATGTTGCCGATTACGCTGGTCAGATGGACGCGTATTTTACGCATATAGAGTACGTTTTGATCAATTATATGATAAAAAAAGATAATATATAAGCATATTTCAAATTATTTACATTACATATTACTGCAATTTGTGCATTCTAAGAATACTTAAAAAAGAACAAAAACAATTTATGCATTATTTTATTTTAGGTAAAAATATCTATGATCTTCATTTTGTTTGTTTTCATGGTATTTGATGTTAAATTATTATACCATTTGCTACTGGTGTGACCGTCCTTAGTCGGCATCGATTGATTATCCATTGATCTCGTTTGTTTATGTGTAGTGTTTCAATGTCAAAACACTTGTTGTTTGAAAACGTTCGGTGACTATGCATGGCAATCCAATTTTGGTCCTTACAGGTGATGAAAGCTACCGTCTTTCGATGTTTTTATAGAATTAGGGTCGATAAAGCAGTTTGTCGGCTGCATCGAGTTTTTTTTTCACTTTCGAAAGATGTGTCCCCAATGATGTGCGTGTACAATATAAAAAACTTGCTGGTTTCTAAAGTCTTGGACACATACTAATTTAACAGTCATAGACAGGGACTCTTGGACCATAAGACCTTGCTGTAGAGTCCGACAATTGATCATAAATATTTCATACAATTTTAAAAAGAAAACAAAAAAATGAAATCAATATGGTTATTCGGATACCAGCTGACAGCCCTGAAAGAACTAAAATGAGGTTTAATTTCTTACAAAAGGTAAGGCAGATTCATGAGAAATTATTCTAATCTAAGATTTTTTTTTCAAAGATACATCAAGATTTTACCAATTTCAAATTGCATTTTGTTCCATTCGGTTCTCGATCGTACATTTGTAGTAAATGTGATATATAAACTATGAAAGATATATATTACAGTATACGATACAGCGATATAAAATAAAACCCTTTTCTTCAATGTTCTTGTCGTAATTTGATTTGTGGTCATGACATTATCTCATGTACATGAATGGCTGCATCTATCATCTCATAAGATTTTCGTAATATATATCAATCTGCTATTTTTCCAGGTCAATCTAATAACGCTATATCCATTATCTGAAGACAAAACAACAACAAGAACTGACTGTTTTTGACCAATACATTTGTATCATTAACATGGACCGAGTTTCATCAATTTCTTTCTATGCATATCATAAAGAAATATAATACTTCAAACCATATCTACATTTTCATAAGATGACAAAATTGGAAGATAGAATATCATCTCTTCTTCATTTGATTTGTTTTCAGTGAAATAACCTTATCTGTCATTTGATCAAAATTAGAATCCTCCTTGTATAAAACATATAAAGAACAAAAAGAGGGGATCTCCAAAAACACCAGGTTGCAGCACCCACAGCAAAATCGCAAAACACTAAATGCAAAAACACAAAGCAGACACGCATAGAAATGTAAACGTCTTCAAATTTAATAGCATCATTTAAGAACAGATAAATTGGCAACGTGGACCAGACATGCACGTTTCGGGTATTTAACCCTCGTCAGTGATCCTTAAATCTAAACAATGTAATATGCCAAAAAAGTATGAAAGTTACTTTGTCGAAAAAACGTATCGAAAGACGTAGCCGGATGGGTGGGATATGATGCTACAGGACCCACTTTTTAGAAATTTCAAGAAATTTTGATAACAGAAATTTTAAATGCGTTGAAGAAACGATCAACCGAAATTGATCGAACTTGGCTACATGTGCCCTCGGGGACTCCTGGTCCACCAGCAGTGACACTCACCAAGTGGTATAAATGTAAACGTCTTCAAATTGAATAGCATCATTTAAGAACAGATAAATTGGCAACGTGGACCAGACATGCACGTTTCGGGTATTTAACCCTCGTCAGTGATCCTCAAATCTAAACAATGTAATAAGCCAAAAAAGTATGAAAGTTACTTTGTCGAAAAAGCGTATCGAAAGACGTATCAGGATGGGATGGATATGATGCTACAGGACCCACTTTTTAGAAATTTCAAGAAATTTTGATAACAGAAGTTTAGAATGCGTTGAAGAAACGATCAACCGAAATTGATCGAACTTGGCTACATGTGCCCTCGGGGACTCCTGGTCCACCAGCAGTGACACTCACCAAGTGGTATAAATGTAAACGTCTTCAAATTGAATAGCATCATTTAAGAACAGATAAATTGGCAACGTGGACCAGACATGCACGTTTCGGGTATTTAACCCTTGTCAGTGATTCTCAAATCTAAACAATGTAATAAGCCAAAAAAGTATGAAAGTTACTTTGTCGAAAAAGCGTATCGAAAGACGTAGCAGGATGGGTTGGGTATGATGCTACAGGACCCACTTTTTAGAAATTTCAAGAAATTTTGATAACAGAAATTTTAAATGCGTTGAAGAAACGATCAACCGAAATTGATCGAACTTGGCTACATGTGCCCTCGGGGACTCCTGGTCCACCAGCAGTGACACTCACCAAGTGGTATAAATGTAAACGTCTTCAAATTGAATAGCATAATTTAAGAACAGATAAATTGGCAACGTGGACCAGACATGCACGTTTCGGGAATATTTAACCCTCATCAGTGATTCTCAAATCTAAACAATGTAATATGCCAAAAAAGTATGAAAGTTACTTTGTCGAAAAAGCGTATCGAAAGATGTAGCAGGATGGGTGGGATATGATGCTACAGGACCCACTTTTTAGAAATTTCAAGAAATTTTGATAGCAGAAATTTAGAATGCGTCGAAGAGACGCATTAGCGACAAGGAACGTCAACGCACAACACAGAAACATCAAACACAAAGGACTACACATAAATCAACGAGACCAATGGGCAACCGGTGCCGACTTAGGACGGCCATCTGTCACGGAAATAGCATAAGGTGTGGTTATCCTTGATTACGTGCGCAAAACCCTCTCACTTTTCCGATTACCCAGAGGTCTCGAAGAACGCAGAATTGTGGTGTAAAACAACCTCCTCACTGTCAGATGACCACACACAAACAAGACCGCAAAACGCAAAACGCAGGGGCCCAAGCAACACTGATGAATATGTAAATGGATATAAAAAGAAGTATACAATAAATACAATAAAATTGATTTTATTTAGTTTTTGATGTAATATTTATCATTAAGCAAAATGAAGTATTGTTTACATTTTTTATCTTTCTGCACAAAAAAATATTATGATTGAATGCATGAAATAAAGCTTGAGCATGGACCTATATCAATTACATCTTTCCAAGATATTTGCGAATCCTCCATCATCACCACCAAAACTTATCTCCCCTGGCTGTTGTAGAGCTTATGTTCAAGATACATGTAATAAGATATATTAGAAGGCATCAATAAACAATCAGGTCAAAAACCTTTGACATGGTACAGGAAGTCGATCACTAACTCGTACTGTCCGTGCGCTTTTGTTTAGTTATGTGTATTATTTAGATATTTGTGTAACTTTGGACTCTGTGTTTGTACTTCATTCAGCTTTGTGTGGTCATCTTATAGTGAGGAGATTGTTATACACAACAATTATGCTTTCTTCAAGACCCCTGGGTAACCGTTTATGTGGGAGGTTTGCCTGCACGTAATTCGGGTAGATATATGTCATTTGCTATTGACATGGCAGTCGGCACCGATTACCCATAAGTCTCGTTGGTTTACGTGAAATATTTTGTGTTTGGTGTCTTAATGTCGTATATGGTATCCTTGTCTCCCTTGCGCCCCATACTGTACGTGCTTGTCTACACTGTGTTTTCACTTGGGGTATTCAGGTGTCTAGCTTTGGATACTGCAACGGAGTTTATTCGGTGTAAATCCCCTCCTTTCTTTTGAAGCATTTACAGAGCATATAAGAAAATGTAGCAGCAAGCCTTAACAATCGGCGTCGAATTGTTTTGAAATGTAACAAAGCAATTTACCAAAATAAGCATTTTATACTGAATTTCATGTAGTTGCAAAACACCCCAATAACTTATATTGAAATGAGATTTTAAAAATCCTGACGACAATCTCAACAGCACTCACAATACAGCCAAATATACGAATTTTGTTCTGAGAGCTACGTGTCTTTCAGATAAGCTTCTCAGTCAGGGATATGTTTTTGACCGACTAACATCGTCACTGAGGAAGTTCTACGGTTGATATGGGGAACTCGTCATACACTATGATGTCCCACTCTCCAGAATGGTGGATGATATTCAATCATAGACCATTTGAATCATCCAACAAAAGAGTGTACTCTATGTCTTTCGAAATGGAAGTAACTGGATGTAACAGTTCTACCGAATTGAAGCGGCGGGTGTTGCATGAAAGCAGGAGAGGCTTAATCTTCCTGGGCACCTGGTCTCACTCCCATATCGGGAGTTCGCTTCCTTTCACATGATGGAGATTTTTGTTTGTTTGTTTGTTTCGGTTCCTGCTTTATCCTGATTTTGTAATCCTTCGGTTTCTGATTTTCTGAATTATCGATTTTGTGCTGTATACAGGGACATGGTCATTATCCATATTTGTCATGCACAACCAATGATATTCCATGAGATGCAACTATTAAAAGGAACGTACTGCATTTCGTATGTTAACGCTCGTGACGTCACAATGCATTAGATCTAAAGACACATGCAGTTACGGCTATCTAACCTGCAAACTGAACCCGCGGTGATCTGAATTTTAACGTTACCCTTTTACCTAGAAAATGCGATTTCAGAATACAAGAATGAAACAGACAACTATGGTGCATATATATATAATAAATGATACAATTTGTGTTTTGTTTCGGGTATGCAACACACAGCAAGTGCATTTATCGCATGAAATGCGCTAACGCGAATAAAATGTACGATAAATGCAATTGCTTTGTTTTGCATACCCGTTGCAACAAGAAAAGGGAATGATCTCCAGCATGACCACCTTGCATTCACCCAGTTAAATAAACCCACAAGAAAGTGACACATAAATGACACCATACAAACACCAAATCGCAATAATATTGACCAGAGCATCATACAAAACCACTGTGGAGTATCTCGTGATACGCAAATGATAATTTGTTCCACGGTAATCCCCTTTGATTAAACCAAGTAAATACTGTTTAAATCCTCTTTATATGATTTTACTTTAGGCCTTTCATACGGCCATTACATCACAGATATGATGGCCATCTATTCTGGTCAAGAATAGACGTGTATTCGGAGATCTATTAAACAGACATTTTTCAATGATCACCTCATGTTATGATATGGTGCACGGACAGATACAAAATTTTCTGTTTAAGTGTTCTCCAAATAAACGTCTATTCTTGAATTCTTGACCAGAATAAATTACCATCATATCATCAATAATAATGACCATATGATGGGCCTAAAATAAATTCATATGAAATAGATTTAGACAGTACTTAATTTGTTTAATCAAAGGGGATTCCCGTGGAACATATCATTTGTGTATCACGTGATACGCCACAGTGAAAGAATCCTAACAGACGTACAGAAACATTTAATATTGATTACAACACATAAAAGGAAGGAGACCAATGTGCAACCGGCGCCGACTTAGGACGGCCATCTGCTTTTACCAAATGGTGTTGTTATCCGGATTACGTGCGCACAACCCTCCCACTTATCCGGATACACAGATGTCTCCAAAGAACAATCGTTGTATAAACATTAAACTTCTCACTGTAAGGTGACATCACAAACAAGATAGTTAAACGGAGCGGTCTCTTGTTACACGTATTCTATGCAAATGGATCTAGAAATTATTATTATTTAAACTATATGGCATGCTTGTAACAGTCTGTGCTCTGCTGGGTGAAGCAAGCTCAAGATCAATAGCCCGAAAATTCTGATCAACTTTCGGATAGGACAGAAAATCAAGACTAAGTCTTCTCTTACGAGACTTCAACAAGGCCCATCATGGAGTCCCGTCGTCAAGGTTGACCAGTGTGCAACGTTGGAAAATACACTGGTACAAAACTGTAGACTGGTCCCATGTACCATGCCCAATGTGTTTGTGATGACTTTAGGATCATATCCTCGGTAAAGCAGGCGACCGATCGACTATTTTTGGTTGAAGTTTAATATGCCTTTGATCCATCTGATTTTGTTTATAAGGTCACCGAAAAATGAAGTCAATGAATTTCCAAATGATCTATTCTCTGATGCCGGAGTCGTACCAAATTTTGAAAGAAGTTCAGAATAGTTATTGTAGAATTTCCAAAATGATTTTACAAGTTTATGATATCTAAATCCTTGATAAGTTTTTTTTTTGTAATTTGTATATTTTTGTCATGGAAGTCCGAAACATGGGAGCGAGCTGTAGCGTATCTAATGAGCTGAGAAATATAAATGCCGCACGATGGCAATCTTGGAATATCGTCATCAAGCCAAAGAAAATTAACTATTTTGAAGCCAAAGTCTTCTATTTTGTCGTATATCTGTAGCGTATCTAATGAGCTCAGAAATATAAATGCCGCACGATGGCAATCTTGGAATATCGCCATCAAGCCAATGAAAATTAACTACTTTGAAGCCAAAGTCTTCTATTTTGTCGTATATCTGTAGCGTATCTAATGAGCTCAGAAATATAAATGTCGCACGATGGCAATCTTGGAATATCGTCATCAAGCCAAGGAAAATTAACTATTTTGAAGCCAAAGTCTTCTATTTTGTCGTATATCTTTGTTTGAATTTGTCCGTTATTAATTTTGATATCATGATCCAAAAAATGGTGTAGCTTAAACATTTGTGTTAGCTATGTTCAATGTTAACTCTGGAGGATAAATTTGATTTTTGTATGGTAAAAATGTGGGTTATCAATATTCAAAATATTAAATTTTGAATAATATCTTAATTAATTCTTTCTTAGACCAATTGAACCATCCAACCACCGAATATACTTGGAAGTAACAGGATGTGACAATTCTACCGAATTGAAGGAACGGGTGGTTCATGCAAGCAGGAGATGTTTACTCTTCCTTGGCACCTGTTGTCACTCCCATTTTGAGAGTTCGCTTCTTTTCATATGGCGGAGGTATTTCATTGTCTGCTTCGGTTCTTGTTTCATCCTTATTTTATATGCCTTCGGTTTATGATTTTCTTAATTATCGATTTTGTACTGTGTATTGGGATATGGTCAGTATCCACATGTGTCATTGAATGCGAATTGAAGTAGCCTCTCTTTCTATAGGAATGTATACCATAATTCAAGTACTAGGCCACAAGTACATGCTTATCTAAGTACCCTGTTACAGAATATGAACTTTTATAGAATCTTGCACGAAATTTTACCTTACGTAAAACAGAAATTATTAGGAGGAAGTTTTAAAATATTCATAGAAAGATTGATTCATACTTTCCAATAATATTTAGATTTTAAATTCTTCCGCATATTTAAATGCCATAAGGCACCACAAAGTAAGGTTTTTTTTAGTATTTCCTTTTTTGTGACAAAATATAAAACTAAACAACAGTTACTATCATGGCTGAATTTAATCTTTTTAATATTATCCTGCTTATGAAGTCCACCACCATGATTGTCTTTACTAGCGGAACAGAGAAGGGTTATTGTCCATCGAACAGAGGCCAACTTAAGTAAGAATAAACTGTTTTTCATTCTCGTTGTTTGCCTTTTAATATAGTATGTTCTCTTCCTAGACAGATTCCATCCTTGATCAACTTCGGTTGATCGTCAGTCTCTTCAACGCATTTGAAATTTTCTGCTCCAAAATTTCTTGAAATTTCTAAAACATGGGTCCTGTAGCATCATATTCCACCCATGTTTCTACGTCTTTTGGTACATTTTTGGACATAATAATTTTTCATACTTTTTGGCCATATTACATTGTTTAGACTGAGGATCCGACAAGGATTAGTACCCGAAATGTGCATGTCTGGTCCATGCTATAATTTTTTCAAGTTTTAAATGATTGGTTTGGAATTTTTTTCAAGAAAGTATAGAGTTGGAACCCTTCGACATTATTTTGAATTTAAAGACGTTTAACATTTGAACGACTTGGTGAGTGTCACTGCTGGTGGACCAAGAGTCACCGAGGGCTCATGTAGCCAAGTTCGATCAACTTCGGTTGATCGTCTGTCTTTTAAACGCATTTGAATTTTATGTTACAAAATTCTCGAAATTTCTAAATCATTGTATAACCTAATAATTTAAACTTTATCTATTTTTAACATTGAATAAACAAGTTAGAAAACTCATATCAATGTCTCACGTTGGTTCAGATGTTGCGTGAGGAGGAAACCAGAGTACCTTAAAACCTTATATATAACCTAGTATTATCTTATCATGATAAAAAATATTTTTACTAATCCGTGGTACATAAGAAATTATTATTAAGGAAGGGAGGAGATCTCCAACAGAAGCCCCGTTGCAGCATCAACAGCAAAGCACCAAAACACCCGATGCAAAAACACAAAAGACGAGTACAGCACGAGACGGAAAAGAGACACACGACATGTAAACATCAAACACAAAAGACTACACATAAACCGACGAGACAAGTGGGCAACCGGTGCCGACTTTGGACGGCCATTTGTCACGCAAGTAGCAAATGGTGTGGTTATCCTGGATTACGTGCGCACAACCCTCTCACTTCTCCAATTGCCCAAAGGTCTCGAAAAACGTACAATTGTGGTGTAAAACAACCTCCTCACTGTAAGATGACATCACACAAACAAGACCGCGAAACTTAGAGGCCCCAGAAACACAGATGAATATGTAATTGGATATAAAAAGAGGGCATGCGTAAAACAGTCCGTGCTCTGCCGGCTGTAGCGAGCTCATGTATGTAATCACCCGAGGATTCCGACTGACATTCAGAGAGGACAGATGGTCGGGGCCCTCTAAAGAGGTTTGGACAGGGCCCGTCATGGAGTCCCGTCGTCACAGTCAGTCAGAGTGCAAGTCTCAATGATGCGCTTGTACAAGACTGTAGATTGGTCAAGTACCAAGCCTAGTGTCCGTCTGGTTACATTAGGATCATATCCACGATATAAAAGACGTTTGATGATTCTGACGCATTTTCGATGCTTATGCTGCCTACCTTTGATCCTTCTTATTTTGTTTATCATATCACCATAACAGACCGGTTGTGTAATACCCAAAGTAATGTACTCTGTTGCGTGTATAGATCCGAATTTCAAAAGAAGTTGACTGTAATTTTTTGTAAAATTTCCGGAAAGTCTTAACTAGTTTATGAAAGCGGAAAACTTGGCCTTTTTTGGTAATTTTTAAATTTCTACTGTGAAAACCCAAAATATCAGTACATGCTCTAGCGTACAGGATGATCTGATATATGTAAATGCCGTATGACGGTAATCTTGGAACATCACCGTCAAGCCAGGGGAAATTTACTATGTTGAATCCAAAATCATCCCTTTTGTCATATACACTTGTATGAATCTTTCCGTTTACAATTTTGATATTTAGGTCGACCAAAAACGGTGTTTTGGTATTTGAAAGGTTTGCCTTGTTAAGTGTTAATTCTTGTGGATAAATTCCATTCTTATATAATTCAAAAGCAGCATTGTCAATGGTTAGAATATCATCCAGATACCTAGAAGTATTATTGAAACATTTCAGATTATCAATTTTTTTTAATTTTGGATAAATTCCTTTTCATAAGTGTATAAAAATAAATCTGCAACAGGAGGCGCACAGTTAGTACCCACGTTAAAAAAACGTCGTTGAAGTGGAAGAAATACGGGTTTTCGAACTTTTTCTTAGAAAGTAGCCTTCTGAACTTTCTAAACAGATAGACATTTTATTTCTCTATGCGATGCGCAAGACGGGCATGTTTTGGAGGATGAATTCTTATTAATTTTTATCTCGTCTTTGGTATTCCTTTTTAATTTTACCTCTTTTGCTGTGCGTGTCATCTCTGTGTTTTCACACGGGGTGTCTTGGTGGTTTTCTATGGGTGCTGCAACCGGGTCTTGTTGAAGATCCTCTCCTTTCTTCTAATCTGTGCGTCTTTAAGCCCAAGTGATTAAAACACAAATTTTAATGTTAGATTTTGAATTTCATTTAATTTTAATTTCAATAAGTCTTCATTATTCTCATGTGATGTTTTCTATTCTGTATGTAACATACATGTCCTTATATCAAAAGTAGATTTGTTTTACACTTCATTCAATATAAGGCTTTACATCCGTCCACTCACTCCCTACGCAATGGTTCCCCTAGTACAACAAATTGTTCGATATTATTTCCTTGTTAAACATGACACAATAAGCTACGGATATGGAAGAAATATTTAGCGATGGTTAGCGACTGATAAGAAATATGTGGTTTCTTTTGATGCTGTTCATAAATGTACATAGATTGATTAGTTCAATTGATGATGGAGTTTGTCCAAATAAGGATGATAATGGTGAGAAGCTAAGGTAAGATACTTCCTTGGTCTAAAGTGATGAAATTGTCACTGTGCAACATTTTTTTCATTCAAAATAAAATCAAAGAAGTTTTAAACGTCTTCAAATTCAATAGCACCAATTGGACATTTTTCAAGTTGACGTACTTCGGACTTCGCACTCAGGACTTCGCACTTAAGGGGTCATATAAAAGAAATTAGGTGAAAGTAAAAAAGAAATCTGAACAAACAATTAATAGAGGAATTTACCGTGAAGAGCCTTAAATATGTATAATCACACATGGGAATAAATAATTTCTCACAAATTTAAACTAGGTTAAGTGGGATAACATTAACAATTTACGTTTTTGACATAGTCCCTTTCAAGTGTGGTGTCCGAAGTCCGAAGTCCGCGAACATGAAAAATGTCTTTAAAGAACAGATAAATTTGCAGCTTGTACCAGACCAGCTTGTTCTGAGAGCTAGGCGTCTTTCAGATAAGCTTCTCAGTCAGGGATATGTTTGTTACCGACTAACATCGTCACTGAGGAAGTTCTACGGTCGATATGGGGAACTCGTCATACACTATGATGTTCCACTCTCAAGAATGGTTGATGATATTCTGTCATAGACCATTTGAACCATCCAACCAAAGATTGTACTCTATATCTTCCAAAATGGAAGTAACCGGATGTGATAGTTCTACCGAATTGAAGCGACTGGTGTTGCATGCAAGCAGGAGATGCTTACTCTTCCTGGGCACCTGGTCTCACTCCCATATCGGGAGTTCGCTTCTTTTCATATGTTGGAGGTTTTTGTTTGTTTGCTTTGGTTCCTGTTTTGTCCTGATTTTGTATGCCTTCGGTTTCTGATTTTTGAATTATCGATTTTGTGCTGTATACAGGCATATGGTCATTATCCATATTTGTCATTCACGTGTCGGGTACTTAACCGTCGTCAGTGAATGTCAGAAACATTGTATTCATTGTATCAACTGAATGGTAACCGATAAAACCTTACTCTTATTCACATATCTAGATAGAAATATAACGATAGATTAGGAGTTATGTCGGACAAAGTCAGGACACAATGTTGTTTTAATTTTGTAATATTGATGAGACTTCTTTAAAATCATTTTTATGCTGTTGCGTGTCTTCCATTTTGACCCTTTATCGATTTGACATCATAAATATTATTTTGCTATTTCGAAAACTTGTCATTCCATTCAAATCTAGCATCGAAATTAAAAAAGCGTAACATCTTAGCACGATCCCTCCAATGTTATTTTGAACATATATTTTATTTCTTGATGCTGCTGCAACCACCTAACAGGAAATCTGGAGCCGCGCACTCTCGGTTAAGTAAATGTACAAATCTAAATTCAAACAATTAAAGAGGGCGCTAACTGAAATGAATTTTGGTTGCTCCGCTGGAAGCATTACTGATGAGAATCTAATATTCGAAATACGTGTCTGGTGTAGTAAAATCGTTTGAAATTTTAGTCAAGAAGGTATAGAGTTTGAATACTTCTGTATTATTCTAACGTAAGAAAAAATGTAAAGGAAAGGAGGGGATCTCGAACAAAATGCAATTGCAGCACCCACAGCAACACCCCCCCCCCAAAAAAAAACCCACCAACATTTAATGCAAGAACACAGAGCAGACACTCACAGGAAATAAAGAAACAAAACTACCCAGGTATATAGTAACTTTGTATACAACAACTGGTGAATGACATATATGGATAATGACCATATCCCTGTATACATCACAAAATCGATAATTCCGAAAATCAGAAACCGAAGGCTCACAAAATCAGGACAAAACAGGAACCAAAGCAAATAAACAAAAACCTCCACCACATGAAAAGAAGCGAACTCCCGATATGGGAGTGAAACCAGGTACCCAGGAAGATCAAGCATTTCCTGCCTGCATGCAACTGCCGCCACTTCAATTCGGTAGAACTGTCACATCCGGTTACTTCTATGCATCATGTTAATCAAATTAAAGGTGTAAACTTTCTACTTTTCTGAACGTTCAAGAATTTTGACATGTATTGTATATATAGAGACAAAGAAAAATACAACTTAGGTCTACGATTCCATGATCTCAGAAAACATGAATATATATATATATATATACACAATATATTAGATAACTTTAATAATATGTCAAAATACTGGAAAGGTTGGAAGAATGTCACATCCATAGTTGTCAATGTACATGAAACTAAGAAATCAAAATCAGCGATGGATTTTTAATTTTTGTCCACCAACGACAATTTCTTTAAAGATGGCCATCTCAAAAAGACTCTTCCAAAAAAGTACACATTTTTATTATATGATATTTCCTTAATTTGCTAACTGAAATTATATAGTCCGGCTGAATGGTGAAATAATTGTGCAAATTTTCAGGAAAGCATGAAACTTGGCAGAATTGTTCTTAAGTTTATACTTTACAATATGAGCGATTGACCCACCTCAAGAAATCAAAATGACAGCTGTTTCCAAGAATTCCGCCATTTTGAAGAGAAAATCTCATTTTCACTTGATTATTACCCCTTTTTATACCGTTTACGTTACGATCAAGTCAAACTCATTTAGGAAAATGTTAGATTCTCCTTTTATGATAGTTTTGTCGGGTCCCTGTAAAGTGCGAAACGAAACAAAAACGAAACGAAACGAAACGAAACAAATCGAAACGAAACATCAAAACGAAACGAAACAGATCGAAAAGAAACAAAACGAAACATAAATCTTAAAAAAAACTTGAGAAAAATTGATGAAAATGCAGAGAACTAGCACGGATGTCAATATCTGTATATATTTTTGCATTCAACCATTAGTTCTTGTGGCTGGAGGGTTTTTTAAAGGGTCAAATTTGACGATTAAAACATAATATATACTGTATATAGCACAATTGGATTTTAAAGGATTAAAGGACAGTGAACGGGATGAATAACCTCGGTATTGGCGGTTTTGTTTCGTTTCGTTTCGATCTGTTTCGTTTTGTTTCGTTTCGTTTCGATCTGTTTCGTTTCGTTTCGATCTGTTTCGTTTCGTTTCGATTTGCTTCGTTTCGTGTCGATTTGTTTCGTTTCGTTTCGTTTTTGTTTCGTTTCGCACTTTACAGGGACCCTATTTTTGTCATATAGAGGTCAACATGAACTGCGATCTCGGATAAAGTGTGACATATGACGTTACGTTATCTTCCTCTGTATGAAGAGACTTTAGATGTTTTTTATCGTCACTGTTAAAATGTCCTTTTGTGTGTTCTCCGTTTCGTTAATCAAATTCTTAGTTATCCGTGACGATTGAGACGTTAGGGACCGTTGGTTGTAATCAGATGGGTAAAAAAACCATACTTCGCGGGTGACCATTATGCGTCTTTTCATAGTAAATGGTTTCTCGTTGGTTGTATGAAATATTTTAAAGTTTATCTTTATATAATCACCAAATTGTGAAATCTCCTGTTCTCAAATTGCGACAAAAAATATCTCAAAATGGGGAAAATGACTAAAACACTTAATTTTAGACGTTTACTTCTTTTTTTTTTTTTTGGTCTCAATATAATTAAAATAAAACATCTTATTTGTAATTATTTCTTAGCTAAAGTGGCGACAAAATATTTCCTTGAACGAAAATCATAGTTTTGATTATTGTGTGTAAATAGGCTATTCATCAACTAAAACGGAGAAATATGAAAGAAGTATTGGGACGTTTTATAACATTTGAACGTTTTATAACGTTTATATCTCCTCCCTTCTTTTTAAAAGGAAACAATGACCTGAGTGAAATTAATTCTTTTTGTAGTATTTCGAACGAGAATGGACTTAATTGATTTGCTTGAAGTATCAAGACTTTACAGGAAATGTATGAAAAATTAAGCTTTTGTTTTATATCTATCAACGATTCTATCTCTTCATTTCAAATTATCAATGTTACAAGTTCAAATGCGGTATAATGTATATTACATCCATTCTGTCAACTTTAACCAAAAGAAATATCAAACAAATACAAAAATCTAAGGCCCACTGTTCTTAATGTTATTTAATCTTTATTTTCATTTGCAGATGTTGCTTGAATTTCTACCTGAAGGAATCTCGTTGTCTTGGTAAGTATCTATAATTATGTTAAAAGTTTAAATATATGTAACACAATAATGTCGAACACTCAATAGAAACAAATTTTACTTTCATATTGATACGTTTTAATTTGATTAACAGTTATTTTGAAATACCTTTTCAAATCCATGTTGATACCTTTTTAATTCACTAACACTTATTTTGAAAAAAAAAACGCAATGTATTCCATTTATGCTGCCAGGGAAGCTGCTGTGGCAAACAAAAGTGACAAAATATATCCGTGGAACTGGCCAAAAACGCTAGATTCTTGTTTTAGAATTTTCAATTTGAGAGCTATCAGCTCGATAATATTGTATCTAATACTGTAACGAACTTTTTGCTTTGCCTGGATGGACCAAATGAGCATGCGGTGTACGCAGTCATTGTATAGTAGAGCTGTAGGGACCCAATCCCCTGCTTTTACATGTATCATCTATTGGTCTCCAATCATATGTTACATTAAAAATGTTGTGTTCATTTATTTCCACCTCTGCTTTACACTAATAACAACTTATCTTTCAGAGTGCCCTAATGGTACACATGGTAAGAACTGTAGTGGTACATGCCCAGCCGGATACTTTGGAAAGTTTTGTGCCAATAAATGCGCCTGTAATACTGACCAGATTTGTTCTCCAGAAAGAGGATGTCTAAACATCAAAATATGCAACCAAAGGGACTGTGAAAATGGTACGTTAATGCTTGCATACTTGAATAACAAACTTTTTTTCTGGAAGGACCTAGATATTCATTTCTTTCTAAGTCGGCACCGGTTGCCCATTGGTCTCGTTAAGTTATGTGTGGTCCTTTATGTTTAATGTTTCTATGGTGTTTGTGTTGGTGATCCTTTCCCTTTTGTGTCTCTTTCTGTGGATGTCTGCTCTATGTTTTTTTTTTTTTTTTTGCATTGGGTATTTTGAAGTTTGCTATGTGTGCTGCAACCAAGTATTGTTGGAGATCCCCTCCTTTCCTCAGTATACGTTGACATGGTACATTTGCCTACACACGCTGTCCCTTTGACTAGCATATTAACAAGTGGCATTATCTGAATCTTGAAAATCTCGATTTATTCAATTCTTAAAATATCTTGCTGTACTGATAAACCCCAAAAAATTGACTGTCTTATCATTTTTCACTTTTAGGGCTCTGGAATATGACACTTTGTTATAACAGCCACGACAATAATGATTGAAAAAGTCATTTAATATGATAAATCTGTAATAGTCAGCCAGGAAACTAAGGCTATATTTCGAAAGGTCACAATCAATTGGCACATAAAAGAAGGAAAATTAAACAATCAAAAATACAATCAGAACGAAACTATTCTCACAGATCACAACTACGAAACATTTTGGAAGGATAAGCGAGGGTTGAACCAATATTTATGACATTTCCTAGACTGAATTCGAAACAAATTGACGGTGCCAGCCTTTGATCTATCTGCAATTCTTGTTTTTCAAATGTATATGAATGTCAAATAACTTCAATGTTTTTACTCAGGCACCTACTACAATTCCAACTTTGAACAACAGAACGGAGCAGATGAAGATGGAAGCTCATCATCAGTCATATTGCCTGTGGTTCTTTCAGTTGTACTGTTACTCATCATACTTGTACTTGTCGGTATCTTTGTCGGTGCATACAGAAGGTAAAACATATCAAAATTTACAATTATCCTTATTCCTGTATATTGTACATATAGTAAAACCTTGTCCTTAACAGTGCCTTATCGTACAGATACTACAATGACAAATATGGATAATGACCATATCCCTGTATACAGCACAAAATCGATAATTCAGAAAATCAGAAACAGAAGGCATACAAAATCAGGATATAACAGGAACCAAAGCAAACAAACAAAAACCTCCACCATATGAAAAGAAGCGAACTACCGATATAGGAGTAAGACAAGGTGCCCAGGAAGAGTCAGCATCTCCTGCTTGCATGCAACACCCGTCGCTTCAGTTCGGTAGAATTGTCACACCTGGTTACTTCCATTTCGGAAGACATAGAGTACAATCTTTGGTTGGATAGTTCAATGGTCTATGACAGAATATCATCCACCATTAACCTTGTTCTTAACAGTGCCTTATCGTACATATATTAAAACCTTGTTCTTAACAGTACATCATCAATGTTGCGCCACCTATAATTATATACACTGTCTATTACAATTGACTCAATATTGATATTGTTAATATAAATCTTTTGGTCCTTCTTCTTCAATAATTAAAAAGTAAAAAATAGCCAGTCGTGCTTTATTGTTCAGTAATGCCCCGAGTGGAATGGACCAATGAAATTATCATCGAGTCGCGAAGCCGGGAATTACTGGACAATAAATTTCGACTACCTAATTGTTATTTCTATTCTAATATTGTTCTGCCGACGACAAAGGATGGGGCCTAGTGGTCTGAAAGTAAGTTGGAGATTTTACACCGGATGAAATCTATCGCACGAGAATTGGCCGACCTTAGAGGACTGGAAGTTTGTTGAACATTTAACACCAGGCGAGCTCTATAGTACATTTTGGGAGATAATCTCAAGTCATGTTAGAATATTATGTATCATTTAATTATTAAATATGTTTAAACTTTGTATAATTATAGTACGTATTAACAACATTAACTTTAAAGTAATCTGTACTTGCCCTGAAAGAAGAGAGTATTCATTAGATAAAGCTGTCGCTCATGCTTCTAAAAAGCTGTGGTTTTTTGCCACCTTTTGTTCGTCCGGTTTTTTTTTTTTATTTTTTTTTTTTGTGAGAAAGTTCTGTTAATTTTTTTTTCAATGATTTGTAAGCTTTTTGATTTGTTTTTTTAGAATTTTATTTCGGATTTTGTGGTTAACTTTTATTTACCGATTTCAAATTGGCATTAATGATTAAAATTTATTTTTGTCAATGACTTAATTTCTGATGTCCCGGGCACGATGTCCCACCTCTAGCTTCAAAATTTTTTTGTAAAATTTTCAAGAAAGTCTTTACTAGTTTGTGAAAGCGAAAACCTTGACCTAAAAATTTCTTCGTAATTTGTACAGGGGTAGGGCCATTTAAAATGAAACTAAATGAAAAATACTTGATATAATACATGACATATAATGAATGTTTCTTGGTTTTAATGAAGCACCATACGAAGTCTTATGACATCATCAAATGGCATCATTTTGACGTTATTGACAAAGCATTGTCAAAAATGCTCGAAAATGTGTCTTTGGTGCATGGCGAATTTCGTTGTGGCCACATGCGTCGAGAAACAAAACCTAGCATGCTGGTGGGACCAGGTGTCCGGCAGGCGTAAGCATCCCATATTGGCTAGCCGCACCCGCCGTCGATGTTCACGCACGAAAATGAAACAATATGAGAATAAGAATGCATGCACTGTCTGAGGTTATGTCCATATAGAAAGTGCCATGGCTACAATGTTAGACGTCTTTATATTCAATAGCATCATTTAAGACCAGATAAATTTACAACATGGACCAGACATGCACGTTTCGGGTACTTAACCCTCGCCAGTGATCCTCAGTCTAAATAATATGATATGGCCAAAAATGTGAAATTATGATGTCTAAAATGTACCGAAAGATGAAGCAAAATGGGTACGATATGATGCTACAGAACCTACGTTTTAGGAATTTCAAGAAATTTTGTTACAGAAAATTTCAAATGCGTTGAAGAGACAGACGATCAATGTCAGGGAACAATATTCAAAGCACTTCGCGGGTATAGAAATAAATTTGCAACAAGAGGCGCAAAATTGGTACCTATGGGGATCCCTACATCCTGCTTGTAGAGATTCTCACCAAATCTTACATAAATGTTGTCCAGGGGGAAGGACAGGGCAATACACAGGTCACCACATGTCCATGATTTGTATGATTTGTCTTCTGTAGCGGAAAAAAATCCTTTGATTCAGATGTACAAATATAAGATTCCCACTCTCGAATAAGAATTTAGATCAAAATAAATTTACATCATTCCTGTTTAGAAGAGTTTCACAATTTTTGCTACGTTTTCCTTTATCGATGTAACTGCTGACGTCAGATTTGTAGACAAAATTGTAGTTGATCAGTTGCTAGAATTAGCAAGGTATCGAAATTTGTAAGGAGACTTGTGCAGTTTATTGTAGGAAGACCCAATTAAGAAATAGAAATGTTGAATGAAGAAATGTCACTATTATGTTTGCTCAAAATGTTGGGGACACTTTAATTGCTTTTGATATAAGTATTTGTAGACGAAAGTTCCGAAACTAAAGTTGATATATAGTAACGTTTGCAAATGATTATGGTGTTATTTGCTGCTTTATCTGCGGGAGCAAAGACAAATTTTTAATGTGAATTACGTAATTTGAACTTGAAATATCATTCAGATTTAGAACTTGGATTTTCAAAAAGATGAGGATTTTTGTGGAAGTTATCTTTTCGAATGTCAGTAATATCAAATGCACCGTGCCCAAACCTCTGTCCAAAAAGCGGCCACATCAAATTCTTCCACTGAAGACAAAGTTTTGAGCAATTTTGGCAGTATTTTGACAAGAACGCACAAACTGACGTCATCTGATGACGTCATTGCACCTTCTCAGGTGTTTTGTATGTTGATAGATTATTATGTTTAAAAGCTGCAAATTAAACATCTATGTATTCATATGATCAATACAAAGTTCTTCTCGTTATCATTGGTTATAAGGGAAATTGCAGGGCCGAATAAGAGTTTTCCGAAACTTTTGTGACCATACAACTTTTGAAAAAATAATCCGGTTCGAAGGGCCGGCGAAAAATTTTTCCGGCTTTTGAAATTGCTGAAAAAAAATCCCTACTCCTATAAAAATCAAATGGTTGTTCCCTAACTAATACGAAAATGATTTTATATGCCTGTTGCCGGATAAATCAAATGGATGCTCCCTAACTAATACGAATTATGATTTTGTCGAAAGAGGTAAGGAGAGAAAGAGTACACGCTTTCATTGTTTATTTCAAATCTTTATTCTCTTTCACAGGTCAAAAAGCAAATCCATCCTGTTATTCCTGAGAGGTAAATTATATGTTATGTTCAAGTCATTCTTAGAAATTGACGTCAAATAAAGTTGATGAGTTTCTTAGAATTAGGGTATTCAATGGGTGATGAGAAGTAATTGGGCCGAGCATTTATGCAATTCTGAGACCTAAAACCACAGAATGACAAATATGGATAATGACCATATCCCTAACACAGCACAAAATCGGTAATTCAGAAAATCAAAAACCGAAGGCATACAAAACCAGGATAAAACAGGAACTAAAGCAAACAAACAAAAACCTCCACCACATGAAACGATAGTGGAGTGAGATCAGGTGCCCAGGAAGAGTCAGCATTTCCTGCTTGCATCCAACACCAGTCTTTTCTATTCGGTAGAATTGTCACATCCGGTTACTTCCATTTTGGATAACGTATAATCTTTGGTTGGACGCTTATAGAGTAAAAATAAATTTACCATTTTTTATCAATTTGGATATTGAAAGAATTGATTATTTTATGAGTTATGGGACCTTATAGTTTACATTGGGAAAAGATGAATGATGGGTCATCAGACATCGATTGGTCAAACATTTCTAAAAAAAATATGTTTCATCAAATTTTGCTGAAAAATCATAATTTTACCAATAAACTTTTCCGAAATTAATTTTTTTTCTTTATTTTTCATCAAGGGGAGATAAATCCTTAGTACGACCCATTTCAAAATATTTCATATTTCGATTTCTACAAGGCTAGTGCAAAAGTCATATGACACAAAAATATATTGAATGACAAATACATCTAATTTCAATGTTTTTGGAATTATTTCCTTCATTACCCATTGGATACCTTAAAACTTCTCAAGATTTACACTACATTTAAATTATTGTATTCTCATTTGTAATCTGTCCATTACCATGTGATATCAATTTGAAATTCAGTGGTATTTTTATCTTTCTGAGAAAATACCATGTAAAGAACCAATTCGTGCTCTTCATGCATTCAAAACTTTTTCATTTTATAGATTGCATTCTCAACTACATGTATGATATCTTTTTTTCTTTTTCAGGTAATTTTAATTCCAAATCATCAGAAAATGCAAGATACAGGGTGAAAGATCCTGAAAAAGCTAAGGGCGATGCACTTTACGACGACATCCGGGAATCTAAGATGTTGAATCATGGCGGAACCGTGCCAGCACGGTATCAAGATGTGAAATTGCTAAATTTGAAACCAGGGAGCAAGGATTCTGTACACTATGGACATTGTGACGTAGGTCAGAATGACGTATACAACAAACTGGCTCTGCGGGGCGTGGTGAATGTTGAAGACTCTCCATACAGCGCAGTTAAAGTTTGAAGAAAGTTGTGCGTGTGGGTCTCATTTTCACCTGTTGTTTATTAGAGTTATTTTGTCTGGTGTTCGGCGTTTATACAATCATGTGGTTGTGTTCCACTGTCATCAATGAAGGCAAGCATTGCTGGAGACCGCTTTCATAATTTTTCTTTAAAACTACACACTTCGAAATAAAATGAATGATAAGAATAAAACAAACCCATAAGGTATGTTTTCAATAGATTTATTTTTATTTTTGGATTTAGTAAGAAGGATTTAGTAAGTACAGATAACATTGTACCTATTGTACCTATTGCACACCGCTATTCTTAGAACTTAGAAATTACAGTTTACTCTCGTTTACTCAAACTCGGATAACTCGAATTTCCGCATAACTCGAACTTATTTTTAAATGTCCCTTTTCGCCTCCATTGATTTCTGCGCATTTTTACTCCTGATGACTCGAATTCCGATAACTCAAACTTTTCGTTAAGTCGAACTAATTTTGTGGTCCCATAACTCATTTTACATTGCAAATGCACCTCGATCAGTCGAACCACATATAAATTTTCATTCTTAAACACATATCAATTTATCATAAAGAGATTGAATGAAAGATAATTGATACTTTCTTCCTATGGAATTACATTACATACATTAAAGGTATATTGATCGTTTAAGGAAGACAAAACAAACGTTTGTGAATGATGATAGAGAAAGTGAAATCAATCTGATTAAAAACCGACTGCTGGCCATGTACTCAGTAAGTCAAACTCCTGATAAGTCGAACTTTCTCTGATGGTCCCTTGAAGATCGACTTATAAACCACACCATTTGCTACTTGCGTGACAGATGGCCGTCCAAAGTCGGCACCGGTTACCCATTGGTCTCGTCGGTTTATGTGTAGTCTTTTGTGTTTTATGTTTACATGTCGTGTGTCTCTTTTCCGTCTCGTGCTGTACTCGTCTTTTGTGTTTTTGCATCGGGTGTTTTGGTGTTTTACTGTTGATGCTACAACGGGGTCTTGTTGGAGATCTCCTCCCTTCTTTTTATCGATAGTATAATTTGTGTAGTTTGAAATGGTATTTTCTTTATCTCATGTTATTTATATTGTCGTTAACAATTTGAAGAGTTGTATATAATGTATAAATTCGTGTGTATATTAAGTTTGGTTAACTGAATAAAGTTGAGCTTGAACTACTTTTTAATGTTTCTGTATTGTTCTATTTAGTAAGGATCGAAACATAAAACACACCTTGATAAACTTAAGCTCTTCGAATGCAGAATTCAAGAAGACAAGTTTTTCACAGTATATTCTTTGAATATATCTCCACACTTATATCCCTCATGGATATATAATTAAGTTTTATAATAGTTATATGTATGTATATACAAGAACATTTTCTTTTGTCACACTGCAAATGAATTTCCACGAATCTCATTTTTTGTTTAGCCATCGGCAGCCGTAAATATGGAACTTTGTGGCGTCACGGATACCTTATTGTTTGTTTACGTCATAGCGAGCATTTCTCGTAAAAAGTTATGAATTTTCCTCTCGCTTCAGATCCTTTAATTTCATTTTCCTGCTAAATTGAATTTCACTCATGGTTTATACATTTTGAATAAACCATTTACGGGTACGATCCTTTTAATGGCGGAGAAATTTTGAAAATTCATCAATATATAAGAAAGTTAAAAATTTTGCTTTTGACGCCATTTCGAAATGCGAGTTATTAGTGATATGCAGAATGACAAAAATGTTATTACGATTCCAGACAGGTAATATTTATAGTCTGATATACCTTGTCTGGAATTCATATTCTCTACAGATCGGGAAAAATAAATTCCAGACAAGGTATATCAGACCATATTACATGTTTGGAACCGCAATAACGTATAGTATGTTTGATTCATACTCCTCATTCATTTGTTCCTAAATGATGCTATGAATTTGATTAAGTGTAACATTTGTACCACTTGGTGACTGTCAATTGCTGGTGGGCATAAGCAGCCAATCTCGATCAACTTTGGTTGATAGTTTCTTCGAACGCATTCTGTTATCAAAATATTCTCGGAATTTCAGAAAAGTGGGTCCTGTAGTATCATAAATTATCCAACTGATACTGTCTTTCGGTTCTTATACAGTCTCTGGCCATATTTCCATGTTTGGATTGAGGATCACTGACGAGAGTTAAGTGACCGAAACGTGAATGTCTTGTCCGTGCTACAAAATCTGTTCCTAAATGATGCTATGATCACATGTAGTCAAGTTCAACTTCGGTTGATCGTCTGTCTCTTCAACGCATTTGAAATGTCCTGTGACAAAATTTCTTGAAATTTCTAAAACGTCGGTCCTGTAGCATCATATCCCAACCATTCTGCTAATTCTTTTTGGCACATTTTTGGACATAATAATTTTCATAATTTTTGGCCATATTACATTGTTTAGACTAAGGATCACTGATTACCTGATGTCTTATCCATTCTAAAATTTATCAGGTTTTAGATGATGCTATTGAATTTAAAGACGTTTAACATTTGATGACATGTACTATTTTATTAGTAATAAGGTTTATAGAAATGATTTTTAAACAGTCGAACATATCCAATTCAAATCAAAATATTATCGTGCGTTACAAGGACTAATAATACTTATCACAATGCTAACGATGAACAAGGAAATCGTACAAGAGTGTCAGGAATATGTTCAGGTGTCCTTGTGTACAATACTGGTATATCACGGACATGAATGCATTATTTCCTTGTCACTGATCTAATACTTGATAACCATCAATTTTGCAATGTTTAACTTCATTGTTATGAAAAGAGACAACATCTTATGAATGACTTTAATATATCTTTATATCACGCTGATTTCATAACTAAGGATTTCTTCTTCCGTAGAATCAAAGATCCATGTCATATCGGTTATGATGTGTGCTTTACCTGACTAAACTTGTGTTTGTCGCCAAAAACCTTAAGTTTACAGTTGTATATAACTATAATGATAGATTTCATATTTTATCAATACAAGTGTACTTCTTTCGACAATTCCTTCCTGCTTTCCTGTTGATTGTGGAACATTTGACCTCGTACTTAGACTTTGTATATGACCTACTTGAGAAAGGATGAAATTTTGAATACCCAGCAATAGTGATTTTATTTTCCTCATTACATTCCTTGGAACACGAACTCTCTACTAAATAAAATTTATATACTTTTTGGCTTCGAGATCTGATCCCTTTGTCCTTAAACAAACACACGGAAGAACATTTTCGCCGAAAAAGTATCGGGTTTTTTTTATGTTTGTCTCTCACCTTAATCTGTTTATCTTTCACATTAAAATGTGGTATAACAATCAACTGAAACATTAACCTTTATTGATTTATTGCTGTGCTATTAAATGAATTTTGTCTTTGTTCCTGTAACTGCCTCACAGGATTCATATCATACCGGGTATATATATTCTAAATTATTTTACCACAGCATCGGAGCAAGGTTGTATTCCTTCCTTTCCTCATCATGAATCTTACTAATTGGAAGTCTTTCTTTCTTTCTTTCTTTGTTTTTTTGTTGGTTTTCTTTTTTTTTTTTTTTTTTTTTTTTTTTTTTTTGAAGTTATCTTTGATGTTTGGGATTCTTTTTTGCTGTCTCTTGTTGTGCTTGTACAATATTTGTGTTTGTTGATGTTTTGTTTCTTTCCAGGGATGCTGACACCGAGTCCTCTCGACGATCCTCTTCTTTCTTCAAGATAAAATTAATTACATACCTACAAACAATATCCTGACTCACGTATTTTGCCTACACAAATACCTTTATATAGATCTTTCTTACCATGTAAAAGAGTTACTACTCCTTGTATAGAAAAATATAGATTTGGGTTTGAGAGAATTAAAAAAGAAATGAAAAAAAAAATGCAAAAAAAAAGGTTTACATAGGGATGCACAGGGATTTATCTGAGTTAAGGCGGAACGTTCTGCTATAATTGTAGTTGATCTGTGGACCAGAAAATCAAAGAAATTCAATGTATGTCAACATTGTAAACTTTCTTGACTTGATGACGATGCTCCAAGATTGTCATCACATGACATTGACATTTCTCATTATTTATCAGATACACTTCTCATGTTTTGGACCTTTATGATACAAAGTACCCTTAATCATCGCGTACAAAGTAACTTTCCTCAATATTTTGATAATTGTGAACCTCCTCTTACATATGCATTTGTTACCAGTATAAGAAACCTATTCGAAATTTCTTTTGTTACTACAATAAAGTTAAATCAGATCCTAAAATACTTGAATCGTGACAGGACTCGATGACGGACGCTCTCCAAACCTCTTTAAAGAAGACAGGACCTGTCCATCTGTCCTCTCTGAATGTCAGTCGGATTCCTCGGGTTATAACATGCAAAAGCTCGCTACAGCCGACAGAGCACAGACTGTATTTCGTACGCCCTCTGTTTTTATATCCACTTACATATCCCTCTGAGTGTTGCTGTATACTGGGTCACGTGTTAATGGTTTGACAAATCACGAATACATGTATAATATTTTGAGATTTAGATCATGTTTAGTGCGATAATATTTTTCTGAATCTTCTCGTCTTTTCCATTTTGACATTTCAAGTGAAAAAAGTGATCAATTGTTAGAAATTTGCCCCTTTTCAGTATACATTAATTATATAGAGAATCAGTGTCTTAATTTGAGTTTTGTTACGGGTAGCAAGTGCATTTATTGTACATGTAATGCGCGATAGCATTTCATGCGATATATGCACCTGTTGTGTGTTGCATACCCGTAACAAAACACAACTATATACATGTATATATGCACCACAGAAATCTAGCCGTTTCATTTTTTAAATCGGGTTTTTCTAGGTAGATGTAAAAAGGTGACATTGACATTCAGGTCTTCGTGGGTTCAGTTTGTAGTTTAGAACAGCCGTCGTGGCATGTTTCTTTACATCTTGTGTATTGTTACGTCACGGGCGTTTTCATGTGCAATGCGTACATGTTCCTTTTAATAGTTTCGTCTCAGGGAATTACATTGGGTGTGTATATATACACGTATTAATGGTCAATTTACCGAAAGGTTAATGGTGTGTTTAACCGGATCATCTGAGCACCACAATCTTGCTCCTATGGCATAAACCCGGAAATCCAACAACACATATAATATAAAGAGCATAGGTGCTCGTGGACGTGAATAATCAGTCAATAAGTATCCCGATTTGGTCACCTGTTTTCTATATAGAGAATAAGTGTCTTAATTTGTGTTTTGTTACGGGTATGCAACACACAGCAAGTGCATTTATCGTACATGTCACATGTGCGTTAGCGCATTTCATTCGATAAAATTTAATGCACTTGCTGTGTGTTTCATACCTGTGACGAAATACAAATTATGAAATTTATTCTATATACATGTATATACACCAAAGTTGTCTGTTTCATTCTTGTTTTCTGAAATCGCGATTTTTTTTTTTTTTTTTTTTAGGTAACAAGGTGACGTTAATATTCATGTCGCCGCAGTTACAGTTTGCAAGTTGGAACAGTCGTCGCGGGATGTTTCTTTAGATCTTACATGTACATGTATGCATTGTGACGTCAAAAGCGTTTCCATACGAAATATAAGCACGTTCCTTTCATAGTTTCATCTCAGGGAATTACATTGGTTGTGCATATATATAATCTTGAAGTGTTTTAGGGAAACGCCGGGGACCATCTCGGGATACATTATTGACCGACAGAGAGTATCTGAACAAATTAATTGGAATTAAATAAATCACGTCCATGGGCACCTGTGATAAAGAGCAAAGGCTACATGTATCGATGTCTGTTAATATTTCAGCATCATCTGCTGATAGGACAAAGGTTTTACTTTAGTCAATGGGATCTGTCAGTGGGATCTGTAAGAGCACGGACTGTTTTTCATACGCTCTATGATTTTAAGCTATTTATATTTTCATCTGCGTGTAATTTGGGTTCCTGTATACTGCGTCATCTTAATCATTTAATTTCAATTGTCATTTTCAAGAAACGAAGATTCTGATTGGCTGAGAAATTTTGTTGATACATGTACATCGATCAACACAATTTTTACGGAAGTCTATTTATATCACTATTTTTAGAACTGGGGGTTCCCTCAAACACGTATGAACTCGTTGCTGAAAATACAATTTGTTGATGTTTGCTTATCATTTCAAGGGTACCATTTCTTTTCTACTTACTCAAAAATTAACAGTGCATGTAGAATTTGCTCAAACCGGTCCTTATTTCAAAGATATAGAGAGACGTTCGTTCGCTGTTTGAATCATGGCGGTTGCCATAACTTGTTGTGGCAGACGTATCACTGCAAAACCTTCCGACTTACGAAATATAGTGCGGTAATTGATGGTTTTTAGATCCAAGAAAACAGTCTGTTTTCCATAATTCAATGATAAGAAATGAATCTTATATTTTTTCTGTTGATGCAGGTATCACCCGAAGAATTGGACAGAAGACTTTTGCATAAACGCGCTACGCGCATTGATGCAGTTTTCTGTCCAATTTTTCGGGTGATACCTGCATCAACAGAAAAAATATAAGATTCATTTCTTCAGTAATTAATACAGTTCAGATGATTTTACATGTGTACACAACAATTGTACAATCTTCATGACCCGGGGGTCCTCTGGGATACCGACAAGTGGGAGGGATTTGTGCTTGTAATCCGGATAATTTTAAAACTTCACCATTTGCTAGTTACGTGGTTAATATCGACGTCCCAAGTCGCCTCCGACTGTCCGTTGGTTTCGTTCATTTATGTGTAGTCTTTTGTGTTTGTTACTTTTACAAAATGTATGTCCTATTTGGTTTTACGTGTCCCCTTGTATTTCCTTGTTTGTTTGTCTTCTCTTTGTTTTCGAAAAGAGTGATTCTATGTTTGATGTGGTTGCTGCACCCGTGTCTTGTGGGAGATAACCTCCCTTCTTGGACATATGAACAAATTTCGTTTGTAAGAAATTTTGAATATTTATTTCAAAAACAAGATACAATAATTCCTTTCACTTTCACTCAAATCAAACCTTGTACTGTACATGCAGACATAAGAGACAGATATGTCAAATTTACCATTTCCCTTCGTTCCATCATTCATATTAAATACATTTAGTCTCCCAAATCATAAACAAACATAAACACATCGTCATGACATGTCGTTCACCTACTCGTGTGATTTGCTGTAATAAGATTCACATTACAATTACTGTTGCCATGGTTAGGGATTTGATTATGATTTTCATTATTGTTGCTATGGGAGTCTAGCTTGGCCATTCGAGCCGTCAGGACGTAACCTAACTCCTCGGGTGTTTCCCTTATTAAATGACAGTTACAAAACAAATGTACGAATGTTTCTCGGAATTTTGTACTCATCGAGCAATAAAGTATAAAATTTACGGCATTATTCACGAGCGCAACAATATCCATGACGTCACCGAGCGGAATGTACACTGTGTCAAAGAAATTCTCCACGCATGCGCTGCAGACGATGAGGATTCCCTGTGGCAGTTCCGTTACTAAAAATAGAATGATAACAGCCAAGAGCATTTTTGTTGTGCGCGAGTGTTCATTCAAACGGATACTGCTTGCACCGGAAATCTGCAGGACTTTCCGTCTATGGCGAATCTTAACATGAATATTGTAGATAAGTAGTGACCCAAATATACACATGAGTAAGCACGGTATCAGTTTTGCAGTGAAAGCATAAATCCATACGTTTACAAGCACCATTATTTCTGTATTATTTTTCCCTAGCTTCAAATCCTCCAAGACAAAGATAGTTTCGTTGGACTCCGATGGTTTGTATTGGAGAAGTTGATTACTCATGTAATTTGGTATCAGAATTAATGCGGAACAGATATATATCAAAAGTATTGCCCATCTAGCCTGCTTGATTCTTTTCAATTTCATGGACAGAGCTTTAGTAGGGGATCTAATATGGATATATCTTATGATTGCCAGTAACACACACAGCCATATTGATACAGTGTGGGTCGTAGCGGCAAGGTTTATATGGAAAATCATGTACGTCATCCACTCCTCGCTATTCTTCTCTGCTGATTTAGACTCGGACGGGAAAAGGCAATAGAAATGCATAGCAAAAGGCACATACGACAACATAGTGATGATGTCTGACAAGGCAAGCCATGTTAGGATGATGTTCACCGGGGTTTTCATGTGTTTTCTTGTGAGCACAGTGACGTTGAACACGTTCGTGATGATGCCGAACAGACATACGCATATACTGATGTAACCATGGAACGAGGCGTACGTTCTAGCGAATGCAAACAGTTTTCCCGCCACCGCTGTGTTGTTCTCCTGCATACTGCTCTGCCCACAGAAGGCATTGGCAGAGGAAAACCTGAAACATAAGAATGGAAACTTAGAATCAGTACTAGAAATATATACTATATTCTAATGTAATGTCGCTGTAACGTCAAATTGTATTGGATGTTTGCTTCATGGTTACAGCAGTAACGATGACAACCCCGCAGTGCTACTCATGGCGCTAACGATTTCATTAGAATGGGAATAATGACAAGCAATTCACGCTATTTTTGCTACCGTTAAATGCTGATTGAATTATTCAACGGTGCAATGATCCGTTTTTCTGGTTTTTTTTAATGCTAAAAATCATTTAAGGCCGCAACAAAATGTCAAATGCTAGTTATTACTTATTATCCCCATTTATTATTATATTAGAATCATATATTACCAAGATGTAACGTCGATTCTGATTGGCTTGAGCGCTAGTCATTATTTTGGCCTCGGTCGATATTACAAATCTCATCGGGTCATTATAATGACTTAATGACCTCGACCAAGTCCTTATTTGTATAATAACAGTTACTTTGAAAAAGTTAGAAATCTGTGTTATGCCTAAATGCTGCAACGTGCAGATTTCGCTACAATAGTCATAGTGCGAGCAGTAATTATTACCTCTACTTGCGCAAATGTCTGACGTCAGGTAATAATGACGTCATGTCATCAATTTCTACGGAAACAAGCGTAAAATTCAAGCAAAAAGTGCAACAAACATCAAGTTATAAAACGACGACTTAATTTTTTAAACTTCAGCCATCGTCAAAAAAGGGACAACAGCCAAAAAAAAAAAAAAAAATATTCGGCGTGGCTCGACAAAATGCGTGGCACAGTTGACCAACTTGCAACAAGTGCATAGGCGGCACAGGCTTGCAAGTAGATTTCAAAGTGAGGACGAGCGGAACTGAAATCGGACGCATCCGTAGGAGATTGACAGTTGACCACTGATGATGAATACCTGTGTAGAGAGTGGTGATAACTATAAATGTCCTCCATTGCATTCCTCAATTTTGCTCTGCAAAGGGATAGTAATATCTCATGAATACATGTGACAAAGCATCCATCTGCTAAAGTTTAAGTCACATGTACAATTCTTATAAACATATAAAACCATTGGAAAATCTTTGGAGAGAAGAAGTGTTCTTGGTAAAAACAACACTGGCGCTACTATTCGCTGCTTATCTATCCAAATTAAATTTAGTTTAAGACCCAAACGAGAAAATAGAATTACAGTACGAGTCTGCAACTCACAACCAAATGAGATTATAGTACAGTAAAGTAAGTAGAAAAACATTTGTTTTCGTTCAATGTAAGTTATTTATCGCAGCAAAACAAATATCTCATTGAAAATTCTGACACTTCCTCTTAGATCCTCATTAAAGATTGTAAAATTAGAGTTTACATTGTTAAGATACTGTGATCTGGGACACTCTTGTTTACTGCATTTCCCTTCGGTACTTTATTTCTCCTGACCTGTACCAGAAAACTAGTACTAGTGCGTCACGGTCTTAAACAATCTATCAAATGTCTTCATCATCAAGATAACGCATTATTAACATTCATATATGAATGTGGAATTTTCATTTTTTTTCAACTTAATTCTTTATCTATGATCTTTTTTATTTATGTATTATCTTTATTTATTTGTCTAATTATCTATTTTCTTTTTCAAAGCCATTTATTCACAGAATGTATATAAACAAAATCAAAAAATACCCCCAAATTCGACAATCCAACAAACCAAAAGAATGAGTTGTGCAAACACACTACATGTATGTACATGTACACACAAAAAAATAGTGTAGTCCAGGAGACAAATGCCCGCCCGTTTTACAAGAACTCACCAAATGTCCGACATCGAATCTGCTGAGCTGGGCATTTACGATAACAATGTCTTCGGCGAAGTACAAGTATTAAGTGATGCTTACTTTTTTGAAACGCATACTTTATGAATCATAATGGCTTAAATTCTGCTTTATATAACGTTTTGCACTGGTCCCATCCCGAATCATGAGGTTGAGGTAATTCAAGCACAGAGGTACAATTTTGTATTTGTGATGCAATATATTTACAATTTTAAATATTTATATCAATCTATATGTACAGTTAATTTACGCACTTCCCCTTTGAGATAATCAGACGATCAAGATGAAGAAAATAAGTATCATCCTAGTTATGTAACACATAATTTCATTGGCTGACTGCTTTAGAAGTAACATTTGCCAAAAACAGTATTTACTTTTATATTATTATGGTTATTCCAAAATATGGTAGCCTAGCTACTATTGTGCACATTTCATGAGGCCGTTTTACTAAATCATAAATTAATTTACATTTTATTATATATATCACTTATCAGTAATTTGAATATGCAGTATCGAAGTGATTTCAATGAATGTAATCTATTTGATTGATTTATTCATGCAAAACATCAATACATGTATGAAATCATTGCTAGAAAAGAAGTTGTCGTACGTGCGCTTTTGCAGTCTAAACCACATTTGATCAATGCATTATTAAAAGTAGAATGATGGGAATTCATGTAACGAATTGATTCAATATCTATATCTTTTTTTTTTTCGTTAGAATGAAATGTGCTTTATAAGTAAAACGATAATACGTGTTGCATAGAATATCTTAAATCACGAAAATTTCACAATCACCCATCTTCACACTGTTACGATTGTCATTAAACAACTACAACCTTTGAAAAACTACCCCTTTTCTTCCATACCCTAAAATCGCCCCCCCCCCTCCCCCTTTTTTCCGCAAGATTACTTGGTAAGAATCCGTTAAATAACCCATTGACAAAGTGACCATCTCATTCCTAATTAATATATAAGATATAAGAATGATACAGATCAAGTCCTGAAAAGGGGTCCAGCAATTATGTTCATTAAGGAGGGGAATATAGGCTCCGAACACCCCCCTCCCCCCCTAGATCCGCTATTATTTATTTGCAGGCACAGGGAGCAGGCTCCTTTCATATTTCCACGATAATTTGCTCTTGTGTAAAGAAGTACTGCATGGTTCGATACTTGATACATTTGAATGTTATTTTATCGATTATATCATAAATATTTTATTTGCTAGACTAATGTCTGATAAGAAAAATAGAACATTGCATTTTATCTCTTTACACTTTAACACTTTGGAGTGTCGTTTGCGATGAAAACGGATGCTAAAAGCTCATATTACAGTATGTCTGTCTGTATGCCAGTCTGCAGATCTGTCTGCATACATTTGTATTATCCATATGCGTCTTTTTTCCTCTTTATCTTAATCTATTTTTTAAAAAATCAAAATCTTAATTCAAAATACGATTCATCTCACCACACTTTAATTTTCATCTACAAGGCTACAAGGGGGGAGAGAAAAAAAATCTCCTGACGTTTCCCTTCTGATTTTCTTTTTTTTTGGGGGGGGGGAGGTGTTTTTGTTTGTTTGTTTTTGTATGTTAGTTTGTTGGGGTTTTTTTTTTTTTCTTTTTTTGAAATCCCCAGAGACCGTTATTTAAAGTCAAATTATACAAAAATGAACTTCATTTTAGCGAATAGATCTATAGAATATCTGTTATGAAAAGCTGAAGAAAGAAAATAAAACAAAACAAAATGAGGTCTTATCTTTTCTTTTGTTAAAATTTCCATCAATTTATGGGCCAAAGTCAGCCGTCATTGCGGAACAATGTGCAAGTGATAAATACATTTCGCGCCTTTTTATGGAGTAGTTAGGGCTTCCGGCAAAGTTTCTATTATAGGAAAATTGAAAATCAATACGCAATATTATACAACATTTTGGCGAAGAAAATAGACATCGCTGATGTAATTAAGTATATAAGAATCAAATGATCGATAAGCAAACTTTAAGGTTTTATTATGGACATCATGTACTTATCTATATTCTTGTAACATTATTCGATAAAAAACCACCTTCAAACCCTTTTTCCCATATTTTCGTGCAATATATTATATCGATGGTCGTTACCATTGAACTCCGCGAAAATGCCAGCATGTCATAATCCCAAAATGATGCATACCGTCCATTTTTACAACATGCAATTTGTAAATTAATGAACTTACTAAAATAAAATAATGATAATAAACAAAATACACATTCTGTTCGAAACATCTGCGTCAAAATTTACAATAAAACAACATACCCAGTACCAGGTTACCTTCAAACCCAAAGACTTTATGAAAGTTTGGGAAAATGAACAGCCGATGGTCAGATAAAGAAAAGAATGTTTATCAAAAACTTCAGGTGCATAGCAGTAAACGTTAACTGGCTGTCAACATTTTTATGTCGATACGACTTTTATAACGCAATAAAGATATAAACCAACAAAAAGAAGACCGAGAACCCCCCCCCCCCCCACACACAAACACAAAAAAAAAAGACAGGCGGACATAATAAGAAAAGAAAATCAGGACCAGCCCAATTTTTCAAGCAAAAATAAAAACAAAGACTCTCTAGATTTTTTTTTGAGTTTTGTGTTGAGAGAGAGAGATTGAGAGAGAGAGAGAGAGAGAGAGAGAGAGAGAGAGACAGACAGACAGACAGACAGAGACAGATGTTTTCCGATATTAAGAGAAAATGATAGAATGAAACTTTAAGGAAATATTTTGCAAAGGAAATGGAAGCATTTGAAATATGACCCTTTTTCTATTCCATCCCCAATTTCTCTCTCCACCCTTATCTTATTAATTCCTTAATCTGAGTAATAAACTTATGATTTTAAGCAATTTGAAACTTATCAAACTTGATATAAAAAAAACTTACCACCAGTCCTTGCATTTTACATACTGATTCGATAACGAAGCGTCTGTAATGTATGGCTGTCCGCGTGTCCGAATCATAGTTTCCACCTCTGTATCAAACCCCATTACTACATGGAATTATATATATACATTTTTCTTTCTTATCGGTTACCCTGACGACATTCCACAGCGTAAAATATTCTGATTCGATACTGAAGGTGTCACCATGGGTAAAAGTTCTATCATTTCTTCACATTGATCAACCTCAAGATCTACAATTCCTTTTTTTTTTTTTTATTAATTAAATTTTTCCCACAAAATTCACGAATTCATGCAGTTTGATAGCATTGCTGCATGCATATTTCATTAAATTTCTAATTATCACTGCATGCACATGATGCTAGCACGGTTCAAGTGCAGATGTCCACGTTTTCAATTATCATGTTCATATATATTTCAGGCAACATTTTAATACAGGTTTTCAAACTTCCATGTTCTGATCGTATATTTCACGTACATGGACATGCGGTATTTATATTATTTTGTTTAAATGAACAGAGCATCCAGGATCAATACGGGGCGTCGAATTGTTTATCGACACCATCTGTCAAGGTGTTAGCAAGATGCCCATGTTGGGTATATTTCTCTTACTCAATAAATAAACATGTCACTAACAGTGTTACCAAATTAATTAAATTCTGGAAATGAAATTAACCCTATATTGACAATGGTTAAGACGCATGTGTGTTTGGTTCCACGTAGTTTCTGTACAGAATGTTGTAAATATGTTGTTTCTTGGATATTTTGGGGCAAATCATTGAAAAAGATCATGTTCGATAAGTGAATGCCTCATCATGCTCATATAGTTCAAGTAGCTCTATTATTACTATTCCTACAAATGCAATTTAAACAGTTTTTAAATTTAAACAAAAGGCGGATATTGGGACTCCTTTTCTTCAATTAAAGGGCTTTTATATACATGATATTTGAATATCCGGTCGTATAAAGGTAAAGAATCAATGAAGTTACTGTACTATATTTAAAACTTATTAGATTATTTCAAAATTAAGATTTTTTAACTTATTTAAATTATTAAAACTTCCTTTTTTCCATGAAACCTTAAATAAGGACCTCGCATAAAAGGGAATATTTTGAGTTAAAAAACATAACAGCTTTAAAAAAAAAGTTTGATGCCACCCTGTTCCGAACCCGCTACCGAGGGAGGTGGAGGCGAACATGATAACCATTGCGCCAATCTTCAGCAACGTACGTAGAATTTCTACATGAAATGGGGTCCCCTTGACCTCACTTTACTTACGAATAATTTGAAGTATGCTTTAGCGATGCCATGGAAACTGTAAAATAAGCTGAAGGGAAGCTGAAGTCCGCCATTATTGACCTTACGGAAGATAAAACGGTTACAAAACAATGATACGTATCTCTTTGCTGAAAAGAATTATCAGATTATTATAGAATCTATACAGTAAGAATAGCTTTACTGAGAAATAGATTATCTTGAATGCTACTAGAAATAAGGAAAATAACACAATATTATGAAAAAAAAGAAGGTCCCTCATCGTTTCTTGGGGGGGGGGGGGGGGGGAGGTTAAAACCATTTAAACGAAAAAGCTATAACTTATAGCTGGTGTACAGACTACATTTTGTACCTTTCACTCTAACCATGTAACTATGAAATTCTCAAGAAATTTGTCTTTTTTTATGAATATTTTGATCAATAAAAACGAAGCCATTCGAAAAAAATAAAGCCAAGAAGGCGGGTTTCGCACCCGCGACGTCTGGTTCTAAGAGCGAGCACTTTCATCATTGTACCTGGACTTCAGTGACATTTCACGTGAAATTTAAAAATATAAACCTTGACCAACCTTTCGGGAAACTCCACAACAAAATTTGATCATGCCAAAGCATCGAATCTCTACATGGAATGGGATCCCTTAAATTCAGTTGAACATGGTGCATGATTTGCGTTCTCATTTTATTACAAGTATATTACATAACGATGTTGCATAACACTTAGTTGAAAACAAATATACAGGAAGATATTATCATTGTATTTACCTCAATTAAAGTTAATAATTATATATCATAAATAAGCATACAGTGAATATTATCCCCCCCCCTTTTTTTTTTAGTGTGTTCGAAATTGTATTAATTTTATTATATTTTTTTTTCGTAAGTCCTTGATATATTATCCATGAATAGTATTCCTGAGAATAGTCAACGATGAATAGGTATTTCATGAATGGTTATCCTATATTGTCCTTCCGTACTAGAAAAATAAAATAAAATTTTATTGCGTTACAGCTCCAGTTGGGACAACCTCTTGGACAGCCTGCAGTTAAGGCACACGAAGAGTGAAAAAATAAATGCAATTATGACAAATTCAAAGAGAAGGATCGGGTGGCGGCTTCCCCTCGAACACAACTCAACCTTCCCCAATTCTTCGCTATTTTTACAGGTATAAGATACGCAGACATGCTCCCATCAACACCTACAGTAGCTAATATTTATAGAATAAGTGTCTTGATTTGTGTTTCGTTACAAATATGCAACAAGTGTTTATTGTACATGTATATGTAATACGCGTTAGCATATTTCATGCAAAATATGCGCTTGCTGTGTGTTGCATACCCGTAACAAAACATATATATAGGACCTCAAATGATTTTCTATTTCATACGGTATTTATGAAACGAGTTGTGCGAATTTTACATCCCCGAGCCTTGGCGAGGGGATTAAAATCACACAACGAGTTTCATAAATATTGTATGGAATAGAAACATCATTTGAGATTCTTTTTATCACATGAAATATGACGTTATTGATCAAAATAACGTCAACATGTTATAATTGACCCTTCCGAACGCGGGAAAAATTTGAGAAATTCCAAGACGTCACAATGCAATTTCGATGTTTGACCGAGGTTCGAAGCTTGTTTGTCCGAGGTAAAAGCATTGTGGCGTCACGAAATTTTGCATTTTTTTCCCGCAATCGGAAGGGTCAATTCCGACTTCAATTCTTGCAAATAATGCGCGAACGTCGCCGTTTCCATTGTGACGTCACAAAGAATCTGGAGCGATTCATCCAATGACCACGCTCCCAAAGTGATATGTAACGTGTTATCATAACATTTATTTATGAAATGGCTTTATGAAACTGAATAAAGGGTGTATCATGTAATAAAATTAAATTATGACATTTATTCTATATATATATGCAACACAATTTCATTTTTGATTTTTCCAGGTAAAAGTCAGATCACCGCGGGTTCAGTTTGCTGGTACATGTAAGAACAGTCGTCGCGGCATGTTTCTTTAGATCCTATGTGACGTCACGAGCGTTAACATACCAAATGAAACACGTTAATTTCAATATATGTGTATAAATATATGTCTGAGATAGTATAAATCTCAATGAAGTCATATTCGAACAAATCGAAAGGTGTACATGTACAAACAGCTCGTATAGGCGACGTCAGTAAAATTGTCCAATGAGAACGCGGGCATATTCATATTTTTTCAACAATATAAAGTGTATTGTACCAACACCAAGATGAACCATAGAACAAACAGCTCATTATTATTCTTACGCTTTTATATCAACTTGAGGGTATTCACCCAGGAAAAGAATGTGCTAAAGTTGTATCAAAGAATTCGACTGGGCATTGCACGTCTGGAAAGAGTTGGTCAGTGACCACAATGACGTTATAGATTTGCGTTCCATTATCCAATATCCTCAATAATAAATGAAGTATTTATTGATTAATTCTTTTTCACGTATCTTTTATCAACCGCTATAAAATTACAAAATGCTATATAACGTACGTAACACCGACTAATATAAAATACTTTTATCATCATATCAAATTATTGATACACGTAGAACCAAATTCTATATAAATGTACTAGCTAAGTAAGAAGATAAGACCACGCAAGCTCGTAAGTTAACTGCAAATTCAAAATTAACGAAAAAAAAAAAAAAGAAAAAAAAAAAGAAAAAAGGAGGAGATCCCCAACATGACGTTGTAGTGATCACTCGGAATGCGTAAAGAAAAGAGGAGACAACACGTAAAATAACCGCTTGATCAATCACATCATGCTTTGAGACATGAAGGACAACATACTGCATGTTTAGACAAATGTGGTAAGCCGACGACCGTTCTCGGTTTGGTAGTGATAGTATTACGTCACAATGAAAAATTCTAAAAGAATATCAGGTACTCGGACATGATTGTCGGACTTTATTGTTAAAATAAGGGATTTTACTTTTTGAGCGACTTACCAATATTTACTGAAATATAAAGATTTTTCACTTAAAATTTACCCTGATAGTGTGTTCAAACGTCATAAGTGAAGGCAGAAAGTCAGACGGCCAGCTTGAAATATGGGATTCTTCCTAAGAAGTGGGGATAAATCCCGAGAGAAAAACCGATAAGCACTAAAAGGTCGATTTCTAAGAATAGATCGCGGCATACCCCATTGATGTATGTGGAAAATCTCCATAGAGACCCTTAGTATACACGCAGTTCGTCTTAGGTGGCACCACTTAAATGAATTAGCGTGACTGCAATATGACGGACATCATGCACTTCCTAAAAATATTAATTAGAACCATCCTTCCTATATCTATGATTCCGATGATATTGAATGATTTGAATATTACTCTGACCTAAGTTTGAACCTATCTTGATGAAATGGATGTAGCGGAGCTCTCGACAAATACGATGAGGTACGTTTAGCCATCCATCTTATACATAGAAAGGCTGAAATATCATTGATCAAAATTGTTCATATCGAATGGGGGTATTTCTGTAATTGTATAGCAGAGCTCATACATGTACATGGCTCTCTATATAACATTTCCTGACACCGAAAGCAGATTAATTTCCAAGGGGTATGGGCAAATGTTTATCGGCCATATTGGATTTGACGCTTCTGGATTCCTTTCTATATGTTGATATGACCACTAACCCCCCCCCCCTCCCCCAACCCGTGTGTAAAATGAAGATACCCGGCATTTTGAGAAAGTATGATTAAAATTAGAGGACGAATGTTTGTAGACATATGATGATAGTAACGTACGTTTAAGATAGGTTGTTGTATTAATCATGAATCCTGCAAACCTGTAGCTGCGCAGTTCGGTGCTCTAAGTTCAAATGGTTGTCATGAAAAAATATTGATGCAGTTTTAACTAAATAAAGATGGGAAAATGACGATGTTGAGGTAAAGGAAACGTAGTATTAAAATGGTTAAATTTGGAGTCTTAATTCTGCAGAACGACAGATTTTTAAGTATGCTTCACGTCAAATCCAATATGGCCGATAAACTTTTGTCCATACCCCTTAACGGAGCATAACAGGGCGTTGGAAGATGTTTGCGTTAGTGATCGCGTCGTGGCCTCGAATGGGAAGCATAAGGATATAAGCATAGATCAGTCCTATAAGACCAAAAATCGATAGAATTCTTAAAAACCTAAACCGAAAGGTAACCAGATGATGAGAGATTGAGCATCTCCTGCTGTTATGCAACACCCATTCTTTTATTAGAAATTGTCAAATCTAGTGCTTTACATACTATTAACTTTGTATTTTAGATTTGTACTTGTAGTGTGGTAGAATTGAATAAAGAAGATCCTGACGATTATCTCAACAGCACTCACAATAGAGCACAAAATTAAACATGGTAGAAGGCACATATGATGCATTGAAATATCACGGTTTAACATCAAATTTGAGTCACTATCTGGGTTAGATTCTTTTAATATAATATTTTTAGTATAGGATAATACATTTATCAAAGAATCTGTTACATGAATATCAGTTATTTTGAAACGAATAATACAAATAACCCCTGACGTGAACTTGCTTAAATTGTGTACGTGTAAAAGTAACTCTGAAGAGAGATCACCCCACAGCACAATGGTCTTTAAAAATCTAAGTCGCCGTTAATACGTACCAGTATCTACGATGGTCATTTGGGGACATTGCTACTTCTTTCTACATTAAATGAACAGGTGAAAAAGCGAAGAAGCGAAGAAATGATGCGTAGAAGCGAAGAATTCAGCGCTTCTTCTCATCATTTCTTCTCGTCTCCTTACCATTTCTTCGCTTCTTTGCCTTTTCATATATTCTAGGGCGAAATATCTCCTAATGAACACAGTATCTGAAGAAGAGTCATAGTAACACTGTCTAGGCACAAGGTATATGACATACAATATTTTAAGATATTCCTGGCAGTAAATGGCAAGTCACTTATACTGAATGCTGCCTTTGTGATCAAGCGGTCATTGACTGCTAGATCGATGTTTGAAACTTTATTTGAAACAATAAGCAATACTATACTAATATGAAGCCTCTTTCATTCATTTTTACGAAACCTAGAATTATTGTAAAATTGCTCAATGAGAATAATTTTCCTAAAAATGATACGGAAGTTTTCAAACTCTATAATACTTTCATGAAGAAAATTTCAAACCAATTTTTATGCACTAGACACGTGTTTCGGATATTGATGCTTCCAGCCAAAGTGCTTTTCATAAGCCGCCAAGATTCATTTCAGTAGCGCCCTCTGGTTTAAATATTTTTAATTTAAATTTGTGCATTTACTCTACAGAGAGCGGCTGCAAATTTCCTGTAGGGTCGATATCGATTCAGTAGCAGACAGCAGGAACAAACCAAACACATGTCCAATATGAAGGTTATTTGAAAGGAAAACAAATAACAAAAAAAAAGCCATAAAGAAATAATAGCTTTCTTCAAGTGAGGTCGATAATTCTTAGACTAGTTCATTTTAAGAAAATCACTATCATCCACTGATATCACGATCAATAATGGTTTACATGTCTAGTTATTTATTGGTATTAAAGATCATATACCAAAAATGGAATGATCTCCAGCATAACAACCCTGCATTCACCAAGTGAAATAAACCCACAAGAAAGTGACACATAAATGACATCATACAAACTCCAAATCGCAAAACGACACCGTGTGACAACAATATTCACTAGAACATCATACAAAACAATCGTAACAGACGTACAAGAAAATTGAACATTGATGACAACACATAAATGTGCACCCGACGCCGACTTTGCACGGCCATCTGCTTTTAGCAAATTGTATGGTTATCAGGTTTACGTTCGCACAACCCTCCCACTTATCCGGATACACAGAGGTCTCAATAAACACAATTGTTGTATTGTCAATTTTGATCAATTACCATATATATTAGGACTTCTTTAATTGATCAAAATTGCCCATATTACATATGAAAGTATAAACATAAAACTTCTCACTGTAAGGTGACATCACAAACAAGATAGTTAAACGCAGCGGCCTCTTGTAACACAGATCCTATGTAAATGAATCTAAAAAATTCTATGGCATGCATGTAACAGTCTGTGTTATGCTGGCTGAAGCGAGCTCAAGATCAATCACCCGAGAAGAAGACTGACCAACTTTCGGATAGGACGGAAAATCTAGACCAAGTCTTCTCTGACGAGATTTTAACGCGGCCAATCATGGAGTTCCGTCGTCACGGTTGACCAGTGTGCAATGTTGGAAAAGACACTGGTACAAAGCTGTAGATTGGTCCAGTACCATGCCCAGTGTATTTATGATGACTTTAGGGTCATTTCCTCGGTAAAGCAGGCGACTGACTATTTTCTCACATTTTTGGTTGAAGTTTGATCTGCCTTTGATCCTTCTGGTCACCGTAAAATGAAGGCAATGAAATTCCCAATGATACATACTCTGATGCCGGAGTCGTCCCAAATTTTGAAAGAAGTTCAGAATAGTTATAATTGTAGAATTTCCAAAAAGATTTTACAAGTTTATGATATCTAAATCCTTGACTGATAAGTCTTTTTGTAATTCTTTTTTTTTTACCTGAAAAATGCTGTTTCTGAGGTTTTTTTTAACAATTCTCCTAAAAGGTACCTGCCCGCGGACGTAAAACATAATATCTAATTACCATGGCCTTACTTTGTACCTGTACTTGAAAACAAGAAGTACGAAACCCAAAACGTCTTACCCTGCAAGCAACGAATAAGCAGTTTACAATATCCAAATATGGAATAAAACAGCTAGACAAATAGAGTTTGAAATTATGGAACAGAACACAAATTCGTCCGAGGTTCTCCCCACACGAATTATCTTAGTTTAATAGTTTCTTTATGCTTCCCGAGAAATGAATCCCACAGAGCGTGCAATTGCTTTGTTCTAAACCTTCCATAAAACAAATATTTATTAATATTCCACGATGATTTATTTCAAAACCAAACTCTTTTACACCCCATGGGAAGAATATTCCTATACATTCTTATTATTTACAATACAGAGGTCCATTTTTCAATGACGCATATTAGATCATTGCATAACACTGGAGGTGTTTGGAATGTTTTTGAGTAACAGAAACCTGCAATTTTACAATGCATATCGTCTGAAAAGGAATTCTCTTGTCGATAGAAATTCGTGCATTATGAAGAGCCTACTTTTTGAGATCTTTGTTGTTACATAAAAAACTGTATTAAATTGATCACCTTTCTCGTACGCATGACAAATTACCAACTGATTTTTATCATTGATTTAATATCGACACGTTTTCATTTAACAATACGATTAGTATTTTCATAGAAAATAAGTATTTATCGTACATGTACATATATGATAATGCGCGTAAACGCAATAAATGCGATAAATGTAATAAATGCATTTGCTGTGTGTTGCAATATGTACCCGTATCAAAACACATATCATGACGTTTATTCTATATACATTTGTATATGCACCAAATATGTCAGCTTCATTCTTGTTTGTTTTCTGAAATTGTATTTAAAGATAAAAGGTGACATTAAAATGCAAACTTAAGCCGCGATTACACTATCAAAGTTTTCTTGGTCAAAGTCCGTCAAAGAAAACTTGGCCAAAGATTTCTTTGACAAAGTCGTCTGTTTACACTATCAAAGTTCTTTGACGACTTGTACAAGAAAACGCGGTAGATATGCACCAAACAAAAATGAATCCTGCCAATATTGTAAATATTTCTCATGAAAACACTTTAGTTTTTGTTTGTAATTGCTTATTTGAGTTATTACATAATATGGACACGATTTCAAGGAAATTTTCCCGTGATTTCTAAAATTATCGCAGATGAAATTCACTGCATCGCATCTTTTGTCTTTGTCTCTATGTTCTTTAGTTTTAACAATTTTAAATTGCTTTTACTTCTTTCTTCATTATTTAAATACTTCTGATGTCATTTTAAATCTCTATTCTGATTGGTAGATTCCCATCAAAGTCCGTCCAAGTTTCAAGAAAAATAGGATGGAGTTCTATTCCGTCAAAGTCCATCCAAGTTCTTTGACGAACTTTGATCAAAGTTTTCTTGGATAGTTTACACTATCAAACTTTGCGTCAAAAACTTTGACCAAGTTTTCTTGTACAAGAAAACTTTGATAGTGTAAACGATCCAAGAAAACTTTCATCAAAGTTCGTCAAAGAACTTGGATGGACTTTGACGGAATAGAACTCCATCCTATTTTTCTTGAAACTTGGACGGACTTTGACGGGAATCGACCAATCAGAATAGAGATTCAGAATGACACCTGCAGTATTAAGTTTTGAAGAAAGAAGTAAAAGCAATTTAGAAATGTGAAAACTAAATTATGTAGAGACAAAGACAAACAATGCGATGTATGCGCAGTGAATTTCATCCGCGATAATTTTAGAAAGCACGGGATAATTTCCTGGAAATCGGGTCCACATTATTTAATAACTCCAATAAGAAATAACAAACAAAAACTATAATGTTTTCATGAGAAATATTTACATTATTGGCAGGATTCATCTTTGTTTTGGTGCATATCTTCCGCGTTTTCTTGTACAAGTCGTCAAAGAACTTTGATAGTGTAAACAGACGACTTTGTCCATGAAAACTTTGACCAAGTTTTCTTTGACGGACTTTGACCAAGAAAACTCTGATTGTGTAAACGCGGCTTTACAGAGCGCCCAGAGCATGTTCGTTCTTATTTTTAGTGTTTTTGTTTTTGTTTTTGGTTTTTGTTTTTGGTTTTTTTTTATTATGGTTGTTGGTATCTCTGTGAGTGTGGTTTTTTGTGAATTGGTTTGTTTTCCCCAAAACATTCTGAAATATCTGTATCACATATTACACAATGAGCTAGTTGTCTACATTCTGGAATTATTGTCATCTTTTGTGGAGATTCCAGAGGCAAAGACCCCTGGTTCCTCATAACAGCACAACGCTGGACCCTCAAAGGGACACTGAGACCTCTTGCATCCATTTAATTTTGCGCAAGCTACGCTATTGTATATGATCGATTTCGGATTTGTCAACACCTCAGAAAACTCCTCATTTAATTACATGATGACAATGTCCGGATACCTCCCCCAAAGCTGTACCTATTTGACATCATTTCTAGCACGAATATTGCTATTTACAATGGATCAACGTCTAAAACTGAACCCACTTCAAACATATGGATTGCTACTTCAGATAAGTAAGAATTCATTTAGGTTGAAACATCTACACGGATTATATTAGGATATGAATCTATTACTTAATCACTTATCTAATATGACACTCTTTTTCCCCGAGGGAAATGGAAAAGCTTTCAATTTACTGAAAATCGATACATTGTCCAGCATTACAGCCTATTCTGACGTATGAATTATGCTTCTTTAGTCACCTAACATATGGGGGGTTTAATACTTCAAATATCACAGGATGCAATATTATGTTATTTTGAAATAAATAGAGCATTGAATAGAAAGAATTATGATTATTGAAACAATTATACCAAAGAGATGGAAATTAAGTTCGAGTATTGGACAATAAACAAGTAGTAAGCAAAATATATAACAATAAAGTATGAATTATCATAACATTATTAACGTTTGGCATGGTTTATTTAATTTGAAAATGATAAAATGCTATAAAACCAAGAAGAAAACGGCATAAAATAGCATAAGTTACGGAAATATACATGTAGGCCAAATGTCAAAACACATTTTAAGATTATTATTTCAATTATCAACCTTCTGGTTGTACATTGAATTATCTATTCAATACATTTCTAGACCAAGTCCACCGTATTAAACTTAGCGCCTCTTAAAATCCTATAAAAATTATGACTTTTGTGATCAGAATTCACTATACACCTGTCAGACTTAAGGTCTATCAAGAGATGACAAATATAGAGAGATTTGATCTAACATAAACATGGTAAAAGTAAGAATACATTTTTAAAAAATACAAAAATTAAAACGAATATTAATGATACATGCAGATAAATCAAATCTATGTTAACTTGGGAAAGCTAAAGGGACTAATTGAACAAAAGATGACAGAATTTACAAAGTTAACATCTATCAAAACTATGTCATGGAATCAAATTTAAGAAACATATGTCTACAAATATAATTATTTCTCACGATATTCTGTACAAAAAAAGACTTGCTATATACTTATTGAGCATTTCATCAGTAAAAACAAAGTTTAACACTCAAAAACATAAATTTTCGAATCTTTGTCCTGTACGAAGAGAACAACACAGATGTCCGACTCCTAGTGCAAAGAAATGTTGGTTTTTGAATTTTACAATGACCAAGGGTCAACTTGTGTGTATTTGAATGTTTTACTTTTTTTATTTGAATCTTCCCTTTCATCTGGAAGAAATTTCTAATTTTAACTGATTTTTAAGGTGTAATTAATGATAGTCAGCAATCGGTGTCGGTCTTTACTTGATCTTAAGTGATCTTGCATACATCATTGACTAGATAATGAAAGGTGATAACGAAAATTTTGATTTACGGTTACTGCAATTAGACTGGTATAAAATAACACAATAAATAGACCTTAAAACATCAAAAGTCGAAAGGTAGAAGATGTGTGAACACAAATCAGTGATCAAACAGAAATTTAATCATTTACTTTAAAATTATGTAAACATTTAATACATTTGCATTACAGTTTGCATTTATCGATGAAATACGTTCTCACTTTCAAGTTTTAGTCAATACTGGAAGTTAAACTCACAATCTGTCGTATCTAACACGAAGCAATATTCTTCAATATTAGAACACTTAATTGCATTCTGACAATTTACTTTCCCCCACTGTTTATACTATTTTTTTAATTTCTTTATCTTCTATATATATTCACAATAATCTTCACATTGAAAATTTATTATTTTCTTTATAAAAAATTAGCAATATACTCTAAAAAACGTCGCGAATAGACCTACAAACCCAATCAATGTTCTAATAAAATACTGTTTTAGTCTTGCAAAGCTTTTGTAAAAACTTTCAGGACTAAATCATTATGATATAAATTTCTGTCATCAAATAATGGTATATTATTACTTTACCTTTCAATGTATTTAGATGACATCTTTCAGCGCCCGATATCCTCTTCACAAGACAAGATTTATTTGATACGTGGTTATAAATGGTTTAGAAAAAAAAACCGCAAAATAAGAACTGCAACAGAAATCTTTATTTATCGTCCGTCGCGAAATCGTATAATCTCGGATGGTGCTTAAACATCCAACAAAAAGTATCCTTTAGTGAAGTTTCCCGTTTTGACATACAACCCTGTAATCCCAAGAAAACGATTACTGACGCGAATTAATCGAGACCTCAGTCACCGAAGAATAAATTTTCTCGTCTTGCAGTAAGAGCCAAATTTTTCTGCCCTTAATTGCTTCGTTACAAATCATATGAGCAAATATCCACGAGTTCCTTAGCAAGTACACGACAATGTCCCGCGAAGCCGTTTATCAAGATAAATACAATAGCTAACCCGAAGTGACACGAATACTCGTATTTATTCATAGAAAAATTGATTCGATTGGTTCCGATGGACATAAATGGTAAATACTGGCAGAACATGACAAGACAAATTAGATTGCGTGTCTACCACGACAAAGAGACAAAAACAGGTGTAAAGCAATGTAGTACTGTAGCAATTTCTATGTGTATCCGAGTCAATTAGGGCATCTTGTGACCTTTGCAAAGCCGCGCGTTCTTTGCTGCAAAGAAGATACCTGAATTTTATAAAAAAAAAATAAATAAATAAGAGGGCGCTTATGAAATAAATTTGTCTGAAAATCACTTTGTCTTGAAGTACCACTGATTAGCATTTGCTAGTCGAATCAAGTTACTTACATAATGCAAATCTAAGTTCAATATACAAGTAGGAGGCTCAAGTGATATTTTAATTTATCCCGCAATATTATTAGGCAGCGGACGAATGAATGTCACGACTTAGCAAGGAAAATTTGTAATGTTGAAGCTGAAGTCGTCACGTTTGTAAAATATTCACGTATTCAGGTAACCATTTTCTTCATAAGATAACATGAGAACTAATGATGAAAGAAAATAGGGTACCCATAGCAAAACCAATGCATAAACAGAGAGCAGACACGCACAAAAAGAGACGGAAATGGGGAAAGGAACACCAAGTCACATCATAGAGACATCAAACACAAATGGTTATACATAAACATGAAGTAAAGTTGATGAATAAATGGTTTTAAAGTTATCAACAAAATTTGGATTATTAATTGAGAGCAAGAAATCGATATATTTTTATGTAGGATTGAATTGGAGTTCTAGGTGTTTCTTTCCAAGAGACAGCAAAAACTGAACAAACTCGGCTTCGTATGAGTATAGAAAAAAAATCAGCAAGATGTTACCCCCATAAAATTTCCTCAATTTTCTGAAGACCAATGTACAAAACACCACAAATATGTAATCGATTATGAAGTTAAACATTTTGTTTACCGTTTTTCGTGTGTATTTATTATTAGAATAAGAATTTTCTGTCACAAATTAAGTTTTATGGTCACCAAAAACAATGCAAGTTTATTTGCGATTGCTATTTTCGCTAGCCAAGGTATGTGGAATAAACTCAGCAATTATTAGAATTAATACTTTGCAAAGGAACAAGGATCAGATTGAAATGGAGATGAGTCACTAGTTGCCTTGCCCTTATGACGAAGACGTCATAATTTGAACTTGCTATGTAATTGCGTATTGCATGCTTTTTGAATACACCAAAAGGCATGGAGCTACTCACGTAAGAATATATTTTTTTTAATTTTGAAGTTGAAGTTTTCATACACGTATTGTTAATTCCCAAAAAACTCTGAATTCCTCATTTTATTATTTCTCATTAGGTGGATCTGTGATAATATTTTTTTCATTTGGTGGATCTGAGATACTATTTTATAATATACGGATTTTGTTCTGAGAGCTAGGCGTCTTTCAGATAAGCTTCTCAGTCAGGTGTCCAGGTAGAGTCACTGAGGAGTCACTGAGGAAGATCCATGGTCGATATGGGGAACTCGTCATACACTATGATGTCCCAATCTCCAGAATGGTGGATGATATTCTATCATAGACCATTTTATGTCTTCCGAAATGGATGTAACCGGATGTGAGAGTTCTACCGAATTGAAGCGGCGGGTGTTGCATGAAAGCAAGAGATGCTTACTCTACCTGGACACCTGGTCTCAATCCAATATCGGGGGTTCGCTTCTTTTCATATGGTGGAGGTTATTGTTTGTTTGCTTTGGTTCCTGTTTTATCCTAATTTTGTACGCCTTCGGTTTCTAATTTTCTGAATCATCATTTGTGCTGTATACAGGGATATGGTCATTATCCATATTTGTCATGAAGCCATGAAATGACTTTCATGGTTTAAGGCCAAAAGTCATAAAAAATGGATGAAACCATGAAATGACTTTCATGGATTAAGGTAAAAAATCATTGCGAAAGGATGAAACAATGAAATGACTTTCATTGATTAAGGTCAAAAGTCCAAAATGTTTGAGTCGGAGTGAGTTTACGAAACCTACGTGTCCATTTCATGATAATTATATATCTCTATAGTGTATGTTAAATATGGATTGCAAGCGTAAGATGCGCCTTGCGTTGACTTGTTATTACTTATAATTGTTAATCAATGTCAGTATACTCAAAGTGTGGAATGTACATAAAAGTGTGATGAACAAAATGTACGGAAGTAAAGGGAAGTGAACAAAAAAATCAAACGATTTAATGTCAGGGTTGACAATATAACTGGTCTTTTCAGACATATCGATAGGAGTTAACTTACTTCAAATTGGCTTAATTTGTTCATATGGACCTTATAGGTGATTTATTTTTTGAGAACAATAATATTGTTACACGTCTAAAACCTCCCACATTGATTGTTCCTGAGGGAAAACATTAATTCAAATGGCAACAATGCTGAGCCAAATTGTACGTCCCATGACAAATTTGTTGGCAGCGAATATAGATCGATGTATAATTCTTTTTCGTAAAATTAAGCAGAACACACAACATGCATTGCAATGGGTGTTTATTTTTTCCTAAGAATGACCCCTCCCGTAACTTTGCCTTTTGATCTCCGTTCTTTAGAGTCGATATGTTATGAAAGGATTCAATACCATCTAGCTTGTCTGATGTTGTGTTTTGTTGTTATATTCCTGACATTATTTCTTTTACCGTATTGAATTTTTAAAAAAGGACAGAAAAATCGAAATTAACTCAATAAAAAATGTAAGGAGAGTTTTACATACATTTTTGCTCAATTATTAATTCGATACAATCGAGGAATCGATAATGATTATGAGTTGAACAGTTCTATACAAAAGGCTTAGAAAGGTTGAAACCAGACTGTTTATTTTATCTCACATGAATACATACATAGAAGACAAAGAAAAAAAATTAGACATGCAGCACTGTCAATATGACGCGTTTTAATGACGTGGTCGATGTCGTTGTATTCAAAACATTTGTCATGCGACTTTTTAACTTCAAAGGAAAGTGCCGACTACTGTATTGAATACCATTGCTTTTTCATCTCTATCTAATGATTGGTAATGTTAAACGTCTTCAAATTCAATAACTGATTTAAGAACAGATGAATTTGCAAAATGGTCCAGACATGCACGTTTCGGGTTCTTAACCCTCGTCAATATAAAAATTGTAAGATGGCCAAAGAGTGTGAAAAATATTATGTCAAAAAATGTACCGAAAAGCATGGCAGGGTGGGTGGGATATGATGCTACAGGACCCACGTTTTAGAAATTTCAAGATTTTTGATAACAGAAATTTTCGAATGCGTTGAAGAGACAGACGATTACCCGAAGACTGACAAATGAAAGCTTGAATGATGGCGCAATCAGAAATCAAAAGAAGTGATCAATTTTTGCTAGGAACCACCACAGCTTTTTTGATAAACAAGATGTATGACATGAGGGAAAAGGAATCACATACAAGAATGACCAGCTTTATTCATTGAACCTTCCAGCACTGCTTTTTATTTATAGAGTGAAAAGGAAGGATACCCAATTAGCTTGAAAATGTAGCTTATCATGTATCAATTTGTTCAGTGTCACTAGAGGCTAAATCAAGATCTAAAGTGCATGTGTTAATAATTGAAGAATATCATGGAAATAGCTGTAAATTTATGCAAAAATGAACGCAATTGGCAAAGTGATTAGAAGGTTTGATTGAGTATGATATACTTTAGTTTGAGTCACTGAAGAAATATTTATAGTGTAATTCGTAGTACTTCAGAAGCACCAGAAGCTTTCCGATAAATTATAAATCGCAAGCAGCGGGAAAGCTTGTTAAAATTACTAGTACTTTTAGTTTTTACAATAAATAGAAATAATAACTATTATGCAAAATACTTTTCTCTGAATCCAGTAAATTAAACGTAAACACAAAAACCAAACCCAGGATTGAAATGAACTCAGAATAAAATTCAGAAAGCGACTAGCAAAGCAATCATAAAAAAAAAAAAAAAAAACAAAATAAAACAATCGATACATCTGAAATATTCTGCAAAGTAGCAAAAGCAAGAAGGAAATAAAAATCATGTGCATGGGGTGACTAAGTATCTTCGGATTGCAATCAAAGAAAATGTCCAACCCGGTGATGGAATGCGTCACATTGTGTTGGTTCGATGGCTCTTATCTAAAATTACTTTCATGGTCGTGAACAATTAGATGTAATTTTGCTGTATATTTTCATTGAAAATTTTATACAAATGAGGAATATGCAATGCAAAAAACTGAAATGTATAAATAAATAATAATAATAATAAATAAATAAATGAACAAAAGAAAAATAAAACAACACACTCACACACAAATTATTCTATGGAATAGTTCATGTTATACATGTAATTGTCATCAATGCTCAAGGAGTACTCTTGAAAAATGACCCGTTTTCCTTCTTGTTCACTGATATTTCCTTATTTCACTTTAATTGAGATATAAACACCGATATTTGACACTATAAGACGATATTGTTCTAATCTTTTTATGTAAGATTTGAGAAAAGTTACAAAATTATTCCCAATTGACTTGTAATATTACATTATCATTCAGAAATTGGACACTATAACCGTTCTTTTGTCGATGTAACCTTTATGTACTTTTCCAGGAAGTATTTTTTATCTACGTTTTCTGTTATATCAGTTGCTATGGGACTTGAAGCGTAATTTCTAAGAATAAAATCAAGAAAATAAAAAAACTTACCTCCACCACTGAAGGGAACAAAACATAGATTCAGAAATAAGATGCACTTTTTAAACGAAGATAAAAAGACACCTGTTCCTCGACTTGCAACAAAAGTTGATATGTAATATGTTATATATGTACAAGGACAACGTCTATTGATAATTGCTATTATTAGCACATACAAAAATTATCTTTCAACAGATAATTGACTTTATCTGTCAAGAATTGTTGTACCGTCATTTTACATATTCTTGGCACTTGGTTGTTGATTTTTGTGAGAAAAGTTGTCAAAATGTTTGTTTTATTCATGAGTCCCATTTCTATAATTTGATAGTGTGAACAGTTTCTGTCTTGGATCAATACGCTAAGTTTACTGTACAATTCGAACATTAACATCTGGGAAGAAAATAAGAACTAGATTCCGGACATTCAAGAAATATTGTCATTTTACCTTTAAAGATTTGAGCGGGAATCTTCGTGCAAAAAAAATCACTGTATGATGACATCGTAAACATGAAAATAAGAGTTGTAATGTGAGAAGATATAAAACTAGAAAGGTTTCTTGTTGCGGTTGCAACAAGAGTGTCTTCCTACTATACAATTTTTGGTTTGGAAATATGAAGAACGTCACATTACATGTATTTATATTATATATTTAAGTTTTCAAATAGCAGTAACATTAAATTTTCAAACCAATAATTGTTGGTGAGCAACCATTTGATTTGGGGGGGGGGGGGGCAGGAATTCTATTGCCAGCCGGTAAAATTTTTTCAGCAATTTTCTGAGCAGGCCATTTTTTTCAGCCATTACCAGAGTCGGAGAAAAATTTTCGCCGGTTCTTCGGGCCGGATTTAAACAAATTTTCAAATGTTGTGAATGTCTGTGTAAGTTAAACTCCCCGCTGTTACAGAGTATGAGTTAATAACCGTTCCTTCAGATGTCTCTTTGCAATTAGCGAATTTCAGACAGATTGTATGATGTTTAAATAGAACCTTTTCTAGATTTTTGTGCCTATGCGTATTAGGTCTCTGGTAGATACAGCTATGTGAACAGTTTGTATTTATATTAATTAATTTTTTGACTTTAAATTGTCTGGCACAAAGGGCCAGCAAAAATTTCCATATCATGCAATGTATCCTTACTTTTGCATGGTCCGGGAAAAAAAAATTGCCGGCCCTTTGGGCCGGAATATTTTTTTCAGCATTTTTCAGAGCCGGGATTTTTTTTTTTTTTTGCAAATTCTTCCTGCCCCCTTCCCCATAAAAAAGGCGAGCTCGTAGCTGTAGAACCAATTTTCTTGAGAAGAGAAATGGTAATAACAAGTTACGTTCAATATATATATATAAATACCATGAGGTTCTCGCTGTGCAGGTTCAAATTTGGAACCCCCCCCCTTCCCTTTTTTCAAAGTTTATTTTGAATTTCCATCATGGCGACATCGTTCAATATAAACAGAACTGTTTTCGAAAAACGAGGGGAGGGAAGAATGTTGGAGAAATTGTTCAGCAATTTGTAAATAAACCAACCGAGAATTATGTTCGAACGTTTGCTAGAATTAGAAATTAAACTTGATGTTCAAAATATAGTTATTGAAGTTTAGAAACAGGTTTGTATGTAAGAAATCGGAATCAAACTACCACTTTGTGTGTGTAAATTCTGGTTTGTAGCTGATCTCTTCTAAATTAATCAACTGTTTTAAAATCAAATTGTGTATATCGAAATGTATTTATGAAATGCATATTCATCATTGCCGTGAAATCGGAATTTGAAAATCTCAACACTGCTTTTCTCGAGTCGGACTCGGACTACCAATTTTAGTGTGCGCCCGATCTGTTGGCGTGAAGGTGTATCGAAATACCCAACTCAAAATTTCGATGCTCATATCTTTTCAACAGTAAGAGATAGGAAAATCAGAAAGACTAAATAAGACAGATATATGGATAAAAAATAATAATATTGAAATTTTTAGGAAACTTCATAAGCTTAATTTTTGTTTACTATTATAAGCAAAAAAGTGTCTTCCTCCTATGAACTTCTGAATTTGGAAATATGAAGGACGGTGAAGGATGTCATCGTAATAAATCGTTACAGTGTGCATCTAGCATTTCATATCTTGCATGGCTGTCGACTTTCAAAAAGAATGGAAATTGTAGATAGCAAAATACGAGATATTTAAGCTTACAAATAGCAAAACATGAAATTTTCGGTCCTTTTGAGTAATTCGACGCTCCCGTCAAATATTTGAATCTACTAAGAAACATGATAAAAAAAATAACAGAGACCAAAAATAAAAAAGACCAATCTAGCTTTTACTCCAAACGTAACGTTGGAGAACTTTCATTGTCCTAGCTTACAGGGTTCTTGAGAAATCGCTGATCCAATTTTCCACGGTTACGAAAACAATAGGTCTTCCGACGGAAGTCGGAAGACCTAAAAATATTTAGGATGAGAGCATTGATGTGAGATCATAATCTATTACTAAAAGAATAACTAGACTGTTTTCCTGCATGTAAGCATGATATGCTTACTCTTCCTTGGTACCTAGTCTAACTCTCATATTGGGAGTTCGCTTCTTTTCATGTGGTGGAGGTTTTTCTTTGTTTGCCTTGGTTTCTGTTTTATCCTGCTTTTGTATGCCCTCGGTCTTTGATTTAATTTCTGAATTATCGATTTTGTACTGTTTATGAGGATATGGTCATTATCCATATTTTGTCAATTCAGATATGACAAGGTTCGAGTAATTTATGAGATTTTGACTGTATCAGGCATTGTGTCCTGTAATCGCGGTGTTCAGTATGAAGTTCTCGAAATGATGCTGATACAAAACTGTTGGTTTGACAAGTACCGTCTATGAAACTCTTTCGATTAATTCGGGATTACATCTACGGCGAGCAATTGTCCTTTAACAATTCCCTTTTACGTTATCGCACCTTAGAGTCATTTTAGATAGTGATTTAATCGTCTTTATTGTAATGTGCCGGGTAAGGCTCCTATAAATTATACATATTTTCTAAAAAAGGTGATGATGCCCTGAGGACAGATAGAAGAATCCCAAGGCTTTAAAATCAATGGCGATAACTCAACCAAAGTATTTGTATATGTTAAAAAGAACTATACGCAAAAATAAAAGCTTCAAAAGTTTGTTTTTCTTCCTTCACAATTATAATCTCTTACCTGTTGGCATTATTTAGTTTTTAGAAAATATATCGTTTGTAGTACTTTACCAGGCATGACGAAATGCCTCTTTGTACATCAGATACCTAAAGGTTAATCCATCTTTGATTCGTCTTATTCTGTTTATAATATCAACTCGAAAAAAAAGCATAGATATGCTATAAATCCTTAAGTTGGTATTTAATGAGTACAGTGCTTACAATTTTTTAAACGTTCACCAAGTTCAAGAAGAAAGGAGGGGATCCCCAACAAGACTCGGTTGCAACACACCAAACAAACAAAGTGAAAACACAGAGAAGACACATACAGCAAGAGACAAGGAACAGCAAACGAGACATCAATCATCGAAAAGACAACACATAAACCAACGAGACCCATAGGCAATCGGCTCCGCATTAAGACTTAAGAAGTTTCTGATACATGTAACTAAATCCTTCATCTTTTGCTACATTTGAATTCATCAGAATCCGTTTGATCTTGGAGGATATTTGTATACACGTGTCTGGTGCATGTAAATTGATTTGGAATTTTCTTCAAGAAGGTAGAGAGTTGGAACCCTTCGACAATATTAACATAGACACTTATTTCACGTTGCAGTGTGGAGCAGTTAAAATCGTTCTCCATGACCTTATGTTTGTCAAGTGTATTAATTACTTCTTTCCAGCTCTGTCACCTGAAAGAAGCTTTGTTTTGAAACATAAAATATATATTTTTTTTTTTGCTATTTCGGATACAAGCCATTTCACCGATAAATATCATCGAAATTAAAGGAGTTTAACATCTTAGCACCATCCCTCCAATGCTATTTTGAACATAGATTTTATTTGGATATGCTACTGAATCGACACTACAGGAAATTTGGAGCCGCGCGCTCTCTGTAATGTAAATGTAAAAAATCTAACTTCAAAAAATTGAAGAGGGCGCTACTGAAACTATTTATGGTGGCGCCGCTGAAAGCATCACTGATGAGAATTTAAAGTGATATTAGAACATATGAGATAATATTTTTACCTAAAACTTTCCCTAAAATTAAACCATAATACGCCAATATAGTTTTCAGCTCTTACCGCACACATGCGTAAATCAGTTTTGAAGTTGCTATTTTTAGCCATTTACAGAAACCCTGATTCTATAAATGATCACTTCCGGTAAATATGATGGAGAAACTTATGACGTAGATAGTTGTACATGAAAGACGAAAGTAGTGTAAACAATGCAATGTACCGTTGAGGTATTGAAGCTGAGTTCGCATTCAATTTGCTCAGTTTCACATCTTTTGATAATTTCTTGATCATGTCGAGTAAAAATATGTAAATGTTTAATGTTAGTAATTTTCATGCGACCAAGCATCTGTCCGTGAAAAAAGGGGGGAGGGGGAAAGGGTCTCCTCCCGGGCACCTGATCCCACCTCTGGCTTGCTAGGGGTCCGTCGATGGTCACTTTTGTGCTCTATTGTGAGTGCTGTTGAGATTGTTGTCAGGATCTTCTTTAACTCATTGGGATGGACGATTTCACACATGATGTCACATCATATTTTCTGTCTGTCCTATTTTACTATTTGTTCTAAACACGCACGATTTGAAACTATGGTTGAATATACAGCCCGACCTGTTTCAAACCGGCGCAGAAGAGGGGGGGGGGTAAACTTGGAATGCGTGCGACTGGAGTTTCAGACCGGGAGGTCCCCTGCCCATCCTTTTATTGAGCTTAGTGTACTACCTATATTCATATTGTCATATACATTCACTTTAATGACAAATGACAGATGGAGATATCTTTGACATAGACGGATTCAGGAATCTGAAATAGGGAGGGCGGATCGCAGTGGACATTGAAAACAATCTTTCAGAGAAGCGTAGGAAGGGGGTGAGGGGTATAATGACTAAAACAAAACGTTATTAATTTATTTTTACATATATTTTTTTGAATTCATCTTTATAGATAATTATTTCAAAATTCACCTGCATTGGTGCAAGGGATATAGGGTAGACCTTATTTCACGAACTCCCCAGTGGGTAAAACACTCAATAAATTTAAATATTATTCTGAGGCTCCAAGTCGATGTCACGGAATCTATTTTAATGAAAATAAGGATCAAATTTTATTCTTTCAATATAAATGGTCACACTTTTAGGTATTAACAACAATTCGACATTATTTTTTTTAAATCATTAAGTTATGGTCACAGCTAGCGGTTTTTATGGAATAACATAATAATAAAAGAACGAAGCAATAAATTATACTGATCTGAAAACGTTTTCATGAGAGGCTCTCTCTCTCTCTCTCTCTCAACGACTCAAAACGGACAAAATGATATGTGTGTGTGGGGGGGGGGGTGTTACCCCCGCAAACCACGATCTAATATTCGGCAAGTGCTAGATCCATAATTCCATATGTAGATACAGAATCTATCAAAATATTGGCCAGCACGATTAATATTTCTTAATCAGAATATAAATTATGTCAAACTTCTGTCCTGAATCTACAGGTGATCGCCAGCCATGAGCATGTTTAGAAATGGTGCGCCCTTTATTTATTTATTTCATTTCTTTGTTTATTTATTTTTTTGCGCAATAAAAAAAACTATGTTTTAGATATTGATTGTTTTATTCTTGAAATGGTAACAACATGCGTATACACATGTGCATGTAAAGGCAATCACTTTGTCGTGTACAACTTCTGACGTCATTTACTGAGACCCACAAAGAATACAGTCGATCCCGAAAATTTATTAGGTAAATTGACAAAAATGTCGATTTCCTCTAAAACCAGGAATTTTTTTCTGTGCTTACAGCATGAAAAATTTCATTTTTAAAAAGCTAATGCTATATACTATTTTCACATATGTTCTAATATCAATTTAATATTCGAAACACGTGTCTGGTGCATGTAAATTGATTTGGAATTTTCTTGAAGAGGGTAGAGAGTTGGAACCCTTCGACATTATTTCATTTTGTTCAATATGGTTAAAAACATGAATTCAGGATAACCACACAATCTGTTACTAACGTGGCTGATGGCCGTCTTAAGTCGGCACCGATTGCCAATGGGTCTCGTTGGTTTATGTGTTGTCTTTTACGTTCGATGTTTGATGTCTCGTTTGCTGTTCCTTGCCTCTTGCTGTAGGTGTCTTCTCTGTGTTTTCACTTGGGTTGTTTGGTGCGTTGCTGTTGGTGCTGCAACCGAGTCTTGTTGGAGATCCCCTCCTTTCTTTCAGATTAAATAACATAAATATATGCAAAAATATAGACAGGTATATTAGCTTCTGGTCAACGTTTCAAATTTATCTGTTCTTAATGATGCTATTCAATTTGAAGACGTTTACCTTCACAATATATTAAGTTTTGACTTAAAGGAAGGAAAATATCTTTCAAAGTTCAGAACGAGTCCAAAAGTTGATTGCCATGTATTTTAACACAGAAAAAAATAGAATCTTTCTGCTTCAAATGTAAAATTAAAGCATAGATATATATGCCATAATTTCTGATGTTGGAATTCTCCAAACGCATTTTAATGTGTGTTTACTACTTTGCTTTGATATAACCAGAGGGCGCTACTAAAATGAATTTTGGCTGTGTCTAACAATCACTCTGGCTGGAAGCATCACTGATGAGGATTTAATATCCGAAACACGATTCTGGTGCATATTACATTGGTTCCATATGTTGAAAGATTGGACAGTCACGTGACTATCAATTTACAATTTTAGTTACATGTATGCACAACAAAGCAAAACTTGGACATGTAGCCAAGTTCGATCCATTTCTGTTGGACGTTTCTTCAAACACATTCGAAAATTTCTGTTCACAAAATTTTCTCAAATTTCTGAAACCTGGGTACTGTAGCATCATATCCCAGTCATCCTGCTACGTCTTTCGATATATTTTGGACATAATTTCCACATATTTTGGCCATATCCCGTTGTTTAGATTGATGATTACTCACGAGGATTAAATACCCGAAACGCGCATGTCTGGTCCATGCTGTAAATCAATCTGCTTTTAAATGACGCTAATGAATTTGAAAACGTTTAACATTTGCACCACTTGGTGAGTGTAACTGCTGTTGGACTAGGAGTTCCCGAGGGCATGTGTAGCAAAGTTCGATCAATTTCTGTTGGTCGTTTTTTCAAAGTTCGAAATTGTCTGGGTCCTGTAGCATCATATCCCAATCATCTTGCTACGTCTTTCGGTATATTTTGGACATAATTTTTACATATTTTGGCCATATTCCATTGTTTACATTGAGGATCACTGACGAGGGTTAAATATCCGAAACGTGCATGTCTGGTCCATGTTGTAAATTAAATGGATTTTAAATGATGCTAATGAATTTGAAGACGTTTAACATTTACAAACTCTTAGCACGAGAGAAGAAATGGAGTTCTTCCATAACCTTTTGAAAATGCTATTCCATAAAATAATAATCCTGTCATCAGTCCGTTTTCGTTTATCCGGTTCCGCTTGAAATTGTCCTTTTTCCAGGTGGGTTTTATTGGGGGGGGGGGGGGGGTTGTTAAAACTTTCACTCTTGAAACGGCCATGTAAGCCTAAAGTAATAAATAAAACATAATAGATAAATAAATACATTAAATGAATAAATAAATAAATGCATTGAAGAAAAAATAGATAAATGCAACAAAAGAAAATTCAAGAATAAGTAAGTAAATAAATAAATAGATAAATAGATAAATAAAACATGTAAATAGAAAAGAATAAACGTGCAATGAAGATAAAAAGCTCCAATCTGACACCAACTTTACATCCTAATGACCGAGATTTTCAGAAACTAGTCTTATATCCGATAAAAGAATCCAAATATATTTTCATCACATCAATATCCCAAAAGTAATTAAAATTTCAAGTACACGACCGTTCATTGCGGTTTTCTAAATCAATCTGATCATTTGAGCTAGGAGAGTTAAAGAATATGCGACGCAGGGTAATCAGACACGCTTTATCACCTCTTTCATTGGAAACCAAATGGTCAATGTTTAGGTATGATATGTGCCTCAAACAATTCATTCTTAGATCTATCGGATATTTTTAAGAATGAATTGTTTTCGGCATATATCCAATACATAACCTAACAGGTTTTGCCTTAAAGGATGGAAAATACCTTGCAAAGTTCAGAACAAGTCCAACATTGAATGCCTTGAATTCTAAGACAGACTAAATATAATTTTTCTGCTTCAAATGCAATTGTATCAAGCGCGGATCTAGAGGGGGGTCGGGGGGTCCGGACCCCCCCCCCCTGGAATTTTCGAAGCATAGTTTGATAACGCTTTTAAATTTACATATTTCATAAGATTAAGTACCGATTCCCCTTTTTTGTTATGACATTTGAAAAATAACATGAATTTGTATTTAAAATCTTTCATTTTTATTCATTTTTTGGTCCACATTTCAAAATTTTCCCGGGCTCGCGTACGCTCATTGCATATACATATCAATTTCAAATGATGCTTACCTTTGCAACCCTTATACATTGAACATCTTTGTCAATAAGCAAGTACAATTAACTGAATAAATACAGTAATAGAGGATGCAAATAGTATTATTGTCTGTCCTTTTTAGCTCACCTGAGCCATAGGCTCAAGTGAGCTATTGTCATAGTGTTGCGTCCGTCGTCCGGCGTCCGGCGTCGTCGTCGGCGTCGTCGTCGTCGTCGTCCGTCGTCGTAAACTTTTCACATTTTAAACTTCTTCTCCAGAACGGCTGAAGGGATTTTGATGAAACTTGGTAGGTATGAAGTACTCATGGTCCCCTACAAGTGTTGTTGTTTTTCGTCCGGATCTGTCAACAGGTGGCGCCACCACAGCAAAAAGTAGGTCACGGGGGGTACCCTCCTTTGACAAACTTCTTCTTCAGAACCGAAGCATGTATCGACAAACCGAAAGCATCAGGATGATCTAGAGAGATGTCTTAAGAAGTGTTGTTATTTTTGGTTCCACTTCGAAGTCAAATTTTTGACGCGTTTTTGACGTCTTTTCGGACTTAGTCAGAAATGCACATTTTTGCACTATTTCTTTAAATAACTCAATAAGTGTATGATTTTACACACTCATTTACTACATATTTATCATATTTAACTTACTTAATGCTTTGATATGCATTTTATGCTTAAAATTTATTTTTTTGATTTTTTATGAATTTTTTTCTTATGTAAAAAGGAAGGGGGGGGGGTGATTTTCATACATTTTCTGCTTCTTTTCTATAACCACTCTTCAGATTGTCATGACATTTTGTAGATATGAGGTACTCATGCATGGTACCCTACAAGTGAAAGAATTTTGTCAAGATATCCACTTTTAGATTTTTAAGGAATATTTTTTAAGATTGTACATAGGTATAATGTATGTTTTCCATGCCGAATGGACCCATGGGGATTGGCTTCAAACCCCGACGGGATCCCGACAAAAATTTTTTTCCCTTTTTAGCTCACCTGAGCCATAGGCTCAAGTGAGCTATTGTCATAGTGTTGCGTCCGTCGTCCGGCGTCCGGCGTCGTCGTCGTCGTCGTCGTCGTCCGTCGTCGTAAACTTTTCACATTTTAAACTTCTTCTCCAGAACGGCTGAAGGGATTTTGATGAAACTTGGTAGGTATGAAGTACTCATGGTCCCCTACAAGTGTTGTTGTTTTTCGTCCGGATCTGTCAACAGGTGGCGCCACCACAGCAAAAAGTAGGTCACGGGGGGTACCCTCCTTTGACAAACTTCTTCTTCAGAACCGAAGCATGTATCGACAAACCGAAAGCATCAGGATGATCTAGAGAGATGTCTTAAGAAGTGTTGTTATTTTTGGTTCCACTTCGAAGTCAAATTTTTGACGCGTTTTTGACGTCTTTTCGGACTTAGTCAGAAATGCACATTTTTGCACTATTTCTTTAAATAACTCAATAAGTGTATGATTTTACACACTCATTTACTACATATTTATCATATTTAACTTACTTAATGCTTTGATATGCATTTTATGCTTAAAATTTATTTTTTTGATTTTTTATGAATTTTTTTCTTATGTAAAAAGGAAGGGGGGGGGGTGATTTTCATACATTTTCTGCTTCTTTTCTATAACCACTCTTCAGATTGTCATGACATTTTGTAGATATGAGGTACTCATGCATGGTACCCTACAAGTGAAAGAATTTTGTCAAGATATCCACTTTTAGATTTTTAAGGAATATTTTTTAAGATTGTACATAGGTATAATGTATGTTTTCCATGCCGAATGGACCCATGGGGATTGGCTTCAAACCCCGACGGGATCCCGACAAAAATTTTTTTCCCTTTTTAGCTCACCTGAGCCATAGGCTCAAGTGAGCTATTGTCATAGTGTTGCGTCCGTCGTCCGGCGTCCGGCGTCGTCGTCGTCGTCGTCGTCGTCGTCCGTCGTCGTAAACTTTTCACATTTTAAACTTCTTCTCCAGAACGGCTGAAGGGATTTTGATGAAACTTGGTAGGTATGAAGTACTCATGGTCCCCTACAAGTGTTGTTGTTTTTCGTCCGGATCTGTCAACAGGTGGCGCCACCACAGCAAAAAGTAGGTCACGGGGGGTACCCTCCTTTGACAAACTTCTTCTTCAGAACCGAAGCATGTATCGACAAACCGAAAGCATCAGGATGATCTAGAGAGATGTCTTAAGAAGTGTTGTTATTTTTGGTTCCACTTCGAAGTCAAATTTTTGACGCGTTTTTGACGTCTTTTCGGACTTAGTCAGAAATGCACATTTTTGCACTATTTCTTTAAATAACTCAATAAGTGTATGATTTTACACACTCATTTACTACATATTTATCATATTTAACTTACTTAATGCTTTGATATGCATTTTATGCTTAAAATTTATTTTTTTGATTTTTTATGAATTTTTTTCTTATGTAAAAAGGAAGGGGGGGGGGGTGATTTTCATACATTTTCTGCTTCTTTTCTATAACCACTCTTCAGATTGTCATGACATTTTGTAGATATGAGGTACTCATGCATGGTACCCTACAAGTGAAAGAATTTTGTCAAGATATCCACTTTTAGATTTTTAAGGAATATTTTTTAAGATTGTACATAGGTATAATGTATGTTTTCCATGCCCGAATGGACCCATGGGGATTGGCTTCAAACCCCGACGGGATCCCGACAAAAATTTTTTTCCCTTTTTAGCTCACCTGAGCCATAGGCTCAAGTGAGCTATTGTCATAGTGTTGCGTCCGTCGTCCGGCGTCGTCGTCGGCGTCGTCGTCGTCGTCGTCCGTCGTCGTAAACTTTTCACATTTTAAACTTCTTCTCCAGAACGGCTGAAGGGATTTTGATGAAACTTGGTAGGTATGAAGTACTCATGGTCCCCTACAAGTGTTGTTGTTTTTCGTCCGGATCTGTCAACAGGTGGCGCCACCACAGCAAAAAGTAGGTCACGGGGGGTACCCTCCTTTGACAAACTTCTTCTTCAGAACCGAAGCATGTATCGACAAACCGAAAGCATCAGGATGATCTAGAGAGATGTCTTAAGAAGTGTTGTTATTTTTGGTTCCACTTCGAAGTCAAATTTTTGACGCGTTTTTGACGTCTTTTCGGACTTAGTCAGAAATGCACATTTTTGCACTATTTCTTTAAATAACTCAATAAGTGTATGATTTTACACACTCATTTACTACATATTTATCATATTTAACTTACTTAATGCTTTGATATGCATTTTATGCTTAAAATTTATTTTTTTGATTTTTTATGAATTTTTTTCTTATGTAAAAAGGAAGGGGGGGGGGGTGATTTTCATACATTTTCTGCTTCTTTTCTATAACCACTCTTCAGATTGTCATGACATTTTGTAGATATGAGGTACTCATGCATGGTACCCTACAAGTGAAAGAATTTTGTCAAGATATCCACTTTTAGATTTTTAAGGAATATTTTTTAAGATTGTACATAGGTATAATGTATGTTTTCCATGCCCAATGGACCCATGGGGATCGGCTTCAAACCCCGACGGGATCCCGACAAAAATTTTTTTCCCTTTTTAGCTCACCTGAGCCATAGGCTCAAGTGAGCTATTGTCATAGTGTTGCGTCCGTCGTCCGGCGTCCGGCGTCGTCGTCGTCGTCGTCGTCCGTCGTCGTAAACTTTTCACATTTTAAACTTCTTCTCCAGAACGGCTGAAGGGATTTTGATGAAACTTGGTAGGTATGAAGTACTCATGGTCCCCTACAAGTGTTGTTGTTTTTCGTCCGGATCTGTCAACAGGTGGCGCCACCACAGCAAAAAGTAGGTCACGGGGGGTACCCTCCTTTGACAAACTTCTTCTTCAGAACCGAAGCATGTATCGACAAACCGAAAGCATCAGGATGATCTAGAGAGATGTCTTAAGAAGTGTTGTTATTTTTGGTTCCACTTCGAAGTCAAATTTTTGACGCGTTTTTGACGTCTTTTCGGACTTAGTCAGAAATGCACATTTTTGCACTATTTCTTTAAATAACTCAATAAGTGTATGATTTTACACACTCATTTACTACATATTTATCATATTTAACTTACTTAATGCTTTGATATGCATTTTATGCTTAAAATTTATTTTTTTGATTTTTTATGAATTTTTTTCTTATGTAAAAAGGAAGGGGGGGGGGTGATTTTCATACATTTTCTGCTTCTTTTCTATAACCACTCTTCAGATTGTCATGACATTTTGTAGATATGAGGTACTCATGCATGGTACCCTACAAGTGAAAGAATTTTGTCAAGATATCCACTTTTAGATTTTTAAGGAATATTTTTGGCCTAGGTCATCTTTGGCACGTATAAAAACGAAAGAAAAAAGGGGGTCATGCATACCTTTTCTGCAAAATTCACTTGTTTAATGACCCCTCCTTCCGAATTGAAAATTTGCTAATTTTTATATATTTTCAAATCGATCTATTGATTACATATAAGGCAAAATCATGTTCAAAACTCAATTTCTACAGACAGCAGGGAATCATACATTGATTTTATGTGCTATTTTTAAATTTTCAATAGTTATGTCCAATGAGGTGACACCTTCTATTCAGCCCGGTTCACCAGTCAAAAGGGAAGGGATTCCCTGCTAAAATGATTAACTGTAGTTACACCTTCGACGTATATCAAGAGGGATCGCCGACTCTAAAAATAGCACAATATGTTCACGTGTCCGCAGCGCCCCCACCGGGAGGCATAGAAAGTACTTTCACTTTCAATATACGTACCGAAACAACGAAGCGCCGTGAAGGTAAGTCAGCGATTTTTCACATAAATTAGATTAGTAACACCGGTTATGTTAAAACAAATACATGATGGTATAGTTCTTGAAGTAATCAATTCCTAGGTTTAAATTATTTTGATGTATAAACATGTTTTCGAGTTGGATCTAGGCCTATGGCTATGTATTCATATACGTAGTGTGACATGTTACTTGCTGCATGCTGATTTGGTTAAATATCCCATAGAAATTCAATATTAGGACTATAAGTAATATTTCGCTCTGAGCGACTATTGCATACAAAGATATATCTGCAAATGGGGGGGGGGGGGGGGGGGGGTATGAGTTGTTTGCATTAATAGTCAGAAAATTTGATTTGGAGGGGGTTGCAAGGGAAAAAGTTATTGCAGTGGTAAGTCAAGTCTTAAAGATTCAAGTGTATGAAAATATTCCATTTTAATTCATCTTCAAAAAAAAAAATATTGTAAAAGTCCTAGTGAGTGTCTTTGGAAATAAGCTTTGTAAAAGCTTAAATGGGCTATCCTTGGATATAAATCAAAGTTATTTGGTGAAATAGTTCAAATTTTATTATTGAATATAGATTTATTGTCTCTATAAGAACAGAGAGATCTGAACTAAAATTTACATTTCTAATGTCACTTATTATTTTATACTTACTTGGTTTTGTGTATTCCTTGTGACAATACCTTTCCATTGATACCAAAATTTTGACCTCGTGACCATAACCTTGACCTTTGACGTACTTCTCAAAAACTTAAACATTGCGCATAACTTTTGATTGGTTAGTGATAGGGCTTTCATATTTTACATGTGTATTCCTTGTGACAAGATATTTCCATAGATACCAATATTACGCTGACCCTGACCTCTCACATACTTAACAGAAAATGGCGTTTATACTAACAAAGATGCCGCCAGGGGCATTCTCGTTTCACAAACACAGCCTGTCAGGCTTTATAATTTCTGGCATGCTAGCTATCAATAATGAAAGGTATGGTCGTTCAGTTTTAAATAAACTTAATTTATGAAATCATTTCATTGTTTTATTTTTTTCTGCTGCGCATTAAAGTGGGATTTTACAATATGATTTTATTTTTGATGTTGCATAATTGAACTATACTAGTTGGGCATATGACTTAAAAAAAGTTATTGTTTTGAAATGTGACTATTTTTTCTTGTTTGTACTTTTAAAGGTTGTCTGAAAAAAAAAAAAAAAACTTCTCTGCATCCAGCAAAAATGTTTTTAGAAAGGTTGTGGGCTAAAATCCCGGTACTGGCACTATCAGTATTCAATAGCAGTATGTCAATTAGAGCGTGCATGGGTATCAGGTGAGCGTTGTGCCCCCTGGGGCTCTTGTTATTCCAACTCTGACAAATTTTCACTGGCTCGCTACCGCTCGCCAGAAGACTATTTTACATATAATTTGATTATTAATCAAGAACAGCGCGTTGGAAATTCAAGATTTTCTCCTTGTTTTTCTTTTTTTTTTTTTTTTTTTGTTTTCAAAAAATTTAGGACCAATGAATTTTAGGACCCCTCCTGGAAAAAAATCCTGGATCCGCCCATGTGTATAATTATGTATCCCTCCAGATCTAAACTACATTTTGTAACTTTTTCATTTTTTTTTTTTTTTTTTTTTTTTTTTTTTTTGATTTGGATCAGGAATTTGGATTTGGATAAGGAAGCCCACTTGACACTATTACATTTAGTTTAATTTTTGGAGTTATCCTTCTTGATTTGCAGTAGTATTTAAACTCTGAGATCGGGAAATGTGTCCGACAAGGCAGGATTCTTTTAAGAATATAATGAAACAATTAGCCAGCAAATAACATTTATAATGATATAAATTATAAATGACAACCACCATCAAGCCTCAGCAGACATATCTGGAAGCTACCAGCTTTATTGTTTTGAAAATTTTAAGCATCAATTTTCAATAATTCTTTATCAATTCAGTTCTTCACTCTGTGTCGTTTGTTGCAGTTTGTGTACTATCTGAAGATGATTTTTAGATTGCAAGCAAAAATTCATTCCGGTTCTATGCTAAGGTTAGTTTATTATTCAAACAAATGCTTTTCTATGATTTAAGGAACGCAGTAAATCTAGGTATTTTTTGTGTGCAAACCATTGCAGATCGATGGAAATTAATTTCAAAGTCAAGATAATTCTGAGAAACCAATCTCTTTTTATTGCAGTAAACAAGATTTAAGAATCCTTGAAAATGCCCATTAATCTCATCTTTCATTACAGGTCGATTGTGCAGAAGTTTTTGTCTACAATTCAATTTATGCGACCAAGGCGCACAGAAATGTCTTTTTACTACTTGACTTCTCTACTTCGAAATTAGTTATGACGATCATCAAAATACATTTATTTTCTCATTTTTTTTTTATTTGCTAGACAAATATTAACGTGATAATAATAAAAATATAACGTGGCGGAAAGTGCTAATTTAAAATTGAAAAGCAATGCAAAAGTTAGTTTTTATAACCTTGATGATTAAAGTTATTCCTTCGTCAGAATACATTCTGTTGATTAAAATCATTCATTCAAAATGTATTTTGGAAGTTGTCTTATCCGAGTTTCATTATATAACAAATTCATTTCAGTAAAAGTAATGGAATTTGGAGCCGCGCACACTCTGTGAAGAAAATGTAGAAATTTAAATTCTAAAATTAACACTAGAGGGCGCTAGTGAAAGTAATTTGGACTGCTCATGAAAAGCACTTTTGCTGGAAGCATCACTGATGATATTTTGATATTCGAAACACGTGTCTGGTGCATAATAATTGCGGGAAAAAAATGAAAAATTCCGTGACGTCGCAATGCTTTTACCTCGGACAAACAAGCTTCGAACCTCGGTCAAACATCGAAATTGCATTGTGACGTCATGGAATTTCTCAATTTTTTTTCCCACGTTCGGAAGGGTCAATTATTAATTAGTATAATTAGTACGTCACAAATTACTCACAATGCTTTTACCTCGGACAAACAAGCTTCGACTTCGGTCAAATATCGAAAATGCATTGTGACGTCATGGAATTTCTCAAAATTTTCCCGCGTTCGGAAGGGTCATTTGACTATTTAGTATACATTTCAGATCATGTCTAGAATTTCGCTCTTCATATTGAGTCTTTGCGGAATAAAGAGTTATTTTCCCCTTACAGACGGTAACTGACGTAAAACCATTGTAACGTCATGAAAAAGGTATGGTAACGTCGATTTCACATCGTCCTTTCCCAGACTTTAAGGTCTGATTCCATAGAATTTGATGACGTCATAATCAGTCTACGTCAGATACCGTCTCCAATGGGAAGTAACTCTGGTTTTCGAAAATAGCGAATATTCACTATTTGGATTTATTCTCTTTCTGTCTCGAGTATCACTGATGATACATTGTTGAAATATGCATATGGTGCACTAAATCATTATGATACATGTAGAACAAACATTTTCAAAATACTAATAGTACGAGAGCCTTTCACAATTTGTACATGAAGTTGTGCGGCACCGAAATTATTCATCTGACTGACAGAATGTTTTTGCATGAATAGCAATTTTTCCTTAATGAAACATTTTTCAAGTTGACGTATTTTGGACTTCGCACTTGAGGGGTCATATATAAGAAACGAGGTGTGATTAGAAAAGTGAACTCTTAACATACAATGGGCAAAATGACTCTGGAGAGTTTGGAATTGTACATGTATTTTCACACATGAAAACAAATAAATTCCTCACATAAGTATTCTAATAATACTGAAGTGTTCCAACTCTATACCTTCACGAAGAAAATTCCAAACCAATTTTCCTGCACCAGACACGTGTTTCTATATTAACAGCAATTCTCTGTAAGAACCAAATAATTTCAAGAGATGTTGGCACGGCATGTCATGGATTTTTGAGATTTTTGGTATGGAAGTTCAATATGAAGCACTAGTATGTAAATCAACCCCATTTTTTTTTTTCAAAAAGGTTGCCGTTGCCATGGTAACTGTGTCTGAAGTTTCAAAAATAGGGAAAATCTATAGGACAAGGCATATTTGTAGGCTTCGTTACCATGGAAACATGTACTTTTTTAATTTGAAATTGCTTTGATTATTTTATTAAGGATTCCGACTTCCGTCGGAATCCTTTCTGTTATTGTATTGTCTTTTCTTTATTCTTATTATTCTTATTAAGGATTCCGACTTCCGTCGGAATCCTTTCTGTTATTGTATTGTCTTTTCTTTATTCTTATTATTCTTATTATTATTATTATTATTCTTACCCCCAAGTCAATCCAGAGACTTTACAACAAAGTACCGCATCATATGATAAAATGGAAAACATCATGTGAAAGAGCAAATAAAGATCTTCATTTAAATTTGTTTTCTTGTCGAACTAAACTAAACTAACCGTGCGATTTGAATGAAATTTGTTTTATATTGTTCTTTGGGAAATTTGCAAACTTTTATACGCTTACATGCTCGATAAAATATTTACGGTTTTCGCGCTATTTTGAGTTGAATATGGAACTTTAAATTGGCACAGTGCCAATTTCTACAGTTTTTGAGATTTTGAGTTGAAACTTGGATGGTACTTTACTTATAGGTAGTCATTGATGATGACCTAGTTTCAAGGTCACATTAGGATTCTCAAGGTCACAACAAACTTTTGCCTATAGAACAGAGACTATTTGACCTTGACAGTTCAAACTTCATAAATACAATCATCGATCCAAGCCCTTTCACCTTGACCTTGACCCAAGGTCAAATTTTCATTCTCAAGGTCACAACAGAATTTTTCCTATAGAACAAAGACCATTTGACCTTGAGAGTTCAAACTTTGCGCAAATATTCCTTGCATCAAGTCATTTCACCTTGACCTTGACCCAAGGTCATTTGTTTGATTTCAAGGTCACAACAGACTTTTGTTGATAAAATATTGAGCTTTGAATAGATGAAAAGGAATCTTTAAGAGAATAAACTAAAGTGCTTATCTTTCATCCATGACCTTGGTTCAAGGTCAAATCAACTTTTTCAAGGTCATAAAAAACATTTACTCTTGTAGGATTGATAGGATTTTGTTCTTAAATATTTATTCTTCACACAAGTAGTACTTCTTATTTAAACTTTACATAGTAAGATAGATAACTCTTTTATTCTTGTTCTCTGTTTCCTTTATTTATCTTAGTAGCATTACTTGTCTGTACTTTCATGCTGTTGTCATTTTCTATTTATAGAAATTTTCTCATTGCTAACTCATTGTGCAATTCATTTTGGGATAGTAATTTAAAAGGATTCAAAATTGATAGAATAGATCTAGGAGTTTAAAGCCTTCCTAAACTTGAAAGGTATTTATCATCTTTTTCTTCTTTTTTGTCGATAAATAGATAAGAGTCCCAAGTTAGACATAAGCTCTTTTGACTCATTATCTGAAGTGAATAAGGTACTAAAGCAACTATTATTTTTCCATCTTCTTTTTTCGGATTTTAACACTTCAGTTCCGAGGAAGGTCTTATAAAGGAGGAATCCGTCTGTTGCTTGCAACAGTAGCCATCTAGTTATTATTATTATTCTTACCCCCAAGCCTATCCAGAGACGTTACAACAAAGTACCGCATCATATGATAAAATGGAAAGTATCATGTGAAAGAGCAAATAAAGATCTTAATTTAAATTTTTTTTCTTGTCGAAAAGTTCACATATGCCCCGGCTAGAGGTCATCAAAGGTAAAATCTTTAAAACCTTATAACTCCTAAACTAACCGTGCGATTTGAATGAAATTTATTTTATATTGTTCTTTGGGAAATTTGCAAACTTTTATACGCTTACATGCTCGATAAAATATTTACGGTTTTCGCGCTATTTTGAGTTGAAAATGGAACTTTAAATTGGCACAGTGCCAATTTCTACAGTTTTTGAGATTTTGAGTTGAAAATTGGAAGGTAGGCTACTAATAGGTAGTCATTGATGATGATCTAATTTCAAGGTCACATTATGATTCTCAAGGTCACAACAAACTTTTGCCTATAGAACAAAGACTATTTGACCTTGACAGTTCAAACTTCATAAATACAATCATTGAGCCAAGCCCTTTCACCTTGACCTTGTCCCAAGGTCAAATTTTGATTCTCAAGGTCACAACAAACTTTTGCCTATAGAACAAAGACCATTTGAACTTGAGAATTCAAACTTGGCGCAAATATTCCTTGCATCAAGTCCTTTCACCTTGACCTTGACCCAAGGTCATTTGTTCGATTTCAAGGTCACAACAGACTTTTGTTGATAAAATATTGAGCTTTGATTAGATTAAGAGGACTCTTGATGAGAATAAATTCAAATGCTTATCTTTTATCCATGACCTTGGTTAAAGGTCAAATTAACTTTTTCAAGGTCATAACAAACATTTACTCTTGTAGAATTCACAGGTTTTTTGTCCTTAACTATTTATTCTTCACACAAGTAGTACTTCTTATTTGAACTTTACATAGTAAGATAGATAACTCTTTTATTCTTGTTCTCTGTTTCTTTCTTTTTTATTCTTAGTAGCATTACATATCAGTAGTTTCATGTTGTCATTTTCTATTAATAGAAATTATCTCATTGCAAAATCATTGTGCAATTCTTTTTTGAGAAAGTCATTGTAAAGGATTAGATATTGATTGTGCATGGAGTTTAAAGCTTTCGTAAACATGAAAGGTATTTATTATTTTTTTTCTTCTATTTTGTTGATAAATAAATAAGAGTCCCAAATTAGACATAAGCTCCTTTGACCCATTTGCTGAAGTGAATAAGGTACTTAATTAAGCAACTATTCTTTTTTCCATCTTCTTTATTCGGATTTGAGCACTTCAGTTCCGAGGAAGGTCTAAGAAAGGAGGAATCCGTCTGTTGCTTGCAACAGTAGCCATCTAGTTTTAATCCTTATTATTATGCAAATTTGTAAAGTTTTTTACATTCGTCTTGGATGCCTTTTGTATACAAGATGAAAAATTGGGCCAAAAAAGGGTATCAAAAGGCTCTGTTTTGGGCACTTATAGATCCTTTTTTGCATGTTTTTACTGTTTTACAAGGTTGAAAATTTCATAAAAGCACCAATTTTTGAGGTTCAAATTCTAAATATCTAATTAGTATCATCTTTGTACTATACCTTAATATGAAAAATTAATTGGGCTATTTTGTCCTTTTATATGCAAAGCAGCATCAAATTTAGTTGCTATGACAACGATCGGCTGAAAGGTTTCAATACGATAGATTTAAACACAACTATCTACACATGATATTGGAACAGAAGTTAATGTATATATCTATCAGAGGGGTTTTAATATAAAAATGATCTTGAAATTATTTCAAGGTCACCCACTGAATTTCAAAGGTCATTAAACTTTAAGTGACCAGATTTGACGAAAATCCAGATTTTTCATAAAATGAAGGTGCCAATATCTGAATATTTTAGAATCCTTGAAATGTTGAACTTAACAGTTATTTGTCATGAAATGATAAACGTATCACTTATTTCTTAAAACCATTGATAACGTTTCTTCACATCTTCAAATATCTAAATTCTTGGTGAGTATTTTGATAAAAAAGGGACGAAATCTGTATTTTCTTGTTTTTTGACGAAAAATATTTTTCCATTAAATTTCTCCATCTCAATAAATTCTAAGATTTTTCTTTCGTATATTTGTTTGCTTTCATACAAAATATGACCTATGAAAATCTTCAAATAAAAAATAATTAAAATTGGTAACAAAAAATTTAAAAAATCAATATTTGATGCAAAATTTGAGTCTCAAAGTATATATGACCTTGAATATCAAGCCAATGACCTTGAACATTTTTATTGTCCTTATGTAAAAGATTTAAGTCATATCTATACATGCATACATTTTGACAATCTTATGTAACTCTAAAGAGGAATAAAATCAATTTGAAAGATAATATGAAACAAGCAAAAAGGTATAATGTTGCCATGGCAACGGTCTTTGGCGACAGAATTAAGGTAAAACTCTTAAAATACCCACTCCAATTTTTCGTTCATTTTATTTGTCAATAAACATATATTTCCTTTGATGAAAATCATTGGTCTCCTATTGGTGCCTTTTGTGATATTTAAGATTGAAAATGGTCAAAAACACACTAAATTGGCCCTATTTTCACCTCTATTTTTGTAGTCATTTTGACTTATTTTGACTTAATACAATAAGCTTCCTGTAATAGATATCACATAACTAAGTGTACTAAGTAAGAATGGAAGTAAGGAAGAATAGATTATATAAAGATGATCAAGCTGTTACAGTGGTATCCATGGCAACAAAGTCTCCGGAGATGGCTTATTTCATGGTCCCAACAGCGCTATAAATAGAATGACCTCGTTACCATGGCAACCAGAGGTCACATTGTCCAAAAAGTATCATTTTCATGGTCAGTACTTAATATATGCCCATTATACCGAAAATCATCAAAATCCATGACATGCCGTGCCGATCGATTTTGGTCCTTACAAAGAATTGCAATTAAATTTTCATCAGTGATGCTTACAGCGAGGCCACCAAACTTCCTTTCAGTAGTACCCTCTTTTATGTTTTGAATTTAGATATGTATAATTACTTTACAGAGAGTGCGCGGCTCCAAATTTCCCGTAGGGTCGATTCAGTAGTATATCTAAATAAAATAGAATTATGTTCAAAATAGAAAAGGTGGGATGGTGCTAAAATGTTAACATCCTTCAATTTCGGTGATAGTTTTGAATGGAATGACACGTTTTCGAAATAGCAAAATAATATCTATGATGACCAATCGACAAAGGGCCAAAACAAAGCTTCTTTCAGGCGACAGAGTTGGAAAGAAGTAATTAATGCACTTCTAAACATCTAAGCTCATTGTAACAAAATTGCATATTTGACACATCTCCTTCGAAGTGCGAATTTCCACGATCATGAAAATGATTGTTATTTCCGTCTGTTTGTCCCCTTTTCTCATCTCCTGAGAGCGTATCCACTTTTGAAACATGTACCACTTTTGAAACATGTACCACACTTTTGAAACTTCTCAAGATCTCCTGCTAATCTTTTGTTTGTTTTGTATTTCTCAAGGCTTTCATTTTTTTAGCACATTGATTTTTATTTTTGTGTCTGAATTTTGCTTTGTGTTTCATTGTCACTCACTGATTACATAATATCCACTCTTTTTCAATCAAAATGGTGTAGAGAAAGGCTGGCAAAGATAAGCATTTACTTATCTTTTATCATTGTTTATCAAAAGGAAGATAAATCATTATCTATCTCACGATGAATGGCATATCATTCAAATAGAATTCTTTCTAAGAGTTATGGAGGCCCAGCAGGGACAACTCGTCGATAGGAAACCTTTTGGAAATACTTAGAAATAAGATTTACTTTACATCCGTGCAATGTTATTTTCGTCCTATTAAGATATGGATCTGTGTAAGCCATTTTGATATTGCTATAATCAGTTATGGACATCATTGACATCAGTACATTTGGTTTTGACTTAACTAATTGCTGTTTTGCCTAAAAAAATCTATACTTTTTGTGCGCATTATTCTTTCCTGCGTATGTTAGTTTTATGAGTTCATTTGGTGCAGAATAGAAAGTACTATAGATTGCCCTAGATGGAGTGGTAAGGCAATGAAATAGACAAACTTTAGAAATGACGGAATTCAATCATTTTATATTTCTGATTTCTTTCGGTCTATTTTGCAAAATGAATATCTTTACAAAGGAAATAGCAAAATGAATTATGAGTATCAGTTAGTTGTATCCCTGTGTTTTAAATCTCGCATGGTTCTATTAGCTCGGTCCTTGATATTATCATGTTCGTCATTAGCTTATACAACCATGTAGCTTATGCCATATTTTCTTAAAGTAAGGAGGCGATCTCCAACAACACGCAGTTGCAGCACCCAAAGCAAAACCCCAAAACACCCAATGCAAAAACACAGAGCAGACACGCACAGAAAGAGAGGCAAAAGGGACAAGGAACACCAACGTATACCATAAACCAACGAGCCCAACTCACACCATAGAAACATGAAACAATTTGCAACCGGTACCGACTTAAGACGACCATCTGCCACGAAAGTAGCAGAAGGTGTAGTTATCCTGGGTGACGTGCGCACAAGTCCCTCCCATTTTCCCGATAACTCAATGACCGCAGTCCTTCCATTAATCTCATGTATACCAATCGATATCTATAGATTGATTGTTGATGTAATGATTAATGCATCAGTTTCCAAATATGACGCACTTTAACCCAAAATAAAAAAAAAACCAATTCAAATGAAAACAAGAATTATTGATGCCTTTGACATTTACAAATTGAAATTAGAGGAAAAAATCTTTCAAGTTGTGAACATCTTTTTAAAAAGGGGAGTGCAGTATTATGGAGTTTGACGAAGATTGACTTATTGTCGCCATTACAAAATTAACCGATTTCTTCCTTTCCAATTATCTAATGAACAAAATATTTTGAAGTCGTTGATGGTTTTATTTTTTCGACATTAAGAAATCAATTAACACTATTTTACTCTCATTATGTCCCACATAGAGAGCTTGTGCTATGCCGATTGCACCGATAAGTGCTATTCTGAGATTATCTGTAGATGCTTCCATGCATTTGTTGCGATGCTTTTGTACAACGTGTTCAATTGTTGGCGAAAGTAATAGCCCACAATTACACTTCACGCTTCGCTTCAGTAATGTTAATCTTAGACGAGTTAAATGATTTTATTTTGGGCGTTCCTTCTCATTCCAATACCAACGTAATTTTGAATTATTTCATTCACTCTATTTCCATGGTTCGAAGATTTGCATTGATATACGGCTTCAATTGTTGATAAACTCTCCAATATTTATCACGTTGATATAAATCCTTTATGCGATATTCATGATTGATATTTCATTACTGTTTTTCGACCCCCCCCCCCTCCCCGCCCACATGAAACCTAACGAGATATTTGATATATACCTCCCTCCCTCCCTCCCCTTTCACCGTCTACAAAAAGTAGTGCTGTATACTGCAATTTAACCTAGATGACCAAATTTGTAACATATACATGTAGATGTTATCTTAATTACTTCCTCAACGAAAGATATGACGATTCAAACATTGAATATTCAACGCAGGAGTTAATTAACAAGTGAATAAAAAGAAATTGTCACAATTTGATATCAGGTCTCAATTTGTCCGTTTTGATTTTCTTTTGTCCTTTTTATATAGGTATATTGTAGTCGCGTAGCCAGGCGTATGCAAACTTCCATATATTTTTCCAAAAAAAGAAAAAAAATGTACGGAGTGTAATTTTAACGTAGAAAACTGCCATGAAAATGTGCAAAATCCATCAGATTCAGGGGCTTCATCCCTTGAATACCCACAAGGGCTTCTCCTTGGTCCTTTAGGGACCACAAAGCTCTACCCAACCCCCTAACTGAACGTACCTGCACTTGAAAAATACTCTGGCTACGCACCTGACTCCTTTGTCTTGTTGACTTCGGTTGTTTGTTAAAATTTGGGGGGTTTTTTTCTTAAATTTATTGTTGCATTCTGGTGGATAGGTCCCGCAATATTCAATAACGCGTTCTTTTGTTGGGGGTCTTTTTCAAATAACATATGTCTTAAGGCATACATAAGCAATACATACACAAGAAAACATGCAATTCTTCTGTTACTAAACAATCATTTCATTACGATCTCGGAAGATTCCAACTTTTCGAGGCTTTAAGTGTGGAGGTCAATAAAACAATGAAGGGCAGAGACAAAAATTATTTCAGTAGCAGCTATAAATCGCTTTGATCATAATGAATATTCAGCCACAGTAAAGAAAATTTTGTGTTTAACGTCTTAGGATTAAGACAAATCCTACGACGGTCTTTTAGCGGGAAATACAGACTGGAGAAGTATGGCTTTTCCAATCCCAAAAAGCTCAAGTTGCCCTTCAAGTCAATTTAGATCCCTATACTATTGCCGTTTTTAAGACCAAACTTTATAAATCCTCTTCAATAAAATGTATGTTGAGAATTTTGAAGAAAAGGTTAGAAAAATATTTGCCTCACTTTATCAGAGACATTTCCTTATGTTTATTTGCAATAATTCAATCACTAATTAAAACACTTAAATGGGGAAAAATTGTTGTGTAGTTGAGAATGATTCATTGATGTTTAAAAACCGAGGTTGTGGGTATATCATAATACAGAAATATCTTAACCATTCCACGGATTCTCAATTTTTCTTTTTCATTTTGGCAAGAGGGAATTAAAACTCTGTATTGTAGATGGCGCCAGGTAAATTCACTTCGGCTTTATTTAAACTGTTTGGCATGAAGTACTACTGGCGAGGATTCAAATATCCGAAACACGTGTCTAGTACAATACAATTGGTACTTTAGGAACATTTATTTCAATATTGACAATTACATTAATGTTTATTATATAGTCTGTTTATATTCCCACTCTCATTGGCTGAGAACTGTCACGTGACGAGTCATTGTCTCATCATATTGACCTGTGAGGGGCAATTTCATTAAATATCACTACCGCGAAAACTCTTGCTTCCGGTTTACCATGAAATATCGAAAACGCGCGAAATTTATATCTGTGACGTCATTAACGTCATTTCGTAAACAGCAGCAAGGACCCTGAAGCTAAGCTCAAATTCTTGAATTTTGAGCCTATCTTCGGATTTTGACTCTGAAATATTCTTCATTTGACTCATTGAATGAATTCCATTACGTTCAGGAGAATTCAGCGACAGAAAATGCTGATATTAACACATCTTGAAAATTTTTCAAAGAAAAGTCGATGTCAGCCATTTCGGAAAGGTACCCTTATAAATACTGATTAAGTCCACTATATAATAAAACAATTGTGGACTTTTCACTCGGTGAATATGGTGTGATATTTTCTGAATTTGAAAATATTGACCTCGGCTGTCGCCTCGGTCAATATTTTCAAATTCAGAAAATATCACACCATATTCACCTCGTAAAAAGTCCATAATTGTATAATATGCTAACAATCATGCTGTAGTTGCGAAGTCTTTATATTAGCAAATAGCGGAGCGCCAAAATGTTTAAACGTAAAAGTAAAACATCGCGAAATAAATATATTCATAGAATACGCGTTTTTTTTTTTCAAAATATCTTACCACCAATCATGACACTCGTTACTCTCAGCAAGGAACTGGTGTTTGATATACATGGCCATTTCTTCTTTAGGTAGCATCCAAACAAAAAGGTGAAGATCTAAGCTCTCCTTCCTTGCAATTGAATTGTTTATTTAGAAGAAGACATGGAATCTTTTTAGGAGGGGAATGCAAAATGCATACATCTTCGTTAACTAGGCGACAGACTTCACCAATCCTCAATCACAGTGATGACTACTGATGGGTCTACTCACAAACACTAATTAGAAGTTAGAGACAATAAGGCTTGAGAAGCCAGAGCAACTTGATTGAAAATATCCGCAGGTAAAGTGCGGGATTCGATTAATCCAATCCCAATTCCGCTTTGTAAAATACAAATTAGTGGGTTCCTCTAAAATCTCATTTGCTTACAGTGTCAATAAGATGTGCAAGTAACAAATTATAAGTCTGAGATTTTTACACAAAGGACAAATTAGTCAGAACGGCAGGGCGATGTCAAATTTAGGCCTGGGATTGATCAACTTATATACATACATATGACGGATTCACATGAAAGACAAAATTGATTTTCATGGAAATTATTTTCTTTTGACCTACATTTAGTCTAACTAGGTCAAGCCTACTTTACAGTACTTTTCTTCTGTATTGGTGTAGCATCTATTTGAATGATCAGAATGTTTGTTCATGAGCGAATCTATACTTTTCCAGTATTTTTCATGTAGTCAGCGGGATGGGAGGGCAGGTACCTGTACCAGTACATTATCTAAAATTAAAATCACACCAAAACAGGGAAAACTAGGTTAATGTCTTACCACCCCTCTCTCGGTTTGTTCTGTCTTTTTCAATTTATTATAGATAAAGATACAAGTATTTTACCATAATTGAATTGATTCTATATATGTATATAACTCAAAGTTCCCTAATGAGACTGACATTTCGAATTTATTAATGTTTGCTTTAATTATCGGGACTTTAGAGAATGAAACATACCGATAGCAATCATATTATCCTAATGAGAAATACCGACATTAGTTTTTAGATAGTCATCAAAAGATAAGCAAGCATATTACGATTTATTCTTCAAAATTCAGTAAACTGATCCCTGTCCCTTAATGAAGAAACCGTTCAGAGAGTTCGAAAATTTTTGCGTTTCAGGTACATGTATGCTGGTAAATATATAAAGTGTTATATCATTTTTAGAACATCTAAAGACCAAAACATGCAGAGTTCTAAACCGATAATGTCATTGGGTAAATAAAAGACTCATATGGAGATCCCTTTCTTTCTTATATCAGAAATAATTATTATTGCAAATGCCAAATGACCAAATGTTCAAACATTTTTAAAACATCTAGCTGACCTTCTCATGTTGATGTTATTACAGAAATAAAACAAAGGTGGGTATATCCAACTATATTTTCGGCTGCAGTACCAACAGCAACACATAGAAATACCCGTATGTGAAAGCATAAAGCACACAAATGGACAAGTACAAAAAGAGAGACAAAGGGGACAAGGAACAGAAAATACGACATCAAAATGCTAAACATGAAAGACCATACAAAAAAAGAACGAGACCAACTGACAATAGATGCCGACCTAGGATGACCATCTGCCACATACATGTAAGTAGCAAAAGGTGTTGTTATCCGGATAAAGTGCGCAAAACCCGTCCACTTGGTTACCCGGTTGTATAGAAGAACACACAACAGTTGAGTATTAAATCCGCATCCATGTAGTAAATATGCCGGTCATGCAATTGATTTCTTCACAGTTGACGCGACCAATGTAATTGTGGTGAGAATTTCGGGAGTGATATTCATTTACGTGGAAGTAGATTCCAAACTCAAAATGCAAGAATCAAAGTAGAGCGAAATGTAAAAGCAAGCTACAGAGGACAAAGATACATCTCATCATTCTGGGAATCCCAAATGAGACAATGTTTTTTTAATTAATAATCATACCTACATATTAAACAGTTATATATCATCAACAAAACATAGCCTCTGTCATTTTCTTAGAAAATTAAAAAAAATGGAAGTTGGATTTTCTGAGTTTCAATGCCTATGAGAGGAAGCATATCAGACATGAATTATTTTTCTAACGATGTTATTAAAATATGTACTGCGTCGCACTTAAGGTAGAGTATCCCTGGGGTAAGAATTGCTAGTGAATCTTTGCTTGGATACCCTATTTTACCTCTTCAGAATATTGTTCAGATCATCAAACTAATACGGTTTAGGAAGAGAAACTTGTATAGTTACATTTTATCACCTCTTAAAAGGGATTTTTCTTACTTTTCCCATAGGGACCAATGTTAAAGTTCAAACGACTTTAAAAGGTCTCAGTATAATCAGGAAAACACGAATTTTATTTTGTTTGTATATCGTATTTAACATTAGCATTGAATATATGGAAATGAAAATATTGTAAAAGTTGTTATTTAGGAATATGAACATCAGAGACCCGAGGGATGCTCTACCGTAACTCTCTACAACGAATATATATCTTTTTATAAATCCCTGTGGAAATTATCCATTCACATATTTAGTGTTGTCTTTCATGCTGGTGCGATGTGATATGTTTGCCCTCGAGGTCTTCATCTACTTCTTTTGCTTTTCACTTGGTTTTTCCGTTAGCCATTGCTATAAGTAAATTTCCATAAAACATTCAGGAAGTTTGAGAAAATATCGATTCATGCACAAAAAAAGACACACACACACACACACACACACACACACACGAGAATGAATGTATAAAATTCATCGCATTGCTTTTGTGAGTTTCTTACAGTAGTTATAACAAAACCCGTTTTGTTTTCATCATGAATCGCCCCTGTCTGAGTTTTATAAATAGCTGTACTTTTAAAAGTCCCTACAATGTATATTATTTGTCACCATGCTCTTTTGTATGAAGTTGTCCTCCATATTTTAATGTTTTTTGCTACGTCTGTTGGTCGCTCTATGAGATTGTCCTTGTGGTATTTTTACTGGTTTTACTGGTTGTACGAATCGCTCTCCTTTTGTACTGGTCTCAAGTGTGTATGTAACCCGATGATAACTGCAAGGTGCTTTGGTAAAGATATTCTTATCATTACTTCTGCAATAATAATCAGTACAACTCTTACAATGTAGTTGATACGAATAATATAGTTAGGGAAAATTCTTTTAAGCAGAATTTAATTTCTAAACCTTATTTCATAATGTATGCCATTATGATAATTATATCAAATGAAAGTTGTACTGATCTTTAACAGAACCATCTTGCAGTCACCACCGGATTACATGCAAACTTGAGACCATTTCAGAAGAAAAATATTGAAATATGAAGAACAAAATTAGACTCCAGGTAGCTCAAGTTTATGTTACTCTACAACGTCACTGCCAAAGACTTGTCGCCATAAAGCATATCTTAACGTAACGCTGCTATGACGTCATAGTTATTTTAGGGCGGGATTTTGGAGTCTGTGGCAGAGATTGTTTCGACTGTAAGGATGAGACAACTCTGTTAGGAGAGAGGGACAACACAATACAAACAAGGATTGAAACAAATACATTGTGGGGATGCATTACGCCACAGATACAAATTAACGTAATGATAAACAAGAAACTACTTAAGAAATGAATGTCTTACTTTGGGTGTTCATGGTAGTATAATTCTGGTTGGTCACGTGCAAATTCCGTGAATCGCGAAGCGATTCTCGGAAAATTTGCACGTGTCCAACCATAATTATACTACCATGAACACCCAAAGTAAGACAGTCATTACTTATATTTCCAATTGTACTAAATATCAGACAACAAAATTTCAAAACAAAAGCGTGACGTCACAATAGGCAACCAGAATTATAGTTTATAAATCCCTTTGCCTTACGGGCGCTTAACATGGGGGTTCTTCTGCAATGGAAATATATGTAAATAAGCATTTACATAAAATACACTATCAAGTCAACACTTCAATCGACAAAAACAAACTTAAAGTAAGTACTACCTTAAATCATGATAGAAAACTTAATATATCTGTAATTCTATGAAATTTCAAATACTATTGTGACAATTTACCTTCATTTTGACATTTGACGTTCTGCGTATCAAACACAAAAGCTCTTATAACAAACAATACGAATCATAGTATAATTGTAAGATGATCTCTTAGCGTTAACTTTTGTGCTTGACAAATTGACATACACACCGACAGACAAATGGACAGAATAGTAGACATCCCAGATATCTATTTACACACAAAGAAACCACGTGGATAAGGAAGCAGATAAAGATAATGAATTCTGTTTTTGTCATATGATTAAATAAAAAAAAACAATCCAATGAATTTTTCTCAAGAAAAATAAAATCATTCGACGTTTCTCCATTTCGTGCACCATATGATCAATAATAAGGAGGTTTTTTCATGTTTCCTGATTTCATTACAAAAAAAACTTGATGAGTTTCCATGTCCCTATCTATCTTATCCATGTTAATGGCTAAACTTGATTATAATGTCAGGTGTCTCAGTATTAAAAAGTAATATGGATTTTCACGATTTTTATGATAGTATTTATGTACCAAAAAACTATATATATTTCCCCTCAAAACAACATATTAAATCTAAATATACAGACGAACATTTAACGAAAACACGTAATGATCAATCTTCTTAACCTAGATACACGAATTGTGAACGTAATGATTTTAGCTCAGAAAGAAAGGCTGATGCGTGTATTCTTTTTATTCTCAAATAATTCGTTATCCGTTTTATATACTATTGACATTTATTGCGCCTAACGTACCAATTTCAGCCAATGGCACCGTAGTTAAACGGTCACGTGGTATCCTTCTTAGACGCATAAGTAGATATCTAAATTTTTAAAGGTCACAAACTGCAAAGAAAACGTTATACGCTTGTTCTCGAAAAAATGTAGGACCATTCGGCCTTCGGCCTCGTCCCTCTTCTCCACACAAATATTCACACCTACTTTGAGTAGATAGTATGACAAGAACAAAACCTATATAACCAATAGTATAAACTTCAAGCATGAAGATATGCTTCACACTAATGTCAGCTTCAGAGTTTATAAGACTATTTCTTGGTCTTTCTTATACGCTTTAAGCAGACCATAAACAAGAATTTTTGTTCTATACCTTTAAACCCAAAGAGAAGCATTGTATGTAACATGCGACTACAAGAAATCATTTTCTACAGTGCATGCAACATTTATTTTACGGTAGACCTCCAATTTCAATTAGAAAAACTGGGCACCATATTCAGATTCCGACCCATTCTTCAGTTAATTTTGAAAAATAATTTCCTATTCTCTTCTTTGACTATAAAATGTTTATGTCTATGAGGAAATAAAGCAAACTAAAACGCCTTTCTTCAGACAAACCTACCAAACCATGAGGTTCTAGCGATTTTTCTTTAACGTTTACGTCCCAAAAAAAATCAGCATCAAAATTAAAATACAGACGTTAAAAGATAAAGATATGTTCACTTGTCATTTTAGAAAAATACCAGAAGAAAACATATAAAACTCTTTCTTTCTTGATTTACGTGTGTTAAAAATAAGTTCACTGCGATACTTTTTACGGTAAATGGCGACCCTTTTCTAATGTGATCGCGTTACCTTTTTACGGTATAGGCAAAAGAATAATAAGTATTTCATATAAATATGGTGCTTTTCATATCATATCCTGCATAAAATGTAAAATCTTTTTATGATTTGAAGTGTTATGGTGAGTGTCACTGCTGGTGAACCAGGAGTCCCCGAGGGCACATGTAGCCAAGTTCGATCAATTTCGATTGATCGTTTCTTCAACGCATTCTAAAATTTCTGTTATCAAAATTTCTTGAAATTTCTAAAACGTTGGTCCTGTAGCATCATATCCCACCTATCCTACTACGTCTTTCGGTACGAAACATTCATACTTTTTTGTCATATTACATTGTTTAGATTTGAGGATCACTGACGAGGGTTAAGTACCGGATACGTGCATGTCTGGTCCATGCTGCCAATCTATCTGTTCTTAAATGATGCTATTCAATTTGAAGACGTTAAACATTGAAAAGCATCTACACGAGTTGATTTTAGTATTTTTTAATGCAAAGTATGATTTAATCTATCAGACCACAGGGGTGAGGTATATACTCTTTGTTCTTAAGAAACCTCTTCCTCAAGTATTTAATAAAACTCCAAGGATGGACGCTTCCTATAGAATAGCTATATTTCTCATTTGTACGCGATCGTTGCTTAAACTTCTATCAATCTGGGTTCGACAGTTGCAAGTTTTAGGATGAAATTTTAAAATTCGGATTTTTACACGCAACAGAGTACATTACTTTTGGTTTTACATAACCTGGCTTTTAGGGTAAGGTAGACAGCATAACCATCGAAAATGCGTCAGAATCATCAAACGCCTTTTATACCGTGGATGTGAAGGAAAGTTAGAAAGTCACGATCGTGTACAAAGAAAGTATCATGCCTTTGGGTTCTGAATATAAATATAGATCACAGGGATGACGTATCATACCGGAAACGTAGTCACAAACCTCTTTACAAACCTCTTATCATGAACTCCAGGTGTTGATATTCTCCCATGAATTTTTCACTGAAGCAAGTCAATACTACAATAACTTGAAGAATTATTAATAATTTAAAAGGGAAAAAATATTATAGATAGACAGATTTTTAAATATTACATTGAAGTATTAGCGTTGCGAAAAATTTATATCGGTATCTTTTTTTTTGGGGGGGGGGGGGTCAAATCTCACTTTTTTCAATCATTTGCGAATTGAGAATCTGAAATCATTGTATATATATTTATTCTTCTATTCTTCATGTTAACGTGAAAGCTTATTGCAGTATTGATGTGCTTCAGTGAAAATCAAATAATTGTGCATTTCAGTTCAATCAAGTCTAGCGCTTACATCATTTTGGGCGTTATTTATACATACTCCAAGTAATTCTATTATGAACCTTTGAGTATGTGCATCAGAGATAGAAAGGAATTCTAAAACCAAACTCAAAAATCTCGGAACATAGCCGAAAGGATAATCATTATTGACGCGAATGGTAAACAAATAATAAGATTAAGTACACGATTTTGTCAAATTTCTTTTAAAATATATAATAGAAATGCTTTTTATAATGAATATGTTCAAAAACTCTTACCACCATTCATGACAAGCATTGCTGTCAGCAAGAAACTGAAGTTTGATGTAGATCATTATTCCTTACTCGACGTAGACAATCTCAATGAATGCATTTCACTCTAGCGCAGTTTTGAGGAATTCTTCTGCTCAAGTTATGCATCGATGGTTTTATAAGGAAATTTTACATTATCTTCCATTAGCTAGGAAATGTAATTCCTCCATCAGCAATGACACCTAGGATTTCATATCAAGCAGCTTTAAATATTGAAGAGAATATCCAGTATAAAATCATCCAGATATCGAGAGCGTTATGGAAATATCAGCAGGTAAAGTACGCTGCATTCACATCAACGTAGTTCTTAATTCGATTTTTTTGCATTTTATAAGTGCTCCCTTCTCCTAATCACATATCAGTTTAAGAGCAAGCATTTATCCTTGAAAATCAAAATGACATAAAGTTGCTATTGTCTAAAAGAAACGATACCAATTACATCACGTAACAACCTGGGTCGTCGATGTATTTTCAATCGTCTGGATATCATAGCGCTTCCTCAATAACTTGGATAGAAGACTTAAGAGGGATATCAACCTTATTGAAACGTCAAAACCCTCTCTATTAAGGATCACAATATAATACATTCGCAAAATGTCATGTAAATCTGACGTTAATCCAGCATAGAACAATTTTGATTCCAAAATTGTTCTCAGCTTTTTAAAACTATCTTGAAATAATTAACAACACTCACTAACAGGAGTAAGAAATACTATCAATGTAAACACCAACTGAAGCGTTCATTAACAACAAAAAAATAACAAAATGTCCCAGCTCCGCCACCATGTGCGTATTTTTCTGAATGTGCAAACGCCGAATAAGAAAAACAGGAAATGCATGCTTCATCTAGTTTACTCTCGTCAGTTAATACAAAAGTCATGTTAATACACCATATACAGATGCAAATATGCTGATCAAAGTAATCAAAGGAAAAAGCTAGAATACAACTTCCCTAATGGCAAAAATATTTATATAAAGCTATGCTTCTGAACAGTCCCTACAAGAAATTTTGAGCCGCACACTCTTTGCTAAAGTAATAAAACAGTATAAGTGTTGGGCAAAGAAGATGTTGGACGAAGAAAGAAGATGTACAACTCAACACCCTTTCCGAATTGATAAAATGCATCAGAGGGTCTTTTATCTATAATTTACAACTTACAAGCAACTGTGAACACCAGCTTCGAGTCTGTATGTAAAGACCCTGATGTTATCACAGAGCTGACCAACCTTCAAGAGCATTACGTCATCACACCAGCAGACAAAGCCAAAAATAACTACACATTTACATGTAAAAAGTACTATTTCGACAGCCTTGTTAAAGAGTTGGGTTTGAATTCGACACCTGGAAATCCTACTTACACTCCAATAAAACTTTGTGCCTCGGAAATAATAGATAACCACAAATCAGCTCTCGCTTCCTTTGGCTTTGATACAAACAATGAAGATTTAGATTTACCATACTTAAATTGCATACCTAAAATGCATAAAATCCGTACAAACAACGTTTTATCGCTGATTCCTCAAAATATTCAACCAAATCTGTATCGATTTTACTCACCAAAGTTTTAACTGAAATCAAATCTGGACTTCATATATATTGTTCGACAGTATATTCTCGAAGCGGTATTAACCAGATGTGGATTTTAAAGAATTCAAAGGAACTTTTAGAACATCTGAAACCCACTCATTTCAATGCAGTCCATTCGATCAAAGCCTTTTTCGACACTTTACACTTTTTTTTTGCAATTAAATTATGAACTGTATGAACACAACAATCCCACATTCTAAATTGAAGGAAAGCGTTAAAAATGATAAGTAATGCGTTTACAAGCAAGAACGGCAATCACAGATATAAATCTATTGTTGTTAATTATAACAGAACCTCCTTTCTCAAAGAAAAGTCCGATGTGTTTGGAGGAAAGGTCTTCCAGCAAATTGTCGAAATTCCTATGGGAACCAATTGTGCCCCACTCCTTACCGACATTTTTCTTTACTCGTACGAAGCTGATGTTGTCCTTCGACACTGATGGTCACATGACACCTCACTCTATGACAAACATGACGACTTCATTTTAAACATCACAAATTTTCTTTTCTGAGTAGCAACATCCCTTCATCGCCTGCTTATGGCGTGTTCATAGCTCAGTTGATACGCTATGCCAGAGCCAAAGTACCAAATAATTATACAGATTTTGTTGCGTCTTTCAGATAAGCTTCTCAGTCAGGGATACTGACGAGGGTTGAGTATCTGAAACGTGCATGTCTGGTCCAAGTTGTCAATTTATCTGTTCTTAAATGATGCTTTTCAATATGAAGATGTTTAACATTGTGACCGACTAACATCGTCACTGAGGAAGTTCTACGGTCGATATGCATGGAGAACTCGTCATACATTATGATGTTCCACTCTCCAGAATGGTGAATGATATTCTGCCTTAGACCATTTGAACCATCCAACCACCGAATATACTTGTATCTTCCGAAATGGAAGTAACCGGATGTGACAATTCTACCGAATTGAATTGACGGATGTTGCATGCAAGCAAGAGATGCTGACTCTTCCTGGACTCCTGGTCTCACTCCCATATTGAGAGTTCGCTTCTTTCCATATGGTGGAGGTTTTTTCTTCTTTGCTTTGGTTCTTGTTTAATCCTGATTTTGTATGCCTTCGGTTTATAATTTTCTGAATTATCGATTTTGTACTATAAGGATATGGTCATTATCCATATTTATCATTCCAACTCTATACCTTCGTGAAGAAACTTTCAAACCCAGTTATCATGCACCAGACAAGTGTTTCTGATTTTTAAAACTCAGTGATGCTTCCAGTCAAAGTGATTTTCAGACGCATCCAAAATTCATTTCAATAGCGCCCTCTGGTTTTACTGTTTTAAATTTTAAATTTGTGTATTTACTTTACAGACAGTGCGGGTCTCCAAATGTCCTGAGGGGTCGATTTAGTAACATATCCAAATAAAATCTATGTTCAAAATAGCATTGGAAGGATGGTGCTGAGATGTTAACCTCCTTTAACTTCTATGAATTTTTGGATGAAATGACACGTTTCCGAAATAGCAAAATAACATGTATGATGTCAAATTAATAAGGGCCTAATCAGAGCTTATTTCAGGCGATTAATACCTTTACAAACATCCAGTCGAAAGTTTAACTTTTCTACCCTACAAAAGGAAATAAGTATTTACATTAATAATACATTAATGTTCCAACTCTACTCCTTCTTGGAGAAAAATTCAAACCATTTCATTATCTACGACCAAATTAGCATCGGAGAGATGATATTTAAGGATGAAATGACATGTTTCCAAAATAGTATATATGATGTCAAATTGATAAATGGCCAAAACAACGCTCCTTTCAGGCGACAGAGCCAGGAAGAAAAAATTTTTACAATTCAAACGTCGAGTCACGGGGAACAGGTTTAAGTGCCCCACACTGCAAAATGAAATAAGTGTTTATAATAATAATATTACTGAAGTGTTCCAACTCGTTACATTCTGGAAGAAAATTTCAAACCAATTTTTGTTTCGGTTAGAAAATACACATCAATGATGCTTCCAGCCAAAGTGATTTTCAGACACAGCCAAAATTCATTTCTGTAGCGCCCTCTGTTTTTTTTTATTGGAATTTGTGTATATACTTTGCAGAGATTGTGCGGCTCTAAATTTTCCTGTAGGGTCGAAGATAATTTTCATGTTGTAATGTTGTAGATTAGATATTTGTAAATAGGTAAAAGTTTTTATATAATCAATTCGACTGTAATAAAATAAAGTATCATTCGAGTTTTTATATATCTCTATATCATCACATATTGCGTTAATTGGCATTTGCTTGAGAAGCATCGCAATATTTAATTTACGTGGTGCTGACAACAATAAAGTTTGTTTTACAACTGGACTTCTGTGGTTAAAAATCATTTACAGAAATAATGTTTTGTCAATCATATTTAGTGATGTAATGAAATCGTGATCCCCCCTTCTTTCTCGTCTCAATCGTATGTGTCCGACTCTGAATATAGCAACGTCATGTTAAATTTCTCCTTATCTGTACGTTTAGACTTTTGTTCCTCATAATTTCATTTTCGACCTCGAGCGTTACTGATGAGACATAACTTGTTGAAATGCTCATATTGTGCACTGGAATTCTAGGATAGAACAAATATTTCAATATTGACAATTTCAACAATTAGGTTTGTATATCTGCTGGTAGATTGATTAGTCCCCCGAGGTTATCATTCGCCTTGTTTCAAAGCTGTTTCTGTACTTGACTAGAAATATATTTGTAAATTCGCCGTTAAAAAATTGAATGAACATTTTCTAAAACCAAGGTGTATCTTCCTGATGGTATAGCTCTGACCCAAGCATGTTCTTTGGCAGAATTGGAGGGGAAGTTTAGATTTTTTCACTTCATAATTTCACATTATTTGGATTTCTCATTTATCAGGCCTGATCTCTGATAAAAAATAATTTGTTGACAAATGCGCATATGGTGCACGGAATTCTATATAGAACATACTTATTGACAATCAAACATTGTATAAAGTCATCAACTTAAAACCTTTTTTTAAATTAAAACATTAAATCATATATCACATTAATTAACAAAAAAAGAGAGAATTACATGACAAGACAAGTTATAATATCAGTTTCAAAACAAAACACAATTATGTATATCTACTTGACAAAATGCAGCCATAAATGTGTCCGCATTTTCCAAAATATCAATATGCGTGAAATTCTTGCCGTACGTTGACCTAGTTTTAGTGGGGATTCCGTTTTTTAAAGCCTTCCTTACTTCATCATCATACTTCATTGATCGTTGAAGATTATATTCAAATTAATTGTAAGGCCAATGACGCGTACAAAACCAATCATTTTGGTTTTTCCTATATACACTTTTTGTTCGTGCTCTGAATCTCTGTTCACTATGTTAGACCAAGCGTTTTTAAGTGTTTACTGACAGGATGCCAGAAATCCAGTTTCGTATTGTCCTTGCGTTTTATGTTCATAACAATTCTGTTTTAATGATTCTGCTACCAAACGGAAGTAGAGCAGGATTATAAAGGACAGAATGATAACGGTAGTCCAGGGGGAATAATACTTTTATCATAAAGTTTGTGTCTAGAGCCCTACCAACGAGAAAGCTCCGTGAGAAATAATTGCAAACGCGGACATCGTCCTTATGAGCTTAGTATTTGATATTGATTATTATCATAGTAACATTAATTGTCAAGGAGTCAAATCCAGATAATGAGATTATAATTAACAATTTAAAATGTTCAGACATGGTTCAAATCATTTAGACTAAGCTCGCTAAAATTTTTCGATCGTCACGATTTTAAATCGGTTTTTTCTTTTTCACGTTTTGTTTTATCTTTTGTTATGCTTTTTTTCAAATTCGACTTAAGTATAATTTTACACTGCCGAAATAATAAATACAAGTAAAATAAGATGAATATCTGCAACAGATTCTCACTGCATCAAAAACAAATCGTCGAAGACAAGAGACGAGCCCTATCAATCAAGAGATTAAGGGCAAACACGAGTCACATATGACGTTTTCAATAAACGCTGTGCAGCCCTATATACGGAACCCATGTCATAACCTTAAACATGTTTAAGCGATGAGTTTGAGACTGCCTGCAAAAGACAGAGTATGTCACATTTCCTAGGTATTTTGGAATAGATACATACTTATTATATGAGTATCAACAGTATCAACGGTTGCAAAAATGAGAATCGGACATTTGTACGTGTACTTGTTCACGTACATATATCTAGTGTAAGTCTAAATAACTAACTGAGTCGAGTCCCGTGCATTCAGCAACGTTACGTCGGTGGTGTTAAAGGTACGTCACACTCTTTGAGATGTAGCTACAAATTTTAATTCGCTAAATAGAAAGCCATGGTTATTCCCTTTTGGCTCAGTTCTGAATTATGTAGATGTTCTTCGAAGAATACATGTAATTAACGTAATAACTTGAAATAATGTACATAACACTGTAAATGAAAGCGATACGCAACTATTTTTAAAATTATTGGAATACTTCTAGGAAAATACTTATGACTTGGTCGCCATAACTCTTTCTTAGACACAACCTCAGACAATGCATGTTTTGTAGATATTGTTTTCATTTTCGTGCATGAACATCGACGGCTGACCAGTGCGGCTAGCCAATCAGGGGATGTTTACTCCTTCCGGGCACCTGGTCCTACCTCTAGCTTGCTAGGGGTCCGTCGATGTTCAATTTGGTGCTCTATTGTGAGTGCTGTTGAGATTGTCGTCAGGTTCTACTTTAACTCATTTGTGTTCCAGTATTTGGTCTTCATTGTCCCTTCTGTGTCTCTGGTTGTGTTTATCTACTCTGTATTTTGGTTTTGTGTGCCTCGGTGTGTTGCTTTAGATACAACCGAGTCCTGTTGGAGACCCCATTCCCTCTTTTATAAGTTTGTATGTATGGATAGTACAGTAAGTACATGTAGATTAAAAATGAAAGTGTTCCAATTCTGTACCTTCTTTAAGAAAATTTCAAAGCAATTTTAATGCACCAGACAAGTACTCCGGATACTACTATTATTTGATAAATAATACCGCATTTTAAATTTCATCTTCAACTTAAACTTCAATCTTAGCATATTTAGTGTATATTGTAGAATGTCGGAACTGTACGTGAAAAATTTCAATGTTAATATGAATCAAAAAGATCAAAAGATAGTTATACTTACCTATATTTCAAATTTACCAATAACTTCAAGAAAGGACAGAAGCAAAAACTAGAAAGGGAGAGAGATGTGGTATAAAGGAAATGAATAAAAGCAACAGATTTACGGATAGAATTTTATTGGATTACGGTGCCTGATTGAAAGAAAGAAGGGATACTCCAACGGGACTCGGTGGCAACACCCTCTGTAAAACAACTAAATACATCTATGTGAAAAACACAGACTATATAAGCACAATGACCAAGCATTAGATGACATCACCCACTCAATAGAAAAGTACAACATTTACAAAAGGCATTCGGTGCCGACTTGGAATGACAAGTTGCAACGTAGTACATGTGGCAAATGGAAAAACAACAAAAGAAAAACTATTCTGATAATGTCTAGTAAGTCTATTGTCTTTATCCTTTCGATGAGTTACAGCTGACTGTGTATCTTATGTCGATACATGTACCATTACAAAAATGTTTGACTGATGACTTACATCAAGTCGTTTAGGATAGAAACGAGAAAGAAGTGAATATTGGAATCTTATAGCTTTCAGCCAAAAAACTATAAAGGGGACGAAGGAAAATTTTGCATAAGTGATTGTGCCCGAACACACAAGTTTTTTTTGCAAGAATCAACGGACTTTCAACAAACAAACAACTTGAAATTGCAGACATCAATAACTTCTCGAAATAGGACCATGAAACAAAATTATCATACGGAGACGATTGATATTTTGAAACGTAGAACAGTTTAGCCAAAAATAAAGAAAACGAACATAAAAGTTTTCCCAAGTCGTAGGCAACGTTGCAATGAACACAGTTACTTTATACCGATAATTGGAATGTTCACGGTAAATTATATTCATATTTTCATATAACGCGCAAAAATGTCAATTATTAATATCTAGGAAGTGCATTTCAGGTACGCAAATAATCGAATAAGACTTAGTAAACATAAATTGTAGAATATCATCAACACATACTAATTAAGCGAATAACAGTGGGCAAAATAATTATGAACTTACACGCTAGTTCATTTTTGCACCCACCTGCCCTTGGAGATACAATAAAACCAATACTATCATCAGGTAAGGGGTACCAAACTTAGTCAGAATCCAAACTGTTTTACCTGGTGTACACCTGGTACCTGAGATATTCACCTTTAATTAATAAAATTCCTGCAGGAATTTTCAATTTCCTGCAGGATTTTTTTAATTTCCTGCAGGAATTTCTAATTTCCTGCAGGAATTTCTGATTTCCTGCAGGATTTTTTTAAATTCCCGCAGGAAAGATAATTTCCTGCAGGAATTTTTATTTTCCTGCAGGAATATTCTTCAAAAAAATAATTCCTGTGGGAAATTAAAAATTCCTGCAGGAAATTATTTTTCCTGCAGTAATTACGAAAATTCCTGCAGGAAATTAAAAATTCCTGCAGGAAATTAAAAATTCCTGCAGGAAATTAAAAATTCCTGCAGGAAATTGAAAATTCCTGCAGGATTTTTATTAATTAAAGGTGGATATCTCAGGTTCCAGGTGTGCAACAGGTGAAACAGTTTGGATTCTAACTAAGTTTGGTACCCCTTACCTGATGATAGTATTGGTTTTATTGTATCTCCAAGGGCAGGTGGGTGCAAAAATGAACTAGCGTGTAAGTTCATAATTATTTTGCCCACTGTTGAATACATATAATTATATGCATGTAAATTAATGATATTTTTAGATAAATCAGAAATCCGATTAAACTTGATATAAATACATCAATTGCAGTGGTTGGATAACATTTAAAGTAACAATAGATAGACATCAAATTATGAAGATGTGACGAAAGCGACAAAAATGATGAAAAAATGCTATTGTATCGAGGCATAGCTAAGAACATATTTAAAAATATGATTTAAATAGTATAGATGAACTGAAATTATATTTCAATAAGAAAATGATCAAATGATTGAGTGAAATATTTCTTTAAAAAAAACCTCCTTTCACCAAGAAATCCTTTTAGTGATATTGTCGAGGATATCAAGTCCCTGAAGTTGAAATGCAACGAATGACAACTCTCGTATCAAGTTTACTCTTTCCTATCTATTTTGCTGAATTGATTTACATACACTTTTACCATTTACCTTATAAAAACAATTTATTTGCTCGGAATTACACCTTTACCAACCTCTGTAGGTTTATTAACCTTTATCTTTTTTTTTTTTTGTTTACATCTGATTGTCTCTATATACGTCCGAGTTTATGTCTTATCAGTTTTGTGAAATGTATATAATTTAAGCAGCAATTTTTCATACGATACTAGGTGCGCGCAGTGAAAAGTATGAAAAGTAACTCCAATTAAGATTTTTTTCTATTTTATAATTGATAACATCTAAATTTGGGAACTAAAAACATTCGCGTTTTTAATCATCAATGTAGGTCAAGGTCATCTTAAGTTTTTGAATCTATACTACATCAGTTATTGCTAATGACATAAACTCAATGTCACGTGAAACATACCGATGCCATTAGTTCAGATTCAAAACGCTCACACTTTTCTTCTTCTATATGTCCATGACCGACAGACAGATATACGAACGGTTTAAATAATATTCATTGTTTACTTTGTCGTTTAGCGGGATCACAACTAGTGATACATGTAAAACTTAGGTGCGCTGAAATTTTATCTCGTTCACATTTTATGTTCATTATAAATATAAATTAATCAATTCATCTTCGTTGTCTGGTTTTTTATTCTTTTTTCAAGAAAATGAAATTGAGAAGATGTAGAAGGCATTAAACAAATTTAAAAAAGTGCTAGCTGTAAAACAGTTGACTTACCGCAGTCTCTATATGCCTGTACTTTTTATATCCCTTTGTACGTAAAAATCCTCTCTTCCCCCTCCGATTCTATCAAATTCTAACTTATGATCGATCTCCTAATTCCTTTTTATAAGACCCTAATTCTCCTTCATATATATGGATAATAAAAAGAGTCATCAAAGGGTGCCAATAACATTGTATTTTATTATCCTTTTGAACGCTTCGAGTAATTGTTTCTTAACCAATCCGAAATTGTTTATTACATTCAAGATAAAAGCTTCAGGAACTTTATTATATGGGTATCAATATTACGCTTTTCTGATATTGGTTTTGTCAACCTTTCTTCTTTGGAAATATGATGAATTTGTGACATTCTATATGGAATATATATGCAAAATAATTACAATATAATCAAACTTCTCAAAGTACATAAATATTCAAAAGTCATGAAAACTAAAGTGTGAGAGACAGACAGACAGACGGACAAACAAACGGGGTGGAAACTGTACGTGCCCTCCAGCGAGCCGGTAGGGGATTAATAGACATTTTTCATGTTCGCGGACTTCGGACTTCGGACACCGCACTTGGAAGGGACTATGTCACATGCAAAAATTGTTAATGTTATCTCAATTAACCTTTATTAAATTTTGTGAGAATTTATTTATTTCAATGTGTGAATATACATATTTAAAGCATTCCACGGTCATTTCGTCTATTGTTTGTTCCGATTTTACTTTTCTTATTACACCTGATTTCTTTAATATGACCCGTTATGTGCGAAGTCCGGAGTGCGAAGTCCGAAGTACATTTTTGTGTACGTCAACTTGAAAAATATCCAATAAAACTAATTGTCAGAAAGAAAGGTGGTCAATGTCCAGTCTTCATTGACGAGATTTGTACAGGAAGCGCTTCAAAATTGGTCAGAGATCTTTTTCTGATTCATTCTGAAAACGGTTTCATTTACGATAATCATTTTTCTTCAAACATCCTCTTTATTTGTATAATTACTATCAATAATGAGGTTGATAAGTCTTCTCTGATCACTACCAATGAATACTAAATACTCGTATGCATCGCTGTTATCACATAAAATACCCGTTATGCAGTTCCATAAAGCCATTTTATAATCAAATGTTATGATAGCACGTTACATATCGCTCTGCTTGAATGCGATTGGTCAAGTTTGGAGCCTCATCACCTACACTGTGACAAGTGTGACCTTTCAGATATCGGTCATATGTTAAATTAAGACGCACATTCAATATCAATTGTTGTTGTTAAAATAATTATTACATTGAAGTACTAAACAAAATTGAATTTTTTTTTCTTTACGCACAGAACATCTGTACGATGGGGAACTACTTCTCGTAGATAGCAGACGACTTCTAGGTCATGGCGTGGTTCGCATCTAGTTCTCAGAATCGTTGATTTCACGTTGGAAATAAACATTTTTTGGCAGAATCATGTGATAAAAGAACCTCAAAGCCAAGGCTCGGGGGTATAAAACACAAAACTCGTTTCATAATACATCGTATGGAATGAAAATTCATTTAAGATCCTCTATATATCCATTAAGCTTTAGCTAATTTATGTTTTGATATTGGACATCTTAACACATTTCTTTCAAGAGTTTCAAGTTTCAAGATGTGCAAAATTGTAGTGAAAAAGGTAACTTGAAACAACATGGACATATTATTATCTCTCTCTATGGAACTGTTGCGACGGGTCTTGGATGCAAACAGGAGATGCTTACCATCCCTTGGCATCTGATCGCACTTCGAAATTTTATTTATTCCGGGGTTGCTAAATGTTCCACAAAATTACCTTATCGACTCTGAGACTAATGACTGATGAGTAGTTCCTCGATGTTTATTATCAGAATAATTGTACGATGAGTATGAGAGAAAGGAGGGGATCTCCAACAACACTCGATCGGTTGCAGCACTCACGGCAAAACTCCAAAACACCCAATGTAAAAACATAGAGCGGACATCCACAGAAAGAAAGGAAGACGCAAGAAAGAGACGCAAAAGGGACGCAAAAAGACGCAAAAGAGACGAAAAAGGGACGCAAAAGAGACGCGAGAAAGAGACGCAAAAAGGAAGACGCAAGAAAGAGACGCAAAAGAGACACAAGAAGACGCAAGAAAGAGACGCAAAAGGGATAAGGATCACTAACGCACAACATAGATAAACCAACGCAACCAATGGGCAACCAGTGCCGACCTCGGACGGTCATCTGCCACGCATAATGATTCATAAATAAACGAAAATAAACAAATTACAAAACAAGTTTGCAGTTTGGTTCAACAATAAGAATTCTACTATATCACACTCCTATCGATTCCTGTCATTACCGATTTCATCAATACTCTGTTCCAGCGTGAGGGACGATTTGTTGTTCTTTAATTGCAGCTAAATTTCCTTCATTGACACTTAACGTCAAAACAGGAAAACAGTAAACAAGGCTAATTGAATGGACTCATCAGAAGAAATCATGAAGACATGCAATGATGGTTTCCCAGATTTTTTTCTGGTGTTTGTATTCAATAAGGTTTCGACAATTAGCAATTTCTTATTCGGATTTATCTATGCGATATCTACTTCTGATGCTTTAGAAAAATAAAAATCGAACAATGTATCTGACATTATACATTTTGTACATGCAGGTGCCTTAATTTTTTTTAACTTGCGTTGAGAGAGACCTTGAGTTATATCAACATCTAAAGCATTTGGAATATAAAATTCAAAGAAGTACCTAACTGTTCTTGAATATGTGATAAGAACGTTGTCCTTCCAAAATATTTGTACGTACTCTTTTCATCCTTATTTATGTAATGATATTTTGGATTCATAAAAAGTCATGTGAACTTAACAGTTTTTAATATCATTAATCGAAATGTTTTGAGTGACTTTGAACGGACAGCAAGACATTTTGGAGGGTCCAAATAATAAAATATTAAATTTCCTTGAAATTTGTGGGGGTTTTTTCTTGAAATTTTTAAGAACCATATTCAACAACTGATGCCCTTATAGAAAACGAAATGGAAATCAGCATGCATCATCCATTAAAAAACTGTTTGAAAATTAATTTCTCTCTAGAATAAAAGATACCACACGGTATTTAGTAGTCAATGTGATCGACAAGTTCTGATAAAGTCGGATCTTCACGGGGATAACCTTTGTTCCTCCAGCACAATCCACGTAGTATGAGTGTCGCCTGTGTTTGCACCATTTATCTCGAATAAAAGCTATGATTGATTACCTAATTACCGAGTCATAATCTAACGTCATTTGAAGATTTGAATTCAATATTTCCATCAACTTCTAATTGGATGGGTAATCAATTTTCAATTAATTTATGATTGCATTTCCCTTTTTGCCGCGACTTGGTCACTAGCAATACATAATATCTTCGCTTGGGATATCGACTGGAATATATAGGCTAAATGAAGTGAACATTTCTCATTAATTTCTTTCTGACAAACACGATTTGCATATTCAATACAACGAATTTAAGCATACAGGCTCGAGCATGACATTGGTGAAGTTATCTCATAACTTGAATTTAGTAATTTGAAGTAGGTGATGTTTACTGATGTATTAACAGAGCGTTTTTAAAAGTAGTTTTGAATATTTTCAAGAAAACAATCCTCTTAAGGGAAAAGAGACATCGGATAATTTAATCAATAAAATTAATATTACATTTTATCAACTCTAGAAGACTTACTTGTGCAATAATAAAATGTTTCTTTTTATATAATGTTTTTCTATATCTTAAATAATGTATTGTATGTGTCATTAATGTTCGAAAGTATTGTCCTCTGTGTTTGTATGTGTCTCCGTCTGTTAGATCGCTTTTTTCTCTTCTCATGAGAATTACTTCCGCCGTTTTCACAGTGGGGGTCCCCTCTATCTTTGTTCTGTTTAACTGTTTTTCAAGAATGGGTATACATGTACCTATTGACTGATATGACTTTTCTGTGTTTTATATTGTACAAGAATGATTATGCCATAGTGAATGTACCTTAATTTGCAAATGCTAAAAAAGCTTTTAAAAAGACATTTGCTTTATAATTACACAGGTAGTTATTGATGTTCTTCAGGAAGCACTCGATAGCTATGAGCAATCGCCATTTGAATGTTCTACAACCCTTAAAATATTCAGTTATATTGAATTTTAAGTGTGGTCGGTCTTATCGTTTTATGCTAATACAGGCGCGTAGCCAGAGTGCCTTTCTAGTGGAAGCAAGCACTTTTAGTCGGGGGTTGGAGGATCGCTTTGAGGCACCCAATGGGTCCAGGATGAAGCTATTGTAGGGATACAAGGCCAATGGAATTAAAATTACAGGGCAGTAAATTATGGTAAAATAACCCTTTGTACATTATCTTTTATTTCATTTTTAATTATTATTATCATTTTTTTTATTATTTTCTTTTTTTTTGCAAAACGATGTAAAGGATCTGCGTACTTGGTACGCCTAACTACGCGCCTGCATTACACCAACTACAATGAGAAACGATTTTACAGGAAATTAATTTTAGAAAGAAAAAGTAGAACTTCTATTATTACAAGGTCACGGTGCTTTAAGCCCCAGAGTGGGGAAAATGACATCCACCTGCAACGAAATTTAATTTTCCAGAATCGTATTGGACTCCTTAATCTCAGTATGGCTGAATTTACATGGCTCAATCTCGTGCAGATCCAATGAATTGAATTCATTTTGCTCGTGTCAGCGGAGTCTAGATTTGATCATAGGATAACGTTCTATACCTTCTTTATTGCAATGCGACCTCGTTGTGTCGGTTACAATTCCACTGCAGATTGCGTTTTCTCCTAACATTTGAACGTTCATTTCTGTCTACTCGTTACTTAAGACATTCGTGCGATTTTATATGTGGAAATATATCAGAAATCTTAATTTTATTTTTTGTTAGGTTTTAAATTGTGACGATTTCAGTGGGGTTTCTCCATTTCTTCATTATCTGACAAGAAACCTTGATTGAAAATACATGTATTAAATATTTACCATAATAATGATGCATTACGAACGACGTTGTACATATTTCAAATAGTCGTATCTCGAGTTTTTTTTTTCAAAAGTGTCTGTTGTCTATCAGCTAATGACACAAAAACAATTGAATGGGCAGGGTAGTGAGAATGGTCTGAATTTAGCTGATTGTGCTTAAGGCCAAAGATATAACATTCGAGAATTTTATTGTTTCAAGAATGCAGTATGAAAGATTAATTTTGAATACTGTTGAAGAGACTTTAGTGTTGGATTAAAAGACATGGTTTAACAAGCACCAAGTTTCCATGTTTGAATAATTTGGCGTCACATGGTGAGCACTTGAAAGAACATACATTAAGCATCCTGCTATGTCTTTCGGTTCTTATTGACGAAACATTCATAGTCTCTGGCCATATTTCATTATTTAGATTGAGGATTACTGACGAGGGTAAAGTACTCGAAACGTGCATGTCTGGTCCATGCTGCAAATTTATTTGTTTTAAATGATGCTATGAATTTGAAGACGTGTAACAAATCAATCAAATAGATTTCAAACATCGTCTAACGACAAGTTGGACTTGCGTTCGGTGTTGATATGAGAGGGAACATGACGTTTTATGGGATACAGGTAATATTTACTGCAGGAAACTTAATTGATTCAAACATGAAATAATTCCTATCTGCTATCAATTTTCCGAAAAATATTTAGGGCTATATCTACGCCTGGTAAAATGAATAAAATCTTCGATTTTATGCATAGTATGAAGACCTTTTCTTGTCTATAAAAAATAAGACACTTCTCGGATCTGCGAAAACTGGATAGTTTGAAACGATAAACCATGACGGTTTGCCTAATTAAATTTATTTAAGAGACCGACACTTCTTTAGTTTAGAAAGAAATAACTTCTTCATTATGTTTACATTTTGATATATCGATATCCACTAATAACACCTCCCCCCCCCCCCCCCCGAAAAAAAAAATGAACACCAAAAATAAACCCCATGAAATTAATGCTTAGATCTCCTGACAACCAATTCTGAATCACATGAAATTCATATGAAATGAACATCATGAAAGTTCATAAATTTTTTTTTTAAATATTTCACATGAATTTCACATGAATATTTCTAAGTCACAGGAAACTGAATTCACATAACATCCAAGTAAAATCTTAACATGAATTTCATGTGAAAAATTTCATGTTTGTGCTCGTTTCACACAAATTTCATGTGAACTTTCATGTAAAGTTCATGTAAATTTCACATGAATTTCATGTGAGGCACAATTGGCTGTGATATAGTTACACATAAATTTATTCTAGTCGATCACCAGTCCTGCTCATTTAATTTTGTCAAAGTTAGGATAAATAAAAGTTATAAAAATTGCATTTTAACTGAACATTACTAAAATGACTATTTCTACTTTTATTTCCAGGAATTCTGTTTTCGATTAAGTTACATTATTTTTATAATTTTTCTAAGTATTTTTAACAATTACGCAAATGTAACAAAAAGTTGAAATTAAAATCAATTTTGTCCTCTTTCATCTAACGAATCCTTTTTTCTCACTTAACTAAAAATAAATAAAAAAAATAAATAAATAAATAGATTGCACATTGATAATTTCTTGAAACAACGGTCCCCATTATTCCGCTGTAATGCTTAGAGATATTCAAAAAACTTAACAAAGTGTAAACAAGTACATAGTTTTGTTTTAAAACGTGTATACTGTAGTAATAATTATACTTAAATATAAATCACAACAACTTACCACTTTGCATTGTCCACCTGGCTACAGTCTGACCGCTGTGGGCGGCTATCCTGGCTAACCGACTCCTGAAGCTGTATGCTGGACTGATCACGTACATAACTGTCCAAATATTCCAAGAATATCGTATCATTCATGTGGTCAATATGATATAATTCCTAATCATCCATCAGCAAAAATGGCATCATTCACAGAACGGGAGGAGTATGGACACAGTTGTAAGATGCAGGACTGTCATATGATTCATGTTCGTCCTAATACTCCAAACTAAATCGTATCATTTATGTGGTCAACTTGATATAATCTCTATTCATTCACCAGTAAAAATGCCGTCATTCAATATCAGCACAAATGATACAATTCACATGACAAGAGATTTTGAAGTATTAGTTTGAGTTGCAAGATGCAGAGAGTTTTGGTTTATCCGTTGGTGATCCAGTGCACAGTTCAATGGTAGGTCTTCGCAGGGGTACAAAAGCCAACGGAGTTTGATTCATTTATCAGCAAAAATACCATCATTCACATGACAAGAAGAATATAAGCTTTAGAGCCAAGAGGCAAAGGGTTCTGTTTTGTCCGTTGGTACGATGGGACGTCCTCGTAAGGGTACAAAAGCCACCTAAGTTTGATTTATGTCTTGAATAACATCGGATCGATGAAGACCGTCGGAGAAGTCTATAATTTACACTCTAATCTTATATAATGAAAATCCCGTCACCTATGTATTGCATCACATATATCCTTCGAAAGAAATTATCCGAAACTGAACCCTATGATATTGTCAAATGTTTCTTTGTTTCACTTATACATGTAAATACTTGATTGCATAAGTTTATATTCTGAGCTACCTCTTTCTCTTCTTAAGAACATAGCTATAAAATCTTTTTAATTAGAAGTTTTATAACTCGTTTCCTTGGTTATTCATTTTGTTTTGAATGTTAATTCTTTACGTAATAAAGAATTTGAAATAATCCACAATATCTTGCTGCGACAAAGTTTTTGCATAGCGCCATTGAGTTCCCTAATCAACCTTAATTTGAAAATGTTGTTCAGATCCTTCAATTTGTAACTTCGTACAAATTAGAGAGAGAAGAAGCGCTGAAATATCCACAATAAACTTTGATTTAAGCACAATTTAGCATGGAAGTATGCACTGTTTTGGTCCGCGAATTACGGAGTAAAAAGAGAACGAAATTGCATTTTCATTCTTTGGTTTAATTGAATATTTAACTTCAGCATTATTTATAGGAGCGCAATTGATGTATGGAGCTGTTACGATTTAAAGTCAAATCAAGTTATTTTTACTGACAGAAGAAAAGCGGCAGAGAACGTTTTCGTATAATAGTTCCTTGTCCTATCTCTTTTTATTGCGTTCTGGTTTTTCTTAGCTTTCTATTCAGCTTTATTTAAGGAACAGGGGACATCTTGAAATGTTCATTTTCGGGCTCGTTGTATTGAACAGACGCCATGTTTTGTACATTTTCACTGACGATGTTTGCGAATTGTACTTCCTGTGACGTATATGAAACCGGAAGCCGTCTGTTCTTAATCATTGAGTTACGTTGTATCATCATAGATGCTTTTAATAGATATATATATATTTCTTTAAAGTACATACAATGCGTAAAAACTAGCCTTGTGAATTTGATCCCCCATATTGTGAATGCTTGGGTTGTAATAATGAAATCTACAGGAAATGATCTTTTTTTATATATATCACTTTTTACATAAACTATTAGTCAGTAAATGACGTCAGCTTTTGGATGTAGAACACTAGTTTTTGAGGTCAAACCTTTATGCTATTGTAACCTCTTTCTTTTAATGAAAATTTATTAAGCAGATGATAACTTAAGTACATGTGGACTGATAAAATAATGCGATAAAACTTATTACAGGGGTAGAAAAAAGCACAAAATCCCATTAAATGAACAAATTTACGTACATACAAGACGCGACGAGAAACGATCATAGATACATATAGCAGGAGAAAATGAGGCGAAAGAGAACACCTAGACTTAATGACCAACAAAAACGAATAACTTTAAGACAACATCGGAAAACAAACATAACAAATAAAAGTAGAGGGACCACCGTGCATCCAGGACAAAGTGCAAAGCAAGAATTAAAGAAGTAGTTTGCCATATACAACATTACATGGTTTTAAGATAAATTGTTGTGCAAAAAAGTATACTAAGTCTCGTTAGGTGAAAAATTGAAAATACTAAGCAATGGTCAATTCTAAAAATTTCTAATCTTTATCCTTTTTCCTCCGCTGATTTTGTGAGATTATTCTTTACACTGCTTTGACACATTAAGTAACTTACAAGGCGAAGAAGACCGGTTAAACGTCTCCTGCTTGTTTGTTTACATGCGCTATGAAAAGCTAGAATACCTCGTCATACAACGATCTTGAGAAGGTCGGAGTTGTCGAGAAACCAAAAAAAAAACAAAAACCAAAACAAAAACCAAAAAACAAAAAAACAAAACAAAAACAAACCCAAACATTGCTTTCGTCCGAAGTCTGCGACGATTGCACGGGTCCCTGTAAAGTGCGAAACAAAACAAATACGAAACGAAACAAATCGAAACGAAACGAAGCAGATCGAAACGAAACGAAACATAAAAACATAAAACTTCAAGAACTAATTGAGAAAAAAAGCATAAAGAGGAATCATTGCTTAGAACATTCATTTAAAGACATATCTGTATGTCCATCAGTTCGAGTGACTGGAGGGTATCTTAAAATAGTCGAAGTTGACCTTTAGAAACATAAATGTTAAATGCCATAGATGTATTCTGGTGGATTTAAGTGGAGGGGATAAATGACCTCGTTATCAGATCGAAATAAGAAAATATATCAAGGGGGGGGGGGGGCATTTCAGAAATAAAATCTTATCCCTGTTCAAGCAAAATATGTCATCCCCCTTATTTTTCTTGATAAAGTTTTATAAATACAGAATTGATTAGTCCCGTCTCCTCTGTACATGACTCCTCCCTGATAAATAATATTTTTCATCCGCTTTTGACGAGGTTGTCTACCCCATTTAATCCTCTCAAATGCAATAATATCATGGCATTTACCATAACATTTATGTTTTAAACGTCAACTTTTCCTCTCTCAAGAAATCCTCAAGTCACTATCTAAAACTGAAATATCAAAAGGCAATATTTAACATGCACATATTGACCTTACTTAATCGGTCTCGGCGGCATTTCCTTCTCTATATGGCCTTTTCTCTAGATTCTCTAAGATATCTGTTTTGTTTCATTTCTTTTCGATCTGTTTCGTTTCGTTTTGCTTCGTTTCGTTTCGATCTGTTTTGTTTCGTTTCGTTTCGATTTGTCTCGTTTCGTTTTGTTTCGATTTGTTTCGTTTCATTTCATTTCGTTTTTGTTTCGTTTCGCACTTTACAGGGACACCAATTGCACATTGGTCTTGCGTAATTTATGTATAGCCATTCACGTTAGTGTATACATGTTGGTGTATCTGAGCTGACTGCTTGTTATTTTAATGATGTGAGTGTCTTTGCGAGTGTCGATGTTAAGGAGTTTTGTCTGATGTTTATTGTTTGTCACAAAAGACCATTTTCCGATCTTGTTAAAGAGCACAAAATGTCCGAGTCAACATCTTTTGACGTTGTTTTTCATTATGACATCACTGTTAAAAGACGCAATTCCATAGTGACGTAACAATGAAAATGCCTACCTCGGACATTTTTCGTCCTGTGGTCAGCCATTATGAATTTCGGCAAGTTGCCTATTCTATGGATGCGTTCCGCTATGGTCAGAGCAAAGTGGGCTATGCTGAAAATATTTTCAAGATCCTTTTGTTTATTTTTGCATATGATTTTTCAAGACATAGAATTCACTCTCCTTTGACGTACCATCCCAACCCCTTTTCCCTAAGAAATAGTCCAGGTTCGCGCGTGTATGCTTTTAAGCCGTACTATACATTTATCACATTGAAACCGTTTTAAACAGCTACTCACGAACCCTATTAAATGAATCGAAAATTATGAGTGTCCTTATCTTTTTCAAGAAATGGTTATCATTAAGAAATGAATAACGGCTAAAAGCTAAATGAATCATGATAAATAACCAACCGATTTCCCCTATAAAAACAATCTATGAATAGAAATTGCATATTTATCAAAATGGGTTCTTTGTCAACCCTGCACTGGCAATTTTAGAACTTTTACTTCATTATCTTGACACGTTAATCAGAAAACGGGACACAAAAGTTAATGAATCTACTGTCTAATCCGGTATGAAAAGACGCTTGTAACGGCTTATGTTCCATTTTGGTTTGAGGAATCAATCTTCCGATGCCACTAAAGGTTAGTCCAGAAACAACCGTACAACACAAATCATTATTTAGGGGAAAGAAACAGAATATTCTTGCAAACATTCATGAGCGGAACTACAATGGACGCATCGTCGTCTGTTCAGCGCCTCACTTTGAATTTTGAAACAGAATAATAATCTTTCCTCCAAATTTTACTCATCATCATCTTTAATTTTAATGCTTTATCGAAATGAAAAATGGAATTCGATTGCCGCAACTCCCCCCCCCCCCCCCCCCCTTTTCCTATGTTCCTAATCGATTTCTCGAATTTAGAGGCTACACCTTAATTACCGACTATCTCTCTTTCTCTTTAGTATTTTTGTGTATATACATTTCTCACCTAGATATATTCCCATTTTAAGAAAAAATTTTTTTTTTTCTTATATATATATGTATTACAACTTAATATTGTAAGGAGAGGGCATTAATAATGTTCCAGAATAACTTACGCCCAATCAAATTTTATTTCTATTGGAAATATAATATATTTAAACAAAATCATTATACCTCTACTTTTTTTTCCTTTATAAAAAGATACTCATTAAAACTAGCAGTAAGTAGCCTGATGAGACTATTTCCCTGCAAAGGGTGCGTTAGTTGAGAAGACTATTTCCCTAGGGAAATAGCTTCGAAATGTGGCGGAGCTACAGTGTGTGACGTCTAAATGGGACGGAGCTACAGCGCGTGCCGGTATGATAAAACAGTTAAAATATACCATTGAGGGAGTTAGCTTCTCCTCGGGAAATAGCTCTAGTCTCAGGAAACCAGAATCATGCTACATATAACTCCCGCAATGGTATTCTTTATCTGTATACTACCGACCGCAGCCCCCCTTTTTTGTTTGCCCCTGCAGCTGATAAAAACTAGATCTGCTCTTTAATTTTGTGACTGACAGAGACAGGACCTTCATCTCAACTGTGCTGCAGCTTTCCCTTTTTTCCATAAAGATTCGCCTTTATGCCTGTATGTTCATAATTACGTAAGCTTTTCTTCGAAGAAATAAATAACTTCTCAGAGATCCCTTGTATCGACTTTGATTTGTTTCCATTCTTTTATCTTTTGATCAAATGAAGCGTCATGTTAAAGGCACTTGTGGAACTTGTTTTCCTAGTTAGCTGTCCGTCACTCTGCCAGTTTCACAAGTCCTTGATTACACAAAATGATATCCCCTTTATTAAGAATGTCTCACGAACAAGCACGTCCGCCTCAAAAATTGAAAAGACTTTCTTACTTTCCTCATAATTTTTTACGTACCGAGTCATTTATAAATTGTTTGTGTTCATTTAATAATGATTATGTTTTCAGTTTTTTCCACAAAGTTCTGTGCTATGGGTCTTTATATAACAGTGTCTTGCAATAGAATCATAGCGCTTCTTTACATTTAGATACGAGTACACAATATATAAAGTCCGACAGAAGATTGTCAAATGAGGCTACCCTCTGTGACATACTTTTGCCTGTGGTAGCGCCACCTAATGACTGATCCCAACGAAAAACAACAAACTGGTAGGGGACGATAAATACAGAGTTAACTTCAATGCTACAACGTTCCATTAAAATCCCTGCAGCGGTTGTGGAGAAGTTGTCCAATATTCATGAAAATACCCCCCTTCCTTTTGCATAAGAAACAAGAGGCATAGGGCCACAACGCTCACATGGTAATGTTGGAAATCTTACCCTAGCGGGATTTGAATGTGATTTATATTTGTATAATTCTAATCATATGCGAAGCTTTAATTTTGCAGTTTACTGTAATAAATAAGTGCATAAATTTGTTAATGAAGAAATATCACATTAGATATCAAAAGACATACACAAAAGCATTAATTCATAAAATTCTACTATTATGCCACTAAAAGTGTATCAATATTAACTAACAAAATAAAAAAAAATTCAATAAAAATGTTAAATTAAAAAAAAAACATGTAACAGAATAACAAGCACTGCCTATTGAAAGACCCATACAAAAATCAACAAAACTTGTATGGGACCATGAGTACTTCTCTGAATGTCAGTCAGACTCCTCGGATGATTACATATATGAACTCTCTACAGCCGGCAGAGCACGAACTGTATTACTTACGCAAACTTTTTATACCCATTTACATATTCATCTGTGTTGCTTGGGCTCCTGCGTTTTGCGGTCTTGTTTCTGTGTGGTCATCTAAAAGTGAGGAGGTTGTTTAACATCACAATTGTACGTTCTTCGAGACCTCTGGGTAATCAGAAAAGTGAGATTGGTTAATTTGATCAGTACAATGCCCAGTGTTTTTGTGTTTGATGGTAATATGTCGTATGTCTCGTTTTCATATCTTAGTGTGCTCGTCTTTGTGTTTTCGCATCGGGTGTTTTGCTGTTGGTGCTGCTACATGGTCTGGTTGGAGATCTCCTCCCTTATTTTCAAACCTAATAAGTGTCATCAAAATTCCTCCACTCAGTTAACAACAGACACGAGTCAAATTTTCATGATCCTGTTGTTCCCAAAGAACTTTCTGACCTCCATGAAAAATATATCTGTTATTCATTGTTCCTGCTGACAAAGCGGCAAATAAGTTTACTTTCGTTTGCAAGAGATATTATTTCAAATGCCTGAGAGAGGAACAGGGTTACATTCAGCACCTTGAAATCCAACATAAACACTTACAAATTTATCTGTTTCTGAAATACTTGACAACCAGAAATCTGTTCTTGAGTCCCTCGGTTTTCATACCGATTACTCTGATCTTGAACTACATCATATCTACTGGATTCCCAAAATGCAAAAAAAAAACCCAAAACAAGAAGGTAGGAGATCTCCAACAAGACCCCGTTGCAGCATCAACAGTAAAACACCAAAACACCCGATGCAAAAACACAAAAGACGAGTACAGCACGAGACGGAAAAGAGACACACGACATGTAAACATCAAACACAAAAGACTACACATAAACCGACGAGACCAATGGGTAACCGGTGCCGACTTTGGACGGCCATCTGTCACGCAAGTAGCAAATGGTGTGGTTATCCTGGATTACGTGCGCACAACCCTCTCACTTCTCCAATTACCCAGAGGTCTCGAAGAACGTACAATTGTGGTGTAAAACAACCTCCTCACTGTAAGATGACATCACACAAACAAGACCGCGAAACGCAGAGGCCCCATAGACACAGATGAATATGTAAATGGATATAAAAAGAGGGCATGCGTAATACAGTCCGTGCTCTGCCGGCTGTAGCGAGCTCATGTATGTAATCACCCGAGGAGTCCGACTGACATTCAGAGAGGACAGGTGGTCGGGGCCCTGTCTTCTCTAAAGAGGTTTGGACAGGGCCCGTCATGGAGTCCCGTCGTCACAGTCAGTCAGAGTGCAAGTCTCAAGGATGCGCTTGTACAAGACTGTAGATTGGTCAAGTACCAAGCCTAGTGTCCGTCTGGTGACATTAGGATCATACATTTCAAAAAACATTTCATTGTCGGTTCATCCAGGTGCTCCACAAAACCTTCCATTTTCTTACGAAAATATTAACTCGCATTACGCAAGGTCTTCACACATACTGCAAGAAAACATATTCCAGAAATGGAATCAATCAGATGTGTAACCTTACGAATTCTAAGGAACTTTTGGAAAATTGAAAATCATATTACCAGCATAACAACTTTCGACTTCTACACGCTCTACACTACCATTCCACACCAAAAGCTCAAAAACAGACTAACCACATATTATTCGCAAATCTTTCTTTAAAAAAATGGGAATAGGAGATACAAATACCTTGTCATAGGGCGGGATGATACTTATTTGGTGAAGGAACACTCTGATTCAAACAAATCGCACACCAAAGACGATATCATCCGGATGCTTGAGTTTTTGATTGACAATATCTTTGTGGCGTTTGGAGGAACCGTATTTCAGCAAATAGTTGGCATCCCCATGGGTACCAATTGTGCCACACTGCTTGCGGACTTATTTTCATGACTTCATCGAGACCTTGCTCTCGACTGGGCGAAAGCACCATGCATCTCAGTTTAATTTTACCTTCAGATACATTGATGACGTGATGTCCATCAGTAATCCGAACTTTAAGGATCATCTACATTAAATCTATCCTCATGAACAATAGATCAAGGAAACAACCGAGAGCGACAGGTCCGCCTCGTACTTGGATTTACTCCTATCTTCCGATGCAAACTGCCATTTGAACACCTCGCTGTATGGCAAGCGTGATGATTTCAGCTTCCACATATTAACTAACTTCCCTTTCATGAGTAGCACTATTCCGTCTTCTGCTTATTGCGTTTTTGTTTCTCAGCTGGTACGCCATGGCATGTTCCAAATATGAAGACTTCATATTTAGAGCCAGACGGCTTGCAAGTTAGCAACTTGTTCAGAGTAACATATATATTGGATAACGGATGAAATCATCATTGAAAAAGTTCTTCGGTCGCTACGGGGTTATAATAAAAGCCTATCAGATCCCCTTTTCCAGAATGACATGTGACATATTGGATTGTGATTGGGGCTGTCATCATCGCCAAACAAGAAATACTTACCCGATGTTACATTATATGTACATGGAGACAATTACCGAATTTGACATGGGGCTGTTGCGACGGGTGTTGCATGTTATCGGGAGACACTGACTCCTCCCAGGCACCTGGTCTCACTTCGGAATGTTATTCATTCCGAGGTTCGCAACCGTTCTTATGGGAATTCTAATGATTTTGCCTTGCCTTCTCGACTTTGAGACTGAATAACTGATAGATGTAGATACTTCATTAATGTTTACTTCAGTGGTTCCTTGGAGAAAGTCCAATTTGGATGAAAATACTACTTCTCCCTTTCTTTTTACATAAGAAAAATCCATGAACATTCTACCAAGATTAATATAAAACCATCGAATGTGACAAATATGCAGTAAATAAGTGCACAAGACCACACATTAATAGAGTTATTCAAAGAAACAGTTAAAAAATGGGCATTTCTGACAAAGTCCCAAATGACGTCAAAAACGCGTCCAAAATTTGATTTTTGAGTGGAACCAAAAATAACAAGACTTCTCCACGCATCTTTCTACGTCATTCTGAAGCTTTCAGTTTGTCGATAAGTGCTTCGGATCGGTTCTGAAGAAGAAAAGAGTGTACCCCGTGACTTTTGCCTGTGTTGGCATCATCTAATGACGGATCTGGATGTAGAATATCAACAGTTGTACATGTATTCTACCAATTTTCGTCAAAATCTCTTCAGTGATTCTACAGAGGAATTCCAATACGTACATGTATGAAAACACTTCTCCTCCTCTTGTTTTTACATGAAAATCAAGAAATATCATAAAAAAATAAAATTTCCAACAAAAATGAATAAAAAACGTTAAATGACTAATATAGGACAAATATGATTGCACAAAATCACACATTTATAGAGTTTTTCAAAGAAACAATTCAAAAATGGGCATCTATGACAAAGTCCGAAAAGACGTCAAAAACGCGTCAAAATTTGACTTTGGATTGAAGACAAACATTACTACACTTGTTAACACGAATTCTTCTAGATCATCCCGATGCTTTCGGTGTGTCGATATGTGCTTCGGTTCTGCAGAAGCTTGTCAATGGAGGGTTTCCATTGGGATCCACTTTAACTTTTGAGTCTGGTGGCGCCATCTATCCGGACTGAAAAACAACAACACTTATAGGAGACCATGTGATCTCTTATATAGTTCTGGAGAAGAAGTCCAATGTGTATTGTAGCCCGGTAGATCTTTGTGCCGCGTTGTGTTTTTTCTCTAATGTCTGTTTTCTCACAGAGAAAAAAGTCACTTCTAAACTTTATAACAGTTTCTTGTAATTTCCAATAGTAAAGCATTAAACATGCGTGAGCGTGTATAGAACAGAGACTTGAGACTGATCGTAATCTAAGCTTAATCTTAATCTAACATGCTGAGTCTGGGACTCGAATATATACGTATTCAGTGGGAATTCCAGCATCTGGGCATCACGAGTGTTCATAAATGGCTGATTAACTAAACATTCCCAATTTGTAGACCGAACTGTCAGAATCTGTCAATAGCACCCGTCAAACTGGAGCCATTGCACAGAGACCGGCAGCACTTAACATAGAGATATGAACTATTGTAACCTCATCACTATAGGTGAGGACAGGTACATCTACCGATATACGCAATATCTGCAGCTGCATCCTATTAGATAATATTTCCACTCGTGATTGACCGGTGCCAGCAAGCTTTAGCTGGATTGAACCGCTTATATGGAATATTACAGAAATTTGGCGGTTTCTCAATACGTGCTTCAATTCTGAAGAAGAACAGCACTTGTATTTTACAAACTCAAGAACAAAATTTTGGCCTGTTCTCGGTCTACACTTGTAGGAGACCATGAGTACTACATTCCTACCAAGTTTCATCAAAATTCCTTCAGTGGTTCTGTAGAAGAACGACGGACGACCGATGGTGGGCTATGACAATAGCTCACTTTGACCCTTTGGCCCAGGTGAGCTAAAAATTAAAAAAGACTCAGAAAAAAAAGACATAGTTAACAAAAATACGTCCAAAACGCGTCATAAATATATTTCCAAAAGGAACAAAAATTGACAAGACTTCTTAAGACATCCTTTAAGAACATCCTGCTGCTTTCAAATTGTAGAAACATTAAATTTTGTATGACCTTATTGTGCTTCGATTCTGAAGAAGATGTTTGTCAAAGGAAGGTATACCCGTGACCCACTTTTGTCTATGGTGGCGCAACCTGTTGACGGGCGAGAGACACAACACTTGTGGAGGACAATGAATACTTCATTCCTACCAATGGTAAAGGTCTTCGATAGCATCATTTAAGAACAGACAAATTTGAAGCATGGACAAGACAAGCACGTTTCTAGTACTTAGCACGCTACGAATTTTAGCACATTTATCGCACTTAAAACGTTTCGAGTACTTACAAGTTATGAATACTTCGAATATTATTGAATACACTTATTTCCTGTTGCAGAGAGGAGGAATTTTAACTCGTTCCCCGTGACATGGATGTTTCTCAAGTGTATTAATTACTTCTTTTAAAGGAGACCGGAATTATGGCGTTTTTTCGAATTTTTCCAAAGAAAATGACAATTAACTAATCAAAGTATGATTAAGCGTCTTTTTCTTCACGCGCTTAACACTGTATTTTTCCATAGTTTTCGAAAAATTTGCAATGAGCGCGAGTGATATGCCCCTAGTGAAATCAAAAGATTTCATTGGACTGATATGTGACGTATATGAATTATTCGATAATTGGTTTTATGAATGAGTTACGTATTAAAATTGTGATTTACTCAAGGTAGACTTGCTTGGATAAGCGAAGTGTGTAGTATACAATTACTCATGCATTCAACTGTAATTTTTATATACGAACAGTCAATCGGACATTTTTAGAAAAGAACACGCTCTAACCTTCATATTTAGATAATTCTTATATTGCAAACGCAAATCCCTGCTTCATATGTATCGACTTATTTTTTGACTAACAAAAACGTCTATAAGTAATTTTTAAGGAGTAATTAACCAACTGCATGCTTGTTTGTTTACATTTTTGCCTTCGGTTAATATGACGTCGATCACGGATAGTTGCGAAGATCACCGAGGTCGATGTGAAATAACTGAGCCTTTTCCCATCTTTTTTATGCTGAATCTGATCGATTTCTTTAAAGAGAAGAATAGTTTTTGATTCAAAATATTGAATGTATTTGAAAAAATGAAAACTGAAAAAGCATATTTCCCTTCCACTTTCTTTTGTTTGTTTTGGCACTTTATCAATTTGACTTCTTGAGTCAAATCAATCTGGCAAAAACCGGTCATTTCGGGACCTAATTACGGTTACATGTTTATCAGAAAAAATAAAGCATCCCATAAAAAGTTAAGAAAAATATATAAAGGGGAAAGTTGTTAATTTGATGATTTAAGTTTTATCTTAATCCATCTCAGTATTTCTTTCATACACAGAAAGATGATGGCTTCATAAACTTTATAATAGGTAGAGATATATGGAGATCGAGAGGAAAAATAATGGCAGAATGCAATCAAATCGTGTGCCGTACACCGATTATTCATTTACTAAATATCGCCTTGAAATTTTAAAGACATGCACAACTTTAATAGACAGAATGGAATATCAAATTTGAAATCATGTTTTAGTGAGATATTTTAATCATTATTTCAATTTGTACAATATTTCGACAAAATTTAATATTTAAACAAATGCAACTTAAATCCTAGTCGTTTCCTACAGGGTTGGAGCCGCGCACTCTCTGCAAATTGCACAAAATTTAATTTTGAAAATATAACCAGAGGGCACTACCAAAATGAATTTTGGCTATGTCTAAAAAAACTTTGGATTGAAGCATTACTGATGAGGAATTAATATCCCAAACACGAGTCTGGTGCATTATAAATTAGTTTGAAAATTTCTTCAGAAGGTATAGAGTTGGAACCCTTCCATATTATTAACTCTAGTCAGTGATCCTCAATTTAAACAATGTCATATGACCAATAAGTGTGAAAGTTCAGTATGTCCAAAATGTACCGAAAGACGAAACCTGATGGGTAGGATATGATGCTACAGGACCAACGCTTTAGAAATTTCAAGAAATTTTGATGACAGAAATTTTCAAAATGCGTTGAAAAAACGATCAACGAAGTTGATCGTACTTGGCTACATGTGCCCTCGGGTACTCTAGGTCCACCAGCAGTGACACTCAAGAAGTTGCACGAAATCAATGTTAAATGTCTTCTAATTCTATAGCATCATTTAAGAACAGATAAATTTGCAGCATTGACCAGACATGCACGTTTCGGGTACTTAACCCTCGTCTGTGATCATCAATCTAAACAATGTAATATGGTCAATAAGTGTGAAAGTTACTTATACCAAGTTTTTCATCAAAATAACTTCAGCGCTTCCGGAGAAGAAGTCGAAATGTGAAACGTTTACGGCGAATGTCGGACAGACAGACACCGGACGTTGCGCTATGACATTACGTATCAATATGCGCAAGTGAGCTAAAAGGCATTCTTCTAAACTTCTCTGTTCATATCAATAGGAATGACTTTGTACGACGCTCGTAATCCACATGGCCAGACAATTTACTACCGACGATCTTGCGCGAGCTGCCCATTGGTCCCACTGATGAATTTTGGTGAATGACAAATATGGATAATGACCATATCCCTGTATACAGCACAAAATCGATAATTCAAAAATCAGAAACCAAAGGCATGCAAAATCAGGACAAAACAGGAACCAAAGCAAACAAACAAAAACCTCCACCATATGAAAAGAAGCGAACTCCCGATATGGGAGTGAGACCAGGTGCCCAGGAAGAGTAAGCATCTCCTGCTTGCATGCAACACCCGCCGCTTCAATTCGGTAGAACTGAATATCCTTTTAATGTTTTAGATGTAAGGTAACTGAGTGCAGAGTTTGCTAATCGTTGCTTTATTCCCATCTGTTTGTTGATGTGGGGGATTGCACTTTTGTATCGGGTTGGAGACCACCCTAGTATATTTTATCACTATGTTATGATAAACAAGAGGCCCAAGGGGGAACATCGCTCACCTAGTCGCAAACAAAAGAATTATCGTGGACAATTTTGTAGAGGCCCTTGAGTACTTGCTTCCTTTAAAAAGGTTTCATGAAATTATTAGCATCAGTTTTGGAGTTTTGGAGATGTCGATAATGTGTCAGTCAATCAGAGCCCTCTGTGACCATATTTGTAAGCCAATTGGAACGAAAAACACAAACTTTAAAGAGGATCACAAATACTTGCTTCCCGTAAGGTTTCACAAAATTCTGTGCAGCGGTTGCAAAGGAGAAGTCGAAAAAGGAATCAGCCAATCAGTCCTTCGCGGCAATATTTGTTGACCGATCGGCACGAAAAACATAAACTTGGTGGAGGAACCTTCGCGTACTTGCTTCCTGTAAGGTTTCGTGAAATTCTGTGCAGAGGTTGCACTGAAGTCGAAAATGCTTCAGCCAATTAGAGAGCTATATTTGTTGACCGATCGCACGGAAAACACAATAGTCGGTAGAGGACCTTCGAGTATATTCTTGCTTCCATGTAAGGTTTCGTGAAATTCGGTGAAGCGATTGCAGAGGAGATGTCGAAAATGTTAAAAGTTTATACTCAGACGACAGACGGAGCGCTATGACAATAGCTCACTTGGATAACACGACAACAATTTTGCACGACCTTGAATTTCTTTTTAATGGCAATACCTTTTAATACTATTAGGTAAACGTTCCTCAGTGCCCATTTCTAAGCAAGTACATGTACATGTAACCTTGACCTTCATTATTCTTTGCGCTAGATCCAATAATGTTTACTTCCTGAACTTCCCGAGATGATTTCTGATTTCCGATTCTGAGGAATGTGGTTTTGACCATAAAGTTTGATTTACTTGAGAAAGTAGGGAACCCCGGACAGGACTTCATTATTTATCCTTAATGACATGTCTTAAAAAAGACTAAATAGTAGTCTGATTGTGTAATCCTGAGTTACTTTTTATGATAGAGTACCTTTGATAAAGCAAGGGAAAAGCGTTCTTCTCTTAAAATTGTATACATCATGGCATCATTGAAAGTCCTGTAGCTAACTCTATTTTGTATATGTGTTCCATATGTGGGTTAAAATAGCAAAAAAAGGATGTGATCTAATCTCTCTCTCCTTACAATCAATGGACTTCATCATCCTACTGTGATGATTGAAACTAAGAAATGCGTAAATAAATATCAAAGGTAAAAAGTTTTTTTTTCAATATTTAATCTGGACGTGAAATTTGTTCAGTAGATACAACAGGAACAAGATTTGGACGGATTTGCTTATGATTGTGACTAGAAAGACAGTAAAGAATATATAAGATGTACAATCTCAAATTTTGCGTCAATATTGTTCGTTCAAAAATCTTCAATCAGGATACATTTTATTTAAAGATCATCCTGACGAAAATCTCAACAGCACTCACAATAGAGCACAAAATTGAGCATCGATGGACATAAGATGGACCATTCAGACATTGCTAGACAGTAAACACTTTGATATAAACATAGAAGTATTAAACAGTAAGAAAATAGATGTGAGCATAAAACAATCATTTTCTCTCCATGTTTTTTTAATTTAAAGCATGAGAGGACTTGACCTGACAAATTTTAATTCTTTTTGTAAAATTATAAGGATGACAATTGAGGTTCTCCTCAGGTAAAAATTAAGGTACATAAATTCAGATTAAGTAATCATATAATTTTGTTGCAATGAACAAGTAAACAAAGAATAAACAAGGCCCCATATATACATAACATTTATGTAGATTGCAGAAAGGGACCTTGAATGTACGACCTTGGCTAAAAAGGTGACCCTAAAATCCCTGTTCTCTTTGTGTTATAGAGTATGGCCTATATGTGTGAGTTTGTTGTATAACATAAACATAGTGTTTGAAATGCCAACATCAAACAAGCTGACGGATTGAAGAACATTCATACATCAGAAGAATTCAAAAATTTAATGTCACTGTAGACCCCTTCTTGTCCATAAATGGGGTAGTTGTGAGCACATAATCCGGGTAACACCACCATTTAGCAATCTAAAGTCATCTCATGGTGCTGCAATGTTCTCCCCAATTTAAAGAGTTGTCGTTCTTGTTTAAATAGACTCAGTCTGTTTTATTTGTTTGTTTTGTCTCTATGTGTGAATTTTCTTGTTTGAATCATTGCCACCACACCTTTCCTTCAAACACCATAAAAAGTTGTCGATCGGGAAGTTTAGCATCTGAAAAATGTCTGTTTCAGTGTACTTTTTTTAGAATCATTTCCATCAGGTGTTATTCGATATCTTTTGCTTGTTTTACACCTTGCGTGTGTGTTCCGCTGGGTCTTGTTGGACATATCTTTCGTAATATTTCACATGACATCACACATACACAGCTTTTACCCTTGCATTTGACATAAATTAACAGGTTGAATATGAATAAAAAGAATTTCCAAAATCAATATGAATCTAGATGATCTAAAACAAGATGATACAAATCTAAAGAAATATACACAGTAACAAAGAATATCACAGTCTTTTACGTAACATTGTCTATATTTTGACATTAAGTTAGATAAATTAAATATTATACATGTGCATTGCAATGCGCTCCCTTCTATATAAAAACTGTGTTTGTGAAAAACGAATGCCCCAGTTGGCATCTTTGTCAGTATAAACATAATTTTCTGTTTAGTAGGTGAATGGTCAAGGTCACCAGGTCAAACATTTTGGTATAAATGGAAAGGTCTTGCCACAAGGAATACACATATATTGTATAGTGTATGAAATATCAAAACCCTATCACCTTCCATTCAAAGGTATGCAAAATGTTAAATTTTTGAAAAGTAGGTCAAAGGTCAAGTTCAATGTCTAGTGATTGTGATAGTTATGAAAAGGTCTTGTCACAAGGAATACACATCTGAAAATCAAAGCTCTACATGTATCACCTACCATTCAAAAATTATGCCTAATGTTTAAAGTTTTTGTCAAGGATATGAAAACGTTTACACATAGACAACCAGACAGACAAATAGACTAACACACAGACAAACAGACAGACAGGCCAAAAACTATATGCCCCAAGTTATTTTATTCCAGGGGCATAAAAACAAAAACTTGTAAAAAGTATCAATAATGTACTTGATATAAAATGCTAAAACTTCTTTAAACTGAATGATGAATGATACACTATTACCAATATCTAATAAAATATCAAGTAAAAATATTAAGGTGCATGTAAACTAGTATCTATTATAGTAGAAACTATCAAATCTACATTCTTCACTTAATCATATTACAATGTATGTACATTAATAAATACAATAATGTCAAATAACATTTTTCCCTCTGACATTATCTCTAATGTAGTCATTGAACATCTTTCAATAAAAAGATAAAAAAATAAAAATACTAGTAGTAGGTCTATGAGTACATTTAAATAAAAACCAAAATACCTGAGAACTTTGTATCACAGTCATTGAATCACAATGTCAAATTGAGCTAAATGCAATGGTGCAAAAAGGTGTTGCTTCAATTACCTATTACAGTAACTACAGGAAGTGATCTGATCCTGATTTGGTTTGGAACAGATCACCCATCCCATTCAGGAATTTATTCAATCTCCAGATCATGGAATATTTGCACCTGAGGTCAAATCGTTAATGTAATAATTAAATACATACTAAAACTAGATGCATGTGCCTCTAAAACTACTACTACTCTAACGTCTATACATGGTGGGGATATATACATTTCTACTGCTATAAATCTGTGAAGCGTAGCTAAGCGCGTCGTCTTATGAATAAAATCGATCTAGATCTATTTAAACCTGGCTAAAATTTTCTAATTATGTAGGATAATTTTTCAAAACTTTTTTCTCGGAGATAACAAAAGGGGTGTTTTGAAACCCGAATACCCAAGTCAGCATCGTTGTAAGTTTATAAAAGTTTGTATTTTAAAGCAATATAAGCTGTCAGCAATTGTAATTTTTTTTCATTTGCTCATTTTCACGAATGTTATTTCTCATAGAAAGTGATGACGGTTTGATAAAAAGGTTGATTTAAAAAAAAAAAACGTCGGATTAACGTCTTTCTGGACAAGAGTAGCAGTTTTACTAATTCTTACAGCCCCAACAAAAATTCAACGTAAAGCCCGCCCATATTTATGTGCCCTTACCTTGACCTATCTCAGCTTGCTTTCTGCCCATGCGTAAGCTACATTTGGTCAGTGAATATTACCTATTCCAACATGCTCATGAACATGTGTAAAGAAAAGAAAGTATTTTTTATTGATTCAGAGGTTAAGATGACAATTATAATAAAATAAGGACGATCTATAGTCACATTACACAAGACTTTACATTGCAGATCATGTAGAGCTTAATTTTCAAAGATAAAAGTCGTTTATAAGCTTATCACCTCTGCGCATGATTTGACCTAATTTATCTCAACATAGCACATGTGGTCACTCGGCGGAGATCGGACTTAGTTGCCGATCGAAGTATAATTAAGCAGGCATCGTATTGCAGACAGCTCTGTAAACATATGTTTCCATGCTGAGTTTCGTTATGTAGCATGTTTATTTTACATCGGGTGACTTGTGCATCATCTTTTCATATTAACTAGAATGTATTAAGAGATTTTCTGCAAGAAAATATTTTTTAGCCGCTGACAGCTAATATTGTTTTAAATGAAGTACGTCAAAGTCCAAGATTCACGTCACATTAAGTACACAATTTTGGTACCAATCGAAAGGTCTTATGAAAAGCCATGTATCATTAACCATTCAAGAATTATGCAAGGCCAATATTAAAGGCTTTTCTTTCAAAAGCAGGACACATCAATGCCAAAGAATAAATGGATCATTTATCTAATAGATATTGCCATCAAACATACATGTGTGAAATACAACAGCCCTATTCCTAAGCATTCAAAAAATATTGCCAAGGCTTAAATAATTCAAAAAGTAGGTCAAACTCCAAGATCAAAGTAACAAGTTCAAAGATTTTGGTACCCACAGAGATTGCAGAAAATCCTAAGTCGATCTGAAAGACACATATATTTGACTAAGTTTGTATCTCATTACAGTAATGCACACACTTTCGATTTATTTTGTTTCGACTTTTTGAATGTATCCATTGTTGCGGGTTGAGCATCAGAAGAAGAGTGGGAAAATTTTGCTCCAGTTTTCTTTAATCTTAGTCGGAAGTTCTCAATGAATTTGCGAAAGGTCCCTTCCTCTTTCCCAACATCACTACCTGGTATTTGCAAAATCATAAGCCTTCCGTCCTCGCAACCAATCAGAATCAAGCCTAGAGCGGACACATCCATACAAAGAGGTACCGAGTGTATAGGATATACGCTTTGTATTTCTTGCTTCTCAACATTTCCAATCTTTATCAGATTTGTTCTGAGGTTAGCCCATACAGCATGTTTGCCACTGGCCATCAGTCTAGGAGAAGTGGTAGCATTCTTTGACTGTTTCCTCATATTCGCTTCCTCTTCCATATCAAACTGGCAGAGTTTTGTCATCTTTTCCAAGTTGAACAATTTCAACGAGCGCTCTAGTCCAAATTTACCATCCTGAGATATCGATAATTGATATATCAGTTCTCTGTCCAGTTGACCTTTATTGATGATTCGTTTCAACTTTGAATCAAAAACGATCGTGAAATTTTTATCATCTTGGAACTGAATCCCACAAAATAAGGAATCTGAGGGTCTCAGGCGCTGAAACGATAGAGGCACTATGTTTTTCAGCGTGAAAAGTTGCTCGCCAGATTGCGCATTCATAACTATGACTTCACATGTTGCTACAGAATTTAGCACACGGTCATACCTTGACACTAGTAGGTTTTCATCATTCTGATCAAAGAGAAGCACAGAATCTCCTTTGTTCTTATTTATAAATGGAAGCTTGTTGATTAGCTTCCCATTTTTCAGGTCCCAAATAGCAATCTCGGCAGCATCCTTATTGTCGAACTCGGAATATATTGCCACTTTTGAGTTAGAGTAAGTCCAGTATTTCACCTCCAAACTATTTCCCGGAATGCTGTATAAAACCTTTCCGTTATCAAGATTCCATACATAAAAGAGATTGTCAAGAAGGTTCTCCGTTGTGTACTCTTTCAAAATAGCATATTTACCATCGTCTGTTAATACAGGTCGGTAAGTGTTCCTTCCTTCTGCAATCTTGTGCTTCACTTTTCCAACTTCCAAGTCGATGACCACTACTTCCTTAGCACTGTTGCCTCTTAATAGAGCAATCTGTCCAGTCTCTGTCGGAATAGCAGAATACCTTGGTCCCGAGGAGAGTGTAATGGGACTGAATAGAGAATCTGACTCCATCAGTGAAGAGATTTTCCACACAGAAAATGAGTTCTGACGCTTCGATATTGTTACGACCCTCTCGTCTTTGTTATCAACTAACAATATTTCTATCTTTGCTTTGCTTATCTCTCGTACACATATCAATTTGCCACTCTTTGCGTTCCAGACTAGAAGGTGCCATTCAAACACCATTATAAAAAGTGTACCATCTATTGTTAAATGACCAAAGATTTCCAAGACCCTATGCTCATGTTGCACTTCTGCAGGAACTCTGAACTCGTGAATAAATCTGTTCTTCCCATAATTCCACAAGAGGAAGCCATCATCAATTTGCAGAAGAATATGTCCATTGCTGGCTGTTTGTAAGCCCTTAAAGGACTGATATTTTGAATGCTCCAAGTGGCACAAAGTTTGACCTGGGCTACCATCAGCAGATTCAATATTTACAAAATCACAACTTTTCGTGTCCTTATACATCACAATCATCTCAGATCCACTTTCTGTCAAAGAAAATGACATTGGTAACTCTGGTATGCTGAATTCGGCATCTTTTGTGAAATTGTCTGTCTTGTAGACTGCAATCCTTTTCTCTCCTTTGATGTGAAAAACCACCTTTTTCTCATCCTTTGATATGCTCATAAGGTCAGGCTTGATTTGGAAATCGTGGATTTGTTTGCCGTCTGTGGCACAGAATACATCTGCAGAAGCTCCTTGTGAAAGTACAAATATCTTGTCGTCTGCCAGACCAAATTTCAGCCAATCAGTGAGTAGAACTCCTGGGTATGTCTTCTCCAGGTGTATTATTCTCATTATCTCGCAGGTCCCCATGTCAACAAAAACCACAGGATTAGCTTTCTGTTGGTAAGTTGTGGCCAAATAAATGAAATTTTTGTCCATACAACATTCAAGAATGTTCATTTTGCAGACAGATGGATCATAAGTCTCCATTTCATTTTCTACTTCACCTGTTGTGAGATCCCAAAACAAAAGCAGGTTATTTTCTGCTAGTGATAACAAGTATTTCGAGTCTTTTGAAAGAGCAGCCAGCTTGTTGCCGTATGGGATAGCACGATGTTGTAGCATGTACTGTAAAGCTTCATCTGGCGATGAGTAGCAAGTTACATAAGGTATTGGATCTTCTGACTTCAAAGACGATTCCATGCACTGAGTCACTAGTGATTTCTCTGGAGTATCTTTCTTGTCTGTCAAAAAGGGCAGTAGATGGCCTGTGATTTCCCCTGCAAGGGACCTTGGGAATTTCCTTAGAGTGTTTTGACTACCCTTGATAATCCTTTGAAGAAGGCTTCCTTCGTAGCCTGCCATTCTGAAGTCTGAGAGGACAGGACCTACGGAGCATGAATGCAACTTTGCTCTGAGGAATTTATAATTGAACAGACAGACTCTGTTGAGCTCTGACACCCTGCCAGCTTTAGCAAGTTGTACAGGAAGGTTATTCAGCTTTCTCTTGTTGTACCTTATCGTTGTTGCTTTCTCATCAACATGCTTGAAGAAAAGAGGCTGTGCAGAAACTTTTCTATCAGCACTGCTGTCAAGTGATTGAAGATCCAACTTCTTGGCTTGATGTTCTGTATATTTGAAGGGCTTTGGCTGATTATACCAAGTGCCTAAGTAGTAGTCTGCCAGATGTGAATGGATGAGTAATGCATACTTCCTATCAGAAAGGTACCTTGCTTCTGCCGCTTCATAAAATTGTCTATGGTACCAGAACGACACCCGTGTTTCATCAATTTCCTTATCAACAAGGTAGCTGTTGATGTCAAACCTAAGTCTTGCCCATAATAGACCAGGTACTCTTCTTACAGGAGGAACATGGTATTTGAAGACATCTGTCAACAATTCATCATCAAGGGACATAATGTCTTCAAGTTCCAACTCACTTAAGCCATTTCTTGATGCAGTGAGGTAGGAGAATGCCCTGGTGACAAACATTACACCATGTTTCTGTTCAAGAGATTTAAAGAGCATTTCTATTGCATGTTTCACATCGTGAGCTATATCTTCATTGCTGATTTCTGTGTAAGACTTCCATTTGACTACCTGGTCAAAAGCTAGCTTTAAGTAAAGCGGCAAACTACACAAAGAAAATGCCTTCTTTACTAGTTGAGTCTGACCGTCTGTCAAACATCTGTCTCTACTTCTAAGCCATGACATCAGAATATGAATACTGAGCTCTTCTCCCAACGAAGGAACCATACAGAAATTAGCAGTGGGGAAGTGCGATTTCAAACGGGTAATGATTTCCTTAGAATCCGTGTAGGTTGAGACGATCAGTTTTACATTTTTACCTAGTTTCTTCGGTAGCCATCTAAGCTTATGAGCCGAGTGTACATTAGACAACTGATCAAGGGAGTCAAGGAATATCACCATTGGTAATCCAGAATCATACTTCTCCACTATTGTCTTGAATACCTGCATAAGACTCTCTAAACTGTCCATATCGTAGTCTGTTTTGTCTCCAGTGTTTATCAGTATCTGTTGACAGAGGCTGCGTAGGAGGTTGACCACATTGCTACTTTCTGGCGAGGTGCCGAGGAATCTGAGAATCACAATGGCATCTCTGTTGTGGATGAGGTGTACCTTAAATAAAAGGAAACAATTGATAAGCATTTGTGTGTAGTTTTGATGTGCAGTTTAGACATGATTTTTCTCTCCTAATAAATACTTTTAACATTTTTAGAGTGTTTGTTGCTTTTTGCAGTATGATTGGAATGAATATCAGCTTTTACTCAGAAATTCAAGTGTCTTTAATTTCAGGTCTTTCATCATGTTATGCTTTTATCCACTCCTGTGAAAAAGTGGCTCTTAATCTAAAGAATCCGGTGGTGGCAGAGAAACATTTTTGGTTCTAAGTGAATTGCATTGTCAAATAGAGAGGGTTATTTCAAAATTGAGTCCCAGTTTGGTTGACTCCATCAGTATTGAGCCAATCTAGTAAGTTAGTTAAAGTTCTCTGACCGTTTCCTGACATGGCTTACATGTATAGTTTTCTCATTTATTACAATGATATATGGTACATTCTCATGTGATTTACTAATGGGTGTGACTAAACTCTTATACTGTGTGCATATTATTTTATCAGAATTCATATTCTAGCGAAGTAAAAGCTGCAAAGACTGTGCTAATTCAAGAATACACTAAATCATGCATCTCTGAAAGATTAATGTGGAAAAAAAGTCAAAGCACTTATTTATGATTACGCTAATATCATGTCAATTTACCCAATTCTGCAATTTTTTCACTAAATTTGATTGTGCTAAGATAAGTACACGTAAAGTATATTGATAACAAAATACTAAAGTTGGCTTATTGAAGAAACTCAAAATGTTCTCACCTGACGAGCCACCTTAGCCATGATGGAAGTTTTCCCACTACCAGAAGGCCCAAACACAGTATACGGCTGTTGTGCGTCTCCTTTTATGTAGGCCATCACCTGATCGAGGACTGCATCTCTACCATGGAACATCTCACAACGTTCTTTAGCCATTGTAGAATGTTGTAAGACCTAGGATAATGACAAGTAGCACTAATGAAATATGATCTCGCATGAAAATTGAATCAAACACATATGTATATATATCAATTAACTTTCAAAATAAAATTGTGAAATATACATAATAAGTGTTGTTATGATAACTGTCATCTCCTGTTTGTTATCATCTTCTTTATTCAATCTTTTCGACATAAAGATTAGCTTCCAATTCAGGACACAATCTGACATAAACTAATTCGCTGTCATTCAATTCTTTGGAATGAGGGTAAAATTCAGGGAAAGATGCATGAAATATGAATTACTGTCCACGCGGCTCACTTTGGAAACTGGATCAACGTGATTTTGACTACTTTATCATATAAAAAATTAAACGAAATTGATACCATTCAATAGATATCGCTTATTCATAAATCTTGGTATAAGTGATATATGATATTCAGTGCAAGCAATCAAACTTTATAGACAGAACAAATTTTAGATGGGCCTTTTTCCATGCTAATTTTTCCCATGACGTTGTGACGCTCTCCATAGGCTCAGTGTTAAACGCAGCGATGTCATGTTGAAATTTAACATGTACATGTCATAATCTATTTACTTCAAATTCTGTCAAAATTGGAAGTACATGTAAGTCTGTATATTGAAAAGATAGAATATCCACATTTCATGGCATGGTACTTGACCAATCTACAGTCTTGTTCCAGCACATTCTTAAGAATTGCACTCTGACTGACTGTGACAATACGACTCCATCACAGACCCTGTCAAAACCTCATAAGAGAGGATAGGGTCCCCACTTACAGTCCTCTCTGAATGTTGGTCGGACTCCTAGTGTGATAACAAGCATGAGCTTCCTACAATGTATGGACTATATAATATTTCATACGCCCTTTGTTTTTTTATATCCATTTACATATCCATCTGTGTATTGCTTGGGCCTCTGTGTTATGCTATCTTGTTTGTATGGTCATCTTACAGCGAGGAGGTTATTTTACACTACAATTATGTGTTCTTTGAGACCTCTGAGTAACAAGAAATTAAAATGGGAGGGTTGCGTGCACGTAATCCAGATAACCACGCCATTTGTTGCTGATTGTTCATTGATCTCCTTGGTTGTGTTTGATGTTTCTATGTTGTGATTGGTGTTCCTAGTGTCCCTTTTTCATCTCTTGCTGTGCATGTCTGCTCTATGATTTGGCATTGGTGTTTTGCTGTGGGCACTGCAATTTAGTATTGTTCAGTTGTTGGAGATCTTATTCTTTCTTTCACGCTTTTGAATAGGTAAGTTTATTCTTTTTATGCTTTTCTTCTAAAAATTTGAATTTCAAATTCCTAAAATAACCTCAAAGAATAGCTCATCCTTTGTCAATTTTTTTTCATCTAACACTGCTTTGTCAAGCATTGACTTGATCTCTGTGAAAAACAGATCTGCAAACTTTTGAAGGTACGGAGAATGCTCTTCTTTATTTATTCCAGTTTTCTCATTCCATTTTACAGACAGCCTGCCAAAAATGAAAATAAAATAAAATTCAAATTAAAAATTTGAATTTAAGATTCAAATTTAAATTTACATAATCTAAAAATTATAATTCACATTGAAAATTAGATTAAAATTTAAAATCAAAATTTAAATTTAAAATCAAAATTAAAATAAAATTAATTAAACATTGTAATTGATAAAACAAATTGAAGCATATTCATCTGACTTCTTGATTCATGATCATACAAAATTGTCACATATTAAAACTAATGAAAATTCTGATAATTTGGAATCTATAGGTACCTGTAATATTAAAGTCCTATTATGGATAAAAAGAAATATTCTAGACTGATGCTTTTAAAAGTAGGTAAATCAATTATTCAATGTCACAAGTACAAGAGTCATTATACAGTGATGATTTCTTAGTCCAGACGAATTGATTCACAAGGAATTTGTCCAGATTAACAAATTTTCCAGATAACTGAACCGTGTTAAAAATTTCATAACATAAGGGCAAAATTCCAATGTGGAGGGGGAGGCTTCAGCCATTTTTTGCTGTACATGTATTTGTTCGGTGAAATTGTCTTGTAAACAGATATTTCTCATCATAGATAATTTGATTAAATGTTTATTGCTTGAAAATAATGGATCACGAAATCTCTAGATATGTCCTCAAATCATGAACGGTGACCAGCGCTGCTGATTGGACCACCTAATTAACCTGCTGGATTACAGGTAAATTTCTCCAGGTAAAAATTAATTGTTGTGATAACATGTCCTTGTAGATTTCTCCAAGTAAAAATTATTGATATGAAAACTGACGTCCCTGTAAATGTACAATAGTCGCTGAAATCGTCCAGACTAACAGGACAAAATAATATTATGATCCACATACCCATTCCCAAAAACTACCGTCCGGTTCCGGAACGTGGATTTCAGGATTATCGGATCATTTTTACACTAGTCTATGCATGTTTTTTTCCTCAGAAATTGTCCAGAGTAACGAATTTTCTGGAGTAACAAATTTTCCGAAGTAAGGAATCATCTCTGTACATGAATTTGTTCCAAAAAAAATTCAAATCTTGTCACAAGGAGACACTGCAAAGCCCTACCCCACTTGATTAAAAGATTATAGCCTAGTAAAGCCCTAATAGCTCTCTAAACATTCAGCTGGGGAGCTAGAAATTGAATTAATCCAAAAAAAAATAATAACTGACTGATACACAGTATATCGGGTAATTTTGGCTTTGGGAAATTTTGGCAAATTTGGACCAAAATAAGCAGTGGTCACAACCCACCATACGTGCACATACGTGCTGTCTATGTGCAAAAACGTAGGCAAACCTTTGGTATCTGTACAATGTCCATGCATTATCAGTACATGTCCAGTACGGCCTCCTTGCGGATTTGGGAACACGCAGACTGGACATAGCAGTTTTAGTGCATACAGAACTTTTGCTGCGTCCTGTCTGCATGCTGTCTATGAATTCAACAAGAAGTACGTCAGGCATGTTGTAAGTACAAATGTATGTTGCAAGTACGTGCAACGCACCTTCGACGCGAGGAAGTGAAGACTCCTTGAGTTCGCAGTACGTGTAAATTTGACATCCTTACAAAAGAAAACAGGTGATTGTGAAATACGAATGCCCCCTCTTTGTCGGTAAAACAGCTGAAAAGTACTTCACATTTTAAGGTCAAGGTCACAAGGTCAAATTTGGTATCCATTGAAAGGTCTTGCCACAAGAAAGTCATATGTGAAATATAAAAGCCCTATCACCTACCATTCAAAAGTCATGGCTAAAGTTTAGATTTTCAAAAGGAGGTCAAATTCCAAGGTCAAGGTCATAAGGTCAAAGTTTTGGTATCCATGGAAAGGTTTTGTCACAACGAATTCACATGTGAAATATGAAAGCCCTAACACTTACATTTGAAAGTTATGGCCAAGGTTAAAGTTTTTCAAAAGTAGGTCAAACTCCAAGGTCAAGGTCACAAGGTCAAAATTTTGGTATCCATGGAATGGTCTTGTCACAAGAAATACACGTGTGAAATTACTTTTCCAAAGTTTTAGCCAAGGTTAAAGTTTTTGTGGCCAAACAGACAGACAGATGGATGGACAGACCAAAAAGTATATGCCCCCGAATCTTTGATTACGGGGGCATAATAACGTAGAAGACGTACAAAGAAAGTACGTTGTAAGCAAGTTGCACACAAGTCGTAAGTATGTGCAAAGCACTTTCTTTTTACGCTTAATATGATGCATGTAACCACTCATATAACCATGTGTGCAACGTGCGTTGACGCACTCCTTCTGTACTCTTGCCACTTCCTTCCTTGCGTCTTCAGAAAAACGCAGCGCACGTAGCCTCCACAAACACGCACGTCCTAAAAGCATGTACGACCAGGGCTTGATTCAGGCATTGGAAATGTTGGTGCCTTCAAAATTGGTTGATTGTTAAAACATCTACCAAAATTATAATGGTCTAATTCATCGGTGAATCAATGCTTTATGATCGCATAAAGGAACATTAAATGACTAGAAACTTGTGAAAGGAAACGTGTTCTGTGTTCTATTCATAAATATAAGAGATGTTATTCACAGTTTAAAAACTTTTTAAAAACATCAAAAGTATATTGACACTGTTTTAAGAGAACTTAACTAGCGGTTATGATGACGTACAGTTCATGTGTTGGTGTGTGATTTTTGTAAATCTGTTCAACTATTTACTGACAAAAACAACAAGGTCCAAAGACTCGCATCCTATTTACTCCTTAATAAAGGAACCCATGCCATGTGTAATCTTTTCACAGCTTGCATGGTCATTATAAAGAAAAGTTACGGTACCTGTTGGATTTTTGCTAATTAGATAATTTGATTAATGCATTAGGGAAGATGTGTTATTGTTTGGACATAATGTATAAATTGTTTGAAGGTAAACAATGATACCTGTAATTACGACATAGTGAATATATTACACAAATGAAGTCATTACCCTGTAGAAAACGGACAATATCTCTACAGATGTTTAAATTCTGGGACAAATTCCGGGACATTTTTCTGACTTATAAACAAAATGTTAACATATTGTTATGTATACAATCTAGTCCCTTATTCCTTACGTTTCACATGACAAGGACTTGTCATTTTATTTTCCGGGTGAGTCCAATAAGTTGGTCATAAATTATACGTTTGTCTCCCGAGGAGTTGAATCAATATTTTACAGCATTAAAAATCGAAAGATTTAGGTTAGCATTAATAAAAAGCACTTCTCAGTAGGGCTGGGACGATACATCGATATATCGATTAATCGCGATACGGTGTTCCACGATACGCGTATCGATTCGTTGGAGCTATATCGCGATATCCGGACCCATTTTTAACTCCATTCAAAGGCACGAAAACGCTGGGCAACTTCGTCGATTGAAAGCTTCGGGCTAACTAAAACGTGTGACTTATTGACTTAAAAGGGTAAAGATGTTTTTCTTTACTAATCTTCCTATGTTTGCTCCAGATAGTATGCAATTCGCACAACGCATTACAGTATAATTGTCAGTTTTGTTCGCGGTACAGGCGGAAAGATCGCCTTGATATGCGTATGCGCTTCTAAATTTTTTTCAGAAATGCATATATCCAGCCTGTGGTTTGCGGGAATCTAGCCGCAGAAACGGCCAACGACACTTGTTGGTCCGTGTCGTTGTCCGTTTCCGCGGCTAGCGGGAATCCTACAGGTATTTGTCTACTCAAACTCATGTTCGTTTAAAAGTTTAAAGCGGCGAAAGTAAAGTTTTCAGAATCCGTATCTAACGCGATCTTGATATTTACAATTTTGTAATATACTATTGTCCAGGGAAAGTACCTGATGTCTGCATGGATCATAGAGTGGATGAGAGTGAGACCGACGTGAAACTTATGTCCAGTAGCTATTCATGCGTGCATGATCCATTCATTTTGAGATACTGGCATTCGACCTAAATCTTTTCAATTTATGATGATTTCATAAAAGAGTTCTGAAATCGTAGTTACTTAACTTTGTAAATTTTTAATATAAAATCGACTCGTGTCAATCCTTGATTGAACGTCGGAAACAGCCTTTTGATGAAGAAGGGAAAAACGTCTGTCTACTACGATCTTTATATATCTATTATATTTTCTATTCACGTCAGCGACAACTTTCACTCGAGGATAAAATCATCAAAGATTAGTAGATTACCTCCACGTGGTTAACGCACATGCTCTTTCTCTCTCTTTCTCTCTCTCAAAATTTTGTTTATACATGTACATAGAATAAAACGTACAGAGACGGAAAACCGTTTATCCTAAAAAAATCAAAGTGCAGGATGTATCCATCGAATAAAATCAAAAACATTTAAAGAACAATTATGCTGTAATCCTTTCAATATTATAGAGAAAGGAGCGTGCGTTATGATTGTTATACTTTTAAATAAGATTTCCTCATGGAAAAAAAATTCAGTCTAGGATTATTCAAATAGGAAGGGGAACTGAAAAGAGAGATATAAAATGTAATTCCGTGTATTGAAAAAGGGAGAGGGGGATTACATAAATTCATGAATCCTCATTATAGCAGTATACATAAGAAATATCGTGATACATATCGTATCGTAGGCACTATATTGTGATACGTATCGATACGCTCGAGACCCGTATCGTCCCAGCCCTACTTCTCAGTCGTATGTAATGTACTCGAGTCTGTAGCGGTTGTCATTGGAGACCGGTCATTTAATTTGTCAGTGGTACGTGGCATCTTCGCGAGCCATTGCTACTTCAGAATGTATTTATATATTCTACATGTATTGACTGGAAGAGGGGTACGTAGCTGAGACGTCAACGGGTACAACTGTTTGACATTATCTTTAAAAAATATTTACAATGCGTGAATAAAGTCTGGACGTTACAAGCATATTCTATCACACACCTATCGTAAACACTCGTAACGTCAAGTTTGTTTTGTTTGTTTTTTTTTAAATACTGGACGCCCTGTGATTGTTGAAATATCTTATAGGATAACGTAATTTCCTTTAGATAAATTGATACTTATAAATGTAACCAGCGATGAGGCAGGACAGATATTTCATCTGAAAAAAAGTTTCGTCGGTGTAAAATCACAGCGGGGTTGGTGTCTGAAAACAACTAATCGACTGAAGATAATCATATGCTAATATTAATCACTATCAAAACATGTTTTAACACTTATAATCTCAGGTACACCGTAAGTATCGATCCGTTGATCAGCTGTTTTGCTGACAATTACGTGACTCTCCTTCAACGATGAAAGAAAAAAATGACTTTGCACTGAAATACGGGACAAACTTTTATTTTACGGGAATTTTCGTGTCCTGGAGGGACAGATTTTTTAGAGGTGATTTTCCGGGACATTCCTGTCCCGCCAGGACATCTGGCATGTATGCAATTTCTTTTTTTTCTTTTTAGATATACCCTGTGCAGATGAATATGATTTTAATACAATTCACATTTATTTAGATTTGATGCGCATAATTTTGATTCCTTTAAGTATAACATGCAATGATTCTATTGCGATGCACATCAATATTCTAGGGGTTCTTCATTGTCGGAAACCCACGCTCAATCAAGCAAGCTCACCTCACGTTGGTAAAAACGACAGAATTTTCACTGGATAGCATTACAAAAATCTACTGGGAATACTTGTCAGCGAATGTGTTATTGATCGCAAAAGCATGATCTATAATTATATTAAATCTTTATCATTTTGGTGTTGGCAGCAGTTCATATCTGTAAATTTTACGAGTTACAAAACTTATATTGGCTTTAGATAGTTCATTCACTGACATGTATTTGCATAAGATTTTTGTAATGCTATCCGGCGAAAATTCTGCCATTATGACCCACGGGAGGTGAGCTTGCGTGACCGAGTGTGGGTTTCAGACGATGGGGTATTCAGCACCATGCATTCCTTGAATGACAAAAATCCTGTTTTATCCCCTTTTTATGTAAATTAACTTTTTTTTTCTAAAATCAACTGCTAATGAATATTAAATTCAATTTTATTCACATTGTCATTAGACTCAATTTTTGAACAAAGATCATCTGTTTGGCAATGATAATTTCTTTATCAGGGCCATAGATAGACATACTTCTGTACTTTCTTGTTTAGTTTATATGGCACTTTCTCCTCCCTCAGTGATTGTAGTATTTTCTGAGCCTCAGTGTCCACCTTATCTCCATCTTTGTCTATAAATCTCCATGCCAGGCGATGATCCAGGTGTTCCTCTATGTCATCTATCATCCTTACAAAGCATAAACAATGGTCAGGGGCAGATCCAGGAGCCTGCAAAATGCCATGTAAAATCTCTTCCTCTGTCACTGAAAAAATTAATAAATGTATGAATTTTAATCAATGTATTACAGATACTGGTTGGGCACATATTATCACCAGGTGCATATCATATTATTTAGGATTTTTATCAGAACATGTGGGGCGGCGATAATATGTACCCTCCCTTCCTTAAAATTGGACCCAAACCTTACATTCACAAATCAGCGGTACACAAGAACAGATCATGCAGATTTCTATGAAAATTGGATGTGTATCGCAGGCTCAAATTTCATGAAGAAATAAAGATTTTAGAGCCAAAAATGCTGAAAGAAAAGACGATAATATGTGCCCTACCAGTAAAGATTTTTCAAAAATGATTTTGCATTCACAAGTGTTTTTGCTTGAAAATGATCATGATAACATTTTCATACATCAACAAAGATAGATAGTAATTCATATATGACTACCAGACAGACATACAGAAAGGCAAATAGACAAACAAAGTGCACGTCAAACAGACAGATAAAACAGAAGCTGACAGAAAGCAGAAAGTTTAAGATCATAAAATTCAATGTTAATTAGTGCTGTAAAATCGAAAAATTTTACTATCGATTATCGGAAACTATCAGAGGAGTACAATCGATATCACAATCGGAATAATAAGACTTTCTTCTTGTTAAAAATTGTCCAATGTTCTGTATCTTTTCAGAGTGAGAATACTCAGTGCTTGTGATTTAAAAGAATCTGGTTTTTATTTAAAATCATGGAAATAAATTAAATGATGAACATTCCTTGTTCCTTGTAAAAAAAATCTTGAAGTTTGCTTGAGAAGGAATGCCTTCCTTTTTCTTTCTAAAGCCAATATGGTCCCAATTGGCGGAAATTGCGTCAAAGTAACTTCCATAGTGACAATCAATTTTCAAAACCATTATCGATAGTCGGCGACTTAAAAGTTTCAGCAACGATAGCGGCAACATCGGCAACTATCATTACAACACTAATGTTAATACTGTAACAGTATTATTTAGACATTCAGAGACTAATAAACAGGCTGTCATGTAAGATTAACACAGAAATCTCTGAAAGGACAATGAGGTAAGACCTGAGACAAAGGCAGACTAGATAACCATTACACCAGTTAATATTAAAAGAAAGAAAGTCAAACTTTTGGATAAAAGTTAAGCAAACAAAATATTGGCTTGCCATGTCATTGATTAGATTCACCTGACATGAAGTATTTACGTTTCTGGTCCTCATTTATTTGGCTTGCCATCATTTGATTTACCTTACATAAACTATTTATGTTTCTGGTCCTCGTTTATTTGGCCTGCCATGGTTAGATTTATCTGACATGAAGTATTTATGTTTCTGGTCCTTGTTTATTTGGCCTGCCATGATTAGCTTTACTTCACATGAAGTATTTATGTTTCTGGTCCTTGTTTATTTGGCCTGCCATGATTAGCTTTACTTCACATGAAGTATTTATGTTTCTGGTCCTCATTTATTTGGCCTGCCATGATTAGATTTACCTGACAAGAAGTATTTATGTTTCTGTTCCTCATTCATTTGGCCTGCAAAGATTAGATTTACCTGACATGAAGTATTTATGTTTCTGGTCCTTGTTTATTTGGCCTGCCATGATTAGATTCACCTGACATGAAGTATTTATGTATCTGGTCCTTGTTTATTTGGCCTGCCATGATTAGATTCACCTGACATGAAGTATTAAATTTTATGTATCTGGTCCTTGTTCATTTGGCATGCCATGATTAGATTTACCTGACATGAAGTATTTATGTTTCTGGTCCTCATTTATTTGCCCTTTCTCATGACATTTCTGGCTGGCCACCTTCAGTTTCCAGTGAAGTTCATTGTATACATTCTGCCACTGATCTTTGGAATCTCTAGTCTGGAATGGAAATCTACATTTATTGTATAACTTCAAATGATTGTTATTCCATCTTTAAATACAATAAATCTTCTTGAATACTTTAAGCAGATATGGGCAAGTCATTTACATGTCCATTAATTGTTCCTCGCTTTAATTTAAGGTGTTTGTGCATTGAATGTGTGTCTGTCCTTCTGAATTGGAGGTACAGATGATGTGCTTGTGAAACAATTTATGTCCCTGTTAACAACTTTCTTTTTTTGCAGACTGAGGCTAAGTCAATGCAATGTCAAGGTCACAAGGTCAAATATAACATTTAATAATCAGAAAGCCATACCTTTTACTATAATTTAAAAATTATGCACAAAGCTAAATTTTCAGAAAAACAGACACTAGCTGGACAAATTCAATATACTAGGCAATCTTTGATAAAAGGGGAACTGAGTGTTTACTTTATTTGAATCGTACCCCCAAACTATTATTCTCAGTTTGTTGTAAGATTTTGTGAATTTCATTTCTGTTTATACCTCTGGCCTTGACCTAAATCAACAATTATAGATCTCTTTAAACTTAAAAAAAGAAGTTGAATTCACCTTGTTTTTATACTCTGGAATAATGGAGCTGATAGGCTGTAGAACAAAGATGGCCGGTGAGGCGTTAGTATCTTCCCTATACCAGGTGCGTAGTGAAGATACATCTTCATCTGCGTCTTCTAGAGCCGCAATTAGCATTCCAAACTCGTTACCAGGTATGATTGGCTGTAGTGGTCTGTAACCATGACGCTGGTTCAAAAAAGCCTGAAAAGAAAAAAAAAACAATAAAATTTTATCACATTGTAAAAGCTTGAGCTGCACTAAGAAACATCATTCTAAAGACCCCCCCCCCCCCCCCAAAAAAAAAAAAACAAAAAAAAACGACAAAGCAGGTATCCTGGCCAAAGTCAGTTTAAGACATTATTGCATGTATTGAAGTGGCTGAGTGAAGTAAGCTTCAGCACTAGATATCATTTCTATGATAGGCATAACAAAATATTAACGTATCCAATGTACAAATGGAGATCTCCCTGAGGTCTCGTCCATTTAAAGAGTGTTAACATTATCTCAGTAATCTTCGACAGAGTCTCGATAGTTTCCGTGTCTTGAGCGAAGGTCGGCATGTTGACCTTTGATGATAGAAATTTTTTTTTATCTTGTATAAGGTATATTTAGGTAAAATATGCCATGATTCTAACTATATAATACACTTGATATTTATTTGTACAACGGATACCTTAAGATCAATCCATCCAGATCAATCCATCCAGAGTTAACATAATTATTATTAAATAGTAAACATTAGGGATATATAGTATTTACATGTAAGAAGACCTGTTGAACTATTGGTATACATACCACAAAATTAGGGCCCGTGGAGAGTTTTTGGCAGTTACAGATTTCTTGGATACAAAGTCCTGATATGGCATGGTCATCAGAGGCCTCCTCTGGCACTCCCCATCTCATGTCAACCACCTGATAATTCAAATATTCTGATCAACATAGAATATAATAATAAATTAACATGTGTAAATTTCATGATTTGAGTATAGCAAGCTTCTGAATCCAGTATTATATGAATATTTGGATGAATATGAAAAGTTTGAATTAGATGTACATAATAATCCATGTAGAAATGAAGGGCTCTGAAGCACATAAAATATATATGCACATTAATCAATGTAATTCCCGAGAATTGAAACTAAAATCATGTGAAAGGAATATGTTGCATTTCCCATTGACGCTTGTGAAATCACAATGCATAAGCTCTAGTCTACAGGAACATGTCATGAAGGCTGTGTAACCTACAAAATATACCCCGAGTGACCTAAATTTTTACATCACTATTTTATGCCGAAAAACGTGTTTTTAGAAAACAATTAGTAATAATAAGAATGAAACTGGTAATAATCATTTATTGTGGTGCACATACAATAATAGCTAATGTGCAATTAATTATACATATGTATAGTACAATAAATGCACTTGATGTATGTTGCATACTCGTAAAATAACTCAAATTAAGACACTTATTCTCTATTTGAAAAAGTCAATGATGCCTGACTCGATCATATTATAAGACATTTTAACTTCTTTTCATACCTGAAACTCCAGACCGTGAGCTTCCTTACAGTAAGCTTTAAGCTTTGGATAGACATTCTCTATAAGGATGTTTCTCTCCTCTCTTGTATCTAAAATTATGATGTTTTGTAACGGTAAAAACAAAAAGAAAAGAGAAAGAAAACAATTAGTTTAACAGTACAGAATTTTGAATTAGGGAACTTTAAGTATAAAACTGATCATGTGATTATTAACAGTTGATCATCTTTCTTTCGTGCTTTTATAAAATAACAGAAATTTACTGGAACATCATTTTCTCTGTTAGCCTAGTAGTACATGTTCTTCTTAAATTGATGAAAAGGAATAACTTATGTACTGATATATTATCATGCTGAATCAGTGATTTATAATTTAGTAATCACATTGCTATAATGTCATATTTGAATTTGCTTTATACTAAATACAATTAGCTTTAGAAATTTAAGGGATTGAATGTTTGAGTTGTAAATATTCACATAACCAATTCTTTCATATTTTGTATTAATTTTTTGAACTTGTCCAGCTTTTTGAAACAGCCATCATTAATTGTATATCTTTTATGTAAAGAATACCTCCATTATCTAATTTTTAAAAAACAGCATTATACCACTATTATTAACATTTAATATTATTCCATAGAGCTCTTGTAAAACATTTTCTTTATTTTGTTTACTAAGGGAAGTAGATTCTGACATTACATCACTGTTTGTTGCCAGCTAGAGCTGCTAGACTAAGTTTGCATGGTACACATGTATTATGCTAATTGTACGTTAGCTGTCAGATATCTGATTTTCCAGCTCAATTAAGATGTTGTTGATAAAAATGAAGAAGCTGTTAAGATAAGGACCGGATTTAGCCCTGAAATCACTTGATTATTTCTCGTGCGTTGTCCTTCCAATTTAGATAAAAGTTGGTAAGGATAAAAATATAAAGTATTATAAGATTCCTTGTAGGTATTTTATGTAAATAAATTTATTGAAATTAATTAAGATGTTATGATTACGGGTTGAAGAGGTAGGGTACAGATGATCGAAAACGTCGAATATCGACTGAAATGGAAAAAAAATGCATTATTTTACACATTTTTTTATGTTTATTATACTTGTGTTACCTTTTTCAAGTCAAGTCGTGAAATACACACGGTGTACAACAATGTAGAAATAGACAACTTTCTTGTTTATTTCCTTCCAAACGGTTAAATATTTAATCAGAACGCACTCTGAATATATTGTTCCATGATATAAAATGAAAAAAATAGCAATCCAAGGAATGCTTGTGTCGCCTGCGAAGCGGTTTGATTATTATTCTAGAAAGTGGATCAAAATTATTGAAAAGTAGGTCTAGGTCAAATATCTAGATCAAGGTCAAAAGGTCAAATTTTATGGTCTGTGTAGAAAGGTCTTGTCAGAAGGAATACACATGTGAAATATCGAAGCCCTATCACTTACCAATCAAAAGATATAGCGAATCTTATCTTTTTTTCAAAAGTAGGTTAAATATCTAGGTCAAGGTCACAAGGTCAAAAATTATGGTATGCGTAGAAAGGTCTTGCCACAAGGATTGCACATGTGAAATATCAAAGTCCTAACACTCACCAATAAAAAGATATATCCATTCTTAATTTTTTTTGAAAAGTAGGTCAAATATGTAGGTCAAGGTGACTAGGCCAAAAACTATTGTATGTGTAGAAAGGTCTAGTCACAAGGAATACAGATGTGAAATATCAAAGTCCTATCACTTACCAATCAAAAGATATAGCGAATCTTTTTTTTTTTTCAAAAGTAGGTCAAATATCTAGGTCAAGGTCACAAGGTCAAAAATTATGGTATGTGTAGAAAGGTCTTGCCACAAGGATTGCACATGTGAAATATCAAAGCCCTATCACCTACCAATCAAAAGATATATCCATTCTTAATTTTTTTTGAAAAGTAGGTCAAATATGTAGGTCAAGGTCACTAGGTCAAAAATTATGGTATGTGTAGGAAGGTCTTGTCACAAGGAATACACATGTGAAATATCAAAGCCCTATCACTTACCAATCAAAAGTTATGGGCTGTGACACCCAAAGTGTGACAGACAGACAGACAGACAGACAGACAGACAGACAGACAGACGGACGGACGGACGGACGGACGGACGGACGGACGGACAGACGGACAGACGGACAGACGGACAAAGTGATCCCTAAGTGTCGCTATGCTTCGCAGGCGACACAAAAAATTCAATTCTAACCTATTTTATCGCTCTAGAAACACATTTAAAAATAGTCATCCATCCCCCCTTTTTTCATTTTTTTCTGCCTGTGGGACATTGTTCCCCCCTCTCGCTTCAGAACCCCACTTGGTCAGAAAATGTGCTTTATTGATATACACCTTTGGTGAAAGTGGCATTGTAAAGCAAGGGGAAACGATGTTGTATAAAACTTTTCCATTTTTCATTGATTTTCAAGTAAAAAACGCTTATTTTGACCCAAATATCAGTCTTATTTTGAATAAATTATCCCATCTGATAGCAGATTCCTATATGGACCAAGTTACTTGACATTTCTACCGAAAAAGAATTCTTAAATTTTGCATTTTGAAATTTCGAATTTTCAGGGCAGATTTTACGCCTTATCTTAACAGCTCCTTGATTGTAAAATCATTTACAGGCTATATATTAAAACATTATCGTCCAAATTAAGATATATCTATGATCAAACCTGTGAAGGTAGAACTGATGAAAATTCTGACTAGACGTGAGTTGAGTGTCGGCAAATTGTCTAAAGATCCCCTCAAAATACTTTTACTCCTGTCTGCCATTATTCTTCAGATGTTCTCCTCCATTGTTGTTCAATCTCTTTTTTAAAGGAACTATAATGCAGAAAAAAAACCAGATTATCAAGCGCTAATCTAGAAGAGAATCATCACAACTAATTTGATGGTAATAAATGTATAAAGTAAAGGGGGGACCTTCTGTTGACAGTATTAGGAAATTAAGTTGAGAAATGTAGTTTCACCTTCCTGCTATGAAATGTATTTAGGCACATATTAGATTAACAAAAATCTCGTTATTTGACATTTATATCATGGTTGACATGAGCATGTAGTTAATTCATTGCTATATTAAAGTCAATAGCAGAAAATAATTAAATCTATTTTGAAAAAATGTTTATCAGCAGATTTCAGTTGCGTGCGGGTATAGTGCAAATCTCCCTGACCAATGACCATAATTTATGTAAGCTTCCAAACTATGCTCAGATCTAATCAAATCAATTAAGGTGTTCGATGGGTAATGAAGGAAATTATGCCAAAAACAATGAAATTAGATTTACTTATCATTAAATATATTTCTGTGTCATAAAACTTTTGCACCAGCCTAGTAGAAGAAATATTTTGAAAAGGGTCGTGTTTAGGTGTTATTTCCCCTTGATGAAAAATAAAGAAAAAAGTAATTGCAAAAAAACTAATTGGTGAACTAACCATTTTTTTAATATCCAAAGACATTGGTGCAAAATAGGAGGACAATATGTCTCTGGATTTCATAAACAGGTATTTACCTGGTTATACTGGTCGAGCAGACGATTCCAAAATTTTTGTGGTTTTTCGTCAATAACTCGGCTTCTTTATGTCCACTTACTGTATGATTTGGTACAAATAATGCTTCACCTTTTATACAGATGCTTATGTAAAAATAATCTTGAAAATTAATCTACTAATGCTGATTTGAGGGTATTTCAATACCCCCATAAAAAGGCCTTTTCACACAAGTTACTAAAGGACTATTTCTGAAAGATTTTCATTTTTGCCTCTCCTGGGATCAAATATGGATCAAATGTTTCAAAACTTTGTGATATTTACCATTTGAACTCAATGAAGAATTCTATTTCACCAAAAAATGTTTAAAAAAAAAAACCAAAGCTAGTTTTAAAGGGCCCATATTGAGTTCTACAGCCCGGCCAATCGAAAGTTTAACGCCGAAATGAGGAAATGTCTTGTTCTGCATTTGTTCATTGTTCATGAGTAAAGCACCTTTTGCTGTGGGAAGTAGGTCTTTTTCTGGTGAAAAGCAGGGATTAATCACCCAGAACCCATAATGATTTTCGAGTCCCACCGTACACATTATTCACTTTGTATTATGTGTCCGCTTATAAGTTCATGTTTACAAGAGATAAAGCCCAGGTTAATGTTTCGTCTACGGACGACGACAACGACGACAGCAACGACGCCGAGGGTATAGGCATTAGGCTAATGATTAGCTCTCCGGATTTTTTCGTCCAGGCGGGCTAAAAAGTACCTCCAATATCTTCAGTTCTGAGCTCGACCAGTAATCTCCTACATTTTGAAACTGTCATGCAATTTTTGTGGGTAGTTTTGCTTCAGAACCGCGCTAATATGCATGTTTGATGTTTACATCGTCATCTTGGTGATGGGCCTTTTCAGTCTCCAGTAAGAAGAGCAGAAATTGAAAGTGAAAGTAACTTTTAAGAGCAACTCGATCAGCTCAGCAAGGCGAACTATCAGGAGCTGTAGCTCCAATAACGGCTGATCTTTTCATCATGGAAATTGAAAAGATTGCAAAAAATGTCGTAAAAAGTGTAGCAAATGGAGAGGTAAAAACTCAATCTCTATTTATCCCATTTGTAAATCTTCCACTGTTCACCTGTTCACAGCTGTGTACGGATGTCTTTTCGTACTGGGAACTGGGGTCTGAAAATTGGGATCTTTCGTATCGATCAACGGGATCATTCGTAACCGTAAGATAGATAATTAGATCTTCATAGCAGAAACATTTTTTTCTGCAATCCGGTACGAAAAATCTCGGTAATACTATGAAATGATACCTGTATTGGTACGAAAGATCCCGGAAACCTTCACAGGAGTTTGAACACTGCAGCTACGGTGCGGCATTGCAAGCAAACACCCCCTTCACACAAACGTGCGGCAAGAAAAAGACAGAAATCAAATTAGTTTTTTTTATGCCCCCAGAACATATATAGCTGTCGATCAACTGACCTGATTTCGGCTGGTCAGCATGGTCAGTCCCACTTTTTTACCCTTTGACCCGGTTATTTCTTATCACCTAAGCGGGTCATGTCTTTCACCCAATTTTTCGTTGCTGACCCGGGAATCACCCGATTTCGATTTGGTTCCGTCGATTACTTGGGACTTTAAATTTCCAGCTGTGACTTTTCAATTAAAACACCAGCAGTTACAGGTAAATTTCGTTGATTGTTTAGTGATATGGGAAGTAATTAGCCACTTTAGGGAAAGGGCTTAAATAATGTTTGTATAGCTTGTGCCCAATTTCCATTTCATGTTGATGGAAATAAAATATGTTTAAAGTAAATTAGCCACTTTCATGTTGTTTTAACAATCAGTGCTTGGATTTATATGGGAATGTCCATGGGAAGACGATTGTAAACAAAGAGATTTATGCTGACGAAAAGTTTTATAATAGTATTTAAAACAGTTGAAGCCATAAAATGTAGAGTTCATTTCACTCAAAATCTTCATCATGGAATCTATAGCAATAAGTAAATAAAAAAATATAATCTAGCCAAGCAAATTTAACTACAAACTGTCAGGCCTTGATTAATTAACTTTTTTGACCTGTAATTTTTTTTTGGGGGGGGGGGGTTAAATTTTATTCATAAGGCCAAACAAAAAAATATGTTTGTTTCCTGTAACATGCCAAAAATTGAGAGGGTCGGTAGGTAGGAAAATTTTTTTTTTTTTTTTATTTTTTTTTTTTGGTCAGAGGGCAGATGCAATTTAGAAACTTTGTTAAGTTTTTATTGTATATGGAGGCACTCTAAGTCTTCACCTACAAGAGGGAGGGAACTGAAAATGATAAGTCGAGGATTTTTTGGTGACATTTTGTTGAGTCCCATCATTTATAATTTCATTTATTGATTCTGGAACTCAACTTACTGCTATTTAAGATGTTTGTTATTAGAGATTGCGTGGGTGGTGTACATAGCTGCAGCCATTATTGTGGGTATAATGTACATAAGCTGAAGCTTGAGCAGCATGATTAAATTTTAAAATGACTATTAAACATACATACTCTTTGGGGTGGAGGAGGATAGATGAGGTTGGTAGGGGTCTCTGGTGACTATCACCTTTCTTTTTGAGCTAATATGTATTATTCTATAAACTATAAATAGCGACTCTCTTTGCATGATTGGCTGATAAGGTCATCGCCGCTCCTAAATAAATCACCGTATACCACGGTTTAAAAATAGACTGGTATTACCCTCACTTAGTTTTGCAAATGGCGTCGTTATTTATAGTGAATCATATATGAAATTATAGAATAAAACAGTTATGGACTTTTAACTCAGTATATATGATGTCATATTGACTCACTATGAAAATATTGACCTTGGCTTTGTCTCGGTCAATATTTTCATCATGTTCATAGTGAGTCAATATCACATCATATATACTTAGTGAAAAGACCATAATTGTATAATGCACATAGTAAACCCCTCCCTCTGCATTCCAAAACAATATTATAATTATTGTTATCTGAACATACAGTAACCCCATTCCATGAATAGTTTCTTGATCACTGCAAGTACATTTGTAATGGACTGCAATTGAGTCTTTAGTTAATCCAAATATTAAGTTATCAGTCATCTTTTATGATTGAGAAATTCATGACAGGTAGTGGAAATTTGAATACTCATATATTTTTTACAGGGGGGGGGGGGTTGCGTTACATAAAGCAAGAAAAGAAGAACCCCCCCCCCTGGAAGTCCACACTTGTCTTGGTTGTGGAAATTATGTGCGATTAAAAAAAACGCTAATTTTCCTGCAAATTGCAGTATCATTGGGAAGGCCATTCACCATGCGACATAAAAAATGGTCTATAAAATCGGCAACTCGCTGGGCCCTGGTGCGCATTATTCTACGAATCGTACGATGTCCATTTTCGGTTTTTAATCTATAGAAAAGTTCTGACCACTCGTATTTATGTTGCAATGTAGCAGTAGCGTGTGGATCTCAGCTAGCTGCTTACTGTATATGGCCAGTCAGAAGCACAAATTCTTTTGTTCCGCACACCCGAAAGGTTCTTTGCTATTATGATACAATATTGATTTTTCTCCGACGTTCTTTTTTATCCTCGTTTAAATCTCCAACTTATAATCTACGTAAAGGTACTAACTTCTTGTGTATGCGTTCGTTCGTAAAATTATCATGTCACTGACTCATTAATTTTACGTGGTCATTTTGAGTTTGTACAGAAATGTCAATGATTGCAGTCAACCCCCCCCCCCCTTCTTCCCTAGTATCAAAAAAGCTGCCCATATGTGGACACGAAAAATACAGGATCGGTGGCTGGAGTTTGGTCTTGGTTGTTCTGCGATATATTCAAAAATTAATTTTAAGATTAAATCTACCTGGTGGTCAGGTGTGAGCTACATGTACTCACTGTAGTGATTTACAACAAGAGGCGCTATGTTAGTTTGTTTTGCCTCGGACTAGTTTGACCCAATGGGAATGCTTGAATTTGGTCATGTGACTGCCCGACAAATTCTTGTGGAAAGTCAGTTTCAAAAATTTGTAAGGCAATGGCCGACAATTAGCAAAACTGGGTAAAACTTTACAGCACTATTGCTTGGTAAAGCAGGAGGACAGTAGGAATCACCATGTCTGTCTGTCTGTCATACCTAAAATGGTCCTCGACAAAACAAATCAGTTATTAGGTTTGTTACTGACCTTACACGGAAATCTGTCGGGTTGATAAAGCCCATAGAAGGCGAGGCGCGGGTTGATAAAGCCCATAGAAGGCGAGGCGCTTGCGCCGAGCCTTCTATGGGCTTTATCAACCCGACAGATTTCCGTGTAAGGTCAGTAACAAACCTACCGGTAATAACTAATAATGTACGTATTATGATCACGGCTTGTCTGAGAGAAAATATAAAGGGAACGGGAGGCTTCCAAAGACGAGTCTGGGTTGCACGACTTGCATTAATTTTAAGGATTTTTGGTTCTTTTAAGGCAGTGTAGGGAAAATGGTGAAAAAAAAATCAGAGTCGGCACGATTTTTGACGGTCGGTCGGGTTACAGGAAACAAACAACTTTTTTTGTTTGGCCTAATTATGACACAAGCAAAATGTTGCGATTTTGTTTCGTGCGCTATAACCCTATTTTTTGTTTCCCAAAGAGGGTCATTGATTGACCCTCTTTTGTCTGAAAAAAATTGACAGGTATGCCCCAGAATCATTAAAGATTCGGGGCATAATTAGTTTTTGGCCTGTCCATCTGTTTGTCTGTCTGTTTGTCCAAAAAACTTTCACATTGGGCATAACTTTTGAATGGAAGGAGATATAGAGCTGTGCATTCCTTGTGACAAGACCTTTCCATTGATACCAAAATGTTTGACCTTGTGACCTTGACCTTTCATCTACTTTTCAAAAACTTTAACATTGGGCATAACTTTTGAATGATAAGTGATATATTTCACATGTGTATTTCTTGTGGCAAGACCTTTCCATTGATACCAAAATTTTTGACCTTGTGAATTTGACCTTGACCTTTTACCTACTTTTCAAAAACTTAGATAGTGGGTATAACTTTGAATGGTAAGTGATAGGGCTTTCATATTTCACATTTACAGGAAAATGTTATAATATTTCATTTTAAACATGTTCAATAAAATAAACATTTCATACTTAACCAGCGATAAAAGTTGAGACGTAACGGTTACTTTTTACGGAAAGTAGGTGGCAATTTTACCCTAAGGCCTTTAATGAGAACACTGCATTTCATTAAAAGTCACTAGCCAGTTGGGCTAGTTCAGCATTAAATTTTGGTAGCCCGAGGAAATATTTGGTAGCTAGGGCAGTCGGGCTAGTGAGTTTTCAGGAAGACTGTATATCTATTAAAATTTGTCCCTTTTGCACACTTCAAATGGTTAAATCTTCATCAGACATATCTAATGATATGATTTGTAATCAAAATCCCTTGCCTTAGTCATCTCCGAGGCCAGTACGGATAATTTTTAACTGGCAAGCGTGTGGAAAAGTCGGAGCCCATGCATGTAAACCTGGTTTGCGATCTCGAAGTAAATCTGCATGACGACGCCATATACACATGATACATGCATGGGCATCGAATATGTGTACTTATAATTTTCTTTATTCCATATGTGGCATTCCTCTAGACTTAATCAATAAGTGTATGAAGTTTGATAAAGATCCAATAAAAACTGGGCCCTGTAAGCTGTATTGAAGGATTTTTATAACATTTTAATCTGTGACCTTGACCTTGAAAATATGACCGTGAAAATCAATAGTGTCCTTCATCTTGTCAATTATTGCATAAAGTGAATGAAAGTTTAAGTTTGGTAAAGATTCAGTCAAAACTGCACTTTCAATGCTGTATACAAGGATTTCAAACATTTCCAATCAGTGACCTTGACATCTGACCATGAAAATTAATAGTGTATGGAGTTTGGTAAAGATCCAATCAAAATTGTGCCATCTACTGTAGGCTGTACATACAAAAAGTGTGATCGAACACACATACATGTAATCATAAATACACCTTCCCTTTTTACACACAACATTTTGCACAAGTGATGGCATTTAACTATATCAGTATATCTCCATGCAAGGTTACTATGTTAGGTTAATAACTGACAGTTTTCAATGTGCAACAGTAAGCATGATAAGGGGTGCAAATCCTGTAGCCACTAGGGGACTCAGCTGGTCCTGGTTCTTGTTTTATTCGAATCCACAATGTTTTCGTGTTAGCTGATTTTGCTTAATTAACATGATTAAGACTTCAACATGCTTCAATTATTATTGCTAAAATATAAAAATGAGACAGAGCACTAATTTTGCCTTAATATTATTCCATTTTAAAGCGTATGATTTTCCTTATATACATGTGCATGCATGTACAAAGGCAGAGCATGTACATATCTATTTCTGTAAAATGTTTCCTAATGTAGTAATGATGTTTGAATGAATTGTGTCAAATTTGCAGAATGTTGAAATGAAAAGCCTTTGGGAGAAGCAGACTTGCGTGATAATTTTCCTGCGGAGATTTGGATGACCAACGTGCCGGCTGGGTGCTAAGACACTCAGCTCTATTAAACCGCAGCTGGATGCCAATAACGTGCGGCTAGTGGGTGTCGGTGTTGAGGAATTCGGGGTCGAGGACTTTGTCAAAGGACAGTTCTTCTCGGGAGGTAATATTTTTGTTTTAAGATGGTAGTCTAAGGGTAAGGGACGTAACTCAAAATTGATCTCGCAAACGTTTGTTGTCTGGCGTGACGTTACCATCGTTTGTTTTCACGACAAGCATCTGCATGACTTAATCATGACGTCATAATAGGGGAATTTCCCGCGAAGTGCACGGAGGTAAACGGGAATTTTTTTTATGGTCTCTCTATATATCATTACCTATTTTCATAAGTAAGCATTTCTTTTTCTCTGTTTTATTTCCTGAAATTGAGCATTACTTATAGATTGAATATGTTTTTGAGATTTACGTTTCTTTATTCTTTTGATATTTTCAGTATCTACACTAATCCTTTGACCTAACATAAATGTCGAAAGGAATCTGATGTCATCTGATAAATATTTACATTACTGGTAGATTCCCCATGTTAAACGCCCATTAGGCAACTAGAATTATATTCCAATAACTTGGGTTGCTGTTGTGACATCAATTTCAAGTTTTGCATGTAGAGAGAATTTACCAACGTTAAAAAATATTTGACGCTGTTACAGGCAAAAATGTGCGATGTACATCCAAATGAAAATGACCGATAATTAGAATAAATGTAAATATAAGTAATGACTGTCTTTTTTTTGGTGTTCATGAGTGTATAATTCTGGTTGGACACGTGCAAATTTTCAGAGAATCGCTTTGCGATTCACGGAATTTGCACTTGACCAACCAGAATTATACACCCATGAACACCAAAAAAAAGACAGTCATTTCTTAATTATGACCATGATTACTTCGATTTTATTTGAGCGTGATTAGTGTTAATAGAGTACATTTACCTTTATACGATACCTTCGTTTGATAAGATCATTTAGAAGAAAAAACGTATTGTAGAAAGGGTGAAAGGTGTCCGGCTCGGCAATCTTGGACGATTAGTTTTTATTAAAAATGATCGGGAAAATAAAAATTTTGTATGGGTTCTAAACAGCTCGACTTCATTTATACCCGTGCATTAGACAGTCCATCCAATTTTTCCTTTTTATTTTTATTTTATTTTATTTTTCTTTTTTTGTCTTTTTATTCCAAAATTAGGGAAACAATTCATAATACAGTAAATAAATATTGCAATATTTATTGACTGTATTTTTTTTTTTTTTTTGATTTTCCTTCTCATCTTTTTTTTTATTTCACTTTTTGTTTGGTTGCTTCCCGTGTTTAATTGTAATATCAACTGAGGCATATGCACGAATTACGTCCAAAATCTGAAATAATGATAACTGTGATTTATTCAAATTAATTTTACAATTTCGCGTAAGCATGTTGATTATAGACATACATGTACAATGCTCTGCTTAACCTCGATGTTACGTATCGCGACGTAAAAAAATGGGGGTAGGGGTAACACAAATGACGCTAACTCGGTAAAAATAGGTTCGATTTCCCTGAAATTTGCACAGATTTAAGATAGATAATTAATCTCTTTTCCTTAAGTTTTTTATTGAAATTAAATGATACGTAATGAGCTATGTAAATGTGACAATTTTCCGAACTTCAGATAGGTACATGTTTATCCTTATTTTCTATTAAAATCACTTCTAAAATAAATATGGTGATATTAAAACATCAAAATTTTACTATAAAAGAAAGATGTATGTATTATCTTTGAAATGCAATGCTGATACTTAATAAATTTGCAGGCTCATTGAATATCTGAGAACAAATTTCGTAACAAAGTAGCCATTTTCTGCATTGAAAGGGGGACGAAATTTGAAGATTTTGAATTGCGACCCACGCAAAACGATTGATTTGATTTCTTTCAAACTTTAGCAAAAGATGCATGACATTATAGTTGATTAATATTGCAATAATGAAGAAAATTGAATGCAGGGGTTATGGTGAGACTACCACCTTAAATAGGAATTAGAATCAAATTTCCATTTCTAATTTCTAGCCCCTGATTTGAATTCTTAATTCTCAATGTTTTTATGCCGATGAGGCGTAAAATCCTCCTTGAGAAAGTTTGTATATGAACATGTTAAAAAAGGAAATGTTGAGAAAGTTTCTTCATAAATTAAATTTTATACCCAAACCAGATCCCGATCCCGTCAAAATGCGAAGTTATACTAAAGTTCTGTTTTGCATAGTATCGCTAAAACTAAAGTATCAGCAGATGCTTCTGTTACTAAGAAGATCTAAATTTATTTCTTCGCTATTTCAGATCTCTTCATCGATACAAAAAAGCAGTGTTACAAGGACCTTGGATTTAAAAGGTACATGTATGTCATGAATCAAATATACTTCTCCAGTACAATTGTACTCAAATTTTGACCAATTTCACCATTCATGAAAAAAAATTTAAAATCCTTAAACCCCTCATTTGTGAGATTCATTCATGAAAAAAATTGATAAACCTTGCATTTGTGAGATTCATTTGAATAAAGTCAGAGTACTTACTAAGTTAGAAGGACACTTCATAAATCTGAGCAGTCCTATGCCAGATTTGAGAAAATGGTAATGAAAATCATTTTCGACATAATTTTATGACTCAGGGTTGAGATTAATTTCCTCGAAATGACATTGGAATTTTATCCAAAGGACATTAGGCAACAGAAATTTAATTCTTAGTTTTACGGATCTGCCGACCCCACCAATTTTACCACAATGGGAAAAAAATAAAATGAACTGATTGAATATTTTTTTTTCCGCTCATCCAAATTACTGGTTATTACTTTATGTTCTCACTTAATCTTTATCGTGCAAGTGTTTAAGAGAATGCGGCCTTGAAAACAAGTTGAATTAAGATTGTGATCATGGCACAAAACATGAAATGTTGAAATTTACTGATTTTTATTTTAATTTTATTCCCTCCTCCAACCCTATTTTAAAAAAATAAAATCCGTAAAACTAAAAATTAAATTTCTGTCGCCTAATATTTGAGAAATTTGGCAAGCCTATTGGGTTACCTGGGGCCAGCAATATTGGCAAATGACTGTACATGTAAGTGTCCTTTTTCATTTGTTTTTTGAAAGCTTTGTTAATTCTTGGGTATAGTCATTTTGCCAAATTGGGAATTTTCAAAACTGACATTTTTGTTGTTGGTGCAATTGTCTCCCTTTGTGTAATATGTCATGGAGTTTAATTACAAGACTTCAGTAAAAAAATATATTCCTTATCATGCCCATAATGTAAAATGTTAAGGTTGTATTACATGTATTATTTATCTTGTTTTTATCTTATTATTTACATGTACATCATGTATCTGCATAAAATTGTTTTGTTTTTGCATGTTATGTCTATCTGTGTTTGTCATTGTTTATTATAATGCATTTCTTTGTGTCATAATTATTCTTTCAGATTAAACTTCTTCAACCTATTTCCTGTGATTTTTGCTAAGACAACAAGAGATGCAATGAATAAGGTAATGTGGGGTCATTGAAAGTAACTTTCCTTAAGTTTGTTTTATCTCTATAAAGCCAAGGATTTGTGGCTTCATCAAGAAGTTGATCATTTTTGAGTTGAAGGATTGATTTTTTATATTTCTTGACTGTTTCCCAATCATTTCCAAACTTAAATATTATTCATTTTAATTTCAAATTACTTTTTTTTCGTTTAATCTTTTAACAAAAAGAAGGGAATGTTTGGTACATTTGTAATCTTAACATGCTTAATAATGAATGTGCATTGTGTATATTTCATGTATAGTGTAAAATAGCAATCCAAGAAATGCTTGTGTCGGCTGCAAAGCGGCTTATTTTTAAAAAGGGGATAAATATGTAAGTCAAGGTCACTTTGTTTAAAACTATTGTTATCAGTAGGAAAGTCTTGTCAAATGAAACTCATAAGTGAAATATCAGACCTCTTACTCAAGGATCAAAAGATATGGTCTAGACAGTCTTAAATTTTTAGAAAAGAGGGTCAATCCTCTATCTCAAGGTCACTATGAAAAAAAATTTGGTGACAAAGCAAAGGTCTCTTCATAAAAAATACATGTGTAAAGCCATATCACCTACCAATCAAAAGATTAAGCTAGTCTTAATTTCTTTGAAAAGCAGATCAAATATCTAGGTCAATGTCACTTAGTAAAATATTATGGTATGTTTAGAAAGGTCTTGTTACAAGGAATTAACATGTGAAATATCAAAGCCCTTTCACTTACCAATCAGAAGATATAGCCAATTTTAACTCTTATGAAAAGTAGGTCAAATATCTAGGTCAAGGTCAAAAGGTAAAAATTAGTATATTGGTAGAAAGGTCTAGTCACAAGGAATACACATGTGAAATATCAAAGTCCCATCACTTAGCAATCAAAAGATATAGCCATTCTTAACTTTTTTTAATAAGTAGGTCAAATATCTAGGTCAAGGTCAAAAGGTTGAATAATATGGTATGTGTAGAAAGGTCTTGTCACAAGAAATACACATGTGAAATATCAAAGCCCTATCACTTACCAATCAAAAGTTATGGGCTGAGACACCCAAAGTGTTACAGATAGACAGACAGACAGACAACAGACAAAGTGATCCCCAAGTGTTGCTATGCTTTGCAGGTGACACAAAAATGTTTATCTAAATTTGTGTTCCTGTCAATAACACATGTTGATGTATTGTGTTCTCTCTTATTGAAGTGTTATTATAATGAACATGCTGAATAAGATAATAAATTGCTCTGTCAGTACTCTCATACTTGGACTTCATGGAACAACTCAATCAAGTAAGCAAACAAATGAATCACAAAAGCTCTCATTCACTGTTATTCCAAGCTATATAGCTTATCATGACAAAAGTACCAAGCATGAACATGATGAAACTCTTAGCATTTTACCACCAACACTTAATTTCTGATCTCCCACAGCAAAGCCCCATGCAAAAACACAGAGTAGACACGCACAGAAAGAGACGCAAAATGGACAAGGAACAACAACACACAACATAGAAACATCAAAAGACCACACATAAACCAAGGAGACTTATGGGCAACCGGTGCTGACATAGAATTTTTGTGTCGCCTGCGAAGCATAGCGACACTTAGGGATCACTTTGTCCTTTGTCCGTCCGTCCATCCGTCTGTCCGTCCGTCCGTCCGTCCGTCTGTCAGTCAGTCTGTCTGTCACACTTTGGGTGTCACAGCCCATAACTTTTGATTGGTAAGTGATAGGGCTTTGATATTTCACATGTGTATTCCTTGTGACAAGACTTTCCTACACATACCATTGTTTTTGACCTATTGACCTTGACCTACATATTTGACCTACTTTTCAAAAAAATTGAGAATGGATATATCTTTTGATTGGTAAGTGATAGGGCTTTGGTACTTCACATGAGTATTCCTTGTGACAGGACCTTTCTACACAGACCATAATATTTGACCTTTTGACCTTGACCTAGATATTTGATCTACTTTTCAAGAAAAGTAATATTGGCTATATCTTTTGATTGGTAGGTGATAGGGTTTTGATATTTCATATGTATTTCCTTTTAACAATGCCATTCTACACATACAATAATTTTTTACCTTTTGATCTTGACCTAGATATTTGACCTACTTTTCTCAGGTTGTATATATCTTTTAATTGGTATGTAATAGGTCTTTAATATTTCTTATGATGAGACCTTTTTGTTACCATTTTTAGCTCACCTCGACGAAGTTGAGTGAGCTTATGCTATAACCCCACGCGTCCGCGTCCGCGTCCGGTTAAGAAGTTTGGGGTAGCTCAGTATCTGACAAAGTACTAATGCTACAGTAACCAAACTTGCACAAGTGATTCATCTTTGGATGCTGAGGTGAACCCATGCATCGGATGCAGCATCTGACCTACATTTTTCGCTTGAGTGACTTGGTTAAGAAGTTTGGGGTAGCTCAGTATCTGACAAACTGCTAATGCTACAGTTACCAAACTGGTACAAGTGATTCATCTTTGGATGCTGAGGTGAACCCATGCATCGTATGCAGCATCTGACCTACATTTTCCGCTTGAGTGACTTGGTTAAGAAGTTTGGGGTAGCTCAGTATCTGACAAAGTACTGATGCTACAGTAACCAAACTTGCACAAGTGATTCATCTTTGGATGCTGAGGTGAACCCATGCATCGGATGCAGCATCTGACCTACATTTTTCACTTGAGTGACTTGGTTAAGAAGTTTGGGGTAGCTCAGTATCTGACTAAGTACTAATGCTACAGTTACCAAACTGGCACAAGTGATTCATCTTTGGATGCTGAGGTGAACCCATGCATTGTATGCAGCATCTGACCTACATTTTCCGCTTGAGTGACTTGGTTAAGAAGTTTGGGATAGCTCAGTATCTGACAAAGTACTGATGCTACAGTAACCAAACTTGCACAAGTGATTCATCTTTGGATGCTAAGGTGAACCCATGCATCGGATGCAGCATCTGACCTACATTTTCCGCTTGAGTGATTTGGATAAGAAGTTTGGGGTAGCTCAGTATCTGACAAAGTACTAATGCTACAGTAACCAAACTTGCACAAGTGATTCATCTTTGGATGCCGAGATGGACCCATGCATCGGATGCAGCATCTGACCTACTTTTTCCACTTGAGTGATTTTGCTTTTAAAAGCCAATATTGAGCAAAGTATAAGTGCTACATGTACCAAACTTGCATATTGGATGTATCTTTGATCAAACTTTCATAAAATGACCTTGACCTACTTTTTCCGCTTGAGTGATATTGCCTTTAAAAGCCAATATTGAGCAAAGTATAAGTGCTAGATGTTCCAAACTTGCATATTAGATGTATCTTTGATCAAACTTTCATAAAATGACCTCGACCTACTTTTTCCGCTTGAGTGATTTTGCCTTTAAAAGCCAATATTGAGCAAAGTATAACTGCTACATGTACCAAACTTGCATATTGGATGTATCTTTGATCAAACTTTCATAAAATGACCTCGACCTACTTTTTCCGCTTGAATGATTTTGCCTTTAAAAGCCAATATTGAGCAAAGTATAAGTGATACATGTACCAAACTTGCATATTGGATGTATCTTTGATCAATCTTTCATAAAATGACCTTGACCTACTTTTTCCGCTTGAGTGATTTTGCTCTATAAAGCCAATATTGAGCAAAGTATAACTGCTAGATGTACCAAACTTGCATATTGGATGTATCTTTGATCAAACTTTCATAAAATGACCTTGACCTACTTTTTCTGCTTGAGTGGTTTTGCGTTTAAAAGCCAATATACATGTACTAAGAAATATGTTTGAATTGAATTTTGCTGTCACGAGGTGAGCTTCGTAATCTGTGATTACCTATGTTTACGTAGTGACCTTGACCTAGATGATTGACACTCTTTTCTGAAAATTTGAGAATGACCATATCTTTTAATTTGTAATTAAAAGGTCTGATATTTCAAATGAATTTCATTTGAAAAGACTTTTCTACTGATACCAAGAATTTTGATCCACGTTCTAGAATAATGATCAAACCGCTTTGCAGGCAACACAAGCATTCCTTGGATTGCTATTTTTATTATTAAGAATGTCGAAGAAACTTTTGAAATGAAAAGAAAAACTTTTGAAATGAATTAATTTTACCAAACTCAGAAAGAAGCTCACAGACTGACTTATTTTCACTCTAAATGCTGCGTCTTTTGACAGTTAATTTCTGTACAATGTAGATCATGACTTACTTTTTATTTTCGTTTGACAGGCCAAGCAGGAGAAAATTGACGGAAACATGAGAGGCGATGGGTTTCAAAATGGTGGGCTTATTATTGTTCAAGCTGGTAAGTTATTGATTTTTATACATGTTGAAATTAGGGGTTACCGTGCATGTGTTTAATTTAGAAAAACTGACAGGGTTTCAGCGAATCCCCTGTCAGAAATGGAGTTTTACCTCTAGGCATTAGCCGAGCGGTAAAACGGATATTTTTGATAGGGGATTAGCCGATACCTGGTCAGTTTTCGTAAAACATCTGTACGGTATAACCCTATTCTGATGCGTTGGTCAGTAATACGCTAGAAAATGTCCGCTTTTAACCATATGTTGCCATGGGAACATATGACATGTAGCAAAAACTGCAGTGAAAAGTGAATCCCTTTGCAGTTTTTTCATCACTCAACCAATCAAAAAACGCCGTGTTGCAAACAGAGTGCATTAGAATGTATAATTATGCACTGTACATATTGTCTTTAAACCAATAATGAGATTCTGAAGTATTTAATACTGTATATGTAAACACTTAAAATGAGAAGACAGCAAGTTTTATTTTTGATAAGATCTTTCAACATGTATATAGCTTCATTTGGCAAGTTTAAAAAAAAGCCTTCCTGCTGTTAATAAATAGATCATAGTATCATACGCTTCAACAGTGTTGTAGTGTTTCTTCCCCCTCATGGACCAATGAAAACAGGTACTGGATACGGCTTTGAATTCGCCCACGACAGTCTTATTATCGCCCAAAGTAAATAGAACTGTTACTGTAACACTGATTTGCCCAGCATTGTTTTTCACCTCCTTGCAAATTTTCTTGAGAAATCATATGCATGCTTTATGAATAATTTTCTTCGCCCCATTTTGAATTTGCCCTCATAGAATTTGGTGAAAAGGGCAAAAATGAAAATGACAAAATTTTCCCTGTATCATGAGTATGGCTAAAGCAACTTATAAAACAGTCATTTAATCATGTTAACAAACTGATTATTTTTCAATTGCTGTCTTTTCATTGTAATTAGCTCTACTGGTCTCAGACCAGTCGAGCTTATGCGATCACCCTTTGTCCGGCGTCCGTCCGTCTGTCCGTCTGTCCGTCTGTCCGTCTGTCTGTCTGTCCGTCTGTCCGTAAACAATTCTTGTCCGGACAACTCCTCTGAAACTGTTAGAGATAGAAACTTAATTCTTTTTGTATTTTACTTGGTCCATGGTCTAGTTGTGCACCTGACATTCAGTTTCAGTCCTTGACTCCCAGGGTCTTAGAAAATGGGCGTGGTCATTAAATTCTATGTAATTTTGTCCGGATAGCTCTTCTTTCACTATTAATGATAGAGACATAATTCTTTTTGCAATATGATGGGTCTGTAGTCTAGTTGTGCACCTGATATTTTGTTTGAGCCAATGACCCCCAGGGTCTTGGAAAAGGGTGTGGCCATTTTCTTTTATAGTATTCCATATAATCTTATGCTTACAGCGCTGACACTATAAATGATGGAGACTAAATTCTTTATGCAATATGATGGGTCTGTAATCTCGTTGTCCACCTCATATTTTGTTTGAGTCTCTGACCCCAAGGGTCTTAGAAAATGGGTGTGGTTGTTTTCTCTCTATTAAACTACATGTGAACTGACCATGATAGCTAATTTCCCAGAATTTATGGATAATAGTTAATTGATTTATTCCAAAATATTATCGGTTTGCAGTTTAGATGTCATTACAGTATTTTACTTCAGTCCCTGTTCCCTAGGATTCTGGAAAATGGGTATATGGCTATTTTCTCTTACCCTATCTACATGCATTTAGAGTACATAAGTGACAGAAACTATAAATAAACAAAGATATTGCAATTTTACAATATTATCATAGATGAGTCTGTAATTTAGTTTTTCTCATATTTTATTTGGGACCTGACCCAGGATTTTATCTTCAATTCTATAGAAACGCTAGGGGATAGTTTCGGAATTTCCTCTGATCAATCAATCAACATGAAAATCTTTTCTATAGTGTTTATACAGTGCAAGAAAGATATCAAATAGTCAAAATGCATGTATTTCTCACTTATTTTTTTATTTGTTTAACATGTTTAAGGTGTAAGATATTTGGGGAGAGTAGTGAGAATTTTTGTTGCAAGAGTACTAGAATGTCCGAAGTGATCACAGACTTGAGCTGTGCTTTCTGTTAAATGGGAACACCAGAATCACAAAGATTGATCATTTTATCAAATAAAATAGCAATAATGCATCCTTCACATTGCCAAATGAAAGGGATATTGTGCTTGTGTAAGTTTTTTTTTTTGAGGGGGGGGGGGAGGTAACTAGAATGTCCTAAGTGATCACAGACTTGAGCTGTGCTCTCTGTTAAATGGGAACACCAGAATCACAAAGATTGATCATTTTATCAAATAAAATAGCAATAATGCATCCTTCACATTGCCAAATGAAAGGAATATTGTGCTTGTGTAAGCTTTTTTTTTTGGGGGGGGGGAGAGGGGGGAGGTAACTAGAATGTCCTAAGTGATCACAGACTTGAGCTGTGCTTTCTGTTAAATGGGAACACCAGAATCACAAAGATTGATCATTTTATCAAATAAAATAGCAATACTGCATCCTTCACATTGCCAAATGAAAGGGATATTGTGCTTGTGTAAGCTTTTTTTTGGGGGGGGGGAGAGGGGGGAGGTAACTCTTACATCTTTCTTTCTTCTTATAAATTCCTCCACTGCTTGGAGTACCACCCCCAATGGGTTGTAAAACTGTGTGGTTTGATAAAATTTTTAATAATGTTTAGGCCATGCAAAAAAAATTTTCTGGTTCTCAGATAATTAATCTAAAAAATATGGGTAGGTAGGTAGGGTTTTTATTTTTTGTTTTTATTTTCCGAAAACTACTTAAGCACAATTTTTTATTCAGATATTATAGAGACTGTGATCTATAGTGACTATATTTGTTGTAAATGTTCACCATACTCAACTCTTCTCATTTTTACAGTGCCAAGAATGCTTCAGCCCAGTCTGCAATTTTAAAATTCACCTTCAAGCTGACAATCACTCGTTCCTCCCCCCCCCCGGTCGCCATTTTGCATCTTGTGTACAATAACAAAGTACAGTACCGTAATCGTCCGAAAAAAAGTCCGCAAGAGTAGATATCACGCAGGCAAAAAATTGCGCTGAAAATCGTGGAAAAAATTCTAATCTAGTAAATAATACGCATTAAAAAAATCGAAATTTCGCCGATGTTTTCTCCCAAATTAAAAATATCAAAGAAACGGCCCGCTCGGTAATTTTTATTGTAATGACTTGAATTAGATACCGATTACAAAATAATCCATAGTACGATTGAAAGATTTAGGATTGACAGCCGTATTATGTATCAATTAACTGAACTGACCATTGAAATTTACCGTTAGAATAAACCTATTCGAGAAGATTTTACTTCCCCCTTCACCTGTCAAAAGTGACAGATCAATTTCATGCTTGACCGCAACGCTACCGGTGAAGGCTATTTGTCTCCGTTCAACACCCCTCGGGGTAGACAGGTGTTTACACATATACAGGTATTTAACGTACATGCGCTTGTACGATCTGACCTTAGATGACCAGGTACCGTAAATTCTTGGACAAATGTTATTGTAACGCGATTGTTTACTTACGCACGGACTGGTAGCGTGAATTAAAGTCAAATATACTTACAAAATTGATCTATTGACGAATTATCTGTTCAGAAAATTAATAGAAAATTATATTTATCAGCATGAGAAATCTGGCGGGCGGCGGCTATTTTTTTCCCTTCCTACGATAAAAACGTCTCGTCGGGAGGAATTTTGAGCGCGCGGCGGTGTCTGAGAACCAGGATTTTTTTTTATATGGCCTTACATTAAAGCAAGTGACACATGTTTTAAAAAGAAGATAATATTACAAGAGATGCCTTATTGGCATATCTACTATGTGTTAATCAAATTTAAAAAAAAATTAAAATAAAATACTAAAAAAAATCATTTGTAAAAGCCGACTCATACAAAAATATTTCAACCCAGGAAAACTTCTACCAAAATTTTCCTTTATTGCCATTTGACAATATTATCATAGATGAGTCTGAAATTTAGTTTTTCTCATATTTTATTTGGGGCCTGACCCAGGATTTTATCTTCAATTCTATAGAAACGCTAGGGGATAGTTTCGGAATTTCCTCTGATCAATCAATCAACTTCAAAATCTTTTCTATTATGTTTATACAGTGTAAGAAAGATAACAAACAATCAAAATGCATGTATTTCTTACTTATTTTTTAATTGTTTAAGGTGTAAGATTTTTAGAGAGAGTAGTGAGACTTTTTGTTGCAAGAATAGAATGTCCTAAGTGATCACGGACTTGAGCTGTGCTTTCTGATAAATGGAAACACCAGAATCACAAAGATTGATCATTTTATCAAATAAAATAGCAATACTGCATCCTTCACATTGCCAAATGAAAGGTGCTTGTGTAAGTTATAGAAGTTGAATTTGTAACAGGAGAGGGAGAGATGTGACTGTACCGGGAATCGAACCCGAGATCTTCTGCTACCAAGGCAGACGCTCTTACCAACTGAGCTATCTGGGCACGATGCCTGTTCCTGCCACACTCCTCTCTACCAATTTTTAGCTCGCCGGGACGAATGTCCGGAGAGCTATTGTCATACCCCCGGCGTCGGCGTCTGCGTCTGCGTCTGCGTGCGCGTGCACAAAAACTTTAACCTTGCTTATAACTTTTAAACCAATACAGATTGGGCTTTCATATTTCACATGTGCATTCCTTGTGACAAGACCTTTCCATGGATACCAAAATTTTTGACCTTGTGACCTTGACCTTGGAGATTGACCTTCTTTTGAAAAACTTTAACCTTGGCCATATTTTTGGAATGGTAAGTGATAGGGCTTTGATATTTCACATGTGTATTCCTTGTGACAAGACCTTTCCATGGATACCAAAATTTTTGACCTTGTGACCTCGACCTTGGAGATTGACCTACTTTTGAAAAACTTTAACCTTGGTCATATTTTTGGAATGGTAAGTGATAGGGCTTTGATATTTCACATGTGTATTCCTTGTGACAAGACGTTTCCATGGATACCAAAATTTTTGACCTTGTGACCTTGACCTTGGAGATGATTGACCTACTTTTGAAAAACTTTAACCTTGGCCATATTTTTTGAATGGTTAGTGATAGGGCTTTGATATTTCACATGTGTATTCCTTGTGACAAGACCTTTCCATGGATACCAAAATTTTTGACCTTGTGACCTTGACCTTGGAGATGATTGACCTACTTTTGAAAAACTTTAACCTTGGCCATATTTTTTGAATGGTTAGTGATAGGGCTTTGATATTTCACATGTGCATTCCTTGTGATAAGACCTTTTTTATTGTTGTTGTTGCAATTTACATATGGTTGCCACCGGCGAGCTATGTTGTCATTCTGACAAGTCTGGTTCAGGTTTCCATGCACTGGAAACCTCACACTAAACTCAGCTTCACCTTGAGTCATTTAGTTTGGTGCCAATTCTGTAACAGGAGAGGAAAACATGTGACCGAACCGTGAATTGAACCCGAGACCTTCTGCTATCTGGGTAGACGCTCTTACCAACTGAGCTATCTGGGTACGATACCTGTAACTGCCATAAATTAATGGTAATAAACTAATGTTTCAGGCCTTTTTGTCAATTGGACCTCGAGTCATTTTGTCCTTTTAAAATTTGACCAATCAAAAACATCATTTCAACCTCATGCAGATTTTGAAATATTTTTCTGAACTGGGATATATGGTAGAAATGTTTTCTATAGAGGATCAAATATTTCATACCGGTATGTAAAAATATTTTGTATTATATTTTAATAATTAGCTTCTGTCTACATTAATACCACATTCGCCCTAAAAGTTCATGTTCTTCGTTCAATATTCTATTTACATTGTTTTACATTTACTAAATAAATAGCCTAAAACCTTTTTAGGTTTTAGAACAAAATGGCCGATACTTTTAAAATTTCACTCGGTAGGCCACATGTCCTATTATGTTTAATTTCAATCTGAAACTGCCTGATTACTTGATCTAAGTATTTTCACTGGTCAGTATAAGAAAGAAGGAAATATCTCTTAATATAATAGAGTATCCTATGCAATACTATTTCAGGTCAAATGAGAGGTTATTTATGCCTTTAGTCTTAATTTTCTAAAAGGGCATATAGTGGTAGGTCTGTCTGTTCATCTGTTTGTCTATCCATCCGACTGTCAGTATATCATTCCATTCAACTAAATTCTGATGAAAGGGTATAAGATAATAGAGCTGTCATATATTGCATGTCTATGAACCTTGAGATTTAGGCTCATCTTTTGGAGCCAAATTTTTAACCTTTGACCCCATCACTGACCTTTGACCCACATTTTTTGAAAAATAAAAACATCTGTTATTTTAGTTTTGATACATATGGTATGTTATACATGTTGTATATACACGTTTTAAGTAATTCTCTCACATTCTAGAGAAATCTAAGGCACAGTCCATTTGATATTCTTGGGGGGGGGGGGGGAACTCAGTTTTTTTCAAAAAAAAAATTTTTGCTCTGAATTTTGATGAAAAAAATTAATTAGGAATTGATGGATATGCATTGGCATGTGGTTGTTGGTTCTAATAAAAAAAAACTGATACACATTTATCCCGCCTCTGGCAAATTTCTTGCAATCTGATTGGTCGAGAAGAACCAAATATTATGTTGTATTATTTTACTAACAGAATATTATTTTGATATCCTGCTTCTACTAAGATGCTTTATGCTTTTGAAGTCACCAAAATCATACATGTGAACCTTTTGCCTCCACAAATCTGGAGGATTTTCAATTTTCATCTGGAGATTTGGCCTCTCGTCGGGAGGTTTTTAATTTTTCATAGGGAGGATTTATCGGTATTCGGACCCCTCCCCCCCCCCTTTTTTTTAATCTACGGACGAATTTTCTCAACTCGCTTTTCAACAAGGACAGATTCCGCTCTCATACAACAACAAAAACAATTCGGAGTTCCGAGAGTTGTCTCAATGACGTCCGTTGATAATACGGTTGATTTCTTTTACCTTGTTTCTGCTACTTGAGTACACCTGTACAGAAAATCAATAACTGCTCTTCATGGGGTTTAAACTGACCACTCATCAGATTTAAATCCCATTGTTAGGAGAATAATAAACGAGACGGCAATATTATCTGCCTCAGGTTATACACGCTTATACAGAGTACGTGAATTACATGACGTTGTTTTTCCTACGCATTTATTTATTTATCAGCGAACTTTTACTGCATTTCCTCACTTTTTCGTGTTATATATAAATATAATATTAATTTACGGCATCAAGAAGATTGTACATCAATTTGGTACGTGAATTTGACGACCCGTGTTAAGATGTACTGGGTATAACGTCCCCCGGGGAAGTCGAGTACCCGTGGCGGTGAAGAGAACGCGACGCTAATTGCTTTGTTTTTCCAGCAATATACCTGTCACCTGTATAATTAGCACTTATTAAATTGATTGTCTGGTAACTACAGACGGCGTAATGCGTAACGTAATACACAAATTGGGATTTTGCATTTCATCTGGAGAAATCTGGAGGATTTTTCGTTTTTGTCGGGAGGATTCTGTTTCGTCGGGAGGAATCGGGAGGACTATTTTTCATCGGGAGGGTCCTCGTTTCGTCGGGAGATTTCGTCCTCCCGCCGGGAGGTTCACATGTATGCCAAAATGCTTTAGAATATGTTGACGTAACATACACAAACCAAAAGCGATTCAGCGGGATAAATTCATTATACTTAGAGTGTTTTACAGGGGGGATACAGAAATATATTGGGTCGATGAAAAAAGTGGTATTAGGCAAGGTGAAGTCCAGCATTCATTCTCTTGAGTGTATATGTACAAATCTACCAGGAGAGCTTCAGTCTCATCAGAGACTTCTGGTTTTTCATGTAAATCTTACATCATCTCAGATCCAAAGAAAAATTAAAGTGAGAAAACAGCAAACTTTACAAAATTCCTAATTTGAGTACATGTATGTATATATCAACATATAATCTTAGACTAGCAGTACAGTATATAAAGTGATAAGATATTGAAATTGACTGTTTTTTAATCAAAATATGCGATAATGTAGCATTATGCAAATTCTCATTTATTTTAGGAGGAAAGCTGTTATTACAGTACAAACAGGAAGATCCAAGTGTTCACCTTGAAAACTCCAAAATCTTAGAGGCACTGGGCATAAAGGAAGCTGCGTCATCAGAATCTCCTGAAGATGGCGCCACTGGTGGATGATCCTAGGTGTCGCCACTGACAACTTACATCTTTCACTATACGGAGGAAGATGTTGTAGGATGTCAGGGGTGTTAAATTCTTAGTTTAGTAATATGTTTGTCAATATGACTTGTAAGATTTCTAATCTATGACATTTGATATACAAAAGCATGAGTCTGCTATCATGAGTTTATAAGTGAAAAATATGTTTTAGAATGTTTAAGCTATTGTGACAAGTTTGAATGATGTTTTTCTTTCAAAACAATTTAGAAGAAGAAAAAACTGAGGAATCTTCTTGTCCATATTAGCAATATGAATTAACATGTTTGTAGAGCCTCCACAATTTCATAATCAAGCATTCTGATATACTGTCCTACACTACATATACCTACCATAAAAAGTATCCAGGCAGTAAAAATATTAAGTTTGTTAGAACATTGTCGATCCGTATATTTATTGTAAATTTTGAATTACTTCTCAATGCCCTGATATAATGGTGATAATGTTCAGGCCTTATACATTCAATGCACAAAGCTGATAGCAGGTGTTAATATGGAATGATGTGATATATTTGTTAATTGATATGCAATATTGCAACGAAAATACTTACATTTTGTGTAGTTTCTACATTACTTCCCACTAAATCTGTGAAAAATATCTTATTCATAAATGTGTAAATGTGTGAAAATACTTTATATCAAAACACGCTATGTGAGGATAAAAAGGGGGGGTTGAAAAATTTGCATAATTTGTCAGATTGTTTGTACTTTCTCTGTACTTTTTGGAAATTAACAATTAATGTAATAGAAAATATAAGCTGAACCCAGTCCCTCCTTCCTTCTAGCAAAACTGAACCTTCCACCTATTTTTCATTCATTTTTTGTTTAGCAAAATCAGTCTAGATCTGTGCATGTTTGTGGTATAATATAATCATAAGAGGTCGGATGAAATCTATCTTTAAAACCTGAGTATGGTAAAGATAGATTGATAAAATAACCTCTGTATGACATTATATCAAAATGACTGACGTCAGGCATCATGGATCTATTCCTGATCATTGAAATCAGAAGAATATTTAATTAGACTGGAATTTGAAGACATTTATTATCACTGTAAAAGATTATAAGACAAAGTGTTTACAATTTTGGGCATTGTGTTTGTCATAGACAATTAATTAGACTTTTTTTCAAAATGAGTGTGAGATTGAAAAATTTTACCATACAATGTCATGTAATAAACTTGTACATTTTGTATTATACATGTACCAGTTTATGTAATTATTGATTATTAAGGATTCCGACTTCCGTCGGAATCCTTTCTGTTATTGTATTGTTTTTTCTTTATTCTTATTATTCTTATTATTATTCTTACCCCCAAATGTTCCAGACACTTTACAAAAAAGTACCGCAATATATGATAAAGCGGAAAATACCATGTGAAAGAGCATATCAAGATCTTAATTCTAAATTTTTTTCTTGTCCAAAAGTCCACATATGCCCCCGCTAGAGGTCATCAAAGGTCAAATCTTTAAACTCTCATAACTCCTAAAGTAACCGTACGATTTGAACGAAATTTGTTTCATATTGTTCTTTGGAAAATTTGCAAACTTTTATACGCTTTCATGCTCGATGAAATATTTACAGTTTTTGCTCTATTACGAGTTGATAATGGAATTTTAAATTGGCACAGTGCCAATTTCCTCAGTTTTTGAGATTTTAGGTTGAAACTTGGATGGTAGATAACTTATAGGTAGTTATTTAATGTTGACCTTGTTTCAAGGTCAAATTTTGCTTCTCAAGGTCACAACAAACATTTGCCTATAGAACAATGACGGTTTGACCTTGAGAGTTCAAACTTCATACATATAATTGTTGAGCCAAGCCCTTTCACCTTGACCTTGACCCAAGGTCAAATTCTCCTTCTCAAGGTCACAACAAACTTTTGCCTGTAAAACAAAGACTGTTTGACATTGAGAGTTCAAACTTCACACAAATATTCCTTGCATCAAGCCCTTTCACCTTGACCTTTACCCAAGGCCATTTGTTCGATTTCAAGGTCACAGCATTCTTTGGTTGATAAAATACTGAACTTTGATCAGTTTAAGATCAAATTTCATGAGAATAACCTCCAATACTTATCTTTTATCTGTGACATTGGTTCAAGGTCAAATAATCATTCTTAAGGTCATAACAAACATTTCCCCCTGTAGAATTCACATTTCTGGTCCTATACTATTTATTCTTCACACAAGTAGTTCTTCTTATTTGAACTTAACATAGTATAAGAAAGATAACTCTTTTCTTCTTGTTTTCTGTTTCTTTTTAGCTCACCTCGACGAAGTTGAGTGAGCTTATGCTATAACCCCACGCGTCCGCGTCCTCGTCCGCGTCCGCGTCCGTGTCCGCGTCCGTGTCCGCGTCCGCGTCCGGTTAAGAAGTTTGGGGTAGCTCAGTATCTGACAAAGTACTAATGCTAAAGTAACCAAACTGGCACAAGTGATTCATCTTTGGATGCTGAGGTGAACCCATGCATCGGATGCAGCATCTGACCTACATTTTCCGCTTGAGTGACTTGGTTAAGAAGTTTGGGGTAGCTCAGTATCTGACAAAGTATTAATGCTACAGTAACCAAACTGGCACAAGTGATTCATCTTTGGATGCTGAGGTGAACCCATGCATTGTATGCAGCATCTGACCTACATTTTCCGCTTGAGTGACTTGGTTAAGAAGTTTGGGGTAGCTCAGTATCTGACAAAGTACCAATGCTACAGTAACCAAACTTGCACAAGTGATTCATCTTTGGATGCTGAGGTGAACCCATGCATCGGATGCAGCATCTGACCTACATTTAACGCTTGAGTGATTTGGATAAGAAGTTTGGGGTAGCTCAGTATCTAACAAAGTACTAATGCTACAGTAACCAAACTTGCACAAGTGATTCATCTTTGGATGCCGAGATGGACCCATGCATCGGATGCAGCATCTGACCTACTTTTTCTGCTTGAGTGATTTCGCTTTTAAAAGCCAATATTGAGCAAAGTATCAGTGCTACATGTACCAAACTTGCATATTGGGTGTATCTTTGATCAAACTTTCATAAAATGACCTTGACCTACTTTTTCCGCTTGAGTGATTTTGCCTTTAAAAGCCAATATTGAGCAAAGTATAAGTGATACATGTACCAAACTTGCATATTGGATGTATCTTTGATCAAACTTTCATAAAATGACCTTGACCTACTTTTTCTGCTTGAGTGATTTTGCCTTTAAAAGCCAATATTGAGCAAAGTATAAGTGATACATGTACCAAACTTGCATATTGGATGTATCTTTGATCAATCTTTCATAAAATGACCTCGACCTACTTTTTCCGCTTGAGTGATTTTGCCTTTAAAAGCCAATATTGAGCAAAGTATAAGTGATACATGTACCAAACTTGCATATTGGATGTATCTTTGATCAATTTTTCATAAAATGATCTTGACCTACTTTTTCCGCTTGAGTGATTTTGCTCTATAAAGCCAATATTGAGCAAAGTATAACTGCTACATGTACCAAACTTGCATATTGGATGTATCTTTGATCAAACTTTCATAAAATGACCTTGACCTACTTTTTCTGCTTGAGTGGTTTTGCCTTTAAAAGCCAATATACATGTACTAAGAAATATGTTTGAATTGAATTTTGCTGTCACAAGGTGAGCTTTGTAATCTGTGATTACCTATGTTTTTTTTCTTAGTAGCATTACATATCTGTACTTTCATGTTGTTGTCATTTTCTATTAATAGAAATTATCTCATTACAAATCATTGTGCAATTCTGTTTTGAGAGTGTAATTGTAAAGGATTTGATATAGAGCATGGAGTTTAAAGCTTTTGTAAAAATGAAAGGTATTTATTATTTTTTTCTTCTATTTTGTTGATAAATAAATAAGAGTCCCAAATTAGACATATTAAACTCTTTTGACTCATCTGCTGAAGTGAATAAGGTACGAAAGCAACTATACTTTTTACCATCTTCTTTATTCGGATTTTAACACTTCAGTTCAGAGGAAGGTCTAATAAAGGAGGAATCCGTCTGTTGCTTGCAACAGTAGCCATCTAGTTGTTTATGTAATTATACATAGTTTTTTTTTATTTTTATAAAAAAAAATATTATGATATATAATGATATTGTTTTCATTAGATATACATGTAAGTTCTACCCGTCGACAGAGTACGTGAATTACATGACGTTGTTTTTCCTACGCATTTATTTATTTATCAGCGAACTTTTACTGCATTTCCTCACTTTTTCGTGTTATATATAAATATAATATTAATTTACGGCATCAAGAAGATTGTACATCAATTTGGTACGTGAATTTGACGACCCGTGTTAAGATGTACTGGGTATAACGTCCCCCGGGGAAGTCGAGTACCCGTGGCGGTGAAGAGAACGCGACGCTAATTGCTTTGTTTTTCCAGCAATATACCTGTCACCTGTATAATTAGCACTTATTAAATTGATTGTCTGGTAACTACAGACGGCGTAATGCGTAACGTAATACACAAATTGGGATTTTGCATTTCATCTGGAGAAATCTGGAGGATTTTTCGTTTTTGTCGGGAGGATTCTGTTTCGTCGGGAGGAATCGGGAGGACTATTTTTCATCGGGAGGGTCCTCGTTTCGTCGGGAGATTTCGTCCTCCCGCCGGGAGGTTCACATGTATGCCAAAATGCTTTAGAATATGTTGACGTAACATACACAAACCAAAAGCGATTCAGCGGGATAAATTCATTATACTTAGAGTGTTTTACAGGGGGGATACAGAAATATATTGGGTCGATGAAAAAAGTGGTATTAGGCAAGGTGAAGTCCAGCATTCATTCTCTTGAGTGTATATGTACAAATCTACCAGGAGAGCTTCAGTCTCATCAGAGACTTCTGGTTTTTCATGTAAATCTTACATCATCTCAGATCCAAAGAAAAATTAAAGTGAGAAAACAGCAAACTTTACAAAATTCCTAATTTGAGTACATGTATGTATATATCAACATATAATCTTAGACTAGCAGTACAGTATATAAAGTGATAAGATATTGAAATTGACTGTTTTTTAATCAAAATATGCGATAATGTAGCATTATGCAAATTCTCATTTATTTTAGGAGGAAAGCTGTTATTACAGTACAAACAGGAAGATCCAAGTGTTCACCTTGAAAACTCCAAAATCTTAGAGGCACTGGGCATAAAGGAAACTGCATCATCAGCACCTCCTGAAGATGGCGCCACTGGTGGATGATCCTAGATGTCGCCACTGACAACTTACATCTTTCACTATACCGTGGAAGATGTTGTAGGATGTCAGGGGTGTTAAATTCTTAGTTTAGTAATATGTTGGTCAATATGACTTGTAAGATTTCTAATCTATGACATTTGATATACAAAAGCATAAGTCTGCTATCATGAGTTTATAAGTGAAATTGAATGTTTTAGAATGTTTAAGCTATTGTGACAAGTTTGAATGATGTTTTTCTTTCAAAACAATTTAGAAGAAGAAAAAACTGAGGAATCTTCTTGTCCATATTAGCAATATAAATTAACATGTTTGTAGAGCCTCCACAATTTCATAATCGAACAATTCTGATATACTGTCCAACACTACATATATCTACCATAAAAAGTATCCAGGCAGTAAAAATATTGAGTTTATTAATTTAGAACATTGTCTATCCTTTTATTTATTGTTAATATTGAATTACTTCTCAAGGCCCTTATACATTGATGCTAATGTTCAGGCCCTATACATTCAATGCACAAAGCTGATAGCAGGTGTGAATGTGGAATGACGTGATATACAATGTATTTGTTAATTTGGAATATGCAATATTGCAATGAAAATACGTATATTTTGTGTAGTTTCTACATTAATTCCTTCTTAATCTATGAAAAATATCTTATTTATAAATGTGTATATGTGTGAAAATACTTTATATCAAAACACTTTATATGAGGATAAAAAGGGGGGGTGAAAATTTTGCACAATTTGTCAGATTGTTTGTAGTTTCTCTGTACTTTTTGGAAATTTTTGCAAATAAATAAATGCAATAAAAAATATAAGCTGAACACAGTCCCTCCTTCCTTCTAGCAAAACTAAACCTTCCACCTATTTTTTTATTCATTTTTTGTTTAGCAAATTCAGTCTAGATCTGTGCATGTTTGTGGTATGATATAATCATAAGAGGTGGGATGAAATCTATCTTTAAAACCTGAGTATGGTAAAGATAGATTGATAAAATAACCTCTGTATAACATTATATCAAAATGACTGTCAGGCATCATGGATCTATTCCTGATCATTGAAATCAGAAGAATATTTAATTAGACTGGAATTTGAAGACATTTATTATCACTGTAAAAGATTATAAGACAAAGTGTTTACAATTTTGGGCATTGTGTTTGTCATAGACAATTAATTAGACTTTTTTTCAAAATGAGTGTGAGATTGAAAAATTTTACCATACAATGTCATGTAATAAACTTGTACATTTTGTATTATACATGTACCAGTTTATGTAATTATTGATTATTAAGGATTCCGACTTCCGTCGGAATCCTTTCTGTTATTGTATTGTTTTTTCTTTATTCTTATTATTCTTATTATTATTCTTACCCCCAAATGTTCCAGACACTTTACAAAAAAGTACCGCAATATATGATAAAGCGGAAAATACCATGTGAAAGAGCATATCAAGATCTTAATTCTAAATTTTTTTCTTGTCCAAAAGTCCACATATGCCCCCGCTAGAGGTCATCAAAGGTCAAATCTTTAAACTCTCATAACTCCTAAAGTAACCGTACGATTTGAACGAAATTTGTTTCATATTGTTCTTTGGAAAATTTGCAAACTTTTATACGCTTTCATGCTCGATGAAATATTTACAGTTTTTGCTCTATTACGAGTTGATAATGGAATTTTAAATTGGCACAGTGCCAATTTCCTCAGTTTTTGAGATTTTAGGTTGAAACTTGGATGGTAGATAACTTATAGGTAGTTATTTAATGTTGACCTTGTTTCAAGGTCAAATTTTGCTTCTCAAGGTCACAACAAACATTTGCCTATAGAACAATGACGGTTTGACCTTGAGAGTTCAAACTTCATACATATAATTGTTGAGCCAAGCCCTTTCACCTTGACCTTGACCCAAGGTCAAATTCTCCTTCTCAAGGTCACAACAAACTTTTGCCTGTAAAACAAAGACTGTTTGACATTGAGAGTTCAAACTTCACACAAATATTCCTTGCATCAAGCCCTTTCACCTTGACCTTTACCCAAGGCCATTTGTTCGATTTCAAGGTCACAGCATTCTTTGGTTGATAAAATACTGAACTTTGATCAGTTTAAGATCAAATTTCATGAGAATAACCTCCAATACTTATCTTTTATCTGTGACATTGGTTCAAGGTCAAATAATCATTCTTAAGGTCATAACAAACATTTCCCCCTGTAGAATTCACATTTCTGGTCCTATACTATTTATTCTTCACACAAGTAGTTCTTCTTATTTGAACTTAACATAGTATAAGAAAGATAACTCTTTTCTTCTTGTTTTCTGTTTCTTTTTAGCTCACCTCGACGAAGTTGAGTGAGCTTATGCTATAACCCCACGCGTCCGCGTCCTCGTCCGCGTCCGCGTCCGTGTCCGCGTCCGTGTCCGCGTCCGCGTCCGGTTAAGAAGTTTGGGGTAGCTCAGTATCTGACAAAGTACTAATGCTAAAGTAACCAAACTGGCACAAGTGATTCATCTTTGGATGCTGAGGTGAACCCATGCATCGGATGCAGCATCTGACCTACATTTTCCGCTTGAGTGACTTGGTTAAGAAGTTTGGGGTAGCTCAGTATCTGACAAAGTATTAATGCTACAGTAACCAAACTGGCACAAGTGATTCATCTTTGGATGCTGAGGTGAACCCATGCATTGTATGCAGCATCTGACCTACATTTTCCGCTTGAGTGACTTGGTTAAGAAGTTTGGGGTAGCTCAGTATCTGACAAAGTACCAATGCTACAGTAACCAAACTTGCACAAGTGATTCATCTTTGGATGCTGAGGTGAACCCATGCATCGGATGCAGCATCTGACCTACATTTAACGCTTGAGTGATTTGGATAAGAAGTTTGGGGTAGCTCAGTATCTAACAAAGTACTAATGCTACAGTAACCAAACTTGCACAAGTGATTCATCTTTGGATGCCGAGATGGACCCATGCATCGGATGCAGCATCTGACCTACTTTTTCTGCTTGAGTGATTTCGCTTTTAAAAGCCAATATTGAGCAAAGTATCAGTGCTACATGTACCAAACTTGCATATTGGATGTATCTTTGATCAAACTTTCATAAAATGACCTTGACCTACTTTTTCCGCTTGAGTGATTTTGCCTTTAAAAGCCAATATTGAGCAAAGTATAAGTGATACATGTACCAAACTTGCATATTGGATGTATCTTTGATCAAACTTTCATAAAATGACCTTGACCTACTTTTTCTGCTTGAGTGATTTTGCCTTTAAAAGCCAATATTGAGCAAAGTATAAGTGATACATGTACCAAACTTGCATATTGGATGTATCTTTGATCAATCTTTCATAAAATGACCTCGACCTACTTTTTCCGCTTGAGTGATTTTGCCTTTAAAAGCCAATATTGAGCAAAGTATAAGTGATACATGTACCAAACTTGCATATTGGATGTATCTTTGATCAATTTTTCATAAAATGATCTTGACCTACTTTTTCCGCTTGAGTGATTTTGCTCTATAAAGCCAATATTGAGCAAAGTATAACTGCTACATGTACCAAACTTGCATATTGGATGTATCTTTGATCAAACTTTCATAAAATGACCTTGACCTACTTTTTCTGCTTGAGTGGTTTTGCCTTTAAAAGCCAATATACATGTACTAAGAAATATGTTTGAATTGAATTTTGCTGTCACAAGGTGAGCTTTGTAATCTGTGATTACCTATGTTTTTTTTCTTAGTAGCATTACATATCTGTACTTTCATGTTGTTGTCATTTTCTATTAATAGAAATTATCTCATTACAAATCATTGTGCAATTCTGTTTTGAGAGTGTAATTGTAAAGGATTTGATATAGAGCATGGAGTTTAAAGCTTTTGTAAAAATGAAAGGTATTTATTATTTTTTTCTTCTATTTTGTTGATAAATAAATAAGAGTCCCAAATTAGACATATTAAACTCTTTTGACTCATCTGCTGAAGTGAATAAGGTACGAAAGCAACTATACTTTTTACCATCTTCTTTATTCGGATTTTAACACTTCAGTTCAGAGGAAGGTCTAATAAAGGAGGAATCCGTCTGTTGCTTGCAACAGTAGCCATCTAGTTGTTTATGTAATTATACATAGTTTTTTTTTATTTTTATAAAAAAAAATATTATGATATATAATGATATTGTTTTCATTAGATATACATGTAAGTTCTACCCGTCGATATTATAAATTTGCTCATGAGAATGAGTGAATATTATTATGAAGAATAAACAGAGTTCTTCTTAGGGTATCTTTGGAATTTTCTGTGATGCAATTTAGATTTTAATACATGTATGTTAACTGCAGAGTACAACAGTTCACTGAGTCTTCAAGTTTGCGGAATACAAATATTTCCCATTTGAGACGGCATCTGATGTTCCCTAATGTGAAGTAACTCTGGTTTTCAAAAATATGGAATAGAGATCTAATTATACATCTATCTGCTTATTACTGTCTTTCTGTCTGTCCATCTGTCATACTCACATGTCATGTTTTAATCATATTATGCACTGATGAATCTAGAAAGAAAGTTAGGTCATGAGGTCATTTTGGCTTGAAATACCAAAACTGATGAGGATTTATTTATCAATCTGATGGCTGGTTCACAGTATTTTTTGTTCAAAAAGCAACTGTCTAGCAAGAGAGTTGATTTTGATTGAGCTTTGAAGGGTTTTGAACCCCTCTCTCAACCCCATTCCCTTTTGCCCCACATGGGCTCTGCCCTGGACCTGAAGATGGCCTTTGTATGCTACCCAAAACCTCTGCACAATGAAGAGTAATATATCCTTTTTCATGTAATCTTTCTCTAGCTATGTCACTGAGAGCTGATTTAATTCATTGATTCAGCACGGTCTAAGTGATCAAAGCGCTTTAGGTCATGTATTTTAATTAAAATTATGGGAGGAACCATTCGATTTCTAGGGGAGGGGGGGGGGTTAAAGGAGGGGAAACCTAAACGTGTGCGAAAAAAGTCTCTTTCAGACAAAAAAAAAAAATATTCCTGTTAGAATTTAAGGGCTAGTGAAAATTCTAATCGATCATTCAACCACTGTGGATTTAAAGAAAATAAATATGCTTCGGAGAAGCAAAAACAAAAAAAACAATAATAAGAATCTGGCTAAGTAAAATGCTGAAAAATATTCTGGCTGGCCAAAGACCCCCCCCCCCCCCCTTTTTCAATGTTTACTCTCTACATTCTCTAATAATATCCAGAACAGTGCAGTTAACAAGCAGTTATTAATAAATAAAAATTGAGAACTTTCAATAAGCATTTTATTGCAAGAGCTTTGATTAAAAACGATATAACATATATAACTCCCGTATACATCCCCGTTAGGATGGAACTTTTGAATAAACCGCGATTATGCGCTTGTAGAATTATGTCGGAGACAAAGCGCGATCTCGCGATTATTCATTTAGACAGCGTGCATTCTTGGCCGTGCAATTTTAGAATAGAAGCAGTTCCGAATATTTCTTAGAAAGCTCTTGAAATAAAATCCATGGCCGATGCAAACATTTTATTTTTGAAAATTTAATGTGTTATTTCTATTTACGTGCTGTTGTCTAAACATCGTACAGTACATATGAAAGTTTGTGAATTTTGCGCGTCCGTGCGTCCACGCGTGCACTCTTAATTTATCAATTTCTATTGAAACATAAATGTCAGATAAACGTGAGATACCCATCATCTAATGTTTATAAATGGTCACCATAACTGACCCACAGTGTCACAAAAACTTTGACTTTACACAGTAAATCTCCTTATAATAATTAATGTGTCCGTCCACGTTTTCTCTCGGCGCTTTGAATCAAAGGTCAAGATGATCGAGTGAGCACGTAATATGACCCAGTGTATCTTATGTTAGAGGATCTAGATTTATTAATGGGGAGGGTCCAACATATTAGGGAAAGGGAGGTTAGTTCAGAATCTATGGTTTAAAAAAATTAACAAATGGAAATATCTGCATTTTTGGCAAGTTCAGGGGTAGGGGGAGGGGGTTACTGACCCCTTCACGTCCCTCTAGATCCACGCTTGTTTCATCTTTCATCAGATGGACTTAATGTCTTCCAGAGCATGGACATGCTGGACGTTACATTTATCACGCAATTTGTCCATCTTTCATTTTACTTTTATACTATTTAATCACTGTGTACAGTACTTCACCATACGCGGATCTGCAATGACTTAAAGGGGAGGGATACCTAGTCCTGGTGGTGCCCAAGAATGACATTTAGATGGCAAAACCGCTCATGAATACGAGTATCACGTCATGGTGCTGAAAAAAAACCTTCGAGATTGTCAGCTAAATAAGAAAAAAACCACACACACACACCTAACGCGTAGAGAAAACGTTTATAACACATATCATATAAGATACATGTATCACAATCTTAAACGTTTATGACATATAATCAAACACAAATCCCAAGAATCAAAATCAAAAGACATGCAAAACCGTGAAAAAAAAAAACAAAACAAAGATGGAGAGGAGATCCCAAACAGTAAAAACAGCGGAACGCACTCTTACGAAAAGTGGACAAACAGACCGACAAACTAACACCACGACATACAAACAAGAACGACAACTAACACCACGCCATACAAACACGAACGACAACTAACACCACGCCATACAAACACGAACGTCAACTAGCTAACACCACGCCATACAAACACGAACGACAAACTAACACCACGCCATACAAACACGAACGAGAACTAACACCACACCATACAAACCAAACACGAACGACAACTAACACCACAACATACACACACGAACGACAACTAACACCACGCCATACAAACACGAACGACAACTAACACCACGTCGTACAAACACGAACGACAACTAACACCACGCCATACAAACACGAACGACAACTAACACCACGCCATACAAACACGAACGACAACTAACACCACGCCATACAAACACGAACGTCAACTAGCTAACACCACGCCATACAAACACGAACGACAACTAACACCACGCCATACAAACACGAACGACAAACTAACACCACGCCATACAAATACGAATGACAACTAACACCACGCCATACAAACACGAACGACAAACTAACACCACGTCATACAAACACGAACGACAAACTAACACCACGCCATACAAACACGAACGACAAACTAACACCACGCCATACAAACATGAACGAGAACTAACACCACGCCATACAAACCAAACACGAACGACAACTAACACCACAACATACACACACGAACGACAACTAACACCACGCCATACAAACACGAACGACAACTAACACCACGTCGTACAAACACGAACGACAACTAACACCACGCCATACAAACACGAACGACAACTAACAACACGTCATACAATCACGAACGACAACTAACACCACGCCATACAAGCACGAACGACAACTAACACCACGCCATACAAACACGAACGACAAACTAACACCACGCCACACAAACAAGAACGACAACTAACACCACGCCATACAAACACGAACGACAACTAACACCACGCCATAAAAACACGAACGACAACTAACACCACGCCATACAAACACGAACGACAACTAACACCATGCCATACAAACACGAACGACAACTAACACCACGCCATACAAACACGAACGACAACTAACACCACGCCATACAAACACGAACGACAACTAACATCATGCCATACAATCACGAACGAAAAACTAACACCACACCATACAAACACGAACTACAACTAACACCACACCATACAAACACGAACGACAAATTAACACCACGCCATACAAACACGAACTACAACTAACACAACGCCATACAAACACGAATGACAAGTAACACCACGCCATACAAACACGAACGATAACTTACACCACACCATACAAACACGAACTACAACTAACACAACGCCATACAAACACGAGCGACAACTCTACCTTATGTATCGAAACGATAACACCATGCAATACAAACACGAAGGACAACTCTACCGCATGGATCGTAACAATAACAACTCTACCCCATGGATCGAAACAATAACACCTCGCCATAGAAACACGAAGGACAACTCTACCGCATCTACATTAACAATAACACCGCGCCATAGAGACACGAAGGACAACACTATCCCATCGACATCAACAATAACACCACGCCATGGAAAGACGGAGGACAACACTACCCCATCGACATAAACAATAACACCACGCCATAGAAACACGTAGGACAACACTACCCCATCGACTTAAACAATAACACTACGCAATAAACCACGAAGGACAACTCTATCCCATGGATCGAAACAATTACACCACGCCATAGAAATACGAAGGACAACACTACCCCATCAACAGGAAAAGTAACACCACGTCATGGAAACATGAAGGATTACACTACCCCATCGACATAAACAATAACACTAAGCCATAGAAATATGAAGGACAACACTGCCCCATCGACATAAACAATAACACCACGTCATAGAAACAATTAGGACAACACTACCCCATCGACATAAACAATAACACCAAGCCATAGAAATGTGAAGGACAACACTGCCCCATCGACATAAACAATAGCACCACGCTATAGAAACACGTAGGATAACACTACCACATCGACCGAAACAATAACACCACGCCATAGAGACACGAAGAACAACACTACCCCATACAAAAAAGTTCCTCGAAATGGGTTTGACAGGTTTTTTTTTTTTAATATTTTCCCCTGACATGATCGTCAAAGCACTTTCTATATACTTCATAACCTCAGACAGGGCATATATTTTAGATAGTGTTTTCATTTTCGTGCGTGAACAACGACGACTGGTGCGGCCAGCCGAACAGGGGATGCTTACTCCTCCGGGCCTCCTGGGCACCTGGTCTCACCTCTAGCTTGCTAGGGGTTCGTCGATGCTCAAATATTTGTTCTATTGTGAGTGCTGTTGAGATTATCGTCAGGATCTTCTTTCACTCATTAAAACACAGTGAAAATTCAAAACACAATGTAGCGCCATATGCTTCTATTGTAAGTTAATTTCCTATGTTAAACACCTAGTCAATTTTGTCGTTCATTCCACGATGAAGACAGTTTGACCCCAATCACATAACGTGCGCGCACGAATTTCGAACAGTGGGCGGGGCATACTGATGATGAATTTGCGAGCAGGAGGAGATTCCTAACTTGTCGACAATGAATGAGACCCCAAAAAAAAACCAGACGGGGACAACCAAAATAATTCCTTCAAATCATTGAAATGTGAATAACAATTCTATGTATATGTACAGTCTTCACAGAGTCCATTTGTAAATATGAACTTCAATGTAGATGGCGCTACCAAAATGAATTTATACTAGGGATGTCACGGTTAACCGAAAATTCGGTTACCCGCCGTTCAAGCTTGGTCGATTCGATTCGGATCGTACTTTACGAATTTCGGTTCGGTTCGGTTCGGTTCTTTTTTTTTTCTTTTCTTTTTTAGTTATTATATCCTTTAAACAGAAGTTTAACGATGATACACGGACTGTTATTGCTACATGTACATGTACTTTGTCGTAATGGATGTACCACTTCTTGACTGTAAACGTGCACCTGTTTGTTTGACAGATAGGCGACTAAGAATTGTTGAATATTGATAGGGTCTCACAGAAAAAATATTTCAAAGTAGAAAAAATTTGTTGATTTTTATTCTTACAATTATTCACTATTTTATGGAATTAAACAACACATAATTCAAACCGAACCGAAAAAAGAAAACGAAAACCGATGACTGTTCGTTTTCATGGACCAAACCGAACAAAATAAAGGCTGAACCGTACGTGACAGCCCTAATTTATACAGCACTGACTACTCTTTTAAAATAAGGCTTAATTTTCTTCAAATTGTTTATAAAAAGTTAATGCCCTGTTTACACGGAATGTTTAATGCGCATTAAATCATATTTAATGCGCATTAGATTTTAGTTGCGTTCACACGACAAATTTAATGCGCATTACTTTAATTCGCATTAGATTTAATGCGCATTAGATTTTGTCGTGTGAACGCAAGGCGAATCTAATTCGCATTAAATCTAGCGCATGCGTATATGATGTACTTAAGTTCTATAGTATGTATAGACCATAACTTGACAATTGCAACCACCCTTTGACCTCAAATCATAGAATAAGAGGCCAAAATACTGTCTAGTTCATTAGGCCTAAAATAAAATTTAGTTTGTTTGCCGTTAACCGACCGAACCACGAAAATTGCCGCGACTCGGAGAATTTTATTGCCATTTTCATTCTGATATTTTTTTTTTATTGATTATTTCTTCCCGAGATTTTTGAATGTCCAGTTTAAATATAAGATTATTCAAAATGAAAAAAAATATATTTAGATTTAACAGGGCGCAATTTCAGTGAAGAGACAGTTAAGTATTATGTCCATGTAAATGATGTTTGATAGTCGTATTTTATGTACATGTACGACCGCGAAAAATCAATAACTACTTACCACATTTCAATGACAAGAAATGCCCACAAAACAGATGGTCCTATTTAAATCATACTGATTTTAACATGTGAAAAAGTTGATTTATATAATTCGGTTCCGATCAACAATGGCAACGTATTATCTGTAGCCCCCCCCCCCCCCCCCCCCATTACTAGCTCGCGTAACTGAAGTGGTTGTAACAAATGCAAAATGAAACTTCTTTCGGGAGATGCTAACACTGGACACTTAGATTGTGCTTAAAATAATATTTACTGCGTACTTTTGTATATGTTTTGGTAAAATGAGCAAGGAAATTCCGTGAGACTTCAGCGCCAGAGTGCATGGTTTGCTTCAATGATCCATATTTTTCTTTTCTTTTTTTTTGGGGGGGGGGTCTCCAAACTCCCCCACTTAATACTCGCAGAATACATGTAGCAGTTAAAATAGGTTTTCAGGATCTGTTCCTGAACGAATACATAAATTGAAAAATAAGATATCGTGTGTTGAACCAAACGGACAATACTAATAATGACAACGCTCCATCTCTCCCCTCGTTCAACTTCCAGTAGGTTTGTGCAATCACGTGGGTACTTCTATAGACAGTGGCGAGAGGAGTTAACCTATTAATTTTCAAGGTCAGGAGTCAAAAGTCGAGATCATTATTGGTAATGAAAAAACTCTGTGGACAAACTAAAGATCACAATTTACTTTGGAAATCAATATTCAATCTTTGCAATGACTTAATCATGTTCAGAGCCAGAGGACAATACCTATTGGGTCTCAAGGTCAGGGGTCAAAGTTCACATTAGGCAATAATAGATCAACTTTAGAGATTGCAATTTATGCATGCGAGTTGCCAATGGTGCAGGGGGAGGGGACGCCCATTGGTTTCAAGGTTCACAATAGGCAATAATGCAGAACTATATGGTGTACTTTTGATGCTCTTCAAAATTCCATGTGAGTTGCCCATGGGCCAAGGACTATGTGCGAGTACACCTTGTGATTTTGAAGGTCAGGGCTCAAAGGTCAAAGTCACAATTTACAGAAATAGATTAACCTTATCGACAGCCTTTAGATAACAAATGAAAGGAAATAAAAAAAATATTAAAAATGTTGTTGTCATGCATGGAGGTGCTACATTTTGTGTGTACTTGTTTTCATTTTGACAGTTAATTAATAGACAGTGTGTATATAACAATTATCTGTCACTTTTGTAATTTCTAGTATTTGAAAAAAAAAACCATGTGTTTGTGAAACATGAATGCCCCCGTCGGCATCTTTGTCAGTAAAAATTGTATAATGGTCAAACTCCAAGGTCAAGGTCACAAGGTAAAAATTTTTGGTATCAATGAAAAGGTTTTGTCACAAGGAATACACATGTGAAATATCAATGCCCTATCCCTTACCATTCAAAAGTTATGGCCAAGGTTAAAGTTTTTGCAGACAAACAGACAGACAAACGGACAGGACAAAAACTATATGCCCCTGAATCTTCGATTACGGGGGCATAAAAAGAACTTTCATTGACCATCAGTCTGTTGGATTCAGTAAGTTTAAATTCTTCCAGCATGCAGACTAAAGCAATCATAAATGTATAGATTATGTAATGAAACTGATATTAAAAATGTCTCAACGCAATACCTACAATGATGATTATGAAAATAAAATTTAAGGTCATGTCTACTCATATACCATATACATGTTCTTATTTAAGTTTCTAGACTTCACAGTGCCATGCTTCAGTATGCTACAATAAGCTTCATTTAATTTTAATATGTTGAATGTAGGAAGTCTTGTGTGGCTAAGTATTTATAAAGTTATTTTCAATTAAAATAAAATACTTTCCCTACCTACCTACCCATAGGTAAAAGGGTAGAGTCGGTTAACAGCAAACATAAAATATTTTATGTCTGGCCTTATGCAGTGAAACGCGTCTGAGTGTTGACCAACGTAAAGTAATGCTGTACTGTGACGTCATTTTATCTTATAATGACGTCAAGTATCATTATTCAGCCTTACTGGAACTTTTAATTTATGATGAAAAAATATATGAAAAATACAATGAGTTGGCATAAATTCTACCCTTTATGATATGAAAATGGTGGCTATCAGTGCACCTGTACCAAAATCTAATGCGCATTAGAATTTGCCGTGTGAACGCAATGCGAATCTAATTCGCATAAAAATTACGCGCTTCAAATCTAATGCGAATTAGATTTAATGCGCATTCATGTGAACAAGGCATAAAACACATAATGAAAACGTTCTAATATATATTTACAACAGGTAACGTTTTAACAATCCATTTGTAAATTTAACGAGACCTAACGGAACTTGAATACCAAGATAAAAACTACCCAAAATCATACGGTGTGCTACGTTTTTGGCCGCCGTGACTGCCGTGGTCACCGGGAACATAGTGTAAACCTAGGGTTACAATCCATTTGTAAATTTATATGAACTTCGATGTAGATGGCGCAAACGAAATGAATTTATGCAGCTCCTACTACTCTCATTATAAATAAGGCCTTATTTATTCCATTTGTTAATAAAAAGTTAAACTTCATCGTGATAACGATTTAAAAATGAAAAATAATAAGTAACTTTTAAGTATGTATTTTGATCCTTTGTAATGGATTCTTTCTTGTCCTTCCTGGAGGGGAGAATTGACACACGTAAAACATTTAGATCTTAATTTTCACTCAATTATGTGAAAATTCGAGGATCTTTTAAATATGCTTTACACTTTATGTCTCTGAATGTAAATAGAAAGAAAGAGTGTTTTATTTTTTTGCGTTCATAAATGGCTTTTACACTCTTGTTCGATAGACGCAAATCTTTCGAGATTTGCGCTTTTCGAACCAGCGTGTAAAGGCCATGAACGCAAAAAATGAGGCACTCATTCCGTAAGTAACACACTGTTAAGTAAATTCATAGAACTATATCCTAAATAAGACAGACGGTTGCGTTGTACACGAATTGCACATGTATGATGGGGTAAACCCCCTTAACCCACAGCAGACCCGCGCATGATGTATATATAATTTATAAAGTAAGTCCTAGTTGCTTAGATTTTATCACAATTGTTTATTTGTCAACCATGGCAAGGATACATGTAATTATGTTTTTGGTAATTTCTGTTTTCATGGCATTCTGTTTAGTGAATGGTAAGTCTAAAAATGTATCAATATCGTAAAGGGAATTTAATATTTATGTCTGGTAAAAGAATTAGTAATTCTAATAAACGCAATTCATTGAAATAATGATACAGACCCACGGAAAGTATAATGAATTAGTAAAAAATAAAATAAAGAAAATAAATAGTAAATAATGGAATAAAAAGATACTCAATAATGAAAGTAATGTAGGTTTGTTTATATACATGTATAATTGCAAAACTCCTGATTGCTGATAATACCAATGAAACTGGTTCAGTTTTAATTCGGCGTTTTTTATTCTTATTAGTAAATTATGAATATATCTGTAGTAAATAATGAATTTAAGATAAATAGTGAATATAATTCATATAATAAATGAGTAATTAAATCAAAATATCGATTGAAGAATGAATAATTAATAATAAAAAAAAAAACTGAAGAAGTGGAAGCGTATTTTTCTTTAAATGAATAATCTATGTAGTCCAATGAAAATAAAAGATAGAAACAAAATCTCGAATATGATTCTAAAAAAAAAAACAAAGAAATAATAAAAAGAAAAAAAGGCGAAATTACATAGTGTTATGTATTAACGTCATATCTTGTGATGACGTTACATCGTGTGATGAAGTTTCATGGTGTGATGACGTTACATCGTGTAATGACGTTACATGGTGTGATGCCTTTACATGGTGTGATGACGTTACATGGTGTGATGACGTTACATCGTGAGATGACGTTTCATGGTGTGATGACGTTACATGGTGTGATGACGTTACATGGTGTGATAACGTTTCATTGTGTGATGACGTTACATGGTGTGATGACGTTACATGGTGTGATAACGTTACAGTGTGTGATGATTTTACATGGTATGATGACGTTACATCGTGTGATGACGTTACATCGTGTAATGACGTTACATCGTGAGATGACGTTACATGGTGTGATGACGTTACATCTTGTGATGACGTTACATCGTGTAATGACGTTAAATCTTGTGATGACGTTACATCGTGTGAATACACAGATGATGTTACATCGTGTGATGTTATGAACTTGCGTTTTGACTTTTCATATAGGTGTGATTACGTTATATTGTGTTTTGACAGTACGTAAAATATTTATTGATGTAAGTCAATTAATATTGTGCTTTGACATTACATTGTCTCAAAATTGACGTAACAATTATATTGTGATTTCACGTTACATTATGTTATGACCAGACATAATATTTTGAAGAAATTCAATTATTTTGTTTTTATACAACAGGTTTCTTTTGAAATTTCATTTCAGTTACGTGTAAATCATTTTCTGCATATGTAAACAATTTCTTCAATATGTAGATCATTTTACTTTAGATGTATTTTAAAATAATTCCAATAACATTAAATGTTTTAAAAATAATTTCCTTTTCCAGTTGATAGCCAAATGAATCCACACTGCATGTACCGGTCTATGTGCTTCTGTGAAAGAGGATATTGCCCGCGGGGCACGTACGCCCAGGGGATCTGCCCCGAGTTTGACGACGTGCCACACCCTCCCATAATCTGCTGTCCATTCTGGGTGATGTTTCTGTGCTCGGGATTCATGGATTAATAATCAGAAGTTGTCTTTATGAACCAGTTCGATTGCTATTCTGAAAGGATGTTTTTATATCGTACAATTAACCTATTGGGTCACATGCAGTGTTTTCTTAACGATTTCCCCGATATTCTCACTACCTTGTATCCTGTACTTAGAAAAATAATGCAACTTATGGTCCAAGCTGATCTTTATGCCACAAAAACGAAAAACAAAATGTTTTGATAGACTATACATTGTCCAGCAATAAAAACACGTAAACATTATCTTCCTTTTCACATTGTCTTTAAAATCAACAAAGTTCATACGAGTGTGATCATCAACATGAAAAATTGCGTAATCGTCCTCTTTTTGAGGAAATGACTCCTGTGTGATTAAAGATGTACCACGTCTTATTACATCTTCTCTGTAAAGATATTATAACTGAATGTAATAGATATTTAGTTCCGATTGTGAAAGCAGGTCTGCCACCATGCTGCTACGTCTTTTTGTACATTTTTGGACATAACTTTCATACTTTTTGGCCATATTACATTGTTTAGACTGAGGATCACTGACGAGGGTTTAGTACCCGAAACGTGCATGTCTGGTCCATGCTGTACATTTGTCAGGTTTTAAATGATGCTATTGAATTTAAAGACGTTTAACATTACATTTCTTAACTAAAAAATAGATAATTTCAAAACTCAAATTGTTATGGGTCAGAATACGCCAAAACGCCAGCAAAAATCAGACAAAGACAGAGTATAAATTTACAAGTTTAATTATGTACAAAATATATATATTTCAAATGATTACAACTTACAATACAATGTCCGGATCAAAGTGTCCGTTACGGTCCACAAAGTCTATCGAATGTATGGTTTCCGGTAATCACAAACGTTCTCGAAAGATCGGTGTCCAAACGTTGTCAAATGGATTAAAGTCTCAACAAGTAAAGTGTCCCAGTATATCAGAATAGATGAATGAATCGTGTCTACGAATGTGTACGAATGTCCTCTCAACACAGTTCCTCAGAGGTATTTATACTTAATACCAATGAATTAACCAGAAGCTTCTAGAACAATGACTCATTACCCATGATTAACAATAGAGTAAATTCTAGAAATCACAGTCATGTGATGATGATGATGTAACAAAGAACATACTGGAATATTCTCTAATGAAATAAACATGACATAGTAAAATCTAGAAAGAATTATTATGAAATCATTAAATAACATGATTAAGTACATGTGTACCTACACATAAAGTAAAACTGAAATAATACATGACCCACAACACCTCCCCCCTTAAAAAAAGTTTGAATGTCAATGAAAACTTAAGTGGTAAATTCTGCAAAAATCACTCATGAAACTCTCGATAATGCATCTGCAATCACATTGTCTTTGCCCTTGATATGGTTAATAATGATATCATACTCTTGCAATAATAAACTCCACCTTGTTAGTCTTTGATTCTTGTTTGACATTTTGTGCAAAAATGTGAGAGGGTTGTGGTCAGTAAATACAAGAATGGGATGTAAAGTAACATTCAAATAAACATCAAAATGTTGTAAAGCTAACAATAATGCAAGACACTCTTTTTCAATAGTAGAGTAATTCTTTTGACATTTTGTCAATTTCTTTGAAAAATAACAAACAACTCTATCTACACCATCATCATTTTCTTGAAACAAAGCAGCCCCGATTCCTACGTCCCTGGCATCAACAGTAAGCTTAAATTGCTTATCAAAATTTGGAGCTGACAGGACAGGACTTTTCATAAGAACACATTTGATTTTCTTAAAAGATTCGTCACAGTCATTGGTCCACGCAAAATTCACTCTCTTTTGTAACAGATTGGTAAGTGGACCAACAACTGACGAGAAATTTGGACAAAATTTTCTGTAAAATCCTGCCATTCCCAAGATTCTCATTATCTCTTTCTTATTGGTAGGAATCGGGAACTTTGAAATAGCTTCCACCTTGGCCATAATAGGAGTAACAAAACCTTGACCTACTTTGTGACCCAAATATTCTACAGTCGCATGACAAAATTCACTTTTCGCAAGATTCACTGTGAGGTTTGCTTTCGCCAGTATGTCGAAGAAGGTACGCATGATTCGGAGATGATCATCCCAGGTGTCGCTGTAGATGATCACGTCATCGATGTACGCCTCGCATCCTTCGGGATGATTTAGGAGCGAATGAATCATCCTCTGGAATGTGGCTGGTGCGTTTTTCATACCAAAGGGCATTACTTTATATTGGTATAGCCCATCTGGAGTCGCAAATGCCGATATTTCTCTGGCTCTCTCGGTAAGCGGGACCTGCCAATAGCCTTTAAGCAAGTCAAATTTACTGACAAATTTTGCACTGCCAATTTTATCTATACAGTCATCGATTCGTGGGATCGGATAAGAGTCAGTTTTGGTGACTGAATTGACTTTTCTAAAGTCCGTAAACAATCGGTAAGTTCCGTCTGGCTTCGGAACCACAATACATGGGGAACTCCAATCACTATTGCTGGGTTCAATAATGTCATTTTCGAGCATGTATTGAATTTCTTTCCGCATGTATTGAAGCTTTATCGGGTTTAACCGATAGGGATGCTGTTTGATAGGTGACGCATCACCCACAATGACGTCATGATGAGATGCATTCGTCTTTTTTGGAACGTCCGGAAAGATGGTCGTATATTCCCGCATTAATTGATGCACTTCCTCTTTTTGATGCACGGTCAAATATCCGAGTTTCACTTCCGGATTTGTTAGAATTTCAGAATTTTTCAAACGGACACTTTGAGCAAAGTCTTTTTCGACAGTCTCTTCATTACATTCAGGTTCAACACAATTTTCTAATGTATTTGCATTGGCCAAAGTGGAAACTGGTTTTACAAAATTTCGGTCACTTCTATCAAAATACTCTTTCAACATGTTAACATGACACACTCTTTTTTCTTTTCGCCGACCTGGTGTCTTAACCACATAGTTAACATCACTAATTTTACTCTCAATCTCATAAGGACCGAAATATCTAGCTTGCAAAGGATGACCAGGGATAGGCAAAAATACAAGAACTTTATCGCCTGGTTTAAAAACTCTGTTTCTAGCATCTTTGTCATACCATGTTTTCATTTTCATTTGTGAGGTTTTGAGATTTTCTTGAGCTAATTTGCAAGCATTATATAACTTCTCTTTGAAATTAGACACGTAGTCTAAGAGATTCAAATCGCTAGTCTCAGTCAACCATTTTTCCTTTAATAACTTCAATGGCCCCCTGACCGTATGCCCAAAAACTAGCTCAAAGGGACTGAACCCCAGGGACTCCTGAACCGCTTCTCGTGCCGCAAACAACACGAGGTGAACCCCTTCATCCCAGTCTTTTTCATACTGGTGACAATATGTTTTCATCATAGTTTTAAGGGTTTGATGAAAGCGTTTAAGTGCCCCCTGGGACTCAGGATGGTACGCAGAAGACTTATACTGCCTGATACCTAGCTCATGCATAACCTGCTGAAACAATCCTGACATAAAATTTGAACCCTGATCTGACTGAATAGCCTTGGGAGCACCTACGAAACTGAAAAACTTTGTAAGGGCCTTAACTATGGTCTTTGCCTTAATATTCCTAAGAGGTATGGCTTCAGGAAACCTAGTCGAAGTACACATAATTGTCAGTAAGTACTGATTCCCTGACCTAGTCCTAGGCAAAGGACCTACACAATCAACTAACACCCTTCTAAAAGGTTCCTCAAAGGCTGGAATGGGTTGGAGGGGAGCAGGTGGTATCACTTGATTGGGTTTACCTACCATCTGACAACTATGACAAGACTTACAAAACTCAGACACATCTTTTCTCAACTTAGGCCAGTAAAAGTGACTTAAAATCCTATTGTAAGTCTTATTGACACCTAAATGACCTGCCATGGGTGTGTCGTGAGCTAAACTCATGATGTCCCCGCGATACGCTACTGGAACCACTATCTGGTGAACGACCCGCCACACGTCATTAGGGGGTGCATCAGGTGGTCTCCATTTCCGCATAAGGATGCCATCTTGTATGTAGAAGCACTCTCCGACTTTGTCCGCTTCTTCTTGGGGAAGGGCCCTCTCGCTTAGTCGGATGATCTCCGGATCTTTAGTTTGCTCGGAGAGTAGCTGCTCACGGCTTAAGGCATCTGTATCTCTGTCTAATGGCGGATGGTAATCATCACTAGGCACTGTCGGAGACTTGTCAACATGAAGTGGTACTGACTTCTCAGGTACGTTGTCATCAATGGTAGACATGAATGTGTCAGAAAGGTCTATATCTTCGGAGGGATGGTCCTCGTTAAGTGCAGAAGTACTCTCAGCCTCTTTTAGTCTGTTCCTGGCCATCGCCCTGGTAACTGCGCAGTCTGGGTACAAGTCGTCGTCTTCATCATCGGACACGACATCGGACGTGATTTTCTCACAAACAATCGGATCGGCTACAACTTTGCCGCCAGCTAAATCGTTGCCAAGCAACAAGGAAACGCCTTGAACGGGAAGAGTAGGTCGAACACCTACGATAACAGGTCCAGTAATTAAGTCTGACTTCAAATAAATTTTATGAAGGGGAACATCAATGACGCCTAGCTCCACACCCTGTAATAAAACTGACCTACCAGTAAAAGTGTGCTCAGACAAAGGCAATGAACCCTCTAACAATAAAGTCTGGGCAGCACCAGTATCTCTCAAAATCTGAACAGGCAACGCTTCGCTAGAATCACTGAGTGAAACAAATCCCTGTGACAAAAAGGGCTTATAATGATCCTCTACAAAATCATCAGAACTGGACTTAGAACCCTGAATCTCAGGAGTGTCAGAACAAATCGAATCTAAGGCTTTCCTATCATTTCTAACAGACGCACAGGCCTGTGACTTAAGTTCTTTTTTCTTCTTAAGCTTCAAACACTCACCAATAACATGACCTTTTTTCTTACAATAATTGCATGTAGGAAGCGACCCCACCCCTGGGGATGCCTCAGAACGCTCGGACCTAGGACCGGACGTAGAACCACCTTGAGATGGTGACTGGGAACTAATGGACGACTGAGACTCTTGTAAATTTTTCTTTGGAAAATCTGAAGTTTTTGCGCTATCGCTAGATTGAGTTTTTGACACAAAATTTTTCTTATGAGTGAGAGCATACGTATCAGACAAAACAGCGGCTTCTTCAAGAGTTTTAACATTTTTGTCTTCCAAATGAGTTCTTAAATCTTGATGTACACACTCTTTGAACTCTTCTATCAGAATGATCTGACGCAAATTGTCAAATGAATTGGGAATTTTCTTAGATCGAAACCACTGATCAAATAAATCTTCTTTTTCTCGAGCAAATTCAACATATGTTTGATTTTCGAACTTTTTGTACTTTCTAAACTTTTGTCTGTACGCTTCAGGTACTAACTGATATGCTCTCAAAATCGTGTCCTTGACCTTGTCATAGTCTGAACTCTCAGCAATACTGAGCGCCGAGTACACTTCAGCCGCTTTGCCAATAAGTACGCTTTGTAACAAAGTTGGCCAAAAATCACGTGGCCACTTCAGATTGGCCGCGATTTTCTCAAAATGTGGAAAATATTTGTCCACGGACTTTTCTTGAAATTTTGGAACTAATCTGATGTTTTTCGCGGCATCGAATTCAGACTTGACAGGCGAAGGAGCAGGCTTTTCCTTAGCGCCTTTCTCTAACTTTAACTTTTCTAGCTCAAACTGGAGTTCTCTCTCGTGCATACGTTCCTGTTTCTCTCTTTCTAATTGTCTTTCTTTTTCTTCTTTTCAAATTTTCTTTCTTTTTCTTCTCTTTCAATTTGAAATTGTCTTTCTTTTTCGTCTTTTTCAATTTGAAATTGTCTTTCTTTTTCTTCTTTTTCAAATTGTAATTGTATTTTCATTTTCTCTAATTCAAACTCAAATTTTGACATTTTGGTTTCGCTTGAAACAGGTTCAACAGGAAAATCGTATGACGAAAAGATTTCCTCAGCTAAAAGCTTTTTAGCCACAATATTTCTAATTTCTTGTTTTCTCATAGAAGATTTTACATCTAACTTCAAGTGAAGACCTAAACCAATCAAATCATCTTTTTTCAATGATTCGAACTCATCTACAGTCGGCGATTTCAAAAATTCAGTGACCGAAAATACCATGATTGATTTCTGCTGGCAAAAGTTTTGAGAATTTTCCTTTTTTCAAAAAACGAACTTTACGTAAAAATGCAAATATGCAGAGATTACTATCCCGGACGAGCCCCCAATTCTGTTATGGGTCAGAATACCCCAAAACGCCAGCAAAAATCAGACAAAGACAGAGTATAAATTTACAAGTTTAATTATGTACAAAATATATATATTTCAAATGATTACAACTTACAATACAATGTCCGGATCAAAGTGTCCGTTACGGTCCACAAAGTCTATCGAATGTATGGTTTCCGGTAATCACAAACGTTCTCGAAAGATCGGTGTCCAAACGTTGTCAAATGGATTAAAGTCTCAACAAGTAAAGTGTCCCAGTATATCAGAATAGATGAATGAATCGTGTCTACGAATGTGTACGAATGTCCTCTCAACACAGTTCCTCAGAGGTATTTATACTTAATACCAATGAATTAACCAGAAGCTTCTAGAACAATGACTCATTACCCATGATTAACAATAGAGTAAATTCTAGAAATCACAGTCATGTGATGATAATGATGTAACAAAGAACATACTGGAATATTCTCTAATGAAATAAACATGACATAGTAAAATCTAGAAAGAATTATTATGAAATCATTAAATAACATGATTAAGTACATGTGTACCTACACATAAAGTAAAACTAAAATAATACATGACCCACAACAAAATATTGAAGACAGGACTGCCACCAAACATTTCGTAACTCAAATATTTAGTCATTGGATATGTTAAAAAAATGACCTCTTGGGTCAGAACTACGTAGTTATTTATGAACAAAATGCCTAAAACATTTTAAGTTCGTAATCAAGGACTTCGATACCCTAAAGCAAAACTCATGGATGTTTATAGGAATTATTCTGCGCTCCTTTCAAAACCGGAACAAAATATTTCCAGCCTCTGCTAATCAATTATATTTATTTCCTTTGCCGTCATCTATCGATTACTTGTCTAATAAATATTATAAGGCGGATAAAACTATCATCGAAACTGTAAGAAAATTCAGTTGCCTTCACGATAGCACATGCGATACTATACAGTCATCAATTAACAGCAAGCAAAAGACCTTTGGGTAACCGGAAAAGTTGGAGGGTTGTGCGCACGTAATCTGGATATAAACACACTTTTGCTACTGGCATGACAGATGACCGTTCCATGTCGGCAACGATTGTTCATTAGTCTCGTTGATTAATATGTTGTTTTTTGTCTTTAATTATTCTATAACGTATGTCTCTTTTGCGTCACTTCCTGTGCCTTTCTACTCTGTGTTTTTTATGCTTTGCTTTGGGTACTGCCATCGTATCTGGTTGGAGCTCCTCTTCTTTCACTGAGTCCTAGCAAGGTTCATGACAAATATGGAAAAATGACCATATCCCTGTATACAGCACAAAATCGATCATTCAGAAAATCAGAAACCGAAGGCATACAAAATCAGGATAAAACAGGAACCAAAGCAAACAAACGAAAACCTCCACCATATGAAAAGAAGCGAACTCCAGATATGGGAGTGCCACCAGGTGCCCAGGAAGAGTAAGCATCTCCTGCTTGCAAGCGACACCCGCCGCTTTAATTCACTTCATAACCACGAAAAACTTTTCAAGCATTGTACACTAACTAACCGTGATGACGGGACTCCATGGCTCCCGCTATCTAAATTAATTCAAAGAAAATGTGGAAGGAAAACTAACTTGCAATAGGAAAAAACCCGCACAATTCAACGGACATAAAACAAAACAACTTCAACAAACAACAATTTACAGCGAAACGCACATCAACACAGAGAAAGTATAATGCAACAAACGCACAAACAAAACAGACGCGCGTTAACATAAAACACGATTGGCAGTAGGTTTATTGAAGAAACCCAATGTGCGCCGATTTGTGTCGGTTATCCGCTACATACATGTAAAAGAGAATGGTATGGTTAAAATTGGCATTTTACAATACATAATACGGAAGTGGTCCAGCTCTATAACCTCTTGAAGAAAATTTCAAACTAATGTATTATGCCCCAGACACGTCTTTCGGATATCAAATCCTCATCAGTGATGCTTCCAGCCAAAAAGATTTTAAGGAGCCGCCAAAATTCATTTTAGTAGCGCCCTCTAGTTTTATTCTATCTAGAGTGTGCAGTGTAAAGTTGCATCTTGTATGTTATTTAAACGCAGATACGAAAGGCTCCCACCCCGACCAGAGTTATTCAAAGATTTCTCACACCTTTTAATCTTTGTCTCGAACCCTGCATACTTACGTCATATACATGTACATGAGGCAAAGAGAAATCTTGACGACAATCCCAACAGCACTCAAAATAGAGCAACAGATAACACCAGATTAAGCACCAGCGCACCTCTACCAAGGTGCTCTGGAGGAGTAAGCATCCTTTTTTCAGCTAGCCGCACCCGCCGTTCAATGTTCACGCAAGAAAATGAAAACAATGCATGTATCTACAAAACATTGCACTGTCTGAAGTAATGTCTATATAGAAAGTGTTATGGCAACCATATTCAGGGAAAACATTTAAAACAGTACGTTGTTCTATTCTGACGTCACACAGATCTATAACGTAGAAATAATTGCAATGTTTATCTAACGTTACATATGGTCTCGCAGCGATTAAATTATCTATAACGAAGTTTTACCGTAAAATAGTTTCAAATATACCATTTGAGCATCTATATATTACTCACATATATTCTAAGAGTGTGAAATTATTGATTTATAGACGTTTTTATTCTGGTATACACAGCGTTTTGTTTGCTTTTTAAAATTCTCACGACATATATTAACTTAAAAGGTCGTATTCATATTCTATTTGGTTGTGTATAAAAGGTAAAATTTCATGATAGTCTTTAGATATTATGTTGCGTCAAAATAACCATGTTAAACGTGGAAATCGAACACTCTCAAATTACTATTAACGTGTGTGATCTCAAAAATCTGAAAACAGTACAACAGGCGCAGACACGCCTAATAACGTATCTAACGAGGAATTGAAAACGCTTATGACCTCCATTATACAAAACTTGGAAGCCACAATTTCCGAGAGGCTCCAAGCTGTAAAAATGTCGTATTAAAAGTATGTGATGAGGTAGAAGGGGTCAATGAAACTCTAGAACTGCTAGAAGTTAGAATTGCTGTTATAGAAAATACTCCGTTGGGACATATTGAAAACATGATAAATCGAATAGAAGCTCTGGAAAGTCAGTTGGAGTATAATGAATACAGGTCACGTAAATACAACGTGCTGATATACGGGGTTGGCTAAACTAAAGATGAAAACATTGATAAAGTAGTCAGTACATTTCTCATAAGAGATTTGCGTATTGAAGACGAGGATCTTAACGATGACAAATATGGATAATGCCCATATCCCTGTATACAGAACAAAATCGATAATTCAGAAAACCAGAAATCGAAGGCATACAAAATCAGGATAAAACAAGAAAGCAATCAAGCAAAAAACCTCCACCATATGAAAAGAAGCGAATCCCGATATGGCAGTGAGACCAGGTGCTCAGGAAGAGTTAGCATCTCCTGCTTGCACGCAACGCCCGCCGCTTCAATTCGGTAGAACTGTCTCATCCTGTTACTTCCATTTCGGAAGACATAGAGTACAATCTTTGGTTGGATGGCTCAAATGGTCTATGACAGAATATCATCCACAATTCTGGAGAGTGGGACATCATAGTGTATGATGAGTTCCCCATATCGATCGTAGAACTTCCTCTGTGGCGATGTTAGTCGGTCACAAACATATTCCTGTCTGAGAAGCTTATCTGAAAGACGCCTAGCTATCAGAACAAAATCTGTATATTTCGTACTTGCTCTGGCATAGCGTTTCAACTGAGATATGAACACACCATAAGCAGGCGACGAAGGGATGTTGCTGCTAAGAAAAAGAAAGTCTGTAATGCTGAAATTGAAGTCATCACGTTTGTCAAAGAGTGAGGTATTCGTGTGACCATTAGTGTCGTAGGACAACATCATGTCCAAATAGGATGCTTTGCAATTGATAATTTGCAATTGGCACCGAATTCCCAAGAGAGGAGAAGGATCAGGGCCTGATGCGATCAATATTAGATTTGATAGAATGAAAGACAGAAACCTGGTACATGTACTCAACCAGAGTTAATCTGCCAAAGGACAAATCAGTGCGCACGAATCTACCGAAGCGACTCGACAAGAAACGAGTCGAGCTTGAGAAATGTGCGCATGTATTGAGAAGAGATACTAGTTATTAACTTCAGACGGCGATTCGCGAGTCGAAAACAGACGTTTGCATAAGGACGAGAAAGAACAGGTCAGAAAGGTGGCAAATGAATAAGAAAGAACAGGTCAGAACGAGAAATAACGAGAAAGAACAGGTCAGAAAGGTGGCAAATAAATGATAATTTGCAATTGTCACCGAATTCCCAAGAGAGGAGAAGGATCAGGGCCTGATGCGATCATTATTAAATTTGGTAGAATAAAAGACAGAAACCTGATACCCAACCAGATTCAACTTGCCAAAGGGCAAATCAGTGCGTACGAATCTACCGAAGCGACTCAACAGGAAACGTGAGAAATGCGCATATGGCTTGAGAAGAGGTAAAAAAAACTTCAGACAGCGACTCGCGAGTCGAAAACAGACGTATGGATAGAGACGAGAAAGAACAGGTCAGAAAGGTGGCAAATGTACATCTAGGCTCACCTTAAACATTAACACATAGGCCTGGGTGCGCAGGAAGAACATGGATGAGGGAATAATGAGAACGCGGGAGTATTACGCGGAATACATGTATAACGTGAAAACCAGTGGACGGCATTGCCCAGCGAATGCTGATTTCATCACTTACCTTAAAAAAATTGTTTATTATTTACATGTAGTTACATGTAGATAATAAACAAATTTTTAAGCTAAGTGATGAAATCAGTGTGCCATAGATGCATATAATATACATATTGGGGCTGCATATAACACAGTGTAGGAACGCTCCTGTTCACGACCAGTAACATGTACTAAGCATATTTGATTGGTACCATACATATACGATAAATATCTTTAAATTAGAATTTTATTGACTAGAATTTCCGAACTCCTATAAGTATATTCTCTAGTGTTATAATTATGTTGTTTTATACCCCCTATAATGAAGTTGAGGGAGACTTACTGGTGTGTAAGGTGCCAATAAAAAAAATCCTACAGTGGATGCATATAACCGCACAGTTCGTGTTTACTAATTTTTCATTATCTAAGCTTTATTTCTATAAATATAAAATTAAGTTTCAGTTCATGGAGTACTAGGTTATGTAAGCTTTCTTTAAATATGGAACTTGTCACAGTGGACACACCTGGGGACTCAAAAATCACAATAAAACGATAGAATTTCACTGTGTTCCATTGATTGAATTCTTTAAGTTGCAATTTCATGGCAATCTAATTCATTTAAATCACGAAGTACACTGCTCAAAAAAATTAAAGTAGCGATTTTCCCACTGTAATATAATGGTACATAGCTTGTAAAATCTTTTGGGATAAGCAAGGCTACACCATCAAGTTTTATCATGTGTATATGGTTAATCTGTTCAATACAGACATTGGTAATAAAGAAATTACTATGAAATATGTCTTAATACATTTATGTTCATCATATAGAATAAGCAGCTGCAAACGTGTGTGATATGAAAGTAGAAACCTTGCTCTCTTAATTTTTTGAGCAGTGTACTACCTGTCTTAATGAAGTATCAGTCTTAAGGAAATGGTCTATACTGAATATATGGCAGTATACCTTCTAGTGCTTACGATGTAGATGGATATTTAATTGACACATGTAAATCTCTCGCTTCGGCAATCGCAAAAAAAAAACGTATTTCGTACAAAAGCGTTCCTACACTGTGAAATAAAACATTTGCTTATCAATCTACAATAGAAACTCTTTCACTAAATTCTTATTTCAACTCATGCAATTTGGAAAACTTGCAATTTATAATTGATACATTTTGCTGAAACCCATTCTATTTTTGACTCACGAAAGTAAAATCAAGTAATACAATTGTCTCTTTCATTTCCGATGATAATGATAAACAGCTTTGGATGTCATTACACAATAATCGAAGTAAATTTTGTTTTACTGATTAACATCAAATGCAGAAAAAACTGTCAGTTCTCTCAATGTTTCATACAAATATGTAGCCCTAAAGTACTAACAGCCAGTTAAGAAAACAGAAATTTTGATTTTATGTGAAAACGCTTTAAGATAGACACATGTGAATATCGAGAGAAATATTCAACTAATAGAGCACTGTTTGAAAATGAAATTTTATTTTGGTATCATTTTTGCGTTTCCCCTCTACATATATGAAAATAGCACGGTAAATCACCTTTTCCATGCGCTAAGTCATTAAAACCTACACTGGTCAAGTTTTATTAATGCAATAGCCATAATCATAGTGGTACACATAGATTTATGCCTGAATGATCAGTGAATATCTACCTGTATGAATAGGTATTGCCGTTTTATTCAACATACGCGACCCTTGTTTAGAAAAACGAGTTGGACAATTTCTGAGCGTAAAATATTGCTATTTTCCTATGAGTACACCAAAAATGATGTCTTATTTGGTTAAAAATGCTAGTTCTTTGAAAAGTGCTTTTCCTTTTGCATTACCATTTAAATTTTCCAGTTATTATTTTTTGCCGTTTACAAATAAAAGGTAAATTTCCGTTTTCTTAAGAACCTATTAGTACTTTAATACCACTGTGAATATACAAGTATCGAAGTGATAGTGATTTGAAAAATAAGTAAGCTGGAAATATATTTAGTTAGCATACATGTATGGGTCCCTGTAAAGTGCGTGCGAAACGATACAAAAATGAAACGAAACAGATCGAAACGAAACGAAATGAAACGCAACGAAACGATGTTTAAAGAATATGAGAAAAGAAGGAAAAAATGCCGAGAACGAATATTTAAAGACAAGATCAGCATGTAATATTGCCTTAATCCAAGAGTTCTGCATTTGTAACTAGTGCCGAGAGGGTTTCCTGACAGTGTCAAAGTTGACAATTAAAAAAAGTAAATGTCAAATGTCATTGATGTATTTAAGAGGAATAAAAAGGGAGGGGATAGAAAACCACGCTATGACACCGTAATGAGATAATAAAACTGGGGGGGGGGGGCACAATTCAGCAAAAAATCTTATCCTTTTTCAAACGAAATATACCCCTCCCCCAGTATTGAATCACGCCGATCATTATTTCAACTTTATGAAAAGATATTATTATTCTCTTATGTTGGACAAAATTCATAGCTATTGCATCCCTACACGGCATCACATCCCCCCTTTTGTAATACATAATCCATATCACAAGAATTTTTTTTTCTGGTTAAGTTTTCAAATACACAACGGATCAGTTCCGTTTCCTCTGTACTGGACTCCTCCCTGCTAAATAATGGTTTTTTTTCCGCCTAGGAGGTTATTCATCCCGTTCACTCTCCTTTAATCCTTTAAAAAATGCAATTGTGCTATATACTGTATATATTATGTTTTAATCGTCAACTTTGGCCACAAGAACAAATGATTGAAGGTAATAATATATGCAGATATTGACATCCGTGCTAGTACTCTGCACTTACATCAATTTTTCTCAAGTTCTTTAAGATTTATGTTTTGTTTCGTTTTGTTTCGATCTGTTTCGTTTCGTTTTGTTTCGTTTCGTTTCGATCTGTTTCGTTTCGTTTCGATCTGTTTCGATCTGTTTCGTTTCGTTTCGATTTGTTTGGTTTGGTTTCGATTTGTTTCGTTTCGTTTCGTTTCGTTTTTGTTTCGTTTCGCACTTTACATGGACCCTACATGTATAAGTACATATACATGGGTAGATGTATGGGCAGGAAACACAAGTTAAATTTCATTTTCATATGGTGGAAGTTTTTCTTTGTTTGCTTTGGTTCTTATTTTATACTGATTTTGTATGCCCTCGGTTTATGATTTTGTACTATGTATTGGATATGGTCGTTATCCATCCAATTATTCAACGAACAGTCCAGGTTAGAAATCTTATCGTCGTTCAAACACGATATTTGCGGGGTGTTTTTGGTTTTGGTTTTTTTTTTGCAATAGCACATAATGAACAGCTGAGAAAAACAGTCTCCAATACAATAAATTCAAGAGCCAAACTTTGAAATTAGATTTCAGCAAAAAAAGGCATATTCTACCTTTTAATCTAGTCCAAGATTATTTTTTATCAAATATAATCATCGCAATAACAGGTACTATTTCTGTATCTATTTGTATCGCCCTCTTATGATAGAAAATGATTTAATCTTTCCATGTTGCGAGTGTTTATTGTGATACATGTACTTTAAACATGTGTTTTATGAAGGTCACATGACAGTCCCACTAAAGATGCAACATTCTTTGAAAGAAAACATTATCGTTATAATCTGGAAAAGGCAGAAGATTCAGCTTCCTCCTGAGCCCTGTGTTATTTTTCTCCTCGTGTTTTTAACATACAGAGTGTCAAATGTACAAAGGCTTGTTACTAAAATTTCTGTTTACACCCAAAAGTTATCCTTATATAGCTTATATAGCTTTTCTATACATAACCCTTGATTAATACCATATATTTCAGGACCATGAGACAATATACATACATATCAAAGAACAGACCTTTGCCTCAATATTGAATGAATAATTTGGTGACACTGGGGCCATATCCACAGTATAAAAGGCATTAAATGGTCCTGATGCAATTTTGATTGTCATCTTGTATGCCTTTGATCCTTAGTATTTTGTTTTTTATGTCACGATGAAAAGCAGGTTGTAAAATACCCAAAAAAACTATACTCTGTTGCTTGTTGAGGTCCGAATGCTTACAGAAGCTGACAGTACATTTTGTAAAATTTCCGAAACGTCCCATTAAAGGTTATGAAAAAAAAAACGTCAAACGTAGTTTTTGAAAGCGGAAAACTTGAACTAAAAGTTTCTCGGTAATTTGTTGATTTCTACCATGACTATATGTGCCACTTCATATAGCAGGCAACAATGGCTTTTAGGAAAACACAGTCTGCATCTTTGAAGCTAACAACAGCAATATGTAGACAGCCAATTGTGACTCACGCGATGTTCATGTGAAATTTATATAAGTCCAAATAAAATTTATGTGAAACGAGCACAAAAATGAAATTCATATGAAGTTTCTGAGATAAATTTCCCATTAACTCAAATTGGCACTAAAATCACATAGACAAATTCATGTGAAATTCATCTAAAGTAAATTCATCTTAAGTACAGGTCCACGTAAGGATCAGGCAGTTGAAAAACCTTAACATTTTCGCAGAGCTTCTATATAAATATACTGAAGGAATTTTCTTCATACTTGAATGGTGAAGAAAGTTATAGGGTTAGCAAATTTGGTTGAATTATATATACAAAAAACCTATGAATTATGAGGTGAATATCTCGCTTCACCATCGCTACCTTGAGAAATGAATATCATATGTTTGATTTGTACCACATATAAGTCTCAAAACAGAAACAAAAAGTTTTGCAAAAAACTTTTGATGTATCACCATTGCCTGATTCTTACGTGGGCCTAGCCTATACTTAGATTTAGATAAAAAGAAATTCACATAAACCTATTGTGAAATTTTCATTAAATTACATGTAACATGAATTTTCATATGCAATTTACAATATGCGCTTTCATATGAGGCACATTTGACTGTGTTCATCTTTTTGTGCATGACATCTTCCATCTAAAAACATCATCGAAATCAAGGGAGTTAATATCTTAGCACGATCCCTCCAATATTATTTTGAACATACATTTTGTTTGGATACGCTACTGAATCGATCCCAAAGAAAATTTGGTGCCGCGCACTCCTTGTAAAGTAAATGCACAAATATAAATTCAGAAAATAAAACCAGAGGGTGCAACTGAAATGAAATTTGGCGGCTCTTCAATATCATATTGGCTGGAAGCATCACTGGTGGGGATTTAATGTCCGAAACACGTGTCTGGTGCATGATAAATTTGTTTGAAAATTTCTATGAGAAGATATAGAGTTTGATCTCCATAAATATCAATCAATTAAGTTTACTGTAGGTTCACGTACGAATAAGGCAGAGATGATACATCAGAATTGTTTGTTGAACTTTTTATTTCTGTTTTTGTGACAGTATGTGGTACAAAGCAACATATGAAATTCATTTCTCAAGGTAGAGATGGTGAAGTTTGATATTCACCTCATATTTTGCACATATTGTATTCATTTTCGTGCTTGAACATCGACAGCGGCTACGGCTAGCCAAACAGGGATGCTTACTCCTCCCGGGCACCTGGTCCCACCTCAAGCGTGGTGAGGCTCCGTCGATTCTCATCTTGGTGCTCTATTGTGAATGATTTTGAAATTGTTGTCAGGAAGTGCATATCTCATAGATTATAAAGGAATACGAATGGGGGATATCTGTATAATGCAACCAAATGTAGTGTCCTCATAATTTTTCACCATCCAAATACGTAGAAAATTCCTTCGAAACATATGTTTGGCGATTGATCTGAGCATCTTTCGAAAGAGAAAAGTTTGCAAACGTTTTAAGGTTACTACACGGACCTGTACTTAAGAACATTTCTTATCGATATTCATTTTAGGTATAATGCACATACACATGCATGTATGATTATTTCTACATGTACATGTATCAAACATAGAAAAAAAAACTAAATGTGATATGACCGTGAGGGTATTTTAATAATCGTTGTACAGATAAATATTTTGATTATAAATAATCGTTGTATCGACATATATACTAAATACATCGTTTTGAATGACAACATATTAGAACACAGCACTCGTGTCAACAAAATAAATATAATTGGCTTTTTTTAGTCATTAATTAAAAGATAACAACAGTAAGATCTATCTATAGAACAGATTATTTGGAGTGTCACACTTTGACGGCAATTTTGTCGACGTACTAAATGTCTTAATTTTTACACACTCTTAAGTACATTAGGACTATACAAATTGCGTTTACCAACTATACAATGCTTCTATCACACGTACAGCATTATTACGTACTCTAATCTCGAGGAGATGTCGTACAACAACCATTATGTGTTTCTTTACCTTCACATTCGCGATATTCTAGTGTTACAAGAAACCGTCCGACGTCATGTTTCTCCGCCATATCTAAATTATCTGTAGTCTCCTTATTGCTTGAATTCGTGTTTCATGTTTCGATTGCATTCTAGATTCAATTTGGTTAAATCGCTTGTTGATTCTCTTAGCAGGACTATGGAAGTATCCTCTTTTGTCTGGTTACTGCAAACGACTTTATATTCGCTTGACCTTTTTTCCTGAGAACTCGACAACGAATTAATTCACGTGATCTACTACTGTTCGTTCCTGTTGTAAATTGGTAATCGTTGTATCTGCTGATAGTTGAAAGCTTACAGGTGCCAAATTGAATGTGTTCAAGCGTAGATAGTAAAATGGGGGGGGGGACATGGGGTACATCTCTCCCAATTACCTCCCCCTCCCGCCCCTTCCTTTCACCCTTCCCTTCCCTCCCCCTCTAGCCCCCTTCCTCCCCTCCATCCCCTTTCTCCCCCTTCCCTCCCTCCTCCCACCCCCTTCCCCTCCCTCCCTTTCACTCTGTCCACCCCATCTACAATGTGTATGTTGATGTTCCTTTCATTATTCTTCGTAATACTGAGGATACATCGTGAATTATTTTCTTTGACTACAGTACGAAATGTGAAACGGATTGACTTTTCAAACAGATCATACATCCATGGGGAAAGTCGTAGTGTCCAACTCCGAATTCAGATTCTCATTCTGCATCTTTTAGGAATTTCTATGTTCTGCTTCCAAGACATCCACTTACTTTCGTTGATATGGCCATGCACTTTTGGACATTGATATGGGTTCATAAAATCACTGTAATCAAAGATTTCTCACACCTTCTGATCTTTGTCTCGAACCCTGTATATTTACGTCATATACATGTACATGAGGTAAAGAAAAATCTTGACGACAATCCCAACAGCAATCACAATAGAGCACCAGATAGCACCAGATTGAGCGCCAGCGCACCTCTGGCAAGGTGCCCGGGAGGAGTAAGCATCCTTTTTTCAGCTAGCCGCACCCGCCGTCAATGTTCACGCAAGAAAATGAAAACAATGCATGTTTCTACAAAACTTGCACTGTCTGAGGTTATGTCTATATAGAAAGTGTTGACCATATTCAGGGAAAACATTTAAAACAGTATGTTGTGCTATTCTGACGTCACACAGATCTATAACGTAGAAATAATTGCAATGTTTATTTAACGTTACGTATGATCTCGTAGGGATTGAATTATCCATAACGAAGTTTTACCTAAAATAGTTCCAAATACTACCATTTGAGCATCTATATATTACCCATTGCACATATATTCCAAGAGTCTGAAATTATTGATTTATAGACGTTTTTATTCTGGTATACACAGCGTTTTGTTTGCTTTTTAAAATTCTCACGATATATATTAACTTAAAAGGTCGTATTCATATTCTATTTGGTTGTGTATAAAAGGTAAAATTTCATGATAGTCTTTAGATATTATGTTGCGTCAAAATAACCATGTTAAACGTGGAAAATCGAACACTCTCAAATTACCATCAACGTGTGTGATCTCAAAAATCTGAAAACAGTACAACAGGCGCAGACACGCCTTATAACGTAACTAACGAGGAATTGAAAGCACTTATGACCTCCATTACACAAAACTTGAAAGGCACAATTTCCGAGAGGCTCCAACCTGTAAAAATGTCGCTGAAAACGTATGATGAAAGCATAAAAAGTATGTGATGAGGTAGAAGGGGTCAAAGAAATTCTAGAACTGCTAGATGTTAGAATTGCTGTTACAGAAAATACTCCGTTTGGACATGTTGAAAACATGATAAATCGAATAGAAGCTCTGGAAAGTCAGTTGGAGTATAATGAATATAGGTCACGTAAATACAATGTGCTGATATACAGGGTTGGCCAAACTAAAGATGAAAACATTGATGAAGTAGTCAGTAAATTTCTCACAAGAGAATTGCGTATTGAAGACGAGGACCTTAACGATGACAGATATAAATAATGACCATATCCCTGTTTACAGAACAAAATCGATAATTCAGAAAACCAGAAACCGAAGGCATACAAAATCAGGATAAAACAAGAACCAAAGCAATCAAGCAAAAAACCTCCACCATATGAAAAGAAGCGAACTCCCGATATGGCAGTGAGACCAGGTGCTCAGGAAGAGTTAGCATCTCCTGCTTGCATGCAACACCCGCCGCTTCAATTCGGTAGAACTGTCACATCCGGTTACTTCCATTTCGGAAGACATAGAGTACAATCTTTGGTTGGTTGGCTCAAATGGTCTATGACAGAATATCATCCAAAATTCTGGAGAGTGGGACATTATAATGTATGATGAGTTCCCCATATCGACCGTAGAACTTCCTCAGTGGCGATGTCTGAGAGGCTTATCTGAAAGACGCCTAGCTATCAGAACAAAATCCGTATATTTGGTACTTGCTCTGGCATAGCGTATCAACTGAGATATGAACACACCATAAGCAGGCGATGAAGGGATGTTGCTGCTAAGAAAAAGAAAGTCTGTAATGCTGAAATTGAAGTCATCACGTTTGTCAAAGAATGAGGTGTTCGTGTGACCATTAGTGTCGTAGGACAACATCATGTCCAAATAGGATGCTTTGCAATTGGCACCGGATTCCCAAGAGAGGAGAAGGATCAGGGCCTGATGCGATCAATATTAGATTTGGTAGAATGAAAGACAGAAACCTGGTACATGTACTCAACAAGAAATAATCTGCCAAAGGACAAATCAGTGCGCACGAATCTACCGAAGCGACTCGACAAGAAACAAGCCGAGCTTGAGAAATGTGCGCATGTCTTGAGAAGAGATAATAAACTTCAGACGGCGATTCCCGAGGCGAACACAGACGTTTGCATAGAGACGAGAAAGAACAGGTCAGAAAGGAGGCAAATGAATAAGAAAGAACAGGTCAGAACGAGAAAGAACAGGTCAAAAAGGTGGCAAATAAATGATAATTTGCAATTTTCACCGAATTCCCAAGAAAGGAGAAGGATCAGGGCCTGATGCGATCATTATTAAATTTGGTAGAATGAAAGACAGAAACCTGGTACTCAACCAGAGTCAATCTGCCAAAGGGCAAATTAGTGCTTACGAATCTACCGAACCGACTCAACAAGAAACATGCCGAGCTCGAGAAATGTGCATATGGCTTGAGAAGAGGTAAAAAAAAAACTTCAGACAGCGACTCGCGAGTCGAAAACAGACGTATGGATAGAGACGAGAAAGAACAGGTCAGAAAGGTGGCAAATGTACATCTAGGCTCACCTTAAACATTAACACATAGGCCTGGGTACGCAGGAATAACATGGATAAGGGAATAACGAGAACGCGGAATACATGTTTAACGTTAATACATAGGCCTGGGTGCGTAGGAATAACATGGATGAGGGAATAACGAGAACGTGGGTGTAACGCGGAATACATGTAAAACGTTAACACAAAGGCCTGGGTGCGTAGGAATAACATGGATGAGGGAATAATGAGAACGTGGGTGTAACGCGGAATACATGTAAAACGTTAACACAAAGGCCTGGGTGCGTAGGAATAACATGGATGAGTGAATAACAAGAACGCGGAATACCGAAGCGACTCGACAAGAAACGAGTCGAGCTTGAGAAATGTGCGCATGTATTGAGAAGAGATACTAGTTATTAACTTCAGACGGCGATTCACGAGTCGAAAACAGACGTTTGCATAGGAACGAGAAAGAACAGGTCAGAAAGGTGGCAAATGAATAAGAAAGAACAGGTCAGAACGAGAAATAACGAGAAAGAACAGGTCAGAAAGGTGGCAAATAAATGATAATTTGCAATTTTCACCGAATTCCCAAGAGAGGAGAAGGATCAGGGCCTGATGCGATCATATTTAAATTTGGTAGAATAAAAGACAGAAACCTGATACCCAACCAGAGTCAACTTGCCAAAGGGCAAATCAGTGCGTACGAATCTACCGAAGCGACTCAACAGGAAACGTGCCGAGCTTGAGATATGTGCGTAGGGCTTGAGAAGAGGTAAAAAAAAACTTCAGACAGCGACTCGCGAGTCGAAAAAAGACGTATGGATAGAGACGAGAAAGAACAGGTCAAAAAGGTGGCAAATGTACATCTAGGCTCACCTTAAACATTAACACATAGGCCTGGGTACGCAGGAATAACATGGATAAGGGAATAACGAGAACGCGGAATACATGTTTAACGTTAACACATAGGCCTGGGTGCGTAGGAATAACATGGATGAGGGAATAACGAGAACGTGGGTGTAACGCGGAATACATGTAAAACGTTAACACAAAGGCCTGGGTGCGTAGGAATAACATGGATGAGGGAATAACGAGAACGTGGGTGTAACGCGGAATACATGTAAAACGTTAACACAAAGGCCTGGGTGCGTAGGAATAACATGGATGAGTGAATAACAAGAACGCGGAATACATGTATAACGTTAACACATAGGCCTGGGTGCGTAGGAATAACATGGATGAGGGAATAATGAGAACGTGGGTGTAACGCGGAATACATGTAAAACGTTAACACAAAGGCCTGGGTGCGTAGGAATAACATGGATGAGTGAAAAACAAGAACGCGGAATATCGAAGCGACTCGACAAGAAACGAGTCGAGCTAGAGAAATGTGCGCATGTATTGAGAAGAGATACTAGTTATTAAGTTCAGACGGCGATTCACGAGTCGAAAACAGACGTTTGCATAGGGACGAGAAAGAACAGGTCAGAAAGGTGGCAAATGAATAAGAAAGAACAGGTCAGAACGAGAAACAACGAGAAAGAACAGGTCAGAAAGGTGGCAAATAAATGATAATTTGCAATTTTCACCGAATTCCCAAGAGAGGAGAAGGATCAGGGCCTGATGCGATCATATTTAAATTTGGTAGAATAAAAGACAGAAACCTGATACCCAACCAGAGTCAACTTGCCAAAGGGCAAATCAGTGCGTACGAATCTACCGAAGCGACTCAACAGGAAACGTGCCGAGCTTGAGAAATGTGCGTAGGGCTTGAGAAGAGATAATAAACTTCAGACGGCGATTCGCGAGTCGAAAACAGACCTATGGATAGAGACGAGAAAGAACAAGTCAGAAAGGTGGCAAATGTACATCTAGGCTCACCTTTAACATTAACACATAGGCCTGGGTACGCAGGAATAACATGGATGAGGGAACGCGGGAGTAACGCGGAATACATGTATTACGTTAAAACCAGTGGACGGCATTGCCCAGAGAATGCTGATTTCATCACTTACCTTATAATTTGTTTATTATTTACATGTAGTTACATGTAAATAATAAACAAATTTTTAAGCAAGTGATGAAATCAGTGTGCCATATATGCATATAATATACATATTGGGGCTGCATATAAAATATTTCATCTCATGCAATTTGGAAAACTTTGGAAAACAATTTATATGCATTTTGCTGAAACCCATTCTATTTTTGACTCTCGAAAGTAAAGTCAAGTAATAATTGTCTCTTTCATTTCCGATGATAATGATAAACAGCTTTGGATGTCATTACACGATAATCGAAGTAAATTTTGTTTTACTAATTAACATCAATTGCAGAAAAACTTTCAGTTCTCTCAATGTTTCATACAAATATGCAGCACTAATATCACTGTGAATTTACAAGTATCGAAGTGATAGTGATTTGAAAAATAAGTAAGCTGCTAATTTTTTTTACTTAGCATACATGTTTCAGTACATGTAAATGCGTAGATGTATGGGCAGGAAACACTAGTTAAATTTCATTTTCATGTGGTGGAAGTTTTTCTTTGTTTGCTTTGGTTCTTGTTTTATCCTGATTTTGTATGCCTTCGGTTTATGATTTTGTACTGTGTATTGGATATTGTCATTATCCATATTTGTCATTCCATAAGAAAACATCGTTTTCAGTTATTCAACGAACAGTCCAGGTTAGAAATCTTACCGTCGTTCAAACGCGATATTTGCGGGGTGTTTTTTGTTATTCTTTTTTTTTTGCAATAGCACATAATGAACAGCTGAGAAAAACAGTCTCCAATACAATAAATTCAAGAGCCAAACTTTGAAATTAGATTTCAGCAAAAAAGGCATATTCTACCTATTAATCTAGTCTAAGATTATTTTTTATCCAATACAATCATCGCAATAACATGTACTATTTCTGTATCTATTTGTATCGCCCTCTTATGATAAAAAATAATTTCATCTTTCCATGTTGTGAGTGTTTACTGTGATACATGTACTTTAAACATATGTTTTATGAAAGTCACATGACAGTCCCACTAAAGATGCAACATTCTTTGAAAGAAAACATTATTGTTATAATCTGGAAAAGGCAGAAGATTCAGCTTCCTCCTGAGCCCTGTGTTATTTTTCCCCTCGTGTTTTTAACATACAGAGTGGGAATGTACCTAGTTCAAATGTACAAAGGCTTGTTACTAAAATTTCTGTTTACACCCAAAAGTTATCCTTATATATTTCTCATAGAATATGACATGTAGCTTTTCTATACCTAACCCTTGATTAATACGTTATATTTCAGGACCATGAGACAATATATCATTTACATACGTATCAAAGAACGGACCTTTGTCTCAATATTGAATGAATAATTTGGTGACACTGGGGCCATATCCACAGTATAAAAGGCATTAAATGGTCCTGATGCAATTTCGATTGTCATCTTGTATGCCTTTGATCCTTAGTATTTTGTTTTTTATGTCACGATGAAAAGCAGGTTGTAAAATACCCAAAAAAACTATACTCTGTTGCTTGTTTAGGTCCGAATGCTTACAGAAGCTGACAGTACATTTTGTAAAATTTCCGAAACGTCCCATTAAAGGTTATGAAAAAAAAAACGTCAAACGTAGTTTATGAAAGCGGAAAACTTGAACTAAAAGTTTCTCGGTAATTTGTTGATTTCTACCATGACTATATGTGCCACTTCATATAGCAGGCAACAATGGCTTTTAGGAAAACACAGTCTGCATCTTTGAAGCTAACAATAGCAATATATAGACAGCAAATTGTGACTCACGCGATGTTCATGTGAAATTTATATAAGTCCAAATAAAATTTATGTGAAACGAGCACAAAAATGAAATTCATATAAAGTTTCTGAGATAAATTTTCCATTAACTCCAATTGGCATGAAAGTCACATAGACAAATTCATGTGAAATTCATCTAAAGTAAATTCATCTTAAGTACAGGTCCATGTAAGGATCAGGCAGTTGAAAAACCTTAACATTTTCACAGAGCTTCTATATAAATATACTGAAGGAATTTTCTTCATACTTGAATGATGAAGAAAGTTATAGGGTTAGCAAATTTGGTTGAATTATATATATAAAAAAACCTATGAATTATGAGGTGAATATCTCGCTTCACCATCGCTACCTTGAGAAATGAATATCATATGTTTGATTTATACCACATGTAAGTCTCAAAACAGAAATAAAAAAGTTTTGCAAAAAACTTTTGATGTATCACCCTTGCCTGATTCTTACTTGGGCCTATACTTAGATTTAGATAAAAAAAAATTCACATAAACCTATTGTGAAATTTTCATTAAATTACATGTAACATGAATTTTCATATGCAATTTACAATATGCGCTTTCATATGAATTTCATGTGAGGCACATTTGACTGTGTTCATCTTTTTGTGCATGACATCTTCCATCTAAAAAGATCATCGAAATCAAGGGAGTTAATATCTTAGCACGATCCCTCCAATACTATTTTGAACATACATTTTGTTTGAATACGCTACTGAATCGATTGTTAAGAAAATTTGGTGCCGCACACTCCTTGTAAAGTAAATGCACAAATATAAATTCAGAAAATAAAACCAGAGGGTGTAACTGAAATGAAATTTGGCGGCTCCTCAATATCATTTTGGCTGGAAGCATCACTGATGGGGATTTAATGTCCGAAACATGTGTCTGGTGCATGATAAATTGGTTTGAAATTTTCTATAAGAAGATATAGAGTTTGATCTCTATAGATATCAATCAATTTAGTGTAGGTTCACGTAAGGATAAGGCAAAGATGATACATCAGAATTGTTTGTTAAACTTTTTATTTCTGTTTTTATGACAGTATGTGGTACAAAGCAACATATGAAATTCATTTCTCAAGGTAGAGATGGTGAAGTTTGATATTCACCTCATATCTTGCACATATTGTATTCATTTTCGTGCTTGAACATCGACGGCGACTACGGCTAGCCAAACAGGGATGTTTACTCCTCCCGGGCACCTGGTCCCACCTCAAGCGTGGTGAGGCTCCGTCGATTCTTATCTTAGTGCTCTATTGTGAATGAATTTGAAATTGTTGTCAGGATCTGCATATCTCATCGTTTATAAAGGATTATGAATGGGGGGTCTCTGTATAATTCAACCAAATGTAGTGTCCTCATAATTTTTCACCATCCAAATACGTAGAAAATTCCTTCGAAACATATGTTTGGCGATTGATCTGAGCATATTTCAAAAGAGAAAATTTTGCAAACGTTTTAAGGTTACTACACGGACCTGTACTTAAGAACATTTCTAATCGATATTCATTTTAGGTATAATGCATGTAAACATGCATGTATGGTTATTTCTACATGTATCAAACATAGAAAAAACTAAATGTGATATGACCGTGAGGGTATTTTAATAATCGTTGTACAGACAAATATTTTGATTATAAATAATCGTTGTATTGACATATATACTTAATACATCGTTTTGATTGACAACATATTAGAACACAGTACTTTCAACTGTAAAGTTCTCGTGTCAACAAAATAAATATAATATAAAATATGATAACAACAGTAAGATCTACCTATATAATAGATTATTTGGAGTGTCACAATTTGACGGCAATTTTGTCGACGTACTAAATGTTCTTCATTTTTACATACTCTTAAGTACACTAGGACTATACAAATTGCGTTTACTAACTATACAATGCTTATATCACACATACAGCATTATTAAGTACTCTAATCTCGAGGAGATGTCGTACAACAACCAATATGTGTTTCTTTGCCTTCACACTCACGATATTCTAGTGTTACAAGAAACCGTCCGACGTCATATATTATCTGTAGTCTCCTTAATGCTTGAATTCGTGTTTCATGTTTCGATTGCATTCTAGATTGGTTAAATTACTTGTTGATTCTCTTAGCAGCACTGTGGAAGTATCCTCTTTTGTCTGGTTACTGCAAACGACTTTATATTCGCTTGACCTTATTTTCCTGAGAACTCGACAACGAATTAATTCACGTAATCTACTACTGTTCGTTCCTGTTGTAAATTGGTAATCGTTGTATCTGCTGATAGTTGAAAGCTTACAAGTGCCAATGTCTTCAAGCGTAGACAGTAAAATGGGGGGGGGGGCGGACATGGGGTACATCTCTCCCAATTGCCTCACCCTCCCGCCCCTTCCTTTCACCCTTCCATTCCCTCCCCCTCCAGCCCCCTTCCTCCCCTCCATCCCCTTTCTCCCCTTTCCCTCCCTCCTCCCAACCCCTTCCCCTCCCTCCCTTTAACCCTGTACACCCCTCTACAATGTGTATGTTGATGTTCCTTTCATTATTCTTTGTAATACTGAGGATACATCATGAATTATTTTCTTTGACTACAGGAAGAAATGTGAAACGGATTAACTTTTCAAAAAGATCATACATACACGGGGAAAGTCGTAGTTTCCAACTCCGAATTCAGAATCTCATTCTGAATCTTTTAGGAATTTCTACGTGCAGTTCCCAAGACATCCACGTACTTTCGTTGATATGGCCATGCACTTTTGGACATTGATATGGGTTCATAAAATCACTGCAATGATATGCATTGTTACGGGAATGAAAACAATTGTTGGAATAATGTTACTGGTACGTCTACATTTACCCAGCTTTTGATTATATCTATTTGAGAGATACATGTACGTACTTTTTCAAATTTTGTTTTCAAGATTCGCGAAACTTACGGACTGTATGTCATGTACTTTGTTCCTTTTGGAACACGGTTTCAATTTTGTTGTGAAGGCCTCCCAAATATCTTGGACCTTGAAAGCATAAAGCAAAGGATTGACCATGCTATTGACATATCCAGGGGTCGCTACGTAGGCTAACGTGACTCCTTTTGAGATGACTCCCCAGTCGTCCAAGGCACCACTCACAGCTGTTACTAGGTACGCTCCTGTAATAAAAACATTCAAGAATTAGAGCAGGAATGAGAGAGAAAATCGAATTGTTGCAATCCTTTACATTTCTGAACATCATTTCGAATGAAACAAGTTGCTTACACTCCTGAAATGAAAATATTAAGGAAGTGTTGAGATTACCCATTTCGCCAAAGGTCCCACTCATCGTTGTCACTAGGTAAGCTCCTGTTATAAAAGCAGTATCGAATTAGTAAGATGAACACCATAGCTACTTTTTGGAATTATTGAAATTATTTTACTTTTTCAGATAACCAGGAATGTCGAATTTAGTCAATTACGTATCTCGAGATGGTCCCCAGCCTAGGACAATATCGGGATATGAAATAACTTCAAATTGAAATTTCTTATAAATAATCCAATCGTCAATGCTCTGGCACCTGGTCTCACCTCACTCCAGGTGCCAGATAATCCAATGGTCAATGCCTTCAACTTCACTTGATACGCTATGCCAGAGCAAGTACCAAATATATACGGATTTTGTTCTGAGAGTTAGGCGTCTTTCAGATAAGCTTCTCAGTCAGGGATATGTTTGTGACTGACTAAAATCGTTCTACGATCGATATGGGGAACTCGTCATACACTACACTCTCCAGAATGGTGGACGATATTCTGTCATAGACCATTTGAACCATCCAACCAAAAATGGTACTCTGTGTTTTCCGAAATGGAAGTAACCGGATGTGACAGTTCTACCGAATTGAAGCGGTGGGTGTTGCATGCAAGCATGAGATGCTTACTCTTCCTGGGTACCTGGTCTCCCTCCCATGTCGGGGGTTCGCTTCTTTTCATGTGGTGGAGGTTTTTGTTTGTTTGCTTTGGTTCCTGTTTTATCCTGATTTTGTATGCCTTCGGTTTCTGATTTTCTAAATTGTCAATTTTGTGTTCTATACGGGTATATGGTCGTTATCCATATTTGTCATCTTAATTGGGAGGTCGCTTCTTTTCATGTGGTGGAGGTTTTTGTTTGATTGCTTTGGTTCCTGTTTTTCCTGATTTCGAATGATTGGGTTTGTAATTTCGTGAATTATCGATTTTGTACAGTGTATTGGGAAATGGTCATTGTCCATATTTGTCACTCTACTCATCCATGGTGTGATTGAAACATTGAGGAATTAGTAAGATGACCTCAGCAGCGCAAGACTCCAGCTACCATCGTCACTGGATGCGCTAACAAAATGAAAAAAAAATATATGGAATAAGTATGAGGCACCATTTCACTATAAATTTATTCCCTATTTTTTGATATCACAAAGTCGAATTTGTGATATCACAAATTCGATTTTTTAATATCAGAAATTCCGTCATATTATGTGATATCAAAAAATCGATTTTTTGATATCATAAATTCTATTTTGTGATATCAGATAATCGATTTTTTGATATCACAAATTCCAATTTGTGATATCGCAAAATGGAATTTGTGATATCAAAAACTCTAATTTGTGATATTACAAATTCAATTTTTTATATAAAAAATAGGGAATAAATAGTAAAACGGCTAAGACAAATTGATTTTTTGATATAAAAAAATCCATCATTTGATATCAAAAAATTGAATTTGTGATATCATAAAATTAATTTTATGCTATCACAAATTCTGTCATATTTTGTGATATTACAAAATCGATTTATTGATATCACAAATTCTATTTTTTGATATCACAAATTCGACTATTTGATATCAAAAAGTCTTTTTTTTTAATATTACATTCATATCTTAGGATATTTTACGCCTCCCTGAATTTTTCTCTAGACTAAACTAGCCGCACGTCTTCACGACTAGAACGAAGTATGAAATGTTAGTGTTTGTGTTAGAGATGTCTATTCGCGTAACTAATGACAACGAAGAAAGTTGAAAGTAGAGGCGCGGCGACTTGATGAAGTAAACAAAGCATTTCAGCCGGAGTTATTTTGTATATTTTAACATAAAGTTGTATTAGATAGCTCTGGTTGTCCTTTCTTATCATCTTACAAGGAACTCAAGTTTTGGTATGTACTTGAGGGAAAAGCTGAGGGAGCTAAGAAGCTCCCTGAAATATTTGAGTTTTTCCTCAAATATCAGCCTTGAGGAAAGCTCAAATTTTAGTGGTGACGGTGACTTGAGTGAGAAAATGGGGATTTGAGGGAAAAACTAATATTTGAGAGTGAGGGAGGAGTCGAGGGAGGTTGGTGACGGCGGGGCCAGAACGGACACGGTGCAGGCGCTGCATTTTGTGATCTTGCGTATTAGTAAGTCGACACCTTATCGTCGTCCCTGGTCATGCTCCTGCAATGGACACATTATGGAATTAGTCAGTCGACCCCAGTCGTGAAGGGTCCCACTCTCCACTGTCGGAAAGGAAAGCCTGTTTTGATTTCACAGCCCTTTACAGAATGAGACGTCGCACAAAACGTCTAAACGTTGAAATCATTGGAAATATCAACAAATGATACAAATTTATAAATTCAAGTATCTATCCAGGCCTTGCTCATGATAAATTTTGTACTAATCGATGGATTTCTGATAGGCCTTTTAATTTGCATAAAAAATCGTGGGCGAGGCCTAGATCGTAGATGAATTTGAAGATTTGTGTGTAAAACATGAAACATGAAACTACCACTATCTGGGATCGAACTCGCAACCTTCTGATGTGAAGTCCGACGCTCTACCGAGTGAGCCAAAGAGACGTCCCAAGTTCAGTCTAGTACAAGCGCCAGTTTACTACACTAATCCCCCCCTTTCAATTTTGGGCCTCCCTGCCCCTCCTCGACAACCCTCCTACCCACCGCCTCTCCGTGGGATTTACGTTGGGCACCATTGTAGAAAACATGAAACTACCCCTAACTGGGATCGAACTCGCAACCTTCTGATGTGAAGTCCGACGCTCTACCGAGTGAGCCAAAGGGACGTCCAACTGGACCAGTCTAGTACAAGCGCCAGTTTACAACATAAATTACGATGATTTTCCCTTGTTTTGCGTCATTCAGGGCACATAACGCTAGAACATGACGTTATACATCATGAGCGTGAAGTTATGAGGGCTCAAAATTATGACGCCGTATTTTCTCAAACATTAAGCATTGCAAAAAGTGTTCGCTTATCAAATGCATTTTTCGTAGAAATTAATTCGCCGATATGAGGGGTTAGCGCACCTAGTTACCTTTAGTAGACCTACAAACGTATTTCTCACCTGCGGAAGCGAATGCGTGATATACTGGTGTAAACTGTTTCATTTTTAAATTTCTCTAATTGCAAAGCAATGTCAAATATCCTATACAGGAATGAAGAATTATGTAATGTTTATTTTCCTTTTAGATTTTCTTTACTTTTCTTTTTTATTTTGTTTAATGCTAGAAATAAGCAGATATAGAAGCATGTCTGATAGAACGGCCAATTAATTTTGAACCCCAAAAAGTTTGGTTCAAGATTGGAAATTTTCTAAATGGAAGATGGCGGACAGATTACAAATATGTACTGGAATACACTCTCTACCAAAAAAAAAAAAAAAAAAAAAGAAAAAGATATTTATCATATAATGTCGATCAATGACAGAGTAACTGCACGTTTTACTCGTATTGACGATGGAGTGTATTACGAGATAGAAAATAAAAATTTTGCGAGACGTCTGACAAGATTGCGCGGCTTATTAGGGGACGACCAATTAATACTGGGGGAGGGGAGGGGGGATTACTTTCCAGAACCGCACGGTCGGAATGTTTTACTTTATGTTCTATCTTGTAATAATCCAGGAAAGCATTGCATGTACTGTCTTCCATAACACTCCACACTAAGAATTGCTACAGCTTTGTACAATCAATAGCTGATTTTCCAGTAGATTTATTGGACACAAGACATCATCCAAAAAAAGTTGGCGATATTTTCATTGTGACGTCAAAATAGAAAACATGACAACGCATAAAGTCGATGCGATCAAATATGACGTCACAATTAAAAATTTTGCCAAATGATGTGATGTCTGCAGGTGTCTGTGCATAATAAACCAAGTTTAAAACGGTTGTTAAATTTCTGAAAAATGGACTATTAGCTGTATAAATGTTAAACGTCTTTAAATTCAATAGCATCATTTAAAACCTGATAGCATGGACCAGACATGCACGTTTTGGGTACTAAACCTTCGTCAGTGATCCTCAGTCTAAACAATGTAATATGGCTAAAAAGTATGAAAATTATTATGTCAAAAAATGTACCAAAAGACGTAGCAGGATGGGTGGGACATGATACTACAGGACCCACATTTTAGAAATACTGATTCAAAAAATGTTTTTGTCTTGAAACAATTTTTCTCTATTTAGACGGGTTTTTAAAGGAGAGGTGTCAAATATTTTCCGCTAAATAAACTTTGAACAAAGTTAAATTGCTTTAACGTACATGTATTTAAAAAAATGTCATACAATATGAAAGTTTTAAACATCTAAAATTTTTACATGCTTGTGATATTAAATAAAATAAGATAGAAACATTTTGTTTTTAGTGATTTTAAAACAGTCCAAAATATACTATTTTTTCTGTATAAATTATCCGTGCACAGCGTATTCGCTCTTTTCGAAAACTAGAGTTACTTCCAATTTGAGACGGTATCTGACGTAGACTAAATTGTTACGATACCATTTTCAGGACGTCACAATGTTTAACGTCAGATACGGTCTATAAGGGGAAATACACGTAACTCTGTGTTCCGCAAAGACTCAATAATGCTCATTTACCAATTAAAAAAAGCTACTGACAAGGTTAAAGTCGTTACGACTGGCAGAAAGACGAACGGACTGATGGACGGACACACATGTAATTTATACTGATGGATCTGTTTTAATGTCCCCTCGTTTCGCAAAAGCAGGGGAAACCCAAACATATAAAATTAATAAAAAAAAGGGGGGGATAAAAAGAAATATTATATATGGCCGATAAAAACACAAGTAATTGAACAAAAATAGGATAAAAGGGAAAAAGGGCTTTGAAAAACATGCGGAAATAATCATCCTTCCTGGTGGTTATTTTTAAATTTAAGAAGTGTTTCGTTCGTATCTTACATGTTATCATCTTATTGACGATCCCTATCTCTTTCAGTTAAAATACAAAGCATGCATTCCTTAGATCGCGCTATAGCATTTAGATGGGTTTACAAGGTATATGTAGAATCAATGATTCAGTTTACAAGGTACATGTAGGATCAATGTTTCAGTCCGATTGATGAATTTTGCACTTCCTCTGTAGAAAATGCAAACAAATTGTTTTAGTTTAGTTTTGTTTTGTTTTTCTTAATGATCGAAATCTGTAGTCTGTGACTGATCCATATCATTAAGACTCTGGATAATGATATCACAGGCAACTTGTTTTCATGAATACAGTGGAATAATACAGTTACTGTATTACGGTGGGTAAACTCACAACGCATAACAATAGGTTTTTCTATTTTTGTGCAATATAGAATATAATTCATAAGAAAAAGGGGAATGTGATGCACTCAGATGCAGTATCCTTAATAAAGTGAATATTAGCTTTTAATAACGTGTAAAAACGATCGGCGTTCTACTTTCATTTTCATGTACATACCTCACCATTAAAAAGATATTCTTCTCTTACTTTGGATAAAATTCATAGCTGTGGCAGCCTTGCATTGCATCACATTCCTCTTTTGTGATATATGATTCATATCACACGTAATTGTATAAAAATCGGTTGATCTGCGTAGCGAGATTACCCATCGTGTATATGGAAATTGAAATTTTTAAAAAAAAAAATTTAAAAAATATGAATAAGAATACATGTATAATAAAATGTATACATTATTTCATTTCATCTCTAAACATCATACATCATACATATTTGTTTTCTTCTCTGACTTTTTTTTCGAATGTCTGAAATAACACATTGATTGAGGATGTGTGTGTGTGTGTGTGGGGGGGGGGGGGGGTGACGGGAAAGAATCGTGTTTTTCCACCCAATATTAGATTTTATGTTAATTATCACGCGCTATCGTCAAAAAAAAAAAAAAAAAAAATAGATAAATAAATATAAACAAAATTATATTATATGAATGATATCAAAACTTCGCCTTTAAGATGAAAAAGTAGATGATAAAGTAACATTTTGAAATTCATATAAAGATTTTTCATGTCTTTTCCATTTACTTAATAATGCAGTAGGGTTCCAACTCTTACCCTCTTGAATAAAATTTAAAACTATTTTATTATGAAGAATGAAGTAGTGTCCTCCGTAGGGAAGTTTAATAAAATAAATAACATTGAACACTCTATATCCAAAAATTTTCGGCCACTAGGCCTTTATCATCTACTTTTCATCTTATTCGTGCTTTCCACTTGATAAAGGCCGAGTGGCCGAAAATTTGTGGATATAGAGCGTTCAATTTTATTTATTAATTTATTATGCACCAGATACTTGTTTCGAATATTAAATTCTCATAAGTGATGCTTCTACCAAAAGTGCTTTTCATAAGCCGCCCAAATTCCTTTCACTAGGCTAAGCGCTCTCTGGTTTTATTTTTAGAGTTTACAGAGAGCACATGAGTCCAAATTTCTGTCGGGTCGATTCAGTAGCATATCCAAATAAAATCTATGTTCAAAATAGGATTGGAGGGATGGTGCTTAATTTCGTTAATATGTTTGGATGAAATGACAAGTTTCCGAAATAGCCAAATAAAATGTATGATGTCAAATTGATGAAGTGCCAGAACAAACTTAAGCTTCTTTCACAATTGTCTAAAATATATTTGCCGATGTGGTTTTTGCAATTCAAAAAGAAACTAATAACAAACTGGTAAAAAAAGACAGTCTAGTTACATAGTATTAAATTTTTAAAATTTATCTTATATTTTTCAAAGGTATGATTTGGACAGAGGATCTCTGTTTTATATGAATGGCACATTATCAGCCTCTTCCGGAGGAAAAACGACTAAGATTGTTAATAAACCCTCATTGTGTTCATGTATGATTCACGAAATGTAAGCGTCATCGTGTCACGATCAGTACTAATATTAATTGTGTGTAATTACTGATTTCTAACAAATATGAAAATATATCGATAAATTGTGATAAACAAGGTAGATGTTTGTATTATGCGTTAAAGTATCAAAACAGCACAAAACTATTTGGAAATAATTTACTAATGAACAAGATTTTGTAAGCCTGTACGCGTAGGAAATTTTGCGGGGGGGGGGGGGGCGGGGCAGAGCCGTCAGTGGGATCTATATATAGTCCTTGAATTTAAAAAAAAATGTACAAGTAATACTACCCACAGGAAAATAAGCATTATGGCAAAATGATGGGATATCCTAGCATCTATCATGTCTATAAACTCTATCAAGTTCGTCGTGTACGTACTGTTCCATAAACATGTTTCTGATACCCTGATACTCTCACAATCATGTTTATTGGAAATATATGTTATCTAAATATATTACTATAAGTTGATTTATCATTTCTTTTTTGTTTTTATTCATATATTTGTTAAGGATACACGCCTTTAAGTTTTGAACATGTTGAATGAATACATCTGTTTTGTATTGATAACGTATCAATTTCCTTCAGTGTTTTGTATTTTGAATAGAATTTTCATATATCCTCCTTCTATCTTTAAAAAAGAATTATTATCAGAGATAATGGGATGAATATCATAATGAACAAAGAAATTAAACTGGAAAAAAAACCAGAGAAAATGAATATTAAATTGACCATACTAGATGTATAACAAACAAAGGAACTAAAAGAGAAACAAATACTTTATTTTTCATTTTTTAAAGATTCTTTTTGCACTGATTTCAGTTTTGCAGTTACGTGTACGTAATACGTCATAGAATTGACACGAAATTCAATGTAATTTATAAGAAAAATCCCTACCTACTGGACCAAGCGTGACGAGGTTCGTCCCAAGCACAATTAGTACAGTCTTTGTCGGCGTCCACCAAAGCGCAAATGAGGAACCTTGTTGCAGAGCGCCTTTCGGCGCTGAGCGCCATGCATTTCGCGCTATTATGAAGATGTGAGAATACAGAAAGCACTGACATATAAGTACAACCACCATTAATAAACAGAAGCACCAAATGAATTCCGGTTTCAGTATCGAAAAATACTGACAAAAGTCTTTAGTCGGAATGTTTTCTATCCAAGTTAGGTATGGAACAAATGCCACGATTACAGCCATGGTCCAAACACATGAAATGTAGATTTTCACGGTTTCTCATTCAGTAGAGACCAGTATCGAAATGGGTACACGATCTTGATGTATCGTTCCAGTCCAATGGCTAGAAGCAGAAAGCCGGAGCAGACTTTGATGCCGTGCACGCATCCGTAACGAAACAGACATTCGAAGAAATTTTGGAAGTACGCCAGATTATAGAGGACGTTGTAAAGCAGAAGGACGCCGTTCATGGCGTCAACAACCGCAAGGTGCCACAAGAAACAATAAGATACATCCCATGCTCGATCTTTCCTAGAAATCGCCCAAACTACGAAGCAGTTGAAAAATATTGTTAAAATTGCGATAAGAACACAAAGTACATTCGTGGCAATGTAAAGGGGGGTCATAAAATTACTTTCGTTTAATTCCTCTTGATTCCAGTATGACCCGTTGGATGTCATTTTGCAATACAGCTGTCACGAGTAGGTTTATTTTTTCGAGCAATTAATAGCGAGTTTGTAAATATTTTCAATAAAAACAGAGCGGAAACTGTGAAAAACAGAGCTTCCAAGCGTCACTATTTGTTGTTGAGAGTTCGTAACCTAACGTCATCTTATATATTGAAAACTAATGTATATCTATATATCTACTTATACTGGGAAAGAATTATTGGAAAACCCGTAATATTGATTCCTATTTAGATTACCCGAAGTCGACATCTTGATGATAAAAATAAAAATTTAGTGTATTTGAAACAGTGTATCATTTTTATATCCATTCAGCACGAGTAGAACTAATTAGATGGAACTTATATCAATTAATAAAATGATACATAAGACTAAGTGATATTTCAACCGAAATCGGGGGAAAATTATTTTGATTAAAAAAAAATTATTATTTGATTTTTTACTTCATGAAACTATTTATATATTTGCATATCAGTTTATTTATCGATACATTTTGTTAATCTTTAATGAAAGAAAAATGGAATAACTTCACTCTTCCTTTAATTCCATTTAAAAAAATATTTCTTTATTTCTGTATTAATTTTGTTTACGCGGATCCAGCGCCCCCTTTGCCGGGGGGTCAAGGGGCGAATTTTACCGATTTTTACTGAAAATGGGCCAAAATATACCTGTTTTTGGACAACTTTGGGTCTTTGCCGGGGGGGGGGGACGCCCCCTACGCACTCTCTGAATCCGCCACTGTAATTGTTGGAAATCCCCTCTGTTCATTTCTTATAGTGTGCTCCGCTGTTTTTAGTACAGTGTAGTAATGCTGAAGATCCTTTCCAAGTTCTTGTGTTTATTCAAATATTAAAAATAATGCTGATTGAAAACAATTCACATGGAACCATACTGTGACTGCAATCACAGGGGCTCGGCGCCAACAATTCTCAGCGATGTACACCCCTTTTCTACTTTCACTTTAAGGTAGAGTATTCCTCAGGCTAGAATTGCTGGTATATTTTGCTTGGATACCCTGTTTTTTTTCTCTTCAGAATATTGTTCAGATTATCAAACTAATATGTTTTTGGAAAAAGAGACTTACATTTCATCACCTCATCACTTTTTCCATAGGGTCCAATCTTAAAGTTCAAGCGGTTTGAGTTCTTGGTATAATCATAAAACCACGAATCATATGTTGTTTGTATATCAGGTTTAAAACAAGCTTTGAATATATGGTAATTAAAATATTGCAAAAAATGTTATTTAGGGAATATGAGCATCCGAGACCCGAGGCCCGGTGCTCTACCTTAAGAAAAGGAGGATGCAGTTGTACACCCGTGACATATAGCTCCTGTAACTGCAATGTACGAATGCATGTGATTGTATTTATATCTGCCACTTCATTCTAAAGCATCATAGAGATACGAGGTTAAATCGATTGTGACATCCTTCATTTTTTGGGCCAGATTTTTCACTTAGTCCCTGGTCTTAGAAGATCCCACAGGAGACGCTCACCAATGGTACTGATTCATTATCCGGGAAAATGTAAGACGAATATCTTTGTAATTAAACCTATGGATTCTGTTGTTTATAATTTAGAGCTACATGTAATACTTTTTAAAATAGTATATTACTTATTCAAATTCTGCAACAACTGTCCTTTCATTTGCGTACTTTTCTTTATAAAAGTCACCACACATTATAATTCAATTCTGAAAAGGGGGATTAAGATTACCGTTGATTGGTAAAAGGTTGTTACGAGGATATTGTTACAGTAACTTTCCTATTCAAGTCTTGAGTGTATGTTATCCATTATGATCACTGTGTGATTGTTTTTGATGGAATTTGGAATCCCTACAACTTTCCTTCCTTGATTCTGATCATGTACCTGCTTGATGAGTCAGACAGCTATAATGTTTGCTGTCTTATTCTGTAATTTCTTCAAGTCAGGGAGCGTATTTGTCAACGTCTAAAATGCTGTTAAGGACATTCTTTGGTCGCTACGAGACCCGAGAGTCACCATACAACGTGTCATGTTTTACAAAGACATGTATGATTAGAATTTATTCACATAAATATGAACCGTTCAATCCGAACTGTTCGATTTGTTTTGAACTGTTCAATTTGAATATGTTCAATCTGAATTATGAGATAAACGATTATTCTTATTCCATTGTTGGAAATCCCTGAATTGACATCATTTATGTATATCGGATGTACAATATAGCATTTTTCCATTCCTGGTAAGGTGCTATAGAGTATATATTTTCTGAAAGGTTATAATGCCCACTGTTCAGAAACAATAATTTTGGGGACAGAAAAAACAAAGGGGAATAACTGACGAAGCATTCAAATTGTCTATTTTCTATATATAACATATTCAAAATAGCAAAGTTTTCCCCTTTGATTCTTAAGACCTGGGAGTCTTATTCATTTTTATCTGTACTCAGGGCATCATTACCTTTCAGAAAATATATAGTTTTTAGTATCTTACCAGGCATACAATTTACCATAATTTGCAATGGAAATGATTAAAACGCTATGTAAAATGACTCATTGTACAACCGATACCTTAAATAGTGAGGGTTATATTTAGCATACAGGAGATGCTTACTCTACCCATCCACTTGATCTCAATTACCCACAAGGGGTTAACTTAGGCTTGACTTAAGTAGAACTTTTAAACATTGCTTACTTATCTTTTTATGTTTATTTTGTCCTGAGTGTAAACACCATAGTAAGCCTTTGGTTTCGTAATTGTTGAATAATCTAATTTCCATAATTATTATTTTTAAGAAACTAAGATTCTGATTGGCTAACAAATTTTGTCGAAACAACGATCAATACAAATTTTCACGGAGGTCTATTTAAAGCACTATTTAGAACCGGGGATTTCCTCAAACCCGTAGCTGAAAAATACAATTTGTTGATGTTTGATTAAAATTACAAGGGTACCATTTCTTTTTTACTAACAGAAAAATGAACTGTGCATGTAGGTTTTTCTCAAACTGGTCATTATTCCAGAGATATAGAGAGACGATCGTTCGCTGTTTGAATCATGGCGGCTGTTGTAACCGAGGCAGTTGTATTGATCACTGCACAACCCCCCCCCCCCCCCAAACTTACAAATATAGTGCGGGGATTGGTTGTTATTGGATCCAAGAAAACCGTCTGTTTTCCATAAGCAGTGGATATATAATATGATAAGAAATGAATCTTATATTTTTTCTGTTAATGCAAGTATCACCCCAAAACATTGGACGGAAAACATTTCTGTCTCAATTTTTCGGGTGATATACGTGCATCAACAGAAAAAATATCAGATTCAATTCTTAAATGACGGACTTTTTCACCTTCATGCTCTCTTCCTGTATATTTGAGTGGGTGAATGTAGGTTTAATAAGAAATGATATTAAATTCTAATTTGCGTACCACATTTCGTAATACGGAAATGTTATTATATAATTTGCATTGTATGACTAGTATAATGCAGTACTGTAATTTTACATTCATAATACGACATGGTGTTAGATTGGCGTTTACACTAGTGCATTTTCATTTTATTTGTCCATTAAGAGAATAAGAATAATATAAGATGTTTCTGGAGAATTAACAATGACATTATTGTCCCCTGTAAGGGTAAACTCCGTTTGAACTATGTCTCAGCTGCTCCATTATTGTTCAAAGAACCTTTCATTTGATTGAAAATGTAGAAAGCAGCCGCGAAAGGCTCACTACTCAAAGGTGTGTTGTTCCATCAGGGCAATGCTCTTGTTCACAAGTATGTCACTGCCATTCATGATAATCATTGTGGCATTAATTTAATTGAGCATCCACCTTATTCACATGATCTTGCTCCATCAGAGTTTATTCCCAAAACTGAAAGCAGCTATTTGTGGCACCACTTCCAGTCAGATGATGAAGTCATACTCAAGTGGATGGCTTTCTGATCAGTAAAGATAAAAAGTTGTGTAACTACAATTTTGTCTAGAATTCTCACGTCAGCACTTACCATAATAAAAGAACACGTCGCAAAATATTGAAATATTGTGAAAGTGTTCTAAAATGAATGCTGTTAAATTCGTTTGGTCTAAAAAATGCGGGGGATGTAATTGATAAAATGAAATCTAGAAATGTTCAACCCAATACAAATACATGTACGACTTCTTCACACGAATTTTCTAATATGTACAAGACGCTTCATCACGTCAATATCAATTAACAATCGGTTGTCCAAACTCATAAAATGATCTAAACTAATAAAATAGTGTATCGGGTGTTTTGGAATTTTGCTCCGGGTGCTACAACAGAGTGTTGTTTGTGATCCCCTTCTTTCCTTTGATCGAGAGGAGAAATATTTGTACATCTGAATCAGAGGGTTAGTATTATCTAGAATTTACCGATTAAAATCAACTGTGAACATCAGATTCGAGTCTATCATTAAAGACCCTGATGTTATCACAGAGCTTACCTACCTCCAAGAACATTATGTCATCACACCAGCAGACAAAGCCTCAAATAATTACACATTAACTTGCAAAAAGTACTATTTCGACAGTCTAGTTAAAGAGTTGGGTTTAAATTCGACACCTGGAAACCCACTTACACCCCAATAAACCTTTCTGTCTCTGAAATAATAGATAACCACAAATCAGCTCTTGCTTCCTTTGGCTTCGACACTAACAATCAAGATTTAGATTGACCATACTTATACTGCATACCTAAAATGCAGAAGAATCCATACAAACAACGTTTCATCTCTGGTTCCTCAAAATGTTCTACCAAATCTGTATCGATCTTACTCACCAAAATTTTGTCTGAAATCAAATCTGGGCTTCAAAAATATTGTTCGACAGTATATTCTGTTAGTTACGGAAGCGTATTAGTGCCAGATTGACACTCTTTTTTTATTTATTTTCTACACTTTTGGCATCAACCAGATGTGGATTTGAAAGAATTCGAAGGAACTTCTGAAATCCATTCATTTTAGTAGAGTCCATTCGATCAAAGCCTTTGATTTTTCGACACTTTACACTACAATCCCACATTCTAAATTGAAAGAAAGACTCGCAAAAATTATAAGTTATGCGTTTACAAGTAAGAACGGCAATCGCAAATACAAATTTATTGTTATTGTATTAACTATGACAAAACCTACTTTGTAAAAGAAAAGTCCGATTCTGCAAATAAGTACACTGAAAAAGATAATATTCAGATGTTAAACTTTCTAATCGACAACATTTTTGTGGTGTTTGGAGGAAAGGTCTTCCAGCAAATTGTCGGAATTCCAATGGGGACAAATTGTGCCCCATTCATTGCCAACATTTTCCTATACTCGCACGAAGCTGAATTCATTCAATATTTGGTCTCTGGAGGGAAAAGATACTTAGCTTCTTACTTCAACTTCACTTACAGATACATAGACGATGTGGTGTGCATGAATAATCCAAAATTCGCGGATTACCTCAATAGTATCTATCCTTCGGAGCTTGAAGTCAAAGAAACTACAGAGACAAATAATTCAGCATCCTATTTGGACATAATGTTGTCCTACTACACTGATGGTCACATGAACACCTCACTCTATGACAAACGCGACGACTTCAATTTCAGCATTACAAACTTTCCTTTTCTGAGCTGCAACATCTTTTCATTGCCTTCTTATGGCGTGTTCATATTTCAGTTGATACGCTATGCCAGAGCAAGTACTAGACATACGGATTTCGTTCTGAGAGTAAGGCTTTTTTCAGATAAGCTTCTCAGTCAGGGATATGTTTGTGACCGACTAACATCGCCACTGAGGAAGTTCTACGGTCGATATGGGGAACTCGACATACACTATAATGTCCCACTCTCCAGAATGGTGGATGATATTCTGGACCATCCAACCAAAGATTGTACTCTATGCCTTCAGAAATGGAAGTAACCGGACGTGACAGTTCTACCGAATTGAGGCGACGGGTGTTTCATGCAAGCAGGAGATTCTTACTCTTCCTAGGCACCTGGATTCACTCCTATATCGGGAGTTCGCTTCTTTTCATATTGTGGAGGTTTTTGTTTGTTTGCTTTGGTTCCTGTTTTATCCTGATTTTGTATACCTTCGGTTTTCGATTTTGTGCTGTATACAGGGATATGGTCATTATCCATATTTGTCAATCGACAATCCTATTTTTGAAAGTGTGAAAATGAAATTTATCCACAAAAATGGCTCTAAACAAGACAAACGTTACAAACACAGAAACACAATATACGGTCGATATGGGGAACTCGTCATACACTATGATGTCCCACTCTCCAGACTGGTGGATGATATTCTGTCATAGACCATTTGAACCATCCAACCAAAGATTGTACTCTATGTCCTCCGAAATGGAAGTAACAGGATGTGACAGTTCTACCGAATTGAAGCGGCGGGTGTTGCATGCAAGCAGGAGACGCTTACTCTTCCTGGGCACCTGGTCTCACTCCCATATCGGAAGTTCGCTTCTTTTCATATTGTGGAGGCTTTTGTTTGTTTGCTTTGGTTCCCGTTTTATCCTGATTTTGTATGCCTTCAGTTTTCGATTTTGTGCTGTATACAGGGATATGGTCATTATCCATATTTGTCATTCTAAATAAATATCGAAATTGTTCAAAGAGAGATTCATGCAAGTGTTTATGACAAAAAGATAATTTTAGATTCAACGCGATGGCTTGACTGTGATGTTCCCAGATTAGCGTCATACGGTATCTACATTTCGCAACTCATCCGTTATGCTAGAGCATGTACTGATGTTTTGGATTTCCAACGTAGAAATTTACAAATTACCAACTTAAGAAAGTTTTAGGTCAAGGTTTTCGCTTTCACAAACTAGTAAAGACTTTCTGGAAATTTTACACAAAATTTATCGTGAACTTCTTTTGAAAATCGGAACCATACAAGTAACAGAGTATTACTTTGGGTATTTCATAACCTGCATTTTATGGTGACATAATTAACAAAGAAAGAAGGATCAAAGGTAGACAGAATTACCATCGAAATTGTGTTAGAATCATCAAACGCCTTTTATACCGTGGATTTGATCATTCTGTCATCAGTTGGACACTTGGCTTGGTACTGGACAATCTACAGCCTTGTACCAGCGCATTTTTAAGCATTGCACTCTGACTTATTGTGACGACAGGAATCCATGACGGGATATGTCCAAACCCATTTGGAGAAGACAATGCTTAGACCACCATTCCTCTCTGAATCTCAGTCGGACTCACTAGCTCACTTCAGTCGGCAGAGCACGGACTGTATTTCGTATGTCATCTGTTTTGATGTAAATTTACATATCCATGTGTGTGTTTCTTGGGCCACTGCGTCACGCTGTCTGTAAGTATGTTCATATTTAATATTTAATATTTTCCCTGATATGGTCGCCATAGCACTTTCTACATAGACATAACCTAGACAGTGCATGTATTTTATATATTGTTTTCATTTTCGTGCATGAACATTGACGGCTGGTGCGGCAAGCCAACTGGGTATATTTACTCCTCACGGTACCTGTTCTCTAGCTTGCTCAATTTGGTGCTCTATTGTGAGTGCTGTTGAGATTATCGTTAGTATCTTCTTTAACTCATTTATCTTACAGTGAGGAGATTATTTTGGAGTTTTGCTGTAGGTGCTGCAACCGTGTGTTGTTAAGGTCCCCTCCTTTCTTTTGGACTAAGAAACTTACAATCGAATTAAAATCTGCAGGCAAAACTAACTGAGTCTAGAAATCTGATTCAATAACAAAGCAGCAATCTTGAAAAAAGGAAGTTAGTTTTTGAAATATGATCTTATATATCACTAATTAAAGATAATTAAATGCTATCAAGTGATAAACAGTTTGAAAAGCGGCTGAAGGTTTTGAAATATGATTGTATATATCACTAATTAAAGATAATAAATTGTTGTCAAGTGATAGACGGTTTGAAAAGCAGCTGACTATTGTCAGATGGTAGAATACAGATTGAATGTCCTCTTATTAGATTACAATTGCTGAAATACACAATTTATCCTCCATCTTATATATTGAATAAAAGGAGAAGAGATCCATGATAACTCCATCTTACTGTCTGAGCAGCTCACTTCGAAAATCAGAATTTTTTTCTATAAAGTCGGCAAATTTTCCGATTGACATTTTCCTATTGACATTTGAACCATCGAATCAAAAATGGTACTCTATGTCTTCCGAAATGGAAGTAACCGGATGTGACAGTTCTACCGAATTGAAGCGGCGGGTGTTGCATGCAAGCACTTTCTATATAGACATAGCGTCAGACAGTGCGTGAAGTTTATAAATTGTTTTCATTTTCGTGCTTCAACATCGACTGCGGGTGCGGCTAGCCAACAGGGGATGCTTACTCCTCCCGGGCACCTGGTCCCGCCTCTAGCTTGCTAGGGGTCCGTCGATGCTTAATTTGTGCTCTATTGTGAGTGCTGTAGAGATTATCGTCAGGATCTTCTTTAACTCATTTGCATGCAAGCAGGAGATGCTTACTCTTCCTGGGCACCTGGTCTCACTCCCATATCGGGAGTTCGCTTCTTTTTATGTGGTGGAGGTTTTTGTTTGTATGCTTTGGTTTCCGTTTTATCGTGATTTTGTATGCCTTCGGTTTCTGATTTTCTGAATTATCTATTTTGTGCTGTATACAGGGATATGGTCATTTTCCATATTTGTCATACATGCAGGAGATGAATATCGACTCTAGTAACTTACAGTGTAAGTTATATGTTTGTGCATCCAATGATACGATCGTAGTGATAGAAATTATTTTAGACTGGGACTTTTCTATGTTTATTTTAGCTTGACCTCACTTAGTCTTAGCAATGAGTCTACGGAGAACGTCAACGACACCACGCTAAATAAATATAGAAAAAGAACCATCTAAATTTAGATCGGTAGTACAGACATGCATATAGCATACAACGTTTGATACGATAGTCCGATATCTATTCCGCATTAATCAGAAAACTTTACGACAAAGAGACAAATCTGTACTTTTCCAATCTCCCACGAGAGCTGGTCGGACAGTAAGTCTGAATTTCTATGATTTACTATCCACTGTCATGCTATAAGAAGACTAACAGCAAATTGATATTTTAACAGCAAGCTTAATATTTTATGTCTCAAGTATATATAATCCAATTTCCTACTTGATTCTTATATTTCTTCCTCATCTATCCTCAAGATTGAAAGAGATCTGACTCTTAACTGAGCAACTATTTACTCATTCTTATCATATAGACATGTCAGCTAATTTACATTACACCATTAAGTGTATAAGACGATGGATTTTATCCTTTAAAGAGGCTATTATATTATGTTTCAGCATGTTGGATAACTTTTGATTGAAATCTACAAGATGTTGGTCATGTTCAGCATTTCGCTCTTTATCATGTTTATGTATTCACTATCATTATGCTCATGGTATTCCTCTATTTCGCCCACGATTGAGCACCACTTATTGAAATGTGCATATATTGCACTGAATGTTTACAATTAAACATGTTTTTGTTTGTGGAAGATGGCCGTCCTAAGTCGGCACCGCCTGCCCATTGGTATCGTTGGTGTATGTGTAGTCCTTTGTGCTTGATGTTTCTGTGTTGTGCGTTGACGTTCCTTGTCCCTTATGCGTTTCTTTCTGTGCTTGTATGCTTTGTGTTTTTGCATTGGTTGTTTTGGGGTTTTGCTGTGGGTGCTGCATACTGGTGTTGTTGGAGATCCCCTTCTTTGTTTGTATGCCTTCGGTTTATGGTTTTCTGGACGGTCGGTTTTGTGTTGTGTGTTGGGATGTGATCGTCGTCCTTAGAACTTATATATACATGTATTTCAATATTGATAATTATTGCAGATCTATATAGGATCTCAAATGAATTTTCATTTCATACGATGTATTATGAAACGAGTTGTGTGTTTTATATCCCCGAGCCTTGGCGAGGGGATATAAAACGCACAACGAGTTTCATAATACATCGTATGAAATGAAAATTCATTTGAGATTCTTTTTATCACATGATATTGCCTAAAAATGTGTATTTCTAACGTGAAATCAACGTTTCCGAGAAGTATAGAGGCGAACCACGCCGTGATTTAGAAGTCGTCTGCTACGCCATCAGAAGTAGTGTCCCCATCGTATTCGATATTCTGTGCGTAAGAGAAAAGTATTTCAAATTTGAAGTATTTAGTATTTATTTAACAACAACAATTTTAATCATTGATATTGACTCTGGGTCTGAATTTAACAGTTGACCGATATTTGAAAGGTCACATTTGTCAAGGTTTATGTGATTAGGTTCCAACCTTGACCAATCGCATTAAAGCAGAGCGATATGTAACGTGTTATCATATCATATATATATGAAATGGCTTTATGAAACTGCATAACGGGTGTATCATGTTATAAATCGTTGTATTGCATGGCCGTCATCATCACCAAACAAGAGATACTTACCTTTTACGTACAACAAAATGTACACCGCCACTATCACCGAATTTGACAAGTTTCCAACAAGCTGTTGTGACGGGTGTTGCATGCAATCAGGATACTCTGACTTTCTCTGGGCACCTGGTCTCACTTCGGAATGTTATTCAATTCGAGGTTCGCAAACGTTTCATGGGAATTCTCATTATTTTGCCTTGCCTTCTCGACTTTGGGTCTGAATAATTGATAGGTACTTCTTTGATGTTTATTGATATTGATTTGAATATTTCTGTACAGCCTTCTGTTCTAGGCAAAGGACATGCTAATCCTGACAAAAAGAACTGATTGAATGTTAAACGTCTTTAAATTCAATAGCATCATTTAAGAACAGATAAATTTGCAGGATTGGCCAGACATGCACGTTTCGGGTACTTAACCCTCGTCAATGATCCTCAATCTAAACAATGTATTTTGACTAAAGAGTGAGAAAATGTCAAAATTCTCGCATTATTTGTGAAATGTATAAAGTAAATGTATATAAATGTATGCATTGTGTAGGAATTATCATATTACATAGAAGAAATATGTAAATTAGATATAATCATAAAATGTCAACAATATGTGATCTCTATGGTTAGTCTCATTTGATGTAAAATTGTCAATATTGAAATATATGTTCTATAGTACCAATTATATTGTACTAGACACGTGTTTCGGGTATTGAATACTCGTCAGTAGCACTTAATGTCAAACATGTTGATTTACATATTAACAAAGTAGACTTGAATTTTAGACACTTTAAGACGCAAGATCACAACATTTGACGTTATTTCTTCCTGTGACGTCGAAACAATCGCGTCAAAAGTTGTGATGTCGGATCTATGAGTGTCTAAAATCCAACTCTAGCAGTAATTTGAAAAGTTTTCATGGAGCTGTTGCGATGGGTGTTTCATTTAAACAGGAGACGCTGACTCTCCCCGGCACCTGGTCTCCTTTCAGAATTTTGTTCATTCCAAGGTTCGCAACTTCTAATGAATTTGTCTTACCTTCTCGACTTTGAGACTGAATGATTGATAGGCACTTCACCGATGTTTATCATTAGATATGTGTCATAAGAAATTATATGTAAATTGATATATCAAAAGCAGACACAAAAATAAAATAAAATTATATTAGTTCTTAATTGACCTTCTGATGTCTACAAGGTAGGAAAAACTGTTTCAATTTCATGTTTAGGAAAACGTATAATTCTCAACCTATCATAAAGACTTTGAATTTCTATAAATTCAGTTTAAATGAACAGTTTTTTCTTGAAATGATAGATAAAGTATATCATTTTTCATTTGGCGACAATTTTTGACATACAAATAGAGAAAATTGAAACCCATACACTCTCAAACCCGAATAAAATCATATACGCACGATTTCGTCATTCTTATAAAACGACAATTAGGTTAAGCGGCATTACGTTTTGCGCAAGGCTTATTAAGAAGCGTAAAAAATTAATGACCAAAGTTTTTGAGGGATATAAAGTGAAAAGGTGTAAAAGAAGATCCTGACGATAATCTCAGCAGCACTCACAATAGAGCACAAAATTGAGCTTCGACGGTGCCCCAGAGGAGTAAGCATCTCCTGTTTGGCTAGCCGTCGATGTTCCCGCACGGAAAAGAAAACAATATCTTAAATACATGTACTGTCTGACGTTATGTCTATATAGAAAGTGCTATGGCGATCATGTCAGGAAAAAAATATTCAAAACATTTACTATCAAAGCTTTGCCATAATAAAGAAAGTGTCAACATGCAGAAGACGATCCGTAAAATCCAAATTTTTCGGATTACCTTAGCATAATCTATACATGTTCATTTGAGCTAGAAGTGAACAAAGAGAAACAACTAAAAGCATGAACTCTATTTCACATTTAAGGTCTGAGACTCATGTTATTTCTTTGGGATGATGTCATCCAAGTATTACAAAACATAACAAAATTGACGTCAAAATTACAAGTTGTCCATTCCCGAGTAGTAAAATTCCATCGTCCCTTGACTTTGGTGTATTTGTATCGCAGTAGGTAAGCTTACTTTGGTTCTTTAAAGAATGCTTTAGATTTTTCTTTTATTTCTAACCTACAATCGTATGGCAATAGATTGTTATCTTTTTAATTTTGATATATATGTGAACTGAAGATTTAGCGAATGTAATCCATGTAACCATATCGTCTGCTCTGAATTGATTGAATGGCCGTTCACCGTTTTCATGGATGCCCCTCATTTTCTGAATTGTCCTACACGTTTGAGAAAAAAGTATTTTGTTTGTCTTGTTTCTGAGACTTTGTGTTACTTTTCACTGTCTCTTACTTTTATTTTTGTTCGTTTGGTCGGTGAAGGCCTTTTGTTTGTTGCGGATTTTATAGGTCGAGAGCAATACAATCCGTGGTTACATTTTGATATTTAATGTTTAATATTCACAGCAAAACACCTGACGCAAAAACACGTACAGAGTAAACAAGCACAGCAAGAGATGTACGACATAGAAAAATGGACCACAAAAGGCTACACGTAAACCGACGAGATCAATGTGCAATCGGTGCCGACTTAAGTCGGCCATCTGAAAACTTCTATATTTTTCTAGTTTAACGTATCATGAATCTTCTGTGTCTCTTTTCTCGTCCCCGGCATGTGCATTCAGCATTCGGCATTGTTGGAAATATTCTGCTTGTTTTGATGAAATGTTGCCACGAGGTGAGCTATGTCACCCCTACTATATTTTAATGAATCCTTTTATAATAATTGATAAAGATAACTAAATTAATGAAAAAATCGAAGTCTAGACACAATCTATTTAAAGCAGTTATACAACTTAATACTAGTAATTATAAAATTCTCTTTACGTACTCGTTATTTCAGATGCGTCATACGGTGTCTAGCATCGTACTAATGACCAGTTTGAGCAAATTTCACTGAAGAAAAAATGAAATAACAAATACCAAGTTTGCTAGAATAAAGACGGAGGATGTCTTTAATTAGTAATTAGTCAACGATATACTGTACACATCGGATCACACACACACACAGGTTGTTCACAACAAATAATTGACCCTACGCAGTACAATCACACCAGCAATGGGTTTTATGCAATCTAATAATGGTAATTCATTTTTACTTGAGCATCTCGTCCCGCCGATCCCGACACACAGTTGTTTCATTACAATCATTTCAGAACAGATAAATTTGCAGCATTGACCAGATATGCACGTTTCGTTTACTTAACCCTCGTCGGTGATCATCAATCCAAACAATGGAACATTGCCAAAGATTATGAAATGCATGTCAAAAAATAATGAAAGATGTAACAGGACGAGTGGGATATGTTGCTACAGGACTCATTTTTCAGAATACTTTTGAAGAAACAATCAACCGAAGTTAGTCAGACTTGTGCCCTCGGGAACTCCTTGTCCACTAGCAGTGACACTCACCAAGTAGTACAAATGTTTCACGTCTACAAGCTCATAGCAACATTTAGGAATGGATAATTTGCTGCATGGACCTGACATGCATGTTTCGGGTACTTAACCCTCGTCAGTAATCTTAAATCCAAACAATGAAATATGGTTAAAGACTATGAGAAGAACGAAAAATATAATAGCTAGATAACACTACATTCGCCAGTGGAGGATTTTCTTTTCAATGATTAATGTTTTGTGAAAACGAGAAAGACTGCAAAATGAAAGAGCTGTCTAGTCAAGGTTTTGAAATGGACTATTAAAATGAAAGCCGATATACTTACAGAGGAGCAAGAGGAAGAGATGAGGTCCAAAGGCAAATGAGTCTTAGGAGTCTTAGGAACCGACACTCCCCAAAAGATCTTTGATACGATACACTTTCCACTTCGCAAAGGACAGGAACGCCACAATTTACGAGTGGGTATTTTCTCACAAATTAAGGTTATGGTAGATGAAAAGGGTCAAAAGTATTTGGAGAACCACGAGGATGTATTCAAAACCAACCGTGGGGCATTTAACATCGGAAATTGGACCCTAAAGTTACGAGGGCTTTTCAAAATATGGCCACTCGGAGAGGTATCTAGTTATTATCTATGAAAAGTACATAAGGCTAAGGTGAGTTCTATATTTAACTATCTTTTAGTTGCACTTTAAAGTGTCATGCATATACATTTGCATCTATTGTTATAGTTACTAATTTTGAGAAAGATAATATGTATACATAACAACGGGAAAAAAAATTAGTTTTGACGAATTCCTGGGTGGGGGTATTTAACCCCTAACGCCCCTCTAGATCTGCGCTTGTGAATAAACGTTCCCTTTTAAATGAATTTTATACGTCTGGATCTCAGTATATTTACCAGTTCTTGTAATAAAAATTCTTGTAATTTATTACGAATCCATTATGTTTCTTTCGAACATACATGAGCTTCATGTGGTTTGTAAAATTGATACATGTCTTGCATATTCGTAGAAAAAGTCTTGACATTTTTGCATTAAACATACAAATAGTAATGCATTTTAGATATTGTTTTCATTTTTTGTGCATGAATATCGACGGGGGATGCGGCTAGCAAACAGGGGATGCTTACTCCTACCGAGCACCTGATCCCACCTCTAGCTTGCTAGGGGTCCGTCGATGCTCAATTTTGTGCTCTATTGTGAGTGCTGTCGAGATTATCGTCAGGATCTTCTTTAACTCATTTGTGTCACACTTATGCCCTTTGCCGTGTGGAGCTCGTAAAAAAGTTCCCCGCGAGGGGTTTGACAGTAAGTGTTAAAGAAGATCCTGACGATAATCTCAACAGCACTCACAACAGAGCACAAAATTAAGCATTGACGGACTAAGAATTACTTTGACATAGCAAACGATGCACAACTCGATACCCTTTCCGAATGGATAAAATCCAGAGGGTTACTTTTATCCAGATTTACCGATTACAAACAACTGTGAACACCAGATTCGAGTCTATCTTTAAATACCCTGATGTTATCACTGAGCTTACCTACCGCCAAGAATATTATGTCATCACACCAGCAGATATAGCCTCAAATACAGTTACTGTAACTGTAATTACATACTTTCTTGCATAAAGTACTATTTCGACAGTCTTGTTAAAGACACCTTACAATTCTCGATATATTGCTAATTCTAGCAACTGCTCAACAACAATTTTGTCTAGAAATCTGACGTCAGCACTCACGGCTATTAAGGAACACGTGGCAAAATACTGTGAAACTCTCATGAACAGGAATGGCGTAAACTTCTTTTGGTCTATTAAAAATTCAGGGGATGTGATTAATAAAATGAAATCAAGAAATTTTGAAGCAAATACGATATCTTCATACGACATTTCTAATATGTACACCACGCTTCCTCACGACAAAATAAATGATCGACTGTCCAAACTCATTAAATGGTGTTTTGATCGAGAGGGGAAAACTTACATTTGTACTTCTGAATCGAAGGGTTTCTTTTCCGCCACAGATTACAAATCATACAAATAATGGACATGTGGTGACCTGTGTATTGCCTTGTCCTTCCTTTTGGACAATATTTATGTAAAATTTGGTGAGAAACTCTACAAGCAGGTTGTAGGGATTCCAATGGGTTCTAATTGTGCGCCTCTTGTTGCAGATTTATTTTTATACACGTATGAAAAGGAATTTATCCAAAATCTTCAAAAACAAAGAAAAAATGATGATGTGAAATGTTTCATTGGTACTTCTAGGTACCTGGATGATATTATTACTATCGACAATCCTGTTTTTGAGAAATATAAAAATGTTATTTATCCACAAGAATTGATTTTAAACAAGGCAAACGTTTCAAACACAGAAACACCATTTTTGGACCTAAATATCAAAATTGTTAATGGAGAGATCCATACAAGTGTGTATGACAAAAGAGATGATTTTGGATTTAACATAGTAAATTTCCCCTGGCTTGACGGTGAGGTTCCTAGATTACCGTCCTATGGTATCTATATTCACAGCTCATCCGGTATGCAAGAGCATGTACTGATGTTTTGGATTTTCATAGTAGAAATTTACAAATTACCAAGAATTTTTTAGGACAAGGTTTTCGCTTTCACAAACTAGTAAAGACTTTCTGGAAATCCTACAAAAATTATTGTCAACTTCTTCTGAAATTCGGACCAATACAGGCAACAGAGTATATTACTTTGGGTATTTCACAACCTGCATTTTATGGTGACATTATTAACAAGATAAGAAGGATTAAAGATAGACAACATCACTATCGAAAATGCGTCAGAATCATCAAACGCCTTTTATACCGTGGGTATGATCCTAATGTCACCAAACGGACACTGGGCTTGGCACTTTATCAATCTACAGTCTTGTACAAGCGCATTCTTAAAACTTGCACTCTGACTGACTGTGACGACGGGACTCCATGACGGGCCCTGTCCAAACCTCTTTAGAGAAGACAGGGCCCCGACCACCTGTCCTCTCTGAATGTAAACGTCTTCAAATTGAATGTCAGTCGGACTCCTCGGGTGATAGCATACATGAGCTCGCGGCGGCAGAGCACGGATTGTATTACGTACGCCCTCTTTTTGTATCCATTTACATATTCATCTGTGTTGCTTGGGCCCCTGCGTTTTGCGGTCTTGTTTGTGTGTGGTAATCTGACAGTGAGGAGGTTGTTTTACACCACAATTGTACGTTCTTCGAGACCTCTGGGTAATCGGAAAAGTGGGAGGGTTATGTGCACGTAATCCAGGATAACCATACCTTCTGCTATTTCCGTGGCAGATGACCGTCCTAAGTCGGCACTGGTTGCCCATTGGTCTCGTTGGTTTATGTGTAGTCCTTTGTGTTTGATGTTTCTGTGTTGTGTGTTGACGTTCCTTGTCCCTTATGCGTCTCTTTGTGCTTGTCTGCTTTGTGTTTTTGCATTGGGTGTTTTGGGGTTTTCCTGTGGGTACTACAACCTGGTGTTGTTGGAGATCCCCTCCTTTGCTGCATATCCCACTAACACCCCAATGAACCTTTCTGCCTCTGAAATAATAGATAACCACGAATCAGCTCTGGCTTCCTTTGACTTCGACACAAACAATTTAGATTAAGATTTACCATACTTATACTGCATACGTAAAATGCATAAGAATCCGTACAAGCTACGTTTCACCGCTGCTCCCTCAAAATGTTCTACCAAATCTGTATCGATCCTACTCACCAACTTTTAATCTAAAATCAAATCTGGACTTCAAAAATATTTTTCGACAGTATATTCTCGTAGCGATATCGACTAGATGTGGATTTTAAAGAATTCGAGGGAACTTTAAGAATATCTGAAATTAATTTATCTGGTCTTAAATGATCCTTTTGAATTTGAAGACGTTTAACATCCACTCATTTTAGTAGAGTCCATTTGATCAAAGCCTTTGATTTTTCGACGCTATACACTACAATCCCACATTCTTAATTGAAAGATAGACTCGCAAAAATTATAAGTAATGCGTTTGCAAGAAAGAACGGCAATCGCAAATACCTGATCGACAACATTTTCAGGTGTTTGGAGGAAAGGTCTTCCAGCAAGTTGTCGGAATTCCAATGAGGACCAATTGTGCCCCACTACTTGCCGATATTTGTCTTTACTTACGAAGCTGAATTCATTCAATCTTTGGTCTCTGAAAGGAAAAGATACTAAACTTCTGACTTCAATTTCACTTACAGACACAAAGACGGTGTGTTGTCTATCAATAATCCAAAATTCGCGGATAACCTCAGCATAATCTATCCTTCTGAGTTTGAAGTCAAAGAAACTAAGAAACTAAAGAGACAAATAATTCAACATCCTATTTGGACATAATGTTGTCCTACGACACGGACGGTTACATGAACTCTCACTCTATGACAAACGTGACGACTTCAATTTCAGCATTACAATCTTTCCGTTTCTGTGTAGCAACATCCCCTCATCGCCTGCTTATGGCGTGTTCATATCTCAGTTGAAACGCTATGCCCGTGCAAGTACCAAATACACAGATTTTATTCTTAGAGCTAGGCGTCTTTCAGATAAGCTTCTTTGCAGACTAACATCGTCACCGAGGAACTCTACGGTCGATATGGGGAACTCGTCATACACTATGATGTCCCATTCGCCAGAATGGTGAATGATATTCTGTCATAGACCATTTGAGCCATCCAACCAAAGATTATACTCTATATCTTCCGAAATGAAACTAACCGGATGTGACATTTCCACCGAATTGGAGCGGCGGGTTTTCCTTGCAAGCAGGAGATGCTACTCTACCTTGGCACCTGCTCTCACTACCATATTGGGAGTTTTCTTTCTTTTTATGTGGTAGAGGTTTTTGTTTGTTTGCTTTGGTTCCTGTTTTATCCTGATTTTGAATGCCTTCAGTTTATGCTTTTCTGAATTATTGATTCGGTGCTGTATACAGGGATGTGGTCATTATCCATATTTGTCATGTATGGGTGACATTAATGTAATGAACTACTAGACCTCATCTTAATTTACAATTTACGTCTGGATTAATCAAGAGTATGAAATACGTCGACATACGTATCATTACAATGAATTACATATAATGATTATGTTAACTATTTAGTGATGATTTTCCATTTTTGCTCTGGAAGACTTTTTTGTGTGGCGCGTTGTTTTAACACAGCAGAAGCAGAGGCGGTTTTCACGTTGGAGGGGTCCTCTAAAATCCTCACGAAGCTTTTTCTATCTTTAAGGTATCCGTTGTACAATAGAGCCATTTTACATAGCGTTTTAATCATCTCCATTGTAAAGTATGGTAAATTTCGTGAAAAGTAATGACGCCCTGGGTTCAGATATAAGACTCCCAGGTCTTAACAATCAAAGGGGAAAAAGCTCTTGGACAACTTTGTTATTTTGTATTTGTTATAAATAGAGAAAATAAACAATTTTGATTCTTCATAAATTATTCCCCTTTGTTTTTCTGGCCCGACATTATTATATCTTAGCAGTGGGCATTATAACCTTTCAGAAAATATATACTTCATAGTAACTTACCAGGCATGGAAAAATGCCCCATCGTACATCGGATGCCTTTAATGATAGAACTGATCATTATTACTTAAATTAAATACTTAAAAAGCCACCTTGCTGAAAAGGAAAGTCATTCTGTACAACGGATTTCGTCCGAAATTCTGTATAAAAAAATGCCCCCACCCTCTTTGATCAAATCTGGATCATACAATCGTACAGTATATGAGCACTTGGTCATTTAAATGAGGCCATCAGGAGATAAGAGAATCAATTAACTTTTTAATAACGAGTATCTCAAAAACGTGATCTCTGATATCCCATAAACGAGAAAAAAAACACAACTAAACAGCTTATGAAACTTTACAAGTGTTATTTTGGTTATGATTCATTTTCACAAACCACATTCTTAAATCTTAAGAGATTAATTTTACATGGATGCCTATGAAAAAGCTTCTATTTAAAAGAAACCGTAAATGTCAGGATATCTATATATTGAATATTGGCAGAATAACAATATTGAGATATATTAAATTACCTCCTTATTCATTTTTTTCACGTCAGCGCAGTTTTATCACGATTTCTCTTTCAAAAGAAATCAGGCAACGAAAAGTCGTGCGGATTCAAATAAACTATATAAAAAAATGATTAATTGATAAAAAAAATTAAAAATGATACTCTATAGAACAACTATCACGCCATGGACTTATAGATAGAAATCTGGATAGATATATATGTCAATAGGGTAACTATTTGATTCTGATATATACGGTCCCGACCAGTCGAAAGTTTAAGGCCGAGATGACGAAATTTCGAAAGCTTAATGCGAAAGTTTCGTTAACTATTCGTCAGTTTTTTTTATAGCTACTGAGATGACGAAATTTTGAAAGCTCTAAAAAGCTTTCGAAAAATAGCGGACGAAAATTTCGTTAACTAATCTTTGTTCAAGAAAATTTTGAAAGCTATGAGCTTTCAAATTTTCGTCATCTCGGAGCGTTCAAAATATTTGAGAGCAATCGCAGACGACATTTTGAAAGCAATCGCTGACGAAAATTTTGAAAGCTATCGCTGATGAAAATTTTGAAAGCTATCGCTGACGAAAACTGTGAAAGCAATCGCTGACGAAAATTTTGAAAGTTTTTTGAACGCTCGGGCGCCATATTGTTTTTGCAATGGCTGCGGCACGCTTTGGGCGAATTCCTCTGCACAGTTTGGAGGATGAAAGAAGCCGTCTTATTATTGGCGTGGCAATTTAAAAATTCGCCGATCATTGTGAAATATCTGTCTATTCAACGCATTTGAAATTTTCTGTTGCAAAATTTCTTGAAATTTCTAAAACGTGGGTCCTGTGGCATCATATCCCACCCATTCTGCTACGTCTTTTGGTACATTTTTGGAAATCATAATTGTCATACTTTTTTGGCCATATTACATTTTTTAGACTGAGGATCACTGACGAGGGTTTAGTACCCGAAACGTGCATGTCTGGTCCATGCTGTAAATTTATCAGGTTTTAAATGATGCTATTGAATTTAAAGACGTTTAACATTTGAACTACTTGGTGAGTGTCACTGCTGGTGGACCAAGAGTCCCCGAGGGCACATGTAGCCAAGTTCGATCAACTTCGGTTGATCGTCTGTCTATTCAACGCATTTGAAATTTTCTGTTGCAAAATTTCTTGAAATTTCTAAAACGTGGGTCCTGTGGCATCATATCCCACCCATTCTGCTACGTCTTTTGGTACATTTTTGGAAATCATAATTGTCATACTTTTTTGGCCATATTACATTTTTTAGACTGAGGATCACTGACGAGGGTTTAGTACCCGAAACGTGCATGTCTGGTCCATGCTGTAAATTTATCAGGTTTTAAATGATGCTATTGAATTTAAAGACGTTTAACATTTGAACTACTTCGTGAGTGTCACTGCTGGTGGACCAAGAGTCCCCGAGGGCACATGTAGCCAAGTTCGATCAACTTCGGTTGATCGTCTGTCTATTCAACGCATTTGAAATTTTCTGTTGCAAAATTTCTTGAAATTTCTAAAACGTGGGTCCTGTGGCATCATATCCCACCCATTCTGCTACGTCTTTTGGTACATTTTTGGAAATCATAATTGTCATACTTTTTTGGCCATATTACATTTTTTAGACTGAGGATCACTGACGAGGGTTTAGTACCCGAAACGTGCATGTCTGGTCCATGCTGTAAATTTATCAGGTTTTAAATGATGCTATTGAATTTAAAGACGTTTAACATTTCAAAGCCTCCGACAGTCACAAACAAACCAGGGTTTCACTGGATATATCAAGGATTTTGTGATTAAAATTTAGTTCGATTCTTGAAACACGGAATCTTTAAATAAACTTATAGAATTAAACATGATACAATATTTCATTTAATCGAAGAATATATAGTTTTTATGATTTAATCTGAATAAACATCATTATTAATACTATTTATCAAGCAAATTCTGACGATGATTGCTTTGATTTCGGCCATTTTGGTTTTCTCGACACAAAATAGCTTATGAGGAAAGCTTTCAAAAATTTTGAAAGCTAGAGTTAACGACATTTTGTCAGCAATTAGCTTTCAAAAATTTTGAAAGCTATAGTTAACGAAATTTTCGTCAGCAATTAGCTTTCAAAAATTTTGAAAATCTTAGGCGTTTGTAAGAGACATGTCTAAAATATATATCAGAATCAAATGGGTACCCTATTGACATATATACCTAGGTAGATTTCTATTATAAGTACCTGACGTGATAGTTGTTCTATAGAGTATCAATTCTAATTCTTTATCAATTTATCAATTATTTTAGTTTATTTGAATACGCACGACTCTTCGTTGCCTGATTTCTTTTGAAAGAGCAATTATGATAAAACTGCGCTATAGTGAAAACAAAAAGAATAACAAGAAAATTTGATATATCTCAGTATTGTTATTCTGCCAATATTCAATATATACATAACACGAAATAGAGGATTTTTTTAAATAAAAGCTTTTTTATTCCACTGTTTCATAGACATCCATATAAAATTAATATGTTTGATTTTTCCTCTTGAAATTTTAGAATGTGGTTTATGAAAATGAATCATGACAATTATAGCAGTTGTAAAGTTTCATAAGCTGCTTAATTGCGATTTTTCCTCGTTTATTGGAGATCAGAGATCACGTTTTTGAGACACTCGTAATGAAAAAAAAAAAGCATTGATCCTCCTTTCTCCTGAAGGCCTCATTTAAATGACCAAGTGCTCATGTACTGTACGATTGTATGCGCAGATCTAAATCTGATCAAAGTGGAGGAGCATATTTTGTTTAAGATTTATACAGAATTTCGGACGAAATAAGTTGTACGGAATGACTTTCCTTTTGGAGAAGGTGACGTTCTCATAGAGTTTTTAATTTAAATGATAATGATCGGTTCTCTCATTTCATGCATCCGATGTACCATAGGGCATTTTCCCACTATAAAGTATATATTTTCTGAAAGGTTATAATGCCTACTGCTAATTATTTCGGGGCCAGAAAAACAAAGGGGATATTTGATGAAGAATCAAAATTATTTATTTTTTCTTAATATAACATATACAAAATAATAAAGTTGTCTAAGAGTCTCCCCCTTTGATTGTTAAGACCTTGGAGCCTTATATCTGTACCCAGGGCTTCATTACCTTTCACGAAATTTACCATACATTTCAATGGAGATGACTAAAACGTTATGTAAAATGACTCTTTTGTACAACGGATTCAATAAAGATAGAAAAAGATTCGTGAGGATTTTAGAGGCCCCCTCCAACGATAAAAACCAACTCGACACACAAAAAAGTCTTCAAGAGCAAAAATGGAAATTCATCACTAAATAGTTAACATAATCATTATATGTTATTCATTATAATGATACGAATATCGACGTATTTCATACTATTGATTAATCCAGACGTAAATTGTAAATTAAGATGAGGTCTAGTAGATTTGATAGTACCTTCATTACATTAATGTACCCTATACATGACAAATATGGATAATGACCATATGCATATCCATGTAAACAGCACAAAATCGAGTATCAAAATTATGAAATATTATAAAAATCAGAATGAAATAATAGAAATACATTTAAAATTTTAATATTTAAATTTTGCGGGCCTATTTAGCGTTTAGACATTTTTTTTTACATTTATTTAAATACTACATTGTAGTACTAGATCAAAATAAAGATGCAGTTCAGATGAATCCAAAAGAAAGGAGGAGATCACCAACAACACTCGGTTGCAGCACCCACAGCAAATCATAAAAACACCTAAAGTGAAACACACAAAGTATCAATTATGGTTAATTTTTATGGACTTTTAATTCAGGTTTTATGTATGACGTTGGTCGATTGTCTCTTCAACGCATTAGAAAATTTCTGTTGTCAAAATTTCTTGAAATTTCGAAAACATTGGTCCTGTATCATCATATCCCTACCATCCTGATACGTCTTTCGGCACATTTTTGGACATGGTTTTACACTCTTTGACCATATTGCGCTGATTAGATTGATGATCACTGTCGAGCGAAACATGCATGTCTGGTCCATGCTGTAAATTTATCTGCTTTAAAATGATGCTATTGAATTTGAAGACGTTTAACATTTCATTCACAGCAATACTATCAAAATGTTTCCCAGGGACATTTGGTCTGTTATAATGTACTTTGTGTACATTATTATGTAATTATTCAAGTTCTTGTTTATTTGTTAATTTCGTCAGACAAGGTAAATATCAAAACATGAATATGAAATGAATTGAAATTTAAAATGTATTTCTATTATTTCATTCTGATTTTTATAATATTTCATGATTTTGTATGAATTTATGACCTCCTTTGAAGTTATCATTTGCGCAAAATATTAAAGAGAACTCACATATATTTCACATTTGTGGTCTGTAAATAAGCAGACATAAATCTAGAAAATTTGTAACTTTTTTTATTTTCTGCAATTCAAAGGAGCAGTAAGTCTACCCTGAAAAAGGTAGACATGGGAAATTTGAAGAAATTTTCAGTAGAAATATCAACTAACTTTATGTATATCTGAAAAAGAAGGGAGGAGATCTCCAACAAAACCCCGTTGCAGCATCAATAGTAAAACACCAAAACACCCGATGCAAAAACAGAAAAGACAAGTACAGCACGAGACGGAAAAGAGACACACGACATGTAAACATCAAACACAAAAGACTACACATAAACCGACGAGACCAATGGGTAACCGGTGCCGACTTTGGACGGCCATCTGTCACGCAAGTAGCAAATGGTGTGGTTATCCTGGATTATCCTGAATCTAATATGAATATGCAATCAATAACAACACTGATATTTTGTTTAAAATGTGTGTTTTTATATAGAAATTAATGAAAAACGGAAAAGTTTTCTACAACATTGTTCCAACCCGAGTTACAGAATGCCACTTTTACAAAAGGTGTATATCAATTTTCTGACAAAACGGGCTTTTATTACTCGGAATGGACCAATGTCCAAGAGACGAAAAATGAAAAAAAGGGGGGTATGGGCTATTGTTTTTAAGAATCTGACTTAAAAGAGGTTAAATAGATAAAAGTTCCTGTTATACAAAGGAACAATCGATTCGGAGTGGATTTCGATGAAATATACAACATACACAAATGAAGTAAACGATATAAAGATGTCTATTTCTATATACACATCGTGTATTTCGCGCCTGAAAGCTTACAATATGGCTGTTTAGTACAAAATGAAACGGTTTTCAGTTACAGTTCTTTACCGAATACATTGACATACTAGTTTCGAAGTTTATTTTTTTCTTTTTCACTTTAAAAATAAGAGGGGGTCAAAACTTAAAGCACTTACAATTTATGCAAAAATTGCATTTTTTATAGTTTTGTTCACTATTTGACGTTATCAGACATTGTTACTCCCTACCTATTCAAGCCGTAATTATCAAATCATTCATAAATTGTTTAAAATAGAATACTCATGAGAAATCTCTAATACATTATATTTTTATCCTGAGCAACCCTTCCCTTCAAAGGAATGACAACGACGATAAATAATCGAATGATGACTAAAGGAAGCCCTTATTCTTACAGCTTCTTTCAACGTTTTAAAAATTATTAATGAAATTACACGTATAACTCCATATGGTGATGGTTCTATCATTAACAATGTTCTCACATGGATTTACTCGAATGTAACCGTAAGAAAAAGTGATAAAACGTGCGACTTTTTTTTCCTAAGACGACATAGATAATCCATTGGTATCGTTTGTTTATGTGTAGTCTTTTGTGTTTAGTACTTTGATGTCTTTGATCTTTTTAGTGTTCCTTGACCCTTTTGCGTCTCTTGTTGTCTCCTTCTGCTTATAACGGGCACTCTGACTGACTGTGACGTCGGGAATCCATGACGGGCCCAGTCCAAATCTTTTAAGAGAAGACAGGACCCAGACCACCTGTCCTCTCTGAATGTCATGCCGACTCCTTGGTTGATCACATCCTTGAGCTCGCTTCAACCGGCAGAGCAAGAACTGTATTTTTGTATGCCTTCTGCTTTTTTCTATCATTGATATATCCATCTTTGTATTTTGGGTCCCTGCGTCATGGTGTCTGTTTGTATGTATATTTTACAGTGAGATGGTTATTTTACACCACAATCGTGCCTTTTCCGAGACCTCTGGGTGTCGCGTCGCCTCTTGGGTCCTTACGTCTCAATTATTGCAAGAAATGAGAGAGAGCGAGTTTCACCGTTTAAGGGGTAACGAGTGGCTGGTAAGCGAGCTAACTCGCACAGTCAATTACTTCGTTTCAATCCGTGTTTAACTGTTTTCCCGTTAAAGTCAGAGTCAAATTTTACAAATTATCGGAACTCTTTAACAAAGAGATACATGAAAAGTTTGCGTTTTGACTCGCACCAAAACGTTTTCGCACTGGAAATATTCGCAGTTGACAAGCCTTTACTACATATATTTGATATTTCAACACGGGAATGCACGCACAACTTTCAAAACATTGAGGATAAGATCCAAATTACTTGATCGCTAAATAATGGGAATGTTCACTCAAAATTTTACGGTTAAACGAAAAGATTAGGGCATATATTTTTTGATTTAGCATAGTTTTTATCAGGTCTGGTGCTCTGGATCAGTGGAAATCGTCAGTACTTATTCTTTGTCCCGATTATTTCCTCAAAATTGTATAATTCCCCTTACCTTAAATTTAATTTTATTTGGCTGATTTTCCTCGTCTTAACGTATAAATTTTATAACAACAATAGGTTAGAGAACACCCCCCCTCCTCATTTTCTTGGACCCCCCCTCCCCGCCTTGGAAAAAAAATAATTTCGTTCATTTAGAAAGTCTAAATAATTCTTAAAAGGATCAGGTTTTTATTCAAAAATGAGAAGGAAATGAAATGTCGTGTGATTGCCTTTACTTCACAGGAATATATTATACAGGAAAGCAACTTTTGTATTTGAAACTTTGAAGCTGATCATATTTGCCGAGCTGTAACATAAAAGTATTGATGGATACCTCAGTGTTTCATGCTTTTTTCTACTTTTTATGTCCCAGTACATGAATATTACATAAGATGCGTCCCCCCAAAAATATTCTGCAACAGTAATTTTTCGAGATTTCTATTAGGTGTACAAATTTTGTGCATTGTCTCATAAGACTGTCATCATCTTCAATATCAGTTTCTGATGAAGTATTGATGGAAAGGTGTATCAAAATTACTGTCATATGCTTCAAAATCACTCATATTTTCAGTAAATAATAACAAATAACGGAAAAAAAATTATTCAGATTTTTATTTTTTTCTGTCATTTATACAAGCAGACACTCGTTACCCCTTAATATTAATACAGATCTATTGATCTCTCAGATTTATTTCAGATTTATTGATCTCTCAATAAATAACAAGAAACAGAAATAATACATGATAATTATAAATATGATCAAATGTAGTTTACAATTAAATGTACCAGTGTCGAGCCAGCAGGCTATGTATGTTCTGATTTAGTTAACTATATAAATAACCTGAATGTATCCTTATCGTATGAAGGTTAGTAATATTCCCTACGAAAGATTATAATGTGGATTTCCCTAAAATAAACTAAGTTTTTGTATAGTACGCCTTACGAAAGCATTCCGCTTTTTGCAACCCATACTAGAGCATTTCGCTTCTCGCAATATACAATGTAATAATTTATTTGTAATTTATAACTGTTTAATATCGGAAGTATTCACTTCTTGATCCTACACAAACATTACGCGTGTTGCAAGTCCCTAACGACTAATTATTATATGTAAAAGAGCAAAATAGTGGTGGGCAATCTACCCTTAGAGCACTCCCTAATCCCTACGAATATCCTAAATAATATTTCCCTAACGGTTACTTTAAAAGTACAAAAGTGATCCCTAGATACAAATAAGATATGACGTGAAGAACACCTTCTCAGATTGGCTCTCTGGTCTGACTGACTGTGACTCACGTCCGCTGCTATATTTATAGTCGTATGACGTTTAAAGATAGATTTCAAAACTTAGCGATTATTATTTTGTGACATTAAGATATTAAACGTTATAAATGACAAATATGGATAATGACCATATCCCTATGACCATATCCCCATTAAACATATTAATTGTACATCAATTCAATATTCAAACAAGTCATGTTTACAGTTCTTCACAGACTTTTATAATAAGAAAATGTTGACTGCCATGGCTACGGTCGTTAGACTGTTATGTTGAAGTGAAAATGAGGTTTCGCGGGATAAATGAATAGAAACTTGATTAACATGAAGAGGATAATTCAAAGGTAATTGATGCCTACAAGTGAACGATCATTTGGGAAAGAACCAACCAAATTAATGATAATGTTCCCAATATTCCTATGTTCACGTAGCAGAGAAAATTCGAACAACAGAGCACTATTACACACATTCAAAACACTGGGTAATCGGAAAAGTGTAAGAGGGGTGCGCACGTCTGCTACTTGGGTGGAAGATAGTCATCCCAAATCGGCATCGGTTGCCATTGGTCTCGTTGGTTTATGTGTGGTCTCTCGTGTTTGATGTTTCTATGTTGTGAGTTGGTCTCGTTGTTGTTGTTTTTTTTCGTCTTTTGTGATTGATGTTTCGATGATGTGAGTTGGTGTTATTGTCCCTTTTACGTCTCTTTCTGTAGGTGTCTGTTCTGAGTTTTTGCATTGGGTGTTTTGGGGTTTTGCTGTAGGTGCTGCAACCGAGTGTTGTTCGAGATCCCCTACATTCACAAAGGGGTGTTACGCTGTAGGTTCCGAAACCGAGTCCGAGAGCACATCCTTTCTTTCTATGTAAACGTCTTCAAATTGAATATGTTCGAGCAAAATATATCGGTCAAGCTTATAAAGTTGCTACATCTTTCAACTTTACTCATCAAATGAAACATATGATCCAAATGTACATCCGATGTTTGTGAATGTCAACGAGTTTGTGCCATAAGCCATTGTTGTCGACTGGAAAGGCGGTACATGAAATTGTTGAAAAAAAAAAGCAAGGATTACTTCATTTATGTTACTTGATCTACAAGAGATCTACTTGTTTTGCACGGTAATTCTTATTCTATATCTCATATATCAAAATTATTATCTACATGAACAAAATATGTAGGATGGACGTGTTTCCAAGTATAGAACCATTCGTCCGATGTTTGTTACGAAGATTATTCTGAACGACGAGTATATATTCTCTCCTTGATGGTTCATTTTCAAACCATTTCTACAATTTACGTAGTGTTCATTGTTAGTATTAATTATTACTGAATAAATCGATACATTTAATCTCCTAGATGTATTGATTTTATGAAAAAATAGTGCTTATCTGCAAAATATGTTTCAAGAAAATACTTTCCTGTACTCATTTCTATTTGAGGTGAAGAATTTACTCTCTTTTCCGACTCTTGCTTTGCTCGTCTTCTCTGAGTTGTTGCATAGGATATCTTTTACTGTTGGTACTGAAACCGGGTCTGGTTGGATATCCCCTCCCTTGCTTTACTTCAAAAAGGCGAGAATATATATAAGATATTCAGAGTAAGTTTTAAAGAATACTTAGATTATTATAAGCATTACAATGTCCATTACTTCATCGCTATTTTGAACATAGATTTTATTTGGATATGCTACTGAATCGACACTAAAGAAATTTGCAGCCGCACACTCTCTGTAAAGTAAATATACAACTTATATTCTAAAAAATGAACCAGAGGGCGCTAGTGGAATGAAGTTGGGTGGCATATGAAAAGCACTTTGACTGGAAGAGTTGGAACCCTCCTGTATTATTAATGTAAACACTTATTTCTTGTTGCAATGTGGAGCAATTAAAATCGTTCCCATGAGTTGATGTTTGTTTAGTGTATTAATTACTTCTTCGAGACCTCTGGGTAATCGGAAAAGTGGAAGGGTTGTGCACACGTAATCCAGGATAACCACACCTTCTGCTATTTCCGTGGCAGATGGCCGTCCTAAGTCGGCACCGGTTGCCCATTGGTCTCGTTGGTTTATGTGTAGTCCTTTGTGTTTGATGTTTCTGAGTTGTGCTGTTGACGTTCCTTGTCCCTTATGCGTCTCTTTCTGTGCTTATCTGCTTTGTGTTTTTGCATTGGGTGTTTTAGGGATTTGCTGTGGGTGCTGCAGTCTGGTGTTGTTAGAGATCCCCTCCTTTAGTTTTATCCAGCTCTGCTGTTTTAGAAGCTTTGTTTTGGACCCTTTATCAATTTGACATCATACATATTTTTGCTATTTCGGAAACTTGCCATATCATCGTAAAATATCGAAATTAAAGGAAGTTAACATCTAAGCACCATTCCTCCAATGCTATTTTGAGCATAGATTTTATTTGGATATGCTACTGAATCGACCCTACAGGAAAGTTAGAGTGGCACACTCTCTGTAAAGTAAAATGTATAAATTTCAATTCTTAAAAAAACCCAGAGGGCTAGTGAAATGAATTTGGGCGGCATATGAAGAGCACTTTGCCTGGAAGCATCTCTGATGAGAATTTGATATTCGAAACACTATACTCTATTCATGTGAGGCGCAGAAGAAGAGGAAGATTTAGCCAGCAATGAAATTGGTAAAAAACACGTTGGAGGGATCAAGCTTTTGCTTTACAAAACCCCATCAACAACAAACAAATGTAATAATTAAAATCAACAGAATTAAAGAGATCTTTTTTAAATATGTAAAGTGAACAGCAACAATAATTATACATAATAAACGTCTTCAAATTCAATAGCATCATTTTAGCATCGTACTTTGCAGCGAGATGTTATCAAATAAAGTTTCCCTATTAGAAAATTTGAGCGAATGAATTTTAGTTTTTAACCTGCTTTGTTCTAAGATTTATCCATTTCACAGATAACTGCACGCATTATCGAAAACGAAAGAGGTTATTGACATTCATTTATTGACCTGGAACGTCAAAATGTTTAAAAACGCTTCCGTTTACTTAGTTCTGCTAGTATTTATCTTATTCATATTTCCGTACCTCTAAATAGATTGATGGAACCAGATATGAAATTTTTAATAAAACATTTTTTAAGCTTTGACTTGAACTTTATTTTACAAAACTCATTTAACTGACACTAACAATAAACGAATTTTCATAGGAGAGTTTATAAAGGACGAATAACGCTTTGCCAGGGATATTTAGAATTACACATGTTACTTCCCATTTCTTGTCTATTTTTTCGACAAATTATTTGTAAACTTGTTTATTTTTATTCAATTTCCATGATAAATGAAAATAGTTGTGTAAGTATTTTTCCTTGTACCAGAATTTGAAACTTTCACTGAATGTTGGGAGCGAATAATCTCGACTCTGAGTATCTGATTTCTTTAGCTCACTTGAGCTATTGTCACAGCGCGTCGTCCGTCCGTCCGTCGTCTGTCAGGCGTAAACCAAGTAATTTTTTACAATATGGGAACGAAGTAAAACGGAATGTCTTGTTATTAAGTAAAAAGATTAGAATCTGATCTTGAAAAATATGTCAATTATAACAGCCTTTGAGAAATATTTCATAATTATAATGCTAAGGGAACAGGGCATCTTAATTGGACTTGTTGCAAATTAAAACAAAATCGTTGCTATGACAACCAAATATTTTTAATCAGGATGAACGGTAACATGTACTTTTCTATATTTTTTTTCCGAAGAACAGAGTTTGTCTTTGTCGTTCTCATTTTGGGGTGGGGTGCACAAAATGTACTTTTCCGGAACAGTTTTAGCGATTTCACTCTTTGAAAGCATTATCTATAAAGAAAAATACATATTTGATGATATTATGGTGAAAATGATTACATGAATAATTTCAATCTGGAATTATTATAAATATTTCATGTTTTATCCATCAAAAGTCATTGTTTTGCGACATATCTCGGTGTTGGTTTACATATGTATATTCAGAGGACCACTGGTCAATCAAATGAACGATGATATGCAATCTTAATTACAAATATAAATTATCAGATATCAATGTGAAATAAACAGAATATTATGTTTTTCCTTCTGACAAAGATTTCTTGGATTATTGAGCCACCTTAATAGCAAAACTCATAAAAATCGGAATAAGTTGTTTTCCCTACTTTCTGCAATTTTTTATTTAAAGAAATATTTGTTTTCCCCAAAAATTCTCATTCAGAAATAAAATTTTCAAGTATTGTTATTGACATTCATCATGTATCTGACATAATGTAACAAAGTGAAGTCATTTCAAATCTTATGTGACATTTATGCGAAAATAGAGTTATCTCCCTGTAATCGCACCCCTATCTTTAATTGCCAGGATTCGCAACGAAAACGGCATAAAAAGGCATACGAAGAAATAGATTGATCTTAAATTTCCGTCTATTTGGAAGGTTAAAAGAATATTCTATGTTAAAATCGTCAACAGACTATTGATTATCTAATCCTCATGTTAGTCAGATATATGCCATTCTGTTTTTACTTTGAAGGATGTAGATCAAATTGCTAATCCGATTAACACAATGATAAGCTAATGCCTGTAAAGTACATTGAACATAGATTTTGTATTTTATTTTTTCTTTGTCAAAATTGGGTAAGTATGCTAATTCAATAGGCTTGAAGGATATCATAATACAATTTATATTTACGACCGGATTTAAGACGATACGATAAAAAGATATTACTTTTCACGTTCATTCGTACATATTCTTAGACTTCTATGATAGGGGATTTCCTTGAATATTTTTCCAGGGATCCTTATCTCATATTTCAATTTAATTGATAAAGCTCGCTCTCTATAACAAAATCTTGTATTGGTAAAACAAACTGAAAAGCATGTTGAATTTTTTCTTTGCTTTTATGTCCCTTTTTATCCGAGTTTCTTTTTAATGTTGTCTCCGAGTATTTTCAATGCAATTTGCTAAAAGCATAATTGATGTCGCAATCATGCATGACAACACACGAAGGCGGTGCTATTAAATATGGCATCAGAATAAAAGAAAACTAATGCCAAAGAACACACGAATGTACAATTTATCAATATTTTATTGAATTTGAAGACGTTTAACATTAATTTCCATGCTATGTTTGGCGATAATACCTTCATCAACCTTTAACTTCTATTCAAGCCTTGTAATGAGAAGGGAGGGGATCTCCAACCAGACCCGGGTGCGATACCAGCAGCAAAACACCAAAACACCAGATGCGAAACCAAAGAGAAGACGAACACAGCAAGAGACGAAAAAGAGACATAATAATGTCGAAGGGTTCCAACTCTCTACCTTCTTAAAGAAAATTCCAAATCAATTTACATGCACCAGACACGTGTTTCGAATATTGAATTCTCATCAGTGATGCTTTCGGCAGCGCCACCATAAATAGTTTCGGTAGCGCCCTCTTTAATTTTTTGAAGTTAAATTTTTACATTTACATTACAGAAAGTGCGCGGCTCAAAATTTCCAGCATGGAAACATTAAACACAAAGGATTACACATAAATCAAAGAGACAAATGGGTAATCGGTACCGACTTAGGACGGCTATCTGCTACGCAAGAAGCAAATGGTATGGTTATCTAGATTAGATGCGCACAACCTTCCATCTTTTCCGGTTACCAAAAGGTAGGCTAATAAAAGAATTATTATCATTTAATATCATTAATATCATCTCCGTTAGTCTCCGTATGTAGTCTAAGAACTATGAAATTGTATGTATAAGATATGAACCCACTCCCTCCCTCCCTCCTCCTTTTTGACCGTTTAAAATTCCAAATAGTTCTAATTTCAGTTCACATGTCATTATAGCTAGTTTAAGCTAGTTTTACTTGCTGTTATTTCGGTTTCATAATATATATCACCTGACAACAGCTTTTTAACGGGTCATGAGGAATATCCGAGAAGTTATTATGTTTGTTACTGGCCGTCTACACAGATTTGTCGGGTTCATCAATCCTGTAGAAGGCGAGGCGGAGCCGAGCCTATGAACCCGACAAATATCTTTGGACAGTCAGTAATAAACATAATAACTGTTATTTTGTCGAGGACAAAAATCTTCGTTTTTTGTCGAGGACAAGAATCTTCGTTTTTTGTCGCAGAAAATTGGCGTTTCACGAATCTTTTTTCTCGCGAATTCATTTATACAGCAATTGCGGAATTGCTGATGGTCTGTAGAAATTTAGACGGTGTGCACGTGACGCGATTTACGCTCTCTGATTGGTTCGAAATAGGCAATGACAAAAAAGAATATCTTCACCCTCGCATCGATATCGCCTTAAAACATCGATGTGACGTCATCCTGTTGTTCTTGCATTCCAAAAGTTACCTGAGCCAGTCCGATATTAATTATACCCGTCCGAGATTTACCTTTAGTTGTCTGATATGTTGACAAATTGGACAGTCACGTGACTATTAAATTTCAATTAAATGAGTTAAAGAAGATCCTGACGATAATCTCAACAGCACTCACAATAGAGCACCAAATTGAGCATCGACGGACCCCTAGAAAGCTAGAGGTGGGACCAGGTGCCCGGGAGGAGTAAGCATCCCCTGTTGGCTAGCCGCACCCGCCGTCGATGTTCATGCACGAAAATCAAAAGAATATATAAATATGCACTGTCTGAGGCCACGTCTATATAGAAAGTGCTATAGCGACAATGTCAGGGAATAATATTCAAAACACTTACTGTCAAACCCCTCACGGGGAACTTTTTTACGAGCTCCACACGGCAAAGGGCATAAGTGTGACACAAATGAGTTAAAGGAGATTCTGACGATTATCTCAACAGCACTCACAATAGAGCACGAAATTGAGCATCGACGGACCCCTAGAAAGCTAGAGGTGGGACCAGGTGCCCGGGAGGAGTAAGCATCCCCTGTTGGCTAGCCGCACCCGCCGTCGATGTTCATGCACGAAAATCAAAAGAATATATAAAAATGCACTGTCTGAGGCCACGTCTATATAGAAAGTGCTATACCGACAATGTCAGGGAATAATATTCAAAACACTTACTGTCAAACCCCTCACGGGGAACTTTTTTACGAGCTCCACACGGCAAAGGGCATAAGTGTGACACAAATGAGTTAAAGAAGATCCTGACGATAATCTCAACAGCACTCACAATAGAGCACCAAATTGAGCATCGACGGACCCCTAGAAAGCTAGAGGTGGGACCAGGTGCCCGGGAGGAGTAAGCATCCCCTGTTGGCTAGCCGCACCCGCCGTCGAACAAACATATTTCTTAAAGTTACATGTATACACAACAGAGCAAAACTTTACAAACTGTTAGAATGAAAGACAAAAATTGAGTTCTTCCAAAACCTTTTTGAAGACGCTATACCAAAGACGAAAAATATCTTCATCAGTCCAATAAAAAAGAATAGATACATAACTAATTTAATAGCAGTACTTATTTAATATGTAAATAATTGAATAAGCGAAAAAAGATACATATCATAATGTATAAATAGATAAAAGAAACCCGCAATAAAGGTAAAAAGCTTCTTATACATAATGTTTACATAATACTAAATCCTGATGAACGAGATTTTCAGAAACAAGACCAATATAAGATACCATTTTGAAATTGAAATGTATTCTCATCTCATCTATATCCCAAACATAAACACTTTTTAATTGGACTATAATGGGTCAATGTTTTAAGTATGATTTATGCCTCAAACAATTCATTCTTTAAAACATCTGACTATCATCGGCCAAACGGGCCTCGTACAACCGATTTTTCAGAATTGATTGTTTTCGGCATATATCCAATGCTCAATGTCTGAATCTTTGTGTAGACATCGATGTCTTAGCATTTGATACGTTTATTCCTTCTGAATTAAGTTTTCATTGACATGTAATGATTTAAGAACAGATATATTTACAGCATGCAAGCAACATGCATGCAAGTTTCGAGTACTTAACACTCGTCAATGATCCTCAATCTAAACAATGTAATGTGACCAAAGAGTGTGCAATTTTTTATGTATCATTTTTGACCTAGTGTGCTTTACCTACTTGACAAAGACTTAGTCAGAGCTATTACTGAAGGGTTATCGGTAAGACTTTGATATTTCAAATGAAATGTTGATTCCTAATGATAGTTATTTCATTTAAGGCTTTTGATTTATTGACCTTGACTTTGTGTACCTCATAATCAGACCTTAACTTAAAGTAAAGGTCGTGACGATTGACTTAGCGACCTTGACCTTGAAGCTTCTCAAAAATTTCAATCTTGGTAATATTTTGAATAGAACGGATATAGCTTAAATATTTTACACGTAGATGACAAATATGGATAATGACCATATCCCTATATACAGCACAAAATCGATAATTCAGAAAATCATAAACCGAAGGCATATAAAATCAGGATAAAATAGGAACCAAAGTAAACAAAAACATTCACCTCATCAAAAGAAGCGAACTCCTTATATGGGAGTGAGACCAGGTGCTTCGGAAGAGTCAGCATATCCTGCTTTTATGCAACGACCTGCGCTTCAATTCGATAGAATTGTCACATCCGTTGTTTTTTTTTTCATCTTAGAAGATATAAAGTGTAATCTTTGGTTGGATTGTACAAATGGTCTAGGATAGAATACCAGAAACCATCCTGGAGAGTGGGACATCATAGTGTATGACGAGTATGACGATACCTCAAGATCACACCTCTCTATAAAGATCATGACTTTTGGCCTAATGACTTTATTCTTTCAGTCTGACTTTCATTTCGATATCTATACCTTGACCATGTTCTTTTCTCTATAAGGTAAAGAACAAAGTCCGGATACCTCAAGACCAGACCTTTCATTTGTGTTTTGACAAAGACATTGAAATTAACCTATTTTTTCATAAACGTAATTATTGTCTTCATTTTCACTGTAATAAATTAAATTAACCATTGCCATTCTACATTGAAAATCTAAACGGCGAGCAAAGTGGTCTTCTGGTGAGTTCTATCATATTCTATTTTCTTAATGGTTTCACGTGTTGGTTTCTTTTTAATTTTCTCATCAAAATTAATGGTTATGTAAAAAAATAATGACAAAGATAATAATATCCACTCATCTAAGACATAAATATGATACCGGGTCCACCTGTCTTGATCAAGCCTCCGTGGTCATTGACGTTGACACTAATGGTCGTTTCCTCTTATCGTGATAAAAAATTTTATATACTTTATGAGAATCCATTTATAATGTTAAAGACTATGATTATGATAATTTGAAGGTAAGACGTACGTAGATTTAACATTAATCTCCGCATGCATAATTGTTTCTGTTTCTTGGTTCTTAGGCCTCTCTCTTTCTCTCTCTCTTTGTTTGAAAACGCATAAAGAAAACTTTGAGTACCCTCATATCGGATTGCCTCATGATCTATCAGTGAATCTTTATTCTTATGAACTCGTAATTTCGAAATGAAGAGTCTAACGGCGACTCCTGACTGGATAATCTTTTCCCATAATTTCTGATTTGCTCGATATCTATGTTTTTTCAAATTTGACACATAAATTGATTTCTTATCGAGCGTTGTTAGAAAGCGGATCTAAACTCTTTTCTTCAATAAAATTGCATTTAGATGAATCCAATCCTTAATCAAGCACAAAGATAAATGGGGAAGATACCTAGGATCTACCTCCTGATACAAACATTAAGCGTCTTGAAATCCATAAGAGAAGTGAGGAGATCTCCAACAAGACCCCGTTGCAGCATCAACAGCAAAACACCCGATGCAAAAACAAAAAAGACGAGTACAACACGAGACGGAAAAGAGACACACGACATGTAAACATCAAACACAAAAGACTACACATAAACCGATGAGACCAATGGGTAACCGGCGCCGACTTTGGACGGCCATTTGTCACGCAAGTAGCAAATGGCGTGGTTATCCTGGATTACGTGCGCACAACCTTCTCACTTCTCCAATAACCAGAGGTCTCGAAGAACGTACAACTGTGGTGTAAAACAACCTCCTCACTGTAAGATGACCTCAAACAAACAAGACCGCGAAACGCAGAGGCCCCAGAAACACAGATGAATATGTAAATGGATATAAAAAGAGATCATGCGTAATACAGTCCGTTAGCATCATTTAAAAGCAGATAAATTTACAGCATGGAAAAGACATACACTTTTCGGGAATTTAACCCTAATCAGTGATTCTTAATCCAAACAAGGGAATATGGCCAAAATCTGTGAACATAATGTCGAAAATAAAAAAATAATAAAAGTTGTAACAAGATAGCTGGGGTATGATGCTACAGGACCAACGTTTAAAAAAAGATGAAAAAATTTTGTAAACCTAAATTTTCGAATGCTTTTGAAGAAAGGACCAACCGAATTTATCGAACTTGGCTACATGTGCCCTTGGGGACTCTTGGTCCACCAGCAGTGACACTTACTAAGTGGTACAAACGGTAAACGTCCTCAAATTTTAAATAACATATTTTTTTCTCAAAATAAGGGATATCTCTCACCGAACATAGCTCTGTCCTTAGATGACTCTTCTGCATACATTTTAGGTAATTTTCAGAATTTTGCTCTTTATATATTAAATATTGGGTTCTCCATTGCTTAGTTAATGGAGACTTACAAAATTATGCCATGCTAGTACTTTGGTTCCTTATGTATGATTGGTAATTCTTCTCTGGTATACTTGGAACTCCTCTCTTGTGGCCTCGGGCATCATTGATGATACATTATTTGTTGGAATGTGCATATGATGCACTATATTATTACTATAGAACATATATTCCAATATGATAATAACACAGACAACTGTGGACTAAAACAGAAGGATTACAACAATAACGCTGGAATAAAGCCTTCAACAATTAATAGAAAGCCAACAACTTACGAAAGAGTACCATCATCACAACGACAAGCAAGAGGCCCAAGGTGGCAACATCTCTCATCTGAGTTGCAGACAAAAGGATGCTAGTGGACAGTATTGTGGAGACCCTTGAGTATTTACTTCCTATAAGGTTTTGAGAAATTATGTGCATCAGTTTTTGAGATGTCGGAAATGTCTCTGTCAATCAGAGCCTTTGGCAGCCATATTTGTTGACCAATCGGCACAAAAAAGCATGCTTTCTGTAAGATTTCGTAAAGCTTTTCGACCAGACAGGCACATTTCGTGTACTCAACCCTCATCGGTGATCTTCAATCTAAACAAGGTAAAATGGATAAATGTACCGAAAGGCGTAGCAGGATGGGTGGGATATGATGCTACAGGACCCACGTTTTAGAAATTCTAATACATGAATTTCGGCATATTCTTAAAATGTGAATCAAATATGAAGATCAAGGCAACTTGTTTCAAATAGAAAATGTGTAGAAAATCCTCCGTTGGACGGAGCTTGTGCCATAATTAATTAATGTCGAGTTGGAAAGCGGGGGTAGATGAAATTGGTTAAAAGCAAGGAATGCTTCATCTATACTATTATTTGTTCTACAAAAGGACTTGTTTTGCACGGCAATTCTTTTTATATATCTGATATCTTAAAGTTATAATTATGTTTATGAAAAATACATGTACAATGGACGTGTTCCCAAATATAGAATACACTATAATTGCGAAGATTCCTGTATGACGCGTATTATTTCTTTGATGTTTTATTTTTCTTTAGAATGATAAAATCACATTGAATTATTCTTCAAACAGCTTCTATAGTTTTGCGTGATGTCCGTTGCTTGAATTGAAGATTACTGAATAACTCATATAATCTCCTAGATAATGTCAAACGTCTTCAAGTTCAATGGCATAATTTCAGAACAGATTGTCAATATGAAGACGTTCACATTTGTACCACTTGGTGAGTGTCATTGCTGGTGGACCAGGAGTCCCCGAGGGCACATGTAGCAAAGTTCGATCAATTTCGGTTGATCGTTTCTTCAACGCATTCTAAAATTTCTGTTATCAAACTTTCTTGAAATTTCTAAAACGTGGGTCCTGTAGCATCATATCCCACCCATTCTGCTACGTCTTTCGGTACGCTTTCACACTTTTTTGGCTTATTACATTGTTTAGATTTGAGGATCGTCTGTCCGTCCGTCTGTCCGTCTGTCTTTCCGTCGGTCTGGCATCGCAACTCCTCTCAAACCTATAAAAATTAACGGATTTCAGTGAAGATTTACACAATGAAAGATCATGACATTAAAGGAAATTGCTGTCGAAAAACTTACACCTGAGTTATGGCCCTTGAACTTATATTTTTGATTAATGTTCAATGTCAACTCTTGTCATCGCAACTCATCCCAAACCAGTTGATTCATTATAATGAAACTTTAAACAATGAATGATCATGATATGTAATTTTGTATGAAGAAAGAGAACTGCTGTCAAAAAAAAACAGACATGAGTATTGGACTTAGATTTTTTCATGCATTTTCAATGTCAAACCATGTTACATTGTTTAGATTGAGTATCACTGACGAGGGTTAAATACCCGAAACGTGCATGTCTGGTCCATGTTTTGAAGACGTAAAACATCTGTGTGTACCACTTCGTGAGTGTCACTGCTGGTGGACCAGGAGTCCCTGAGGGCACATGTAGCCAAGTTCGATCAATTTTGGTTGGTTGTTCCTTCAAACGCATTTGAAAATTTCTGTTTACAAAATGTTCTTAACTTTCGAAAACCTGGGTCCTGTGGCATAATATCCCAGCCATCTTGTAACGTCTTTGGGCATATTTTTCAAAGAGTTTTGCCATGTTGCATTGTTTAGATTGAGGATCACTGACGAGGGTTAAATATCCGAAATGTGCATGTCAAATATCCGAAACGTGCATGGTCAATGCTTTAAGGAGTATGGACAAACGGTTATTCGCCATATTGGATTTTATGTTGTTTGTTCTTGAAAATTCTCCTTACACCGAGTCATGGTTCCAACTTCAACTATTTTAACCGAAAGTATTTTCAACCTCAATTGCTACATTTTCCCATATTTTCTACAAAAAAAAATACATTAAGTTTTAACATTTATTCTAGAACCTTTAAAATATGCCTCGAACTGCACCGCTGCACCTTGGAAGAATTTATGAATAATACTATAACTTACCTTAAACATCACCTTGATACAATATCTACTGATATTTGAATTGTCCTTGATTTTGAGTACAAGGTCTCCTTATCTTATAAATCTCATTGTTAATACAACACGGGGTCTTTTCGAACACGTGTTTTTACAGGTAGCCATTTTCACGTGCCGATCCGCCCGAACATAGGTAGAAAAAAATAAAGGATTTTCAAGTTCCTTGGATAATTCACTAGAATTTCGACTGTTTGCGATTCATCTATGATTAATTATTTTGATAATATATATTAGAAAAGTGGGATAGACTTGTGAATTATTGGTGATAAATTACAAATGTGTTACATTCCGGGGATCCGCCCCTGGATTCCTTTCTATGTTGATATCGCTACTAGTCCCCGCGTGTAAAATGAAGATACCCGGTATTTTGAGAAAGTATGATCAAAATTGGAAGACAAATGTCTGTAGACATATGTTGATAGTAACGTTTAAGGTAGGTTGTAGTATTAATCATGAATCCTGCAAACCTGTAGCTGCGCAGTTCGGTGCACTAAGTTCAAATGGTTGTCATGAAAACATATTGATGCCGTTTTTGCTTAAAAAGATGTAAAAATGACGATGTTGAGATAAAGAAAACTTAGTATCAAATTGGTTAAATTTGGAGTCTTAATTCTGCAGAACGACAGATTTTCAAGTATGCTTCACGTCAAATCCAATATGGCCGATAAACTATTATCCATAATTATCAATATTATCCTTAAATTAATTTGCTCTAAAATGATGCTAATGAATGTGAAGTCGTAAAACACTTGACATTGCAACTCCTTCAAAATCATTTGATGGATTTCAGTGAAACTTTAAACAATAAAAGATCATAATATGTAGTTGTGTATAATGAAAGAGAATTGCAGTCGAAAAAATAGATATGAATTATGGCCCTTTGACTAACATGTAGATTTTTTCCATGAATTTTCAATGTCCTCTAACATCATTTGATGGATTTCAGCGAAACAATGCAAGGTCATGATATGTAGTTGTGTACGAAGAAAGGGGATTGCTGTAAGTAAGAAGTGACTTACGGCCCTTGGACTACTTACATTAAAAATTCAATTTTTGAAAGCAATCTTTTCAATTCTTTATATGACAATTCTAATACATGTATCTTCCATTCGACTTGATTTAATTGCCTAGGATCGCAATTGAAACGATTTGCGAAGAAATAGGTTTATCTTTGATGCATTATAAAGGTTAAAAGAAGTTTTATGTCAAAATTGGCAACGGAACATTGATTATTAATCATCAACTAAGTCAGATATATGTCATTCAGTTTTTACTTTGGAGGATGCAGATCCGATTGTTAATCCGATTAACTTAATAAACCAATGTCCGTGAAATAGATATGAATTTTTATTTCATTATCTCTTTGTCAAAGTCGGATAAGTATACTTATTCAAGATGTTTTAAGTAACATCGTAACGCAATCTATATTTACGAGCGGATGTAAGACGATACGATAGAAGGATAAGACTTTTCGCGTTTATGTGTACATATTCCCACAGTTCTTTGATACGAAATTTCTAAGAACATTTTTCCACGGATCTTATTCTCATATTTTAGTTTAATTATCAAAGCAAGGTAGAAATTCCTCTTTGTAACAAAAGCTTGGATTAGATAAAAAAAACGAAGGAAATATTGAAAACTTATCTTTGTCTTTACGTTCAAGTTTATGAAATATGTCTCTTTGTATCTTTATGTAATTACTTAAAAGTAGCTCAAGTTTATGAAATATGTCTCTTTGTATCTTTATGTAATTACTTAAAAGTATAATAAATAATGCGATCATGCATGACTACGCCTGAAGGCGATTCCACCAAATATGACGTCACGATGAAAAAGAAATTCTCAATGAACACGCCAAAATACGATTTGTCCATAAATGCAATCTGTTTATATAATGTTTTGTGTTAAGATAATAACAGATAGGTACTTCTTAAGTATTTAGAGTCTAAAGTACTAACAGCCGGTTAAGAAAACAGAAATGTTGATTTTATGTGAAAACGCTTTAAGATAGACATATATGAATATCGAGAGAAATATTCAACTAATAGAGCACTGTTTGAAAATGAAATTTTATTTTGGTATCAATTTTGCGTTTCCCCTCTACACATATGAAAATAGCACGGTAAATCACCTTTTCCATGCGCTAAGTCATTAAAACCTACACTGGTCAAGTTTGATTAATGCAACAGCCATAACCATAATTGTACACATAGATTTATGCCTGAATGATCAGTGAATATCTACCTGTATGAATAGGTATTACCGTTTTATTTAACATACGCGACCCTTGTTTAGAAAAACGACTTGGACAATTTCTGAGCGTAAAATATTGCTATTTTCCCATGAGTACACCAAAAATGATGTCTTATATGATTAAAAATGCTAGTTCTTTGAATAGTGTCTTTCCTTATGCATTACCATTTAAATTTTCTAGTTATTATTTTTTTTGCCGTTTACAAATAAAAGATAAATTTCCGTTTTCTTAAGAACCTATTAGTACTTTAGTGAATAATCCTTGTATTTGATGTGTATGTTAACACCTTTCTCAACCTACATCATATCAAAACCTTATATTTCCATTGCAGAGGAATCCCCATGTTAAGCGCCCGTTAGGCAAACGAATTTATAAACTATAATTCTGGTTGCCTACTATGACGTCACGCGTTAGTTTTGAAAGTACGGAGAATTTACCAACGTTCAGATACTTTTGACGTTATAACATGCAAGAGACTCATTATAAATGCTAAACGGGGTGTCCGATATTTAGTACAAATGGAAATATAAGTAATGACTGTCTTACTTTGGGTGTTCATGGTAGTATAATTCTGGTTGGACACGTGCAAATTTTCCGAGAATCGCTTCGCGATTCATGGAATTTGCACGTGACTAACCAGAATTATACTACCATGAACACCCAAAGTAAGACAGTCATTTCTTAAATAATAACGGATAATGGTTATCAAATAATACCATGAATATCACTTTCCGTAAATTTCCTTCGTAATCTAAGTGTATCAGCTTTCAACCCTCCCCCTCCTTTTGTGATTGCGCTTTATAGTCGCAATAATTTCGTTCGTGCCAATTTCGAAATCGTTTAATTTCGAATTGCTTGTCTTCCAAGGTGGTTGCACTCACTGTCATATAATTCTTCGTTTTGTTGATCTTCATTTTAGTCGCTTTTAATATCTAACAACAGCTTTTTAGCGAGTCACGAGGAATGTCCGGGTATCTCATTATATAATAAATAATATTTTCACCTTTGCGTCGGCATTGATGTTATCAGCATTCCTTATGACTTCAGCTCATATATAATACCTCATTTTTTTACCTAGAGAACTTGACCTACATAAAAAGCATAGCTACATGTATAATGACATTTTTGGGCTTTAAGGGTAAGGGATCTCATATTTCACATGTTTATTAGGTACCTATTATCAGACATTTTCATTTGAGGGCTTTTGATTTATCAACATCTTTGAGTCTTTGTTACTTTAGCCAAAACATTGTTATTTTACTTTAAGGGTTAGAGCTTCGATATTTTTCATGTTCATACCTCACCTAGCCTTTACCATTTATTTAGCACCTTCTCTCTGAAGCTTTTCAAAAACTGAAATCTGGGTATTATTTTGAGTATGAAGGGATATAGCTTATTAATATACATGTTTAGATAGACAGCTTTCCATACAGATCATGACTTTTGACCTGATGACCTTGTTCTTGGAGTTTGAGCTACATTTCAACACCTTAACCTGGTCAATATTTTTGTAAGGGAAATACCTTTAGATATATCATATATGGATACTTCATGACCATACTTCTCATAAATGTTTTTGACATTTTACCTACATATAGTAACCTGGACATAGAAGATGACATATTCTTTATAAACGTTAACATTGTCTCCAATCTGTGGTGAAATGCATTAAATGATCAATGTTAAACGTCTTTAAATTCAATAGCATCATTTAAAACCTGATAAATTTACAGCATGGACCAGACATGCACGTTTCGGGTACTAAACCCTCGTCAGTGATCCTCAGTCTAAACAATGTAATATGGCCAAAAAGTATGAACATTTTTATGATTGTCCGAAAATGTACCAAAAGATGTAGCAGAATGGGTGGGATATGATGCTAAAGGACCCACGTTTTAGAAATTTCAAGAAATTTTGTAACAGAAAATTTCAAATGCGTGAAAGAGACAGACGATCAACCGAAGTTGATCGAACTTGGCTACATGTGCCCTCGGGGACTCTTGGTCCACCAGCAGTGACACTCACCAAGTAGTTCAAATGGTAAACGTCTTTAAATTCAATAGCATCATGTTATAAGATTATCCTTCTGTTATTAAAACCTACATGTCAAGAGATATGTTCTTCTAACGAGTAGTCAAGTCATCAGTACCATATGGTATCAATTTGGTTTTTTTAATAAAAAAAATTGTAATGTAAGATGAATAATGACAAATATGATAGTTTCTACTCATTTATAGATATGAATATGATACCAGGTCCACCTGTCTTGCTAAGGCCTCCCTGGTAATTGACACTTATAGTCGTTTCTTTTTACCGTGATAATTTTTATATACTTTATGAGAATACATTTATAATGGTAAAGACAATGATTATTATGATAATATGGAAGTAATACGTTCGTAATGATTATTATGATAATATAGAAGTAATACGTTCGTAAAGTTAACATAAATCTCCGCATGCACAATTATTTCGGTTACTCCTCCGGGGTACTTTGTTCCACCTCTTGCTTGCTAGGGGTCCGTCGATGGTCAATTTGGAGCTCTATTGTGAGTGCTGTTGAAATTACAACTAAACAAATATATGGACACCGGACTAAAAACCTTAAACAATTAATAAGGGGCCAACAATATACGAAACAATACAATTACCACACGGACAAAAAAACGTCAAAGCGAGAATGTATTAAGAATAATGTGTTGACACTTAATTTTGGATGGCATTCCGCTTTATACTTGTAATCATAGGTCATTAACCAGTGTATACCATATTGGCACGATTAGTGTACTGGCTGATTTAACGTTTTGGTTCAATATAACTTACATTGATAATAAGTAAAAGCGTAAAGGAACTGATAAGAAAAGACGTAACATCTGCCCTGAAAAGTTGAATTTATACCTATACGACACTCAATCCAAATATCAAAATTATTTTATATCTGTTTAACATAATGATGCTGATATTTTGATCAAAACCAGTCTTCATATTTGGAATCTTGAGAGTACATATACTTCACCGAAATGTAAGAACATATCAAAAGAGCCTTCAATGACCAATATGGAAATATCCCTATTAAGAAGTAAAAACTTCTTAATCGAACTCATCTGACCAAAGGCATGCAAAACCAGGATAAAACCAAAACTAAGGCAAAGGAACAGAAATTGAAATAAAAATCTACCATATGAAGAGAAGTGAATTCCCTGTGAAGGAGTGAGATCAGATATCCAGGAAAGTGAGCATATCCTGCTTGCATGTAACATCTTCCACTTGAATTCGGTGGAAATGTAACTCCTGCAAAGGAAGAAAAAAACATATAAATTGGTATTTTATGACACAAAAGGTCTACGTCGGAATATCATTTATTTATATTTCAATAATGATTAACTTTTTTCTGCATACGAATTGCTATGCGGAAGAAATATGCACGAACTTCAGGGATAAATATGACTCTTTTCTTAACCCCTTAGGAGATTTAATGATAACTCATCAGCATAAAATGACACTTCCTCTACGGTAACTTGGGAAGAAAATGAACGGTCATTCCAATAACTCCTTTATCTTCTTTGTATGTAACCTTACAAATACAAATTAACTAATAAAAATTAACAACAGCTATAAGAATGAAATTGCATTATTACAGCAAATCATGACCATCCTATTCTGAGTTGTACGTAAATTGTTCTTTAAATGACTTGTTACACTACATAGCAATGTCTAGAAAAATATTGACATTTCTAAGACTGTCAGCAGTAACTTATTCCAATTTCACTGTGAAAAAAATTTAGTCTGTTTGTGTAATATTCAACGATGTCTGGTATGTGATAATTTGAATCAAATAAATCCGCTATGCAGGTACTTGTACAATTTATCAAGTGAAAAATAACATGAAATTCTAATTAAGCAACAAAATGAATTGTGGTTTTTATTAACATTTATCGTCCATGGTCGCAATAATTTGATATTACCTCTTCATTCATACATTTTATGACCACAACATATGACTTGTAAATTTCTATAAACTACTATTTTTATACAACGTAATCAAGTTTTACACGAATCGTCCATTTCATATGTCAATGTCATTATGCTTTAAGATATAAGAATATTCTCCATTGTATTTATCTGAACATTAGAACCTAAATCCAATCTCACTGTCCAGGTGATCAGACTTTGTTTGTTGTTTTCAAAATGAAGGAAAAGTGGATTATAGTTATTGTGTTACTTATCTTTCTGTTGGATAAAAAAGCAGATGGACAAGGTAATTTGCAGGGGTTTTTTTATTTTCTTGATTTTAAGAAATTGAGCTATAAGATGTTTTGATATCTCAAGTTACATTGTATCCCTTTGGATTATTCTATATAAACCGATAAAATAAGTATTCTATCATTTTACAATACGTTCACTATCTGAATACTACGTTGATTTAATTTGAAAATAACTCATAAATGATTCATGCATGGATATAAGAAATTACTGAACTAGCAAGGGGATTCTTATATTCTTCATGTCACCTGATTCTATATCTATTGAGAATTAACTTTTGTTCCTTAAAACAATTTTAGTCGGAATGCTCGGGTCTTTATTTTAATAAGTTGGGGTTTTTTTGTTACATTTATTGCGATTTTGTGTTAGACATTTTATTGACGATCCAATACTTTAGTTTGTTAAGTTTGTTAAGATTATATTCTGACAAGCCCTTCAAAAGTCGCGAATATGCTTTTTAATATAGCTGACCCCCTTTATTTGGTCATTACCGGATTTGACCTGTATCAGATTGGTAGTCATGGCATATGTTGCATGCAGCCTCCCGGCTACATTATCATGCATCCATTCGTGTTTGACTTCCACATAATATGTCATGTTCCCTTTGGTCTTTAACGCCTGAATATTTCTGTTGATCGTTTCTTCAAACGCATTTGAAAATTTCTATTTACAAAATTTTCTCAAATTTCTGAAGCCTGGGTCCTGTAGCATCATTTCCCAGCCATCTTGAGCTACGTCTTTCGGTTTATTTAGAACATAATTTAATTTTCACAGATTTTGGCCAAATGTCATTGCTTAGGTTGAGGATCACTGACGTGGGTATAAACCCGAAACGTGCATGTCTGGTCCATGCTGTAAATTTATCTGCTCTAAAATGATGCTAATGAATTTGAAGACGTTAAACATCTGTACCACTTGGTGAGTGTCACTGCTTGTTGGCCTCGTTGGTTTATTTGAAGTATTTCGTGTTAAATATTTCTATGACAAATATGGATAATGACCATATCCCTGTATACAGCACAAAATCGATAATTCAGAAAATCAGAAACCGAAGGCATACAAAATCAGGACAAAACAGGAACCAAAGCAAACAAACAAAAACCTCCACCATATGAAAAGAAGCGAATTCCCGATATGGGAGTGAGATCAGGTGCCCAGGAAGAGTAAGCATCTCCTGCTTGCATGCAACACCCGCCGCTTCAATTCGGTAGAACTGTCACATCCGGTAACTTCCATTTCGGAAGACATAGAGTACATAGAGTATGCTTTATGTTTCTTTTGTGTCTCTTGATGTGCGTGTTTACACTGTGTTTTTGCATGCTGTGTTTTGGTGTTTTGGTGCTTTGCTGCTGGTGCTGCAACTGAGTCTATTTGGAGATCCCTTATACATGTGTATGCATGTATGCGTACATGTATTATCTTAGTCGAAATCAAAATTAGTGTTTTTCTGTTTTATATGTATACGAAGCCACTGTCCTGTCCAATTAGCCGACAACATTACAACGCTATACACGAAGACACTAAGTAACACAAATAGTGCATGGACCAATAAAATGACAACAAAATACAGAAAAACATAGTACCGGCTTTTGCTTCTAGCGATACGAAATTTGTACTTATTTTTGTAGGTATGAACATGATGGGACCGTGTGGTCAGATGGGACAAATGATGGTCTGTAAATGCTTACGTGAATGTCCAGAGGGCTTTATGATGTCAAGTATGTGTATGGACAGTGGAGATATACAACGAATGTGCTGCCCAATAGCGCATCAACTCATGTGTCATAAACAGAAAATGGCCGCACAAGAGAGAGAAAGAGCCCAGAAACAAGCTCAAACTCAGAAAACAATGAAATTATTTGATCTTTTTGCACAATTGATACAATTAAGCCAGATGCAACCAACATCTTCCTTGGGTACGCAGGTACCCCCGGCTACAGTGGCGTACCCAATAGAGAACTCGAGTCAAACTCAAGGAGTCAAAGCAAATGGCATTGGTATAATGAATTCAATACAGACATCGAAAAAATCTGGAGCAACTATTTAAATGTGCTTCATTAGAGAACAGTATATGTATTACTTTAGAATGTAGTCTATTTGCTTATCTATTTGAAAACTGATCGATCCTTAGTTGTCTTCGGGTACATGAATTAATTTATTCAAACTTTTCGCTTAGAGTCATCCATAGTTCAAATATCCATCATAATTATGTTCACATATTTTCTGTATATACCTAATAAAATTTGCCCGAAATAGACAGTCTGCAACGTTGTAAACTTCTTGAATTATTCCTTAGATTAAACTTCTATGTCAATGGTACGGTTGCGAATATCTGAAAAGCCATTGGTTGGGAAATTAAAAGATCGTAACGGCCCATTCAATCAAAGGTCATCTCTAATCTAGAATACTGGCATTCTTATATCGTAGAATTTGTTTTATCAACATCTGTGAAACTAAATTAGTGTTTAAAGTCACTTAAAGGTATATGTCCAATGAATATTGCAACAAGTGATGAAAGCAAACTGACGATCTTCTTTAACTCATCATTCTCCCCAGGAATCCCTGTCCTACAAAAACTGCAAATAAAATTATTTCTATCTTGTCTTGTTTTATATGTTAAAATAAAACGCCTTCAAATTTAAAAGTATCATTTAAGAACAGATAAATTATGAATTATGAATTATGAAAGATAAATTATGCTGGTTTATTCGTAATATTCGGTAAAATTAATATTTTGGTTATTATTGGCGTATGACTTGATCAATCAGTTTCCAGTATGTGATAATGCATGTACATGTATCTTTGCAATAAAGTAGGGGATCTCCAACATCACTCGGTTGCAGCACCCAAAGCAAAACAGGAAGACGATCAATGCAAAAACACAGTGTAGACGTACACAGCAAGATACACAAAAAGGGACAAGGAGCACCAAAATAGCAGATAAATCAATGAGACCAATGGGCAATCGATGCCCATACGACAAGTTACATACAGAGATATACACCTATTCCATTCTATTCGCCATATGCAAATTGTAAAAAGATTGCCCATTCCATGACGCACAACTCTAATATGTTCGATTTTCAGAAGAAGACAACATTTTCATGCCGTGTATAAAATTTGTAACTTGTTTGTTATGAAATTCAGAATATTGTCTACTTGCCTTAAGACTGAATGAAAACTTTTTTTCAGTTCAATTATCGCAATAAAACCTCCTACAAATTTCTTTCTGCAGTGCATTCAGGAGACTCTGACTCGATCCGGGCACCTGGTCAGCTTTGGAATGTTATTCATTCCGAGGTTCGCAACCGTTCAAAATGAAATTCTAATGATTGTACCTTGCCTTCTCGAGACTGAATAACTATTAGGTATTTTCTGTGCATTACTTTGATTGCTTACACATTATTAGATTTTAAAAACTTTATTCATGATGAATTAATTCAAATTATTTCATGTGGTGAAGTCTGTTAAACGATCGTTTGAGATGTACGCTTTTTCCCTGTCTTACGTTATACAAACATTTCAGAAAGACAAAAAAAGAAAAAAGCATTTTTTTATGATTTTGGTTATAATGCCTTCTATGAATATTAACGAATTGCATGTGTTTCATATAAATTTTTGTGGATCTTTTGTTTTATCATGATAACTGGGGACAAATACAAAATCTTTACAAAGAGCTCTAGGGATCCAGAAAATTGATATAATTTATCATAGTAAAGGACATATCCGGCACCCAAAATTTTCAGTCGTCACATTGAAGAGTTCCCCAAATGAGTTAAAGAAGATCCCGACAATAATCGCAACAGTACTCACAATAGAGCACAAAATTGAGCATCGACGGACCAGGTGCCCGGGGGAGTAAGCATCCTCTGTCATATACATACATTTGTATAAAATCATATAGAAGTAACATTAGTTTATATTATATTACGGTCTGAACATGTTGTACATGTACCTGTTTATTCCTATCTGATAACAGTGCATTGTTTTTTTTTTTATTAATTCATTTTTTTTTGTTGCAATATTTGTTTCTGTTCAAAATATTGATAAAGTCAAATTATGCTTCAATTATATCACATAAAAGTACTGAGTTCTCTTTTGAAATGAAAACATGTCTAATTGATAGCTAAATTTTGAAAAAAAAAAATCTGTATTTTTGACTTTAAAGAGAGATAATTCCAATTTGCATTATGAAGGTATTTGAAATATATTTGAAAATGAAAAAAAAGTCATTTCACACACAGGTATATTCGGGAAGGTTTCAATTTCTTCGCTTTGATCAATTAGTAGCATATCCGAATATATTGCATTCAAAATAAGAAGGAAAGTCTTACAACAAGAAAAAGGATATTGAGAAATATTGTGAATTTACCATAGTTGGCATTGGAAAATGATTGCATCTGTCAGTTTGATAAATATTCAGAACTTCAATTTTTCAATGGTAACCACATTAAGTGTCACTACTCATCACTTTAACATACAACATAATTAAGATGAAAATGATTCAAATTTAAAGGATATCTATCCTAAAACTGAATAAACAGTATATGCCCTTAAGGTCGTAACACATAGTTGATTTTGACAGCATAAGGACAAATGCATTCTCGACTTGTTTTCGTATAATTAACATAATGTAGGTACATGTTAATTTATCTTCATTAATAATTGTACGAATTTCTTCCTGTTTACAACTATTGTTTGCTGTTTGGTTTATGGACGTTTTCTAGATGAATTCCTGATTTTATATAAAAAGACATCATAAATGAGAGTTTTGGGCGTTCTTGAAATAAATTCGATACCAACATTATGAAAATAATAATTCATTTACGTAATCCGGATAACCACACCGTTTGCTACTAATCCGGCAGATGGCCGTCCTATGTCGGCACCAGTTGTTCATTGGTCTCGTTGGTTTATGAGTAGACATTTACGTTCTAATTATTATTAATTAGTGTCTGATGTCGTGTTGGTGTTCCTTGTCCCTTTTGTGTCTCTTGCTTTGTATGTATTCTCCGGGTTTTCACTTTGGGTGTTTTTTTTATGTTTTACGGTGGATGATGCAACTGAATCTTGTTGGTGATGCCTTAATTTCATTCTAAAGATAAGCTCATTACTAAAACATATCGTTTCATGCATGCTTAGTCAAAACTACTGTTTTGGTAAGTTATGGTTTTTAAAGAACATTAAATGACATTGAAAATACTAGCTTGAAAATGACTTGGAATTCCAATAATGGAACCTTACTCAATGAATGTCGTACATGTAATTATTTACTTGTTGTATTTTTCCTATCAGGGAAAAAATAGTGTATGTAAGATCTAAAATTAAGAGTAAAATACATCTGAAGCAAAAACATCGACAATAATTTTGTCGAAATTTGTTGAGCAAGAACAGCACAAATGCAGAAAATTATCCCACAAGAATCATTATTATATTAGATCTCATTTCAGAAAAAGTCCACGTACATAAATAACATGCAACACCGAGTTAAACAAAGCAAAAAAATAACTGGGAGCAGCGAGACACAAAACGCCCACACAGAACGATCCAATACAAGGTCAAAGTAGACAAATAATAGGGAACAGCGAGACACAAAACACCCACACAGAACGATCCAATAAATAGCCAAAACAGACAAATAACAGGGAACACCAAGACATAAAACACCCACACAGAACGATCTCATAAACATTTAAAATAGACAAATAACAGGGAACACCGAGGCACAAAACACCAACAAAGAACAATCCAATAAACAGTTAAAACAGACAAATAACAGGGTACACCGAGACTCAAAACACCCACAAAGAACGATCCAATAAATAGTCATAACAGACAAATAACAGGAAACACCAAGACACAAAACACCCACAAAGAACGATCCAATAAACAGTCAAAACAGACAGATAACAGGAAACACCAAGACACAAAACACCCACAAAGAACGATCCAATAAACAGTCAAAACAGACAAATAACAGGAAACACCAAGACACAAAACATCCAAACAAAAAGATCTAATAAACAGTTAAAACAGACAAATAACAGGGTACACCGAGACTCAAAACACCCATAAAGAACGATCCAATAAATAGTCATAACAGACAAATAACAGGAAACACCAAGAAACAAAACAGCCACAAAGAACGATCCAATAAACAGCCAAAACAGAGTAATAACGGAGAATACCGCAACACAAAACATTCACAAAGAAAGATCCAATAAACAGTCAAAACAGACAAATAACAGGAAACACCAAGACACAAAACACCCAAAATGAACGATTCAATAAATGTCAAAGCAGACAAATAACAGAGAACACCAAGACACAAAACACCCAAACAGAAAGATCCAATAAACAGTCAAAACAGACAAATAACAGGAAACACCAAGACACAAAACACCCAAACAGAAAGATCCAATAAACAGTCAAAGCAGACAAATAACAGAGAACACCGAGACACAGAACACCCACACAAAACGATCCAATTCACAGTAAAGTAGAAAAATAATGGGGAACAACGAAACACAAATGAGTTAAAGAAGATCCTGACGATAATCTCAACAGCACTCACAATGGAGCACCAAATGGAGCATCGACGGACCCCTAGCAAAACACCCATTCAGAACGATCCCATAAACAGTCAAAGCAGACAAATAACAGGAAACACAGAGACGCAAAACAACCACACAGAACCATCCAATAAACAGTCAAAACAGAGAAATAACAGGAAACACCAAGACAAAAACACCCACAAAGAAGGATCCAATAAACAGTCAAAGCAGACAAATAACAGGGAACACAGAGACGCAAAACAACCACACAGAACCATCCAATAAACAGTTAAAACAGAGAAATAACAGGAAACACTAAGACAAAAACACCCATACAGAACGATCTAAAAAACATCCAAAACAGACAAATAATACGGAAAAACGAGACACAAACCACCCATACAGAACGATGCAATAAAAAGTCAAAGTAGAAAAATAACAGGAAACACCAAGACACAAAATACCCACAAAGAACGATCCTATAAAATGTCAAAGCAGAGAAATAACAGGGAACACCAAGATCAAACACCCACACAGAAGGATCCAATAAACAGTCAAAACAGACAAATAACAGGGAACGCCGAAACACAAAACACTTACACAGAGAACGATCCAATAAACAGTCAAATCAGACAAGTAACAGGAAACACCGTGACAAAAAACACCTATAGAGAACGATCTAATAAACAGTCAAAGCAAACAAATAATAGGGAACACCGAGACACAAAACACTAACACAGAACGATCCAATAAACTGTCAAAACAGAAAATAACAGGGAACACCGTGACACAAAACACCTATAGAGAACGATCTAATGAACAGTCAAAGCAAACAAATAACACGGAACACCGATACACAAAACACCCACACAGAACGATCCAATAAACAGTCAAATCAGACAAATAACAGGGTACACCGAGACACAAAACACTTACACAGAGAACGATCCAATAAACAGTCAAAGCAAACAAATAACATGGAACACCGATACACAAAACACCCACACAGAACGATCCAATAAACAGTCAACGCAGACAGATAACAGGAAACACCGAGACACAAAACACTTACACAGAGAACGATCCAATAAACAGTCAAATCAGACAAATAACAGGGAACACCCTGACACAAAATACCTAAAGTGAACGATCTAATAAACAGTCAAAGCAAACAAATAACACGGAACACCGATACACAAAACACCCACACAGAACGATCCAATAAGCAGTCAACGCAGACAGATAACAGGAAACACCAAAACACAAAACACCCACACAGAACGATCCAATAAGCAGTCAAAGCAGACAAATAACAGGAAACACCAAGACACAAAACACCCACAAAGAAGGATCCAATAAACAGTCAAATCAGACAAATAACAGGGAACACCAAGACACAAAACACCCACAAAGAAGGATCCAATAAACAGTCAAAACAGACAAATAACAGGGAACATCGAGACACAAAAAACCCACACACTACACGATCCACTAAACAGTCAAAACAGACAAATTACAGGAAACACCAAGACAAAAACACCCATACAGAACGATCTAAATGCATTCAAAACAGACAATACGGAAAATGAGACACAAAACACCCATACAGAACGATCCAATAAAAAGTTAAAGTAGACAAATAACAGGATACACCATGAAACAAAACTTCCACAAAGAACGATCCAATAAGATATCATAGCAGAGAAATAACAGCAAACATCAAGACCCAAACACCCACACAGAACGATCTAATAAACAGTCAAGACTGACAAATAACAGGGAACGCCGAAACAAAAAAAACTAACACAGAACGATCCAATAAACAGTCAAATCAGACAAATAACAGGGAACACCGAGACGCAAAACACCCACAAAGAAGGATCCAATAAACAATCAAAACAGAGAAATAACAGGGAACAACACATGCAGAGACACAAAACACCCACACACTAAACGATCAAATAAACATACAAAGTAGACAAATAACAGGAAACACCAAATTACAAAACACCCACAAAGAACGATCCAATAAAATGTCAAAGCAGAGAAATAATAGCAAACACCAGGACCAAAACTCCAACACAGAACGATCTAATAAACAGTCAAAACAGACAAATAACAGGGAACATTGCAACAGAAACCACCCACACACAGAATGATCTAATAACCAGTCACAGCAGACAAATAACAGGGAACACCGAGACACAAAACACCCACAAAGAACGATCTAATAACCAGTAAAAACAGATGCAGAGGGGAAGATCTATAATGAGCATGATTTTCTAATTAGAAAAAATAGTGCCAATCATGCAAAGTTGTTCAGTTTTAAATTCATATTCATTATGACATTCTGCGTAATTCAACTTATCGTATTAAAATATATGTTCTATCGTAACAATTTAGTGCACCATATTCGCATTTATACAAAAAAAAAACGTATCATCAGTGATTATTGAGGCCGAAAGAGAGAGAATCCAGATAACGAATATATGAAGAGCGAAATTCTGCAATTATCGACCTTAAATGTATGCCAAATAGCCAGCTAAGGACAGACTTATGTCATGAGAGAGGTACTCCGTAGTTTCAAAATAAGTTATCAAAGTCAGTATCAGAAAATTGACCAATATTCTTGAAGAAAAGGGAATGATCTCCAGCATTACCACCTTGCATTCACCTAGCGAAATAAACCCACAAGAAAGTGACAAATAAATAACATCACACAAACTCCAAATCGCAAAAAGACACAACAATATTCACTAGAACATGATACAAAACAATCGTAACAGACGTACAGAAACATTAAACATTGATGACAACACATCAAAAGGAAGGAACCAATGTGCACCCGGTGCCGACTTTGGACGGCCATCTGCTTTTAGCAAAGTTATCGAAGTCAGTGTAGAAGCAAAGTAAAACTATGCGACTTAGAGTTATAGATGTATCCATTCTGTGTTGTGAGTTGACGTTCCTTGTCCCTTACGCGTCTCTTTGTGCTTGTCGGCTTTTTGTTTTTGCATTGGGTGTTTTGGGGTTTTGTTGTGGGTGTTGCAACCTGGTGTTGTTGGAGATCCCCTCCTTTGTTCTATATATGTAAGTGTTCTACTTGTATGTATGCATGAAATCAAGATAGAGTTAAACAAATTACATTCTATTAACCCAAAATTTATTCCACAGAGTCTACAAAACGCTGATTGAATTTCAACATCCATGTCCCTTCATAGATCCAAAAGAGGCTATTGTAGGTACCATGGTAACTCCATGTTATGGTTATTATTAGACATGACGTAATAAGACTCCATCCCATGATCCTGTTGACCAGGTTCGTTCTGATTATTGTTTCCTTGAAAGGTTTCTATCTGCATTCTCTCGTATTGTACAGGTTCATACTGCTTCGGCTCTATGTACTCTACTAACAAAACGATAAGAAATAGAATCTGATCAAGTATGATAATTATTTTTTGACATTACAATGTGAAAATATCTCAGCAAGACTATTCTGCTTTAGGAAACTCTCTAAACACTCTAAACACTCTAAAGATGGTAACAATTAACAATTTTTTTAATGACAACCAAATACATGTTACTTTTTTTTAAAGTAATATAATGGCATTCCATGATGGTATAATTTCAATTTCATAAAGACCTGATTCGACACGAATTCATGACCAAAAAGAAAACGTGATTTGAACTTTCGAAATGATAGGAGCTTAGGCAATGTTGAGTGGCGTACAAAGTGTACGTGCGTACGGATACTAGACATTCAGTTTGTTTTTAGATATCACAAACAAGTGAACGACTTTAGTTTTGTTACACTGCAAAAATATTTCTAGGAATCTCATTGGCTGTTTCGTCTTGACGTCATACCTCGATATTTTATATTTCTGCTTCAAATAAAAAGTTAGAAATTTTACTATCGACGACAATTGAAAGACAATTTATAAGCAATTTACAGTAAGACAAAAAATTAACATGTTAATTACCGTAAAGCTTCCAGACAAGTAATGTGGTCCGATATACCTTGTCTGGAGTATATAACTGAAATTCAAGACAAGGTATATCATATTACCTGTCCTGGAACCGTCATGACGTATATGTTACTTGTGATGATGAATTTTAAAATATCTTACCGAAGCTAGAGTTTACAAATATAAACAAAGCAGCAGCAATGCACAATGTAAGAAGTCCTGTCACAGACAATGCTCCCATCCTAGTCACTAACAAGTCGTGGACCAAAAGAGAGAAATCAGAAGACGATTTACTCTTTTAAATAACGTTTCAGCATGTATCACCTTACCTTGAACACATGTACGATACTAATACAGGAAGTGTGGAACAAGTATTGAACCTGTTTGAAAACTTGTAGTTTGCACGTTGAATCGTTTCGTAAACTTGAAGATTTAACTTCGTGAATGATTAAGGTAGCGCGCGCGGATGTAGAGGGGAGTACGGGGGAGTACAGCATCGTGAAAAAATATATATACTTGGGGGATGGGGTCACTGTCAAATCAAGCAGAGGGGAAAGGACAAATTTCAAGCTTCCAAATGGGGGGGGGATCATCTGCTTTGACCGTCAAAAGCGGGAAAAAATTATGAATTGAAGAATCATTGAATTATCTAATTGTCAAAATTAGATCTCGTCTCTCGGTTTTTTTTTTTTTTTTTTTTCTTGATCACAAAACCTCTTGTATTTCCTTTCTGGATCCGTGCATGTACTTGAATTATGCAACATGACAGGCTTTTACCTCCTTCTAAGTGACTATATGTATCGATACATGTAGTCACTTAGGCACGGATCATTTGATATTCGATGGGAGGGGAGGCTTGGATGTTTTGTCATAGCAAGATTTTTTTTTCTCCCCGAACTTGACCCAAAAAATTTTTTTCTTACAAAGTTGGTGCAAATTTTTTTTTCAAACATTAGTGATGTGCAATACATTAAGAATGTTTGTGTTTTATCAATAATTCTTTTTTTACTAAAAACTCTAAAATATTACTTTATTTTTATGCAACACTTTAATTCACTTCTTAACAGAGAGATAAAAGAATTTTACAATATGATCCTCAGTGAACAAATTTCATATAAGGTACAAGTTAGAGGGTCTGAGGGGAAGGTCTTCTTGACAAAATTGTAAATTGATGAAAAAACTTAAGTTCTCCTTCAATGCTTGTATATATTAAAATAAGACTCTATGGTGATATGCATCTATTAATTGATACATCGATTAAATTGATGATAATATATATATAAGCCTTTAAAGAAGCCTTTAACCCATTAACATCAATTCTTTTAATATTTTCAAATATGAACCTTGCCATTAAAGAAATAATGTTTTGATAGAAAACTAAGTATAAATTGAAAATTGTGTCGAGTGAAGCGTGCCGGAAAATTTTCAGGAATTTTAGCGAAATTTCATGGTAACCCTTCAAATTCAGATTACTTGAAGGAGCAAGATTATTTTTTTCTGACGGACTTATATATGTGAAAAAGAACAAGACCCCCCTCCCCGAATATCTAATGGACCGTGCCATAGAACGAGGTAAAAGTATGTCTTGTTGCGTAATTCAAGTACATACATGTTAAAATTTCAAAGGATACAAAATATACAATTACAAATCAAGTCATAAGTTTTATGCATTATCTTATTGTTAATAGTATGATTACGTGTAAATAATCTTTATTCATGCTAATATGTATCACACCTACATGTAACAGAGCTTTATTGGCTGTCCAGAGCGATATCATGTAACTAACATTTGTACATCTGAATCGAAGGGTTTCTTTTCCTCGACAGACTACAAATCATACAAATCATGGACATGTAGTGACCTGTGTAATGCCTTGTCCTTCCTCTTGGACAATATTTATGTTAGAATGGTGAGGATCTATACAAGCACGTTGTAGGAATTCCTATGGGTACTAACTGTGCGCCTCTTGTTGCAGATTTATTTTCATACACTTATGAAAAAGAATTTATCCAAAATCTTCAAAAGCAAAGAAAAGTTTATGATCTGAAAGGTATCTGGATGAAATTCTAACTATTGACAATCCTGCTTTTGAATTATAGAAGAGTGAAATTTATCCACAAGAATTAACACTTAACAAGGCAAACGTTACAAATCCAGAAACACCATTTTTGGATCTAAATATCAAAATTGTAAACGGAAAGATTCATACAAGTGTATATGACAAAAGGGATGATTTTGCATTCAACATAGTAAATTTCCCCTAGCTTGACGGTGATGTTCAAGGATTAACGTCATACGGCATTTACATATCACAACTCATCCGGTACGCTAGAGCATGTACTGATATATTGGACTTTCACAGTAGAAATTTACAAATTACCAAAAAACTTTTAGATCAAGGTTTTCGCTTTCATAAACTAGTTCAGACTTTCTTTAAATTTTACAAAAAATACAGTCAACTTCTTTTAAAATTCGGATCTATACACGCAACAGAGTACATTACTTTGGGTATTACACAACCTGTCTTTTATGGTGATATGATGAACGAAATTAGAAGGATCAAAGGTAGGCAGCATAACCATAGAAAATGCGTCAGAATCATCAAACGCCTTTTATACCGTGGATATGATCCTAATTTCTCCAGACGAACACTAGGCTTGGTACTTGACCAATCTACAGTCTTGTACCAGCGCATCCTTGAGACTTGCACTCTAACTAAATGTGACGACGGAACTCTTTGACGGGCCCTGTCCAAACCTCTTTATAGAAGACAGGGCCCCGACCACCTGTCCTCTCTGAATGTCAGTCGGACTCATCGGATGAGAACGGCAGAGCACGGACTGTATTACGCACGCCCTCTTTTTATATCCATTTACGTATTCATCTGTTTTGCTGGGGCCTCTACGTTTTGCGGTCTTGTTTGTGTGAGGTCATCTTACAGTGAGGAGGTTGTTTTACACCACAATTGTACATTCCTCGAGACATCTGGGAAATTGGAGAAGTGAGAGGGTTGTGCGCACGTAATCCAGGATAACAACACCATTTGCTACTTGCGTGACAAATGACCATCCAAAGTCGGCACCGGTTGCCCATTGGTCTCGTCGGTTTGTGTGTAGTCTTTTGAGTTTGATCTTTACATGTCGTATGTTTCTTATCTGTCTTATACTATGCTCGTCTTTTGTGTTTTTGCATCGGGTGTTTTGATGATTTGCTGTTGGTGCTGCAACAGGGTCTTGTTGGAGATCCCTTCCCTTCTTTTATCACCTGAGGAATCTTAGCAACCTCTAAAAAGGTCAGCCAGCTAGGTGTTATATCATGAAGTTAGTGCAAGTACGTTACAATAATTACAGAAATTTGGTGTGTTTTTGTTTGCTTGTCTGTCATGGTTCATTTGTTTGTTTTGTTAAAGATAAAGATGAGAGGAGATGCCATACAATAAAATTGTTTTATGTGTTGTTATTCTCGGAATTTCTTGGAAAACACCGGGGGTATGTTGTGACCAGTGTAACAAATGGTACCATAAAGAGTACATGAGGATGAATACACTTGTCTATCATGGTTTACAAAATGTCTCTTGTGAATGTGATACATGTACCTGTGGCCTACCAAATTTTCCATCATGTATTTTTTATACAAGTAAGTGTTCTTACAACCCAAAACTCTTTTGAACCACTTAGTCAATCCTCAATTGACATGAGTTTTCGCGATATGGGTAGCCCAACCGCCACATCTTCCCCCAAGGCCTCAAAACCATTTTAAACAAATAAGTTCAGATATCCCACTAAGTATATCATCGTTCTGGGTTGTCACTTCATCAAAAACAGAAGACCAGAACTAGAGAATTTCGTGGAATCTAATAAACCAGACGTAGTAATCGATAATGAGTCCTGGATGCACAAAGATATTCAGTCATCCGAGGTATTTCCTTTCGGTTATGCTAGTTATCGTAGGGACAGGAAACTAAATAAGAAGGAAAGGAAGGGATTTCCAACAACACTAGATTGCAGCACCCACAACAAAATCCCAGTAACACCCAATGCATAGACACAGAGCATACACCCACAGAAAGAGACGCAAAAGGGACAAGGAACACCAGCTCACACCATAGAAACATGAAACACAAAGACCACACATAAACCAACGGACTAATGGGCAACCGGTGCCGACTTAGGACGGACATCTGCCACGCAAGTACCAGATGGTGTGGTTATACTGGATTACGTGCGTACAATCCTCCCACTTTTCCCGATTACCAAGATGTCTCGAAGAACGTACAATTGTGGTGTAAAACACATGGTGGAGTATTAACTCTGGTTTCAATTAATATCTAAGCACAGAACCACCAGATCTTAAAGGAGATGACCACGTACTATGAACAACTATGGGTCAAAGTACAAGTGAATGGTACATCTGACCTATACATTGTACATAGGCAGTTTTTATAAGCCCCCTAATGAAACTGACGATGAATGTCTCATCCATAGGACCATAGAAAGCATATAAGGCAGAGTGAAAATACAAATATTTGGTTGGGGGTCTTCAATCTAGGTCGGATAGACTAGGACAACTACGCACTAAAGTCTAAATCACAAAACAATGGACAGTGTAAACAATTAATTGATCTATGTCAAGACAATTATTTAGAACAAGTTGTCCGCTGGTGTGATGACATAATGTTCTTGGAAGTAGGTAAGCTCTGTGATAACATCATGGTCTTTAAATATAGACACGAATCTGGTGTTCACAGTTGATTTTAATCGGTTAATTCTAGATAAAAGTAACCCTCTGATGGATTTTATCCATTCGGAAAGGGTGTCGAGCTTTACATCCTCTTTCTTTGCCCAACGTCTTGCATATTCCTCAAAAGAGTCCATGATAATTTTGACATTCTGGTTCCATGTAAAGGACATACTTTCTCTGTATTTGGGACCCTTTTTTAACAATTTTCTCAACTTGTCGTTCTTGACCATACTAAGGTCACCAGTAATAACGTGTCCACAAGGAGAGTAGTTGAAATCCGATGAAGAACATTCGCAAGGAAGTGGATGTAGTGAGGGATTACTTAAATCAATACACTGTAGGAATCGTTTGTAATTGTAAATTTTAGATGCAACTGTTGGTGTGTAGCTATAGGAAATACAAGGAGTTTCTTTTCTTTTGAAGTGTGGTGGTATTTTTTCTGTGACAGTTTTGTGATTCAAAATTTGACCACGATTCAATTTATCAATACCTTTTGTTTGCAAATATTAATTAAATGAAAGGACGATTTGTTTTCTCTTCTGATTTATCTGATCTAACTGCTTGAAATAAACGAAAAGTAGAAATGTCCAAGATGACTCCTTGTAGTCTGTATTCTGGGAAACGTGTATCGGTAAATGTGTGGTCCTTCGTACATTCGTAAATTTCGTGTAACTTCCGTAAAGGAACAGAGTATAATTTGGTACGAATATAATGCAGGCCTAGGGGCTCATTCAAAAATGTAACCAAGTCATCGAAGGAGAAACTATGTATCTCAGGCCTATTATATTTTCGAATGTTTCCTTTACAACAGTCGGTGTAATTTATTTTGAGTTGAGCTAACTTCTATATTTATGTATAATGTTAATGATGAAATGTACCATTTTTCAATGAAATTCTTAACCTTGCATCTTCATCCTATTCATACTTAAAATGAAACTTTGTAAAAGAATGTCTTCAAATGTGGCAAAACAAATCAATCATTTTGGCTTGAAGTACCACTAATTAGCATTCATTGTCCGCATCATGCATGTCTGGTGCATAGAATGTATTCTTCTATGTAGAGAAGGCTGCTAAATAGTACATGTAACAGGATCAGCACTCTCCTTTTTCTTCATAAGGCCCGTGAAGTTTGTAAATGAACAGTCCTTTCAAAATTTCTTCTGTTATGATTACATCTAACGATAATTTTTACTTCTGGTTTGAGGTTCCCTTCGTTTTTCTCTACAGTGATTCAAAATTGAATCTGAGCTATACTGGTATGTAACACTCAAGTGGGTGAAATCTTGAAAGCAATTGTCTTGAATATCAGTGTTCCGTATAGTTTGAAGGTTTTTTCTATATCATATCTTACACAGGTTCTCATTCCAAATGTTTTCTTACAACAAAACAAGAACATATGTCAAAAGAAGAGTGACAGGTAAAATGATCAATGTCAAGATTGATAGAGATCATGCAGCAATTCTGGAAGAACTTTGCTGCTTTGAATTCCTCACTTAAGTATTTGACAATATATTTTGACAATCCATAGCCCTATTATGTAGATTCTTGCTTCAGGTCGAATCTTATCCCATACATTATTTGCAATTTATTTTTATCTTTAAATATAAAAAAAGATTCTTTACTTTTACGGTTTAAGAATGTGCAATCTATATAAAAAGAGAATATGTAAGCTCATATCGACAAAAGGAAATTAGACATTGACATGCACGTTTTGGGTACTAAACCCTCGTCAGTGATCCTCAGTCTAAACAATGTAATATAGCCAAAAAGTATGAAACTTATTATGATTGTCCAAAAATGTACCAAAAGACGTAGCAGAATGGGGGTGGGATATGATGCTACAGGACCCACGTTTTAGAAAATTCAAGACATTTTGTAACTGAAAATTTCAAATGCGTTGAAGAGACAGACGACCAACCGAAGTTGATCGAACTTGGCTACATGTGCCCTCGGGGACTCTTGGTCCACCAGCAGTGACACTCACCAAGTAGTTCAAATGCTAAACGTCTTTCAATTCAATAGCATCATTTAAAACCTGATAAATTTACAGCATGGACCAGACATGCACGTTTCGGGTACTAAACCCTCGTCAGTGATCCTCAGTCTAAACAATGTAATATAGCCAAAAAGTATGAAACTTATTATGATTGTCCAAAAATGTACCAAAAGACGTAGCAGAATGGGTGGGATATGATGCTACAGGACCCACGTTTTAGAAAATTCAAGACATTTTGTAACTGAAAATTTCAAATGCGTTGAAGAGACAGACGACCAACCGAAGTTGATCGAACTTGGCTACATGTGCCCTCGGGGACTCTTGGTCCACCAGCAGTGACACTCACCAAGTAGTTCAAATGCTAAACGTCTTTCAATTCAATAGCATCATTTAAAACCTGATAAATTTACAGCATGGACCAGACATGCACGTTCCGGGTACTAAACCCTCGTCAAGAATGTGCAATCTATGAAAAAAGAGCATATGTAAGCTCATATCGACAAAAGGAAATTAGACATTGATTATACCACCTTTGGGACCACAAATAAGATGCACCACAGTTATTCGTAACGAAATGTGAATATTGAAGTGAGGTTAGCATTTAATGAACTAATACGGAAAATGACACCAGATAGATATGGATTTCTTGACCCTTAAAACCACTGATTAGGTGTGCTACACTTGATATATCAAGTAATTATTACATTTAACACAGTAGTAGGATACTATCTGGTGGCCATTTTGAATTTCCCCCGATAAGCAAAGTTGTCCCAGAAGCATGTGTCAGCCGATAACAACCAAAACAGCAAAATAAATGTATTCTAGGCCTATTTCAACTACAAATAAGATTTATTACACGAACGCTTTATTGAACTATCCACATTGTACCATAATGAGGTTGAAATTTGGCGGCCATCTTGAATTTTTAGTCCTGAATGAACTCAAATTGTAAAAATGACATAGGAAATGGGTTGGTTGATCCTCAAAACCCCTGATTTGATGTTCCACACTTAATATTCAATGAAAGAATTTAATTCCATCTATTGGTGGAAGTCATTTTGCGGCCATTTTGAATTTCCGCCGATAAATAGAGTTACCAAAGGTTGCCAGAGTGGCAACAAAGCTAGAATCGTTCAGTACTTTCCCATAAATAAGAATCATAAAAAAATTGACTAATTGCCGAACAATCCCGATTATCGGTACACCATTAGCATATCATTAGTTATCGACAAAAAGCGCAATTTTGAGCGGAAGTGAGTTGTTATGGGTTTTTAACCTTAACAGATAAAGTCCAATGCAAATTCATATCAATACTGAAAATAGAATACGTGTAATACCAACCGAGGGAGCGGGTCCGTTTACAAAGAGCGTAAATATGTTTTTTCTCTCTGGAAGCAAACAGCCTTGAATACCTTGTTTTCAGATTTTCATATTTTCAAGTTAAAATAGAATTGATTGTAAAACAAAAAATAAAAGAACATGCGAATTCAATATGATTATTAATTTCATTTATTCGAGTAAAAGTCCAATTGCATTAAAGTCTATATCCTGAGTAGAAAGACCATCCTGCATACGCGTGTTGACCAGTGAGTGAACCTTTAGGCTCTATCCAAGTCTTGTCACCTTTCTTCAACTGCAGCACAACTGAACTACTGGCAGCGCGGTTGGTAGTGGCGGCATTAGGATGTGATCGTCCCACAACGTTTCCATTCAACATGTAATCCGCATAGAAATATTTACCTGCTACTGTAAGGATAGTCCAGTGGAAAACATAGATCCCGTCATTTGGGCAAGTAAATACACCAGTGTGTGGATCATAGGCCTTGCCCTGGTTTAGATAAATCTTGTCGAACACAAGCTTGTAGTTATGAGGAAGATCCTTTACATGGTTACTTAATCCCGCATGAAAAGCTATGTAATGCCTTCTCGGTGGCTCTAAAGTAAAAGATATGTAAATTCATATGATGACCATTTACACAAGTTGTATATATATTTATTTTCAGTCAATTGAAAATAATTTGAAAATCAATAATTTTAAAGTAATTGAATACAAGTTTATTATGAATGGGGAATACATAGCAACGTTAATAACGTTGTTACTTTTGCACGCAAGATGTACGATTTCAATGTAAAAAGAAGGGAGGAGATCTCCAACAAGGCCCCGTTGCAGCATCAACAGTAAAACACCAAAACACCCGATGCAAAAACACAAAAGACGAGTACAGCACGAGACGGAAAAGAGACACACGACATGTAAACAACATACAAGACCAATGGGTAACCGGTGCCGACTTTGGACGGCCATTTGTCACGCAAGTAGCAAATGGTGTGGTTATCCTGGATTACGTGCGCACAACCCTCTCACTTCTCCAGTTACCCAGAGGTCTCGAGGAACGTACAATTGTGGTGTAAAACAACCTCCTCATTGTAAGATGACATCACACAAACAAGACCGCGAAACGCAGAGGCCCCAGAGACACAGATGAATATGTAAATTGATATAAAAAGAGGGCATGCGTAATACAGTCCGTGCTCTGCCGGCTGTAGCGAGCTCATGTATGTAATCACCCGAGGAGTCCGACTGACATTCAGAGAGGACAGGTGGTCGGGGCCCTGTCTTCTCTAAAGAGGTTTGGACAGGGCCCGTCATGGAGTCCCGTCGTCACAGTCAGTCAGAGTGCAAGTCTCAAGGATGCGCTTGTACAAGACTGTAGATTGGTCAAGTACCAAGCCTAGTGTCCGTCTGGTGACATTAGGATCGTATCCACGGTATAAAAGGCGTTTGATGATTCTGACGCATTTTCGATGGTTATGCTGCCTACCTTTGATCCTTTTTATTTTGTTTATCATATCACCATAAAAGACAGGTTGTGTAATACCCATAGTAATGTACTCTGTTGCATGTATAGATCCGAATTTTAAAAGAAGTTGACTGTAATTTTTGTAAAATTTCCAGAAAGTCTTAACTAGTTTATGAAAGCGGAAACCTTGACCTAAAACTTTTTTGGTAATTTGTAAATTTCTACTGTGAAAATCCAAAATATCAGTACATGCTCTAGCGTACCGGATGAGCTGTGATATGTAAATGCCGTATGACGGTAATCTTGGAACATCACCGTCAAGCCAAGGGAAATTAACTATGTTGAATCCAAAATCATCCCTTTTGTCATATACACTTGTATGAATCTTTCCGTTTACAATTTTGATATTTAGGTCCAAAAAGGGTGTTTCTGTAGTTGAAAGGTTTGCCTTGTTAAGGGTTAATTCTTGTGGATAAATTTTATTCTTATATAATTCAAAAGCAGGATTGTCAATGGTTAGAATATCATCCAGATACCTAGAAGTATTATTGAAACATTTCAGCTCATCAAAGGAGCGTTTCTTTTTTTTTTCAGAACGAATGTAAGTATATCTTTTGGTGACCACATCACTGCATTGCACGTGTCAACAATAATTATTTATCCAAACATCAGACTTTAAGTTTGCAATTCCAACTGTTTATTTCCACGAAAACCTAGTCAAGTTTCCGGAACTCAGAGATATATGCTTGAATTTCATATTAGATGATTCGTTTCCTTTTCATGGTAAGAACACCAGATACGTGTCCACATCGCTGATCTCTAGCAGCAGGTTTGGATCCTTCGTTTTTCCTAAATACCAATCATTAGCTTAAACATATTTTGTTTAATTTAAAATTTAAACTTTATCTATTGGACAACGTTTAACAAGCAAGTCATAAACTTAAATTGATGTTAAATGTCTTCAAATTCAACAGCATCATTTAAGAACAAATTAATTTGCAGCATGGACCAGACATGCACGTTTCGGGTATTTAACCCTCGTCAGTGATACTAAAATCTAAACAATGTAATTTGGCTAAAGAGTATGAATATTATCATGTCCAAAATGTTCCGAAAGACGTAGCAGAATGGTTGGGATATGATTCTACAGGACCCACGTTTTAGAAATTGCAAGAAATTTGGTAACAGATATTTTTGAATGCGTTGAAGAGACAGACGATCAACCGAAGTTGATCGAACTTGGCTACATATGCCCTCGGGAACTCCTGGTTCATCAGCAGTGACACTCACCAAGTGTTACAAATGTTAAACGTCTTCAAATTCAATAGCATCATTTAAGAACAGATTAATTTGCATCGTCAGTGATATCAAAATCTAAACAATGTAATATGGCCAAAAAGTATGAAAATTGTGATGTCTAAACATGTTCCGAAAGACGTAGCAGAATGGTTATGATATGATTCTACAGGACCCACGTTTTAGAAATTTCAAGAAATTCGGTAACAGATATTTTCGATTGCGTTGAAGAGACAGACGATCAACCGAAGTTAATCCAACTTGGCTACATGTGCCCTCAGGAAACATGTGCTTCAACTTGGCTACATGTGCTTCAACTTAGCTCCATGTGCCCTCGGGGAACAACTTGATGTTTCACGTTGGCTCAGATATTGGCCTGAGGAATCCCTGGTGCAGAGGAAACCGGAGTACCCGGGGGAACACCTTTTGGGACTGTCTTGGCGACCGCCATACCCTCCCACATAAGACCCCTTTGCCGAATCTGGGATTCGAACCCGGGACCTTAGAGGTGAGAAGCGGGTGTGATACCACTTCGCTTACCCTTCCCTTGACGAATTTAATTTCAATGAAGAGAATGAAAACATTCAAAAGGGTATACAAATTCTTGAAATTATCAAACAAAACCGACTAAGGACGGCTATCTGCCAGGTAAGTAGTAAATGATGTGCCCATAACCCCCCAATTTTTACTGTAACACCGAGGTCTCGAAGAACGCACAATTTAAGTGTCAATTCGTTAAGATCAAAAATTTATTTTTGGACGCGTTTTGACGTCAATTTAGACTTGGCTATTCTAAAGCAAAAAAAATTCTGCTAAACATCTGCTTTTATTTAGCAGGATTTTCAAACTGCAAAAAAGGAAGCGGGCGGTCATCTAACATCTTTTTAACTTCTCCCCTAATATTGCTAATATACATTTTGTTGTATTCATTGTTAAAGAAAGAACGGGATCTCCAACAACACCTAGTTGCAGCACCGACAGCAAAACACCCACTGTAAAAACACAAAGCAGATACGCACAGAAAGAGACGCAAATGATACAAGGAACGCCAAATCACAGAGAAACATCAAACACAAATTACTACACATAAATCGACGAGACCAATGGGCAACTGGTGCCGACTAAGGAGCTGTGAAAAAATGTCAAATTGTCAACCTTTGGATTAATTCTTTTTTAAATATTGTATATAGGCATGTTTTCCATTTCCTTGGATAATGATTTGAAAATTCCGGTGGGTCCAATAAAACATGTTTTTCTTCATTTTTCTTTTATTTTTTGTTCCAATTATATTCTTCTAACACATTTCTGAATGATCGTTATAATTTTCATTTCAATTCTATTTCATGTTTTTGCTATTCAACAATTCTATTCAAGTAAGCTTGTTTCCCACTTAGTGGTTTGATTTTACAATTAGTGTTTTTCATAGATAAATTGAATTATTTGAATTCATTATAAAACAAAGGAGATGATCTCAAACAACACCAAGTTGCAGCACCCACAGCAAAACACCCAATGCAAAAACACAGAGGAGACACGCACAGAGACACAAAAGGGACAAGGAACATCAACACACAACACAGAAAAATCAAACACACATAAACAAACGACACCAATGAGCAATAATTCTTATTTATTATAATTCTTTTGCTACCTTTAGCTCACCCGGGCTAAGGGCTCAAACTGAAGTATTGTCAAACTGGTTCTCAGAAGTTAATAACATGTCATATTCAAGTAACTTAAAAATACGGTGTACCTGAAAATTAATTAATTTAAAAAAAATTTACAATGCAAAATCATTTCTTTTCATATGAAACTTTGCCTTCTCATTTGCATAAATTCAAATTTCAAATTATAGGGCAAATCTAACGCTTTTATTCGCAGCTATAGCCGTTTGAAAACGTCATTTTTAATTTGGGATGCGCAGCTCTAATTCTTTTATTGTAAAAACGCAATACATTGTAGGTGGCGCCAATGGAAAGAATATGGAGATTTAATTTAACAAAATCGACAATATTTTGGTCGTTACTGCATATTTTGAAATAAAACTTTTTATGGCTCCCTTTTTCCTCAATCCAGACCCTTCGGAATAAATTTTACGTTTTCAATAAAATTTATTTTCAGAGACACTGATCTTTAGTGATTTAATTCAATATATTGTACTTGAATTCAATGCTTGGAATTTCTATAAAATTCCTTCTTATATATATATATATAAAAAAGAAATGGTTATCCAAGAATATAACCGAATCAAAATCTGAACATTCTGGATACGGACTGTGAAATTTTGAACAGTGGTTATACGACATTTCTGTAAATCTATATTGGTATAATATCAAGGTATGTAATCTTTTACTAGCTGATATTTCAATAAGGCTCATGATAAGAAGGGAAGGGATCTCTTACTGTAGCAACAACAAAGCACCAAAACATTTGATGCGAAAACAAAGAGTAGACAAGCACAACAAGAGACGTAAAAGAGAAATACGACAAAGAAACAATTAACACAAAAGACTTTACAAACCAACAAGACCAATGGTCAATCTGTGTCGACTTAGGACGGCCATCTGGTACGCAAATGAGATAAAGAAGATAATGACGACAGTCTTAACAGCACTCACAATAGAACACAAAAATGTGCGTCGACGGACCAACAAAAAGCTAGAAGTAGGAAAGTGCGTGGTTATCCACATTTATAATTATATAAATTCATTTCGCTCCAAGATTTCCAGTTTTTTTATGTGAGCAGTTAAGCGGGGAAATCCGTAAGATTCCAATATGTTAGATCTTCTATACATTCATTCTTTTTTTTTTTTTTGGAAACTCTGGAATGTAATTGTTTGCTGGTTTAGTGCAAGCGGCGAGCAATGACCAAATGCTATTGGACAAAAAGACCAAAATCTGGTTTAATCACCGTATGGGATGATAAACAAGACTCTAATGCCCAGAGAGGATCGTACTTTATCAATAATATCGGATCTATTAAAAGGGTTCGAGTATCGTTATTTTGACACTGTTTTGATGGTCAAACTAAGTTCATTTTTTATCTTAACTAAAGATATATCTTCAAATGATCTAATGCATCAAATATATGTATGGTTCAGGGCATCTTTAGGGTCTAATACTTGAAAAAAGTCAGGAACTCTTAGTACAAAATCATATTTGCCAAAATGTTGTGAATATTCAAGGAAAATTGAGTAAAATGGACATAAGGTATCTAAAGTCAAATTATCTAACGGAAAAGGCTAGTTTAAGAACTGAAAATACTCATTATTAGCAGTAGAAGACAATTGTAACATTTTGGGAAATATGAACGAAATGGTAAAAAATGTCACAGTTTGCGGGCTAATATTTGATGTTGAAATATGCCAGAGACTATAGTCATATGCCCTTTAATCAAAGAAAACCCCGCAAGGTACCTTTTTCGTTATTTACTTGTTTCAAGAGTGAAGCAGTTTATAAGTATACCAAATTTTAAGGAGTTTCGACCATTACTTTTATGGCTATTGCAAATCTAGATAGAAAAATGTTACGTTTTTAGCCAAAAATGAGTGATTAAACATGTATGACAATATAAAAAGTTATATGAACTGAAGGATTTATTATTCAAACATGACTAAATATTTCTAAAACAAACTATTCTAAACACTTGCAAATAATTAAGGCAATACTACGTAATTATATTTTGGAAATGGATGATGACGTCAAACGATACCCGAACAACCTTTTGAGAAACTCTCCTTTTTAACCTATTGCCATTTAGAAATAGTACCTACCTGTTTAATAATAATATGGAGGTGTTCCAACTATTTACCTTCTCGAAGAAAATTTCCAAACAATTTTAATGCATCAGACACGTGTTTCGGTTAATAGATCCTCATCAGTGATGCTTCCAGCCAAAGTGATTTTCAGACACAGCTTAACTGAATTGTAGCAGCGCCCTCCAGTTTTATTTATTTGAATTAAAATTTGTGCATTTTAACTTTGCAGAGAATGCGCGGCTCCAAAGGAACTCGAGCGATTTGTAAGGGAATTCCGCCCGCTGAATTTTTTTCTCATTAAAAGAAATTAAAACTCTGATTTCAAGAAGAATTTTGCTGAATTTTATGAAATTAGTAATATTTCAAACATGCGACCTATATTTTGTTTATGATTTGTGTCGATTTTAACAATAAAGCCTATGGAAACTGGAAAAAAGTTTTTAGTGTTGTTGGAGATACCCTCCTTTCTTATAGAGTATTGTTAACCATCTCGCTACAGAATTTCCTTTTAATAGAAACTTCAGTTTTGACAAGATCTACCAACTTGACAAGTAAGGTCATGTAGCAAGGTGGTGAACGATGTCAACAAGGCGATCGAAATATAAAAAAGGGGGTGGAAGGCCCGAAACCTTGAGTTATTATACATAAATCTATCATGTTTTCTTTCGATTGGTTTAGAGTGATGATAAATGATTGCAATTATATACTAGTATAAGATATTAATTCATTACTTTTATGACGTCATTTAATTGATTTGGATTAGTGGCCACTGCAATTTTTTTTTGAGATATTTATTTTAACTCTTTGAACAAAGAACAATGTTCTCGATTTTATTTTATTTTCCTTTATTTATCAAACACTCTATTATCTCTTTTTACGAATGACCACACAAAAACATTTCATTCCGATCATAGTTTTTCGTTTATATTTTCGTAATGTAAACGCACTTAGCGCATTTATCCATTGTCAACTATTGGGAGTATAGTGATGAACCAAAACAAGAAGTACTCAATACGGAAAAAGAAATACTAGTTTTTGGAGGAGAACAATAATTCTACCGTTTATTAAATCATTAAATATATCATAACGTTCGCAGCCGTTCCGACTGGAATTCTCACGATTTGGCATTGCCTCGACTTTGAGACTGAATTCTTTTATATTTAGTTTAACTTAAAATAACTCAGACTAAAACGATTTTCTCAATTTCAATTCTTTTTCTTGATTTTCATAACGTAATATCACGGAATCTAAATGGCGGACCAGAAGATGGTGATGTAAATAATAAACATATGTCATTGAGTAAATATTATATATTGTAAGTTTTTCTATCTATAAATATATATTATTTACCTTAGAATCGTTTTAGTAACCCTAGGGTAGAATTTGCTATCTGGGCTGATTTTCCCGAAGTTTCGATATAGTAGCATCGATGACCAAAATAGCGGTGGAGAGATGATGCTCAGATGTTCACCTCCTTTAATTCCATTATTAATTTTTGATAAAAGGATAAATTGCCGAAATAGCAAAATACTATATATTATGACAAATTAAAGAACAAGAAGTTATTATCACATGGGGAACAAGTTTAGCTGCTCCACACAACAACAACAAAAAAGTGTTTATGATGATACAATGGTGTTCCAAATGTTTACCTTCTCGAAGAATATCTCGAACCAATTCTAATGCACCAGACTCGTATTTCGAATGGTAAATCCTCATCAGTGATACTTCCAGCAAAAATGATTTTCAGACACAACCAAAATTCATTAAAGTAGCGCCATCTGCTTTTATTTATTTGAATTAGAATAAAATTTGTGCATTTACTTTGTAGAGAGTGTGCGTCTCCAAATTTCCTGTAGGGTGGATTCAGTAGCATAGTTTAATACAATCGATGACCAAAATAACATTTGAGGGATGGTTCTCAGATGTAAACCTGCTTTATTTTGATGCTATTTCCTGATGTAATGACATGTTTCATAAACAGCAAAATACTATTATGTATAAGATGTTGAATTGAAAAAGGGCCAATACAAAGCTTCTTTAATGCTACAAAGCTGGAAAGAGGTAATCATTACACTTCATGCACTTTAATGTTGCATTTGAATTCAGTCAAGTTTACACTTACGAAAATGAAATGAAATGATATCAACATTAAACACACAAACTATCAACAGACCACGCAGTTCGCCTACATAAATCATATGATTAAAATGATACTAATGTTGTTACTGATTAACGAGAATAGAAATCGATGTATTGCAGATAGTCGTAAACATGGTACAGGTAAACAGCCCAAACAGAGTTACAACTTTTTTTTGACAAAATAAGTCAATTTGTACTTAACTTTTATACTTAAAAAATGACTGTCTTACTTTTGGTGTTCATGGATGTATAATTCTGGTGCAAATTCCGTCATTTGTGAAGCGATTCTCGGAAAATTTGCACACGTGCCAACCATTATTAACCCATGAACACCAAAAGTAAGACAATCATATATATGCATTTTTTTTTTGTTTACATTTTTGCTTTCACCTTTTTTTCTGAAACCTGGGTCCTCTATCATCATATCCCAACCAACCATTCATAATTAACCTATGAACACCAAAAGCAAGACAATCATTTCTTTTGTTTACAATTTTGCTTTCACTCTTATTTCTAAAACCTGGGTACTGTAGCATCATATCTCAGCCATCTTGCTACGTCTTTTGGTATAGCTGGACATAATTATCACAGATTTTGGCAATATTTCATTGTTTGGATTGAGGATCACTGACGAGATTTAAATACCCGAAATGTGCATGTCTGGTCCACGCTGTTCATAAATCTGCTTATAAATGATGCTAATGAATTTGAAGATATTTAACATTTGTACCAAATCGCTTCAACATCGAATGACAGCATCAAAAGTATTCTAACATTGGTGAATTCTCCCTACGTTCAAAACTTGACGTCACAATAGGCAACCCAATTTATTGGAATATAATGTTAGTTGCCTAGGGAATGATCTCCAGCATGACCACCCTACATTCACCCAGCGAAAGAAACGCACAGGAAAGTGACACATAAGTGGAAGTTAAACATGGGAAATCTACTAGTATGTAAATATAACTATTTATTATCGCATTTGTAAGAGGTACATACTGACTGTATGTGAGACGCTTACTCTCCCTCGAGAACATTGTCGAATCTCATTAATTTTTTCAGAGTGTTTAGATTATTTCATTGGTTATTTCATCCCGGCTAATGTATGGCAAAGATAAGGGTTTTATGTTAGACATGTACTAACTCTTTCATTAGTGTAGGGTTTTTTTTTCGGAATATCAGCCATGTTGTCTTCTTTTTCTCCTTATTTATTATCTAATTTAATCTAATCGGATATAAAAACAGAGTGGAAAGGGAAATTTTACAAATGAAATTCGACGTTATATCTACATTGTATTAGAATGAATAATTTGGATATAAAAGCCAATAAATTCACTAAACAAAAAACATTATGAGTATGCAGGATACCAAGAAAATACAAAAATTGGTGACCGAAAACTTATAAAAAATCCATCTTCCTCTCCGTTTTCCTTTCATGGGTGTGTTTCTTTTTTACATACAGCTACACTATTTTCTTGGAAATCTTCTAAATATTAATGTCTATATGGCTATTGAAACACAATCAAATAGAAAATGGACATTTTACCAATGACGTGAGTTTTGTTTCTTCCAGCATTACAGTTACGTTGGACAAGCATTGCATTCTGGTCCATACATGTCTGTAGTTGATTCTGTAGTGTTTGTACCAGCATTTGGCTCAGGTCCTTTTGGGTAGCCTTGGTAATTGTCACATTGACAAAAATCAGAAATACGCTCATCAATACATGAATCTTCTCCATATTCTAAATAAAATAAGAATAGTACCGAAATATTTATTTTACTTTACTCTTATTCATAAATAACATATGTTATTAAAGATATTTTGGCATATTTGGTCATAGACATTAAAAGGATTCTAGCTGTGCTGCCGTCTAAATATTTCAGTGGTAAAATGATAATAGTGTGGGCATAATTCTGAAGAGGATGAATATAAAATCAAACTATATCGAATAAGTTACAATAAGAGTAGAATATGTTACTCATCTATAAAATAGTTATCATAACCATGGAATAAAGCAGGTTATACATAAATATACAAGATTAATCGAAACATATCTTTACCAAATGGACGAACTGCATGCATATCGATGCAAAATCAGAAAGCTAGAACAATTCAGGAGACATTTTATGCAAGTGAGATCTTAAGGCTGAAAGTAGTTACAAGACAATCGATATATATGAGATTCAAAGGATGAAAGCAACTATGCATGTTGTAAGCGCCCCATGCTAAGTATGTCACGCGGTGCGGAGCACAAGTTTCCCAATTGTATCAAGAAACGATTATATATGTGAAATTTTAATGCATGTTTACGATCACTTTCTGCTATATTCATAAAATGGACACATATAAGGTCAATTCATTGTATTTTCAGACAATGTACATGGGCTATGCGTAAAACTTTTCATTATATAAAAGCGATATGTGTGGCCTTTTGTTTTTAAGTTTTTTTAAAAGAATTCAAATCTCGACATGAAATGAAACAAATAAGATCACAAACACTCGAAGTTGGTAAGACTAAGAGGTCTAAGAGATTTTTAATAGGTTCATCCTTTTCTTTTTTCAAAATAAGGTTAATAACTGCTAATCTTAAAATCTTATTTCTTTTATATCGAAGATAAAAACTAATAATTCATAAAATAAACTTTCAATATCATTCCAAAAGTACAGGTAGAAGCAGGAGCTAACACATTTTTCATACTAAACACGGTTTTTTTTTAATTTCTCTTTCTCAAAATATTTTGTTCAAGTTAAAGATACAATGTCCCTGAAAATAGATTTTATTAAAAACGTAAAATGTATTCCGAAGGGTCTAGATTGAGGAAAAAAGGAGCCACAAAAAGTTTTATTTGAAAATATGCAGTAACGACCATAATATTGGCGAATTTGTATAATTAAATTTCCATATACCTCTGTTGTAAAAACGCAATACACTGTAGGTGGCGCCAGTGAAATGAATTCGAGCTGCGCATCCCAAATTCAAAATGACGTTTTCAAACGGCTATAACTGCGAATGTATGCGTTAAATTCGCTTGAAAATTTGAATTTTAACAAATGAGAAGGTGATCTTTCATATGAAAAGAAAGACTTTGCAATATAAAATTTTGAAAAAATTAATTAATTTTCAGGGACACCGTCCCTTTAATTGTTCTGGGCGTCTTATATGATATAAGAGAGATACTCATGAATACCTTCAGTGCTCATATTTTCAGATCTATATAAGTAAAATTTACACACATCAGCTAAGCCTTCTTCATTTTCATGAAGTTTTCCTTCCTGTATCATTCTTTATTTCTCTATGAAAAATATTTTTCTGTTGTTTTTGAAAGTTTCTCATTTTCGTAAAAGGTTATAATTTTCGAGATTTTGTTATATTGATTTAATACCCTTTCTACATTTTTCATCTTTCAAAAGATAAGGGTTTAGTTTCCAATAACCGTCGTATCTTTAAGAATTAAAGATGTTAAGTTTTGAATTAAAAAAAATCCATGAGCCGTCATTCTAATGTTATGGCTATATCTTCATGGTATCTAATAACCTTACTCTCCAGAATGGTGGATGATGTTCTGTCATAGACCATTTGAACCATTCAACCAAGATTGTACTCTTTGTCTTCCGAAATGGAAATAACCGGATGCGACAGTTCTACCGAATTGAAGCGACGGGTGTTGCATGCAAGCAGGAGATGCTTACTCTTCCTGGGCACCTGGTCTCACTCCGATCCCATATCGGGAGTTCGCTTCTTTTCATATGGTGGAGGTTTTGTTTGTTTGCTTTGGTTCCTGTTTTATCCTGATTTTGTATGCCTTCAGTTTCTGATTTTCTGAATTATCGATTTTGTGCTGTATACAGAGATATGGTCATTATCCATATTTGTCACTGAAACACTTTTTTCGTGTTGCAGTGTGAAGCAGTTAAACTCATTCCCCGTAAAACGGATGTTTTTAAGTATATCAATTACTTCTTTACAGCTCTGTCGCCTGAAAGAAGCTTTATTTTGGCATTTTATCAATTTGATTTTATAAATATTATTTTGCTATTTCGGACACTTCTCATGTCATTAAAAATATCATCGAAATTGAATTTGGTTAACATCCTTGCATCATTCAGCTAATGCTATTTTGGACACAGATTGCTATTTTGGACACAGATTGCTATTTTGGACACATATCGCTATTTTGGACACAGATTGCTTTTTTGGACACAGATTGATATTTTGGACACATATTGTTATTTTGGACACAAATTGCTATTCTGGACACAGATTGCTATTTTGGACACAGATTGCTAATTTGGACACAGATTGCTATTTTTGGACAGAATTTGCTATTTTGAGCCGCGCAGTTTCTGTTTGTTGACTGTAAGTCTCCGAGGAAACGCTCGCACTGTATTGAAATATGTTCTAACTTTTCAAATTATACCATCCCGAAGAAATTTTCAAACCAATCTATTATGCATCATTCACGTGTTTCCGATATTTAATTCGTAGTGCTTCTAGCCAAAGTTATTTTCAAGCACAGCCAAAATTTATTCCGGTAGAGATATCCCGTTATATTTTTTGAATTAAATTAATGCATTTACTTTGCAGAAAGGACACGGCTCCAAATTTCCTGTAGGGTTGATTCAGTAGCATATTCAAATAAAACCTATTTTCAAAATAGCATTAAAGGGATTGTGCTAAGATGTTAAACTCCTTAGATTTCGATGATATTTTTCAATGAAATGACGATTAAATTATGCATGTACAGACATTATTTTAAAAAAAACTATGATACCAATTTTGTATCAAAGGTTATAACAATATTTTACAAGTATAATTAGCTTATCTTATATTTAACAAATTGATATTACTAACTATGTTTGATTTATTATGATTCGTGTTTTTTTTTTCACGTAAGTAAAAGAAGAACAAGTATACACACAGTTTAGAGTTACAGTTACAAAGGGTTTCGAAATGATCAAACCATTGATAATGTTAAACGTCTTCAAATTCAATAGCATCATTTAAGACCTGGTCAATTTACAGCATGGACCAGACATAAAGTATTTTGTCTGTGTTTTTCAAAGAAGCGAATCTAGCATACTTGAAATAAGAAACCAGCTGGTTACATCAACCCTCGCTACCGAAATATGATAAATTCTTGCTTATAGAATCGGTACCCTAATATCACCTAGTTTTCTCCGAAGAAGAACGAATTCGAACACGTGTAAGCACTTATCTACATAAGACTAGCATTGTAGCAAATCAAAATAACACGGCGGACGTATAATACGTGGCACAAAAAGGAATCGACAATCAGTATTATCAGAATCTGTGGAGTGGTAGGAACAAATTAAATGTCTACATTGTAAACGACGCCAGGAAAATCCAATTTGGCTTCATTCAACCGGTTTGACATTACGTACTACTAACGAGGATTCAATATCCAAAGCACGTGTCTAGTAACGTAACAAAAATGGTACTAGCGACCATATTTTGCAATATTGACAATTACAAAAGTTAATGAAAAGCTCATTATTATCAATAAGTTGTCCTGAAAGAGATGAAAGCAAATGATAAGTTTTAGTCAAAAAGTAAAAAAAGACAGCGTTTCTGAAATAAAGTCGGCTGTTTCATAAAATAAATTCGGAATTTAATTAGGTACAGAATGTGAGGACCAACAAATCCTGCCACGCGACTAAGGAAAACAATTGGATTAAAATATTTCAAGGAGGTAAAGAGTTGAGCAATTTCAAGTTAATAAAGTTAATGCTTTACAATACAGGTAATAATGATAAACATGTACAATTCATCTTCAGTTATATTCCGATAACAAAGCATAAAGCAGTTATTTTTAGAAAATATTAAAATACTAAAATTTCTTCAAGAGTGTTTCACAACTTTTGCATGTTTGTCTGTACAGAAGATATTCTTGAATTCAGAAATTGACATTTTTGCATAGTTACATGTGTATATAGAAAACACAATCGTCCTTTTGTTCGAAGCATCATTGATGTCAATGCCACGATTACAATACATTCTGCATTAAATGGTGTTCATCCATGGTTTTCACAAAATCCTAGTCAGATTCCCGGGACTTGAGATAGATTTTGTGTGAGAAAAAAGATATACAATGTATGTGCTTGTGCTTTACATTTTCAAAAGCGTATAGATACTGAAGGGGGTTATATAGAAAAGTAATGTAAACTAGTTAAGTGCGATAAAATTCAAATTCTTCAATAGGTTCACATCATATCAATCAACCCTCGTATGTGCTTGAAAATTCCCATCTGACATATAAAATATAATTTTAAGATCAAGGATAGTAAAAAAATGTTCCTGTGATATTTTTTTTCTTTTGTCTTAAGTATTGGTGTAAATTGAAAAACGAGCTTTTACTGAGGACTAAAAACTCAGTCCAACATTCCATTTAAAGTTTAAAAATGATAAACATAATTATCAAACATAAAGAGATATATACGTTATTAATATGAAGATACAAGAAAACTCAAGTAAAGGCTAAATGAACAATTTATTTGTATCTTGATTGTCGTAACGTTAAACCGACGCATAGTGATGGTTAAAAGAAAAATTGAAAAGAACTTACCGATAGAGGTTGCTAAGTGTTTCTCAATTAAACTATCAAAATATTGCTATGATGTTACCTTTGGTAAAACACATCGATTAATGAAAGCAATTTTTGATGTTTATTGGTTTATATTATTTGATAAAATTACACATATCTAACCTGTCAACATCGGTTCTCCTAAATGACATGCAATTTGTCCATCAAGGAGTATCAGTGTATTTTATCTTACATATTAAATTTCAATCATTTGTAGCATATGTTTATGCTGTTATTCTTTCAGTTGTTATGAAAGTTTATCTAATGAATACTGATAAATCAGGATAGTATAAAATATAGTGATTTTCATTTCAACCAGCGCTATAATTAAGTCAAAACGTTTACAACCAAAAGTCAACAAAGGGGGTCAGAAAAAAGGAAGAGTGCATATAATGGTTTGATCTCTCTTAATATGCCCAGACGTTTTATCCTAAATAGTTTGAAAATATTGAATCACGCAAAGTCTTTGTCATATATTAGAGTTATCCTTCTTACTATATAAACCAGAAAAAGAGAATACTTATGCTACGTTTCGTGAGCAATGTTTGAAATATTGGGGACGGTCAAATAATGAATTTAAACTAAAAACTAGACAAGGGGACGGGACATAAATATTTGTAAAGTAGACCCATTGCTAACATGTCATGCCCAAATTATACAGCTTAATTTACATAAAACATCTTTACTTAACTACTATAATAATGTCTACCTGTTTCATTTTAAATGTGAACCTTTATCAAATTCCTGATATTGAAAACCAGACTTCATTCTAAATTGCTATCTTAATAATAGCAAGCGAATTGACTTACACCCCTATGGATTTGGCCATGCATTTTTCAACTCACACAGGATTTTCAAGGGATGTCTTACTCTATAAGCAAAAACACAAGACAAATATACCATTTCATAACGACAGATAAAAGGAAGAAAAGGAAATTATATCCAGCAGGACCGTCCTGCATTCACCCAGCGAAACAAACCCACAAGAAAGCGACACATAACAAAGGAGGGTTTTCCAACAACACTTGGTTGCAGCACCAACAGCATAGCCCGAAACACCCAATATAAAAACACAATAAAGACACGCACAGAATGAGAGGTACAATGAACGCCAAATAACGTTGAAACATCAGACATAAATAACTACAAATAAATTAACGAAACCGATTGGTAATTGGTGCCGACTTAGGACGGCCATCTGCCACGTCAGTAGCAGACTATGTAGTTATCATACATTACATGCGCACAACCCTCCCACTTTTCCGATTATCAAGAGGTCTCGAAGAACGTACAATTGTGTTGTTAAACAACCTCCTCACTGTTACATGTAGATGACCACACACAAACAAGACCGCAAAACGCAGGGGCCCAAGCAACACAGATGAATATGTAAATGGATATGAAAAGAGGGCTTACGTAATACAGTCCGTGCTCTGTAGGATGTCGCGAGCTCATGCATATTATCACCCGAGCAGTCCGACTGACATTCAGAGAGGACAAGTAGTCGAGGCCCTGTATTCTCTAAAGAGGTTTAGACAGGGCCTGTCATGGAGTTCCTTCGCCACAGTCAGTCAGAGTGCAAGTCTTAAGAAGGCGCTGGTACAAGACTTTATATTGGTCATGTACCAAGCTTAGTGTCCGTCTGGTGACATTATGATCATATCCACGGTATATTAGGCGCTTGATGATTCTGATGTATATTCGATGGTTTTGCTGTCTACCTTTGACCCCTCTTAATTTGATTATCACCATAAAATGCAGGTTGTGAAATACACAAAGTTATATACTCTGTTGCTTATATAGGTCCGAATTTCAAAAGAAGTTGACAATATTTTTTTTGTAAAATTTCCAGAAAGTCTTTACTAGTTTTTGAAGCAAAAACCTTGACCTCAAATTTTCTTTGTAATTTGTAATTTCTACTATGAAAATCCGAAACATCAGTACACGTGTAGATGCTCTAGCATACCGGGTGAGCTTTGAATTGTAGATACCGTTTGACGGTAATCTAGGAACATCACCGTCAAGCCAGGGAACATTTACTATGTTGCATCCAAAATCATCTCTTTTGTCATAGACACTAGACTAAGTATGAATCTCTCTATTAACAATTTTGATATTAAGGTTCAAAAGCGGTGTTTTTGTGTTTGTAACGTTTACCTTATTTAGATTCAATTCTTGTGGATAAATAAAATTTTCATACTTTTCAAAAACAGGATTGTCGATAGTAAGAACATCATCCATGTACCTAGAAGTACCAATGAAACATTTCATATCACGATGTTTTCTTGGCTTTTGAAGATTTTTGGATAAATTCCTTTCCATACGGGTATAAAAATAAATCTGCTTGTAGAGATTTTCACCAAATCTTACATCAATGTTGTCCAGAAGAAAGGACAAGGTAAAACACAGGTCACAACATGTCCATGATTTGTATTCTGTAGCGGAAAAGAAATCCTTTGATTCAGATATACAAATATAAATTTTCACCTCTCGATGAGTTTGGACAATTGATCATTAATTTTGTCGTGAGAAAGCTCGGTGTACATATTTGAAACGTCTTAATATGAAGAAATTGGATTTTCAATCACACCCCCTGAATTTTTAATAGACCAAAAATTGAAATTTACATCATTTCTGTTTAGAACAGTTTTACAATATTTTGCAACGTGTTCCTTTATCGTTGCGAGTGCTGACGTCATATTTCTAGACAGAATTGTAGTTGAGCAGCTACTAGAATAAGCAATGTATCGAAATTTGTTAAAACATACTTGTGCAGTTTTGGTATGCAGTATATCGTAGGAAGACCCAATGTAGAAATTGGAATGTTGAATGTTATGTTTGCTCAAAATGTTTCGGACACTTTTATTGCTTTTCATACAAAAGTTCCGAAACTGAAGTAGATATAAAGTAACGTTTTGAAATATTATGGTGTTGTTTGCTGCTTTATCTGGAGGAGCGAAGACATATTATTCATGTTAATTACGTAATTTGGATTTCAAATATCTTGAAGATTTTGAACTGGGATTTTCAAAAAAAGATGAGGATTGTTGTGGAAGATATCTATTCGAATGTCAGTAATATTCAATCCTCCTATGACAAACTTCTTCTTCAGAACCGAAGCATGTATCGACAAACCGAAAGCATCAGGAAGATCTAGAGAGATGTCTTAAGAAGTGTTGTTATTTTTGGTTCCACTTCGAAGTCAAGTTTTTGACGCGTTTTTGACGTCTTTTTGGACTTAGTCAGAAATGCACATTTTGCACTATTTCTTTAAATAACTCAATAAGTGTATGATTGTACACACTCATTTACTGCATATTTATCATATTTAACTTACTTAATGCTTTGATATGTATTTTAGGCTTAAATTTTATTTTTTTTTTTATTCTTTATGAATTTTTTTCTTATGTAAAAAGAAAGGGGGGGGGGGTGATTTTCATACAGTTTCTGCTTCTTTTCTATAACCACTCTTCAGATTGTCATGACATTTTGTAGATATGAGGTACTCATGCATGGTACCCTACAAGTGAAAGAATTTTGTCAAGATATCCACTTTTAGATTTTTAAGGAATATTTTTTAAGATTGTACATAGGTATAATGTATGTTTTCCATGCCCAATGTTACAGGTGTAACTACAGGAAAAAAACCTTCTTTGTATGATTAATCATTTAGCTAGATTTCGGTGACTTCAAATCCTTCAAAGCTTATAAATTTGGTCTTTTTGGCTTAGGACATCTTTGGCACGCATAAAAACGAAAGAAAAAAGGGGGTCATGCATACCTTTTCTGCAAAATTCACTTTTTTAATGACCCCTCCTTCCGAATTGAAAATTTGCTAATTTTTATATATTTTCAAATCGTTCTATTGATTACATAAAAGGCAAAATCATGTTCAAAACTCAACTTCTACAGACAGCAGGGAATCATACATTGATTTAATGTGCTATTTTTAAATTTTCAATAGTTATGACCAATGAGGTGACACCTTTTATTCAGCCCGGTTCACCGGTCAAAAGGGAAGGGATTCCCTGCTAAAATAATTAACTGTAGTTACACCTTCTAGGTCAGAGACAACCAAATCATTTTCCATGGGCCGTAATGTTAACGGAATGCCTTATAACGTCTATACTAACATTGCTGGCCATGCATGTTATATACCGATTTGTTCATTGATTCAAGCTTTATACGAAACTGAATTAAAAAATATAGCATGACCTGCTCTTTGTCGCACTATTTGCGTCACAAGGTACCCCGCAGAGAATTTTCAAATTTTCCCGCGCCCGTCCCCTTTAGCGGATCGGGAGCTAGGGAAAAATCCGGGTATCGACATTTTAATTGCACTTATTTTTTACTTATATATATCATATTCAAACAATATACCAAAAGAAAATATAATTGATAGCCAATCACATCTTCTGTCACATTTAAAATAACAGGCCCCCTCACCCTACAGGTTTTTCTCCAATCAGAGCCGGCCTTTTAGTAGTCTCTGACCTATACCTGTAACTGTAAACAAAGTCACCGTACTTTAAATTTGATCGGTTTAATTCCTCCACAACCCTTTAGTACTGCGATACATTTCAGGAGATACAGTGCAAACGGAATAGATTTCTATTAAATGTGCATTATACTTGGAACACTTTCATAATGGTTATCATTCATGTACTTGGAACACTTGCATATACTTGTTAGGCACGGTCCATTTGATATTCTGGGGGGGGGGGGCAGGGGCGGATCCAGAACCCAAATTGCCGGGGGGCACATACAAGTTTTATAGAAATCCCTTGCGAGGCCCGAAGGGCCGAGTGGGGGAGGGTATGGGAGGGGGTTTCCCTCTCCCATTGGTGGGGGTTCGGGGGGCCTCCCCCGAGAAAATTTTGAAAAAATAAAGTGATTTGGTGGCATCTGAAGCGTATTTGAACTGAATTTAGAAGGGATATGGCGCGCATGATTCAGTCAGTGTCAGTAACAATAATTATTATTTATATAGAATATATTTGAAAATTTTCTGATGCTGTACTGTTCTTGCACGGCATGCAGACGTCAATATGTTCAGGGTTTCCGAAAGAAACGGGCGGATCAGGAGAAGTTTTGAAAGGGCACATAGGTCAGCCCATGGGAGAGAGGGGTGTCCAGCCATAAATTCTCGTAAAACTAGGAAAAAATCAGCATTTTATGCAAATTCCAGCCAGGACTTGACCCCCCTAACCACTCTAGATCCGCGCTCCCTCCTAGAGTATGTTTGTTCTACTTTCGTTTCCTTTCAGTTAATGATACATAAATTGGAAATGAATTTCTCGTTTTGGAGAAAAGATTGAATTGGGAATTTTTAGGTCTAAAATTGGGGAAAAGTACCTCTTTTTACCGAATTTCGGCCCCATACAGACCCCTAAAAAATTCCCTTGTAAATGATAAATCTCCTTGACAAACTAGAGATCACGGGTGCCCCATTCCCTGCAACGTCCAAATTGAAAGGTTTAATTATTTCTTGGCAGTTCTATCATATTTATATATTTTTGATTTACCTAGGGGCTTAACCAAAACTGTAATCATAATAACTTCGATTCTAAAAATAAAGAAAAACATGCATTTTTATCTTTTTAAAATTGTTGGAGGTAGCCGGCTTAAATCTTGCCAAACCTGTTCATTTTAAAATGATTGATCACGACCTCAAATTTAGAGTTGAAAAAAAAATGTAAGTTTTATAGGAGGTTGTATCAAAGATTTGGTCAAGAAATGTGTGTGTTAAATATGCCTTGCATAGGATATAAAGTTCCCGATTCATCCCTCAGATAACGAAAATTCGATATGAACATGATTCAGTGCAGGTTGTCTCCGAAACGTGTGTACGTCCACTGGCAATGGACATGACTATCTATCCCCGAGAAATATTTGGAAATTTTCCTCAAATCGGTGGTTTCTGGGGTGTTTTGGGGCTATTTCTGACTAGTTTCATAGATTTATTGCGGAAACAGTAGTTTAATGCTTCCAAAAGCATGTCATAAGTGCCCCTTCTTTGGGCACTGCCGGGGGCACGTGCCCCCGTGCCCCCCCCCCCCCCCCCCCCCCCCCCCCCGGCTGAATCCGCCACTGGGGGGGCTTGGGTTTTTTTTTTCGAAAAAAAAATTTTGCTCTGAATTTTGATGAAAAAAATTAATTTGCTTATGATGTGACGGAAAAAAATAATCTTGCTCTTACAAATAATCTGAATTTGAAGAATTACCATAAAACTTTGCTAAAATTCTTGAAATTTTTCCGGCTCGCTTCACTCGCCGCAGTTTTCAGTCTATCAAAAAAATTTTCCCTCGCTTCGCTCGCCATAGTTTTCTATCAATGATTTCTTGCTAATGTCAAAGTTCATATATTTGAAGATATCAAAAGTGTTAACGATACAGCAATTCCCCGCGACCCGATGTTTGAAGTGTTTTAATTACATTGTGTTCTCTAACTTGGCTTTGTTGTAGTGTCTTCTACGTAAGACTCTAATTCACTTTTCTTCCATTATCGCATTATGGCATTTTTAACGTCGCCTCGTATCAAACTAACCCCCTTGAGATTGCCCTCTGTCACTACAGTTACTTTACCATCATCGACATTCAACAGCAAAAAACTTTTTTCCTCACCAAGAGTACTCTTATCACCTCTCAAATTTAGACCCCACAGTCGTATTTTACGCACTACTCCATCTGCAGGCTCTACACTCAACAACAGACACAGAGGGTTCTCAATTATTTCTAAGTGCAAAAGTAAAAGATGCTCGTTGTGTCACCTCATCAACTGCGACTCCATAATAACATCTAGTGTAAATGGGCAGAAATTCAAAATCGAGGTAGACCAAGACATCGATTGATCGTCTCAAGATCTTATTTACGTAATGACTTGAAATGCCAGGGGATGTGGCGCACAATATGTAGGTAAGACAGGCCAACCTTTAAAATCTCGATTTAGGAACCATTCTTATAAGATCAGAACCTCACGTCAACAAAAACACAGAAACTTTCTTTATAATCACTTTGTTAAATATAACCATTCTATTTCGGATATCACCATTACCCCAGTTCAGACTTTCCCAAAACGTAAAATGAAAGTAAGACCGAAATTAAAAAAAACGCCGACTACAAGCTGAACTTGCCTGGATCACCAAACTTCAGACTGCGTACCCTCTTGGTTTAAACGATCAAATTTATGGACAAGGAAATATTTCCTCAGCTTCTACCAATATCAACATCTTTTCAATCCGCCCAAACACTAAAAGGAAATACAGGTCGCACGGGAAAAGACGAAACAGACAAAAAAGAAAACGATCCAGAATATACCGCTCTCTCAACGATTTACTTACTATAGCACGCAATGGCGGAAGACATGAGCTGTTACATGCTCTGTCGTCAATCCCAGTTATGCACTTGAAATCTATCTTGGATGAAGCATTCTTAAGAAACACTGACTGATTCAGACTTAATATCATTGTCTCATTTGCACAGTATAAACTTTATCCTATTGTGAAAAACACCTCACCTAAAAGACGATTCATCAAAATCCCGTTTATTAACAAAGGTTTTGATCTTCTAAACATCTCTAATATTTTTCGGGATCATCGCGTACAAAGTACCATTCCTCAATATTTTGAAAATTTAGAGCCACCTCTTATTTGTTATAAGTACAAGAAACCTATTCGAAACTTTGTTTTTAACTCTATTAAAGTTACAACGGATCCTGACATACTTCATCGTGTCCTGCTTCTTGAGAATGTGCAACTTCTAAATATTTCTACAAACCAGCTGGCCATGTTGTTACAGGTGACTTTTCAATTATCCAAGACAGACAGTTCCGTGGTCTTCTTAAAAAAGGACCTAAGTATAGAATCCCATCCAAGATAGATTTTGTCAAATGCCGTGAAGTGCTAACGGAAGCCTTAGATAATTATACGAAAAGATGGTGTAAATCAGAAGGAGTCGAACCGCATGCTCTGAATGACTGGAAAAACCTTATTTAGATATAACGGATATTCGAATAGATAACTTCCATAAAAACCCTCATCTTTTTCAAAATCCACGTTCCAAATCAGAAAGATATTTCAAATCCAAACTAAGTAAATTACATGAAAAATATGTCTTTGCACCAGCTGATAAAGCAGCCAACAACACCATTATCATTTGAAAACGTTACTACATATCAACTTTGATTTCGGAACTTTCGTCTACTAATACATATATCAAAAGCAATGAAAGTGCATCTAACATTTTAGGCAAGCATAACAGTGAACTGTCTTCATTCAATATCTCTATTTCTAAATTGGATCTCCCAACACTATATTGCATACCGAAACTGCACAAGTCTCCTTACAAATTTCGATTTATTGCTAATTCTAGTAACTGCTCCACTACAATTTTGTCTAGAAATCTGACGTCAGCACTTACTGCTATTAAAGAACACATAACTAGATATTGTGAAACGGTTCTAAACAGGAGCGATGTAAATTTATTTTGGTCTACTAAGAATTCAGGGGATGTGATTGAAAAAATGAAATCTGGAAATTTCCAAGCCAATACGATTTCTTCATACGACTTCTCTAATATGTACACCACACTTCCTCATGACAAAATTAATGATCGATTATCTAATCTCATTAAATGGTGTTTTGATCGAGAGCGAAAAACTTACATTTGTACATCTGAATCGAAGGGTTTCTTTTCCTCGACAGACTACAAATCATACAAATCATGGACATGTAGTGACCTGTGTAATGACTTGTCCTTCCTCTTGGACAATATTTATGTTAGATTTGGTGAGGATCTATACAAGCAGGTTGTAGGAATTCCTATGGGTACTAACTGTGCGCCTCTTGTTGCAGATTTATTTTATACACTTATGAAAAAGAATTTATCCAAAATCTTCAAAAGCAAAGAAAATTTGATGAGCTGAAATGTTTCATTAATACTTCTAGGTATCTGGATGATATTCTAACCATTGACAATCCTGTTTTTGAATTATATAAGAATGAAATTTATCCACAAGAATTAACCCTTAACAAGGCAAACCTTTCAACTACAGAAACACCCTTTTTGGACCTAAATATCAAAATTGTAAACGGAAAGATTCATACAAGTGTATATGACAAAAGGGATGATTTTGGATTCAACATAGTAAATTTCCCCTGGCTTGACGGTGATGTTCCAAGATTACCGTCATACGGCATTTACATATCACAACTCATCCGGTACGCTAGAGCATGTACTGATATTTTGGATTTTCACAGTAGAAATTTACAAATTACCAAAACACTTTTAGGTCAAGGTTTCCGCTTTCATAAACTAGTTAAGACTTTCTGGAAATTTTACAAAAATTACAGTCAACTTCTTTTAAAATTCGGATCTATACATGCAACAGAGTACATTACTATGGGTATTACACAACCTGTCTTTTATGGTGATATGATAAACAAAATAAAAAGGATCAAAGGTAGGCAGCATAACCATCGAAAATGCGTCAGAATCATCAAACGCCTTTTATACCGTGGATATGATCCTAATGTCACCAGACGGACACTAGGCTTGGTACTTGACCAATCTACAGTCTTGTACAAGCGCATCCTTGAGACTTGCACTCTGACTGACTGTGACGACGGGACTCCATGACGGGCCCTGTCCAAACCTCTTTAGAGAAGACAGGGCCCCGACCACCTGTCCTCTCTGAATGTCAGTCGGACTCCTCGGGTGATTACATACATGAGCTCGTTACAGCTGGTAGAGCACGGACTGTATTAAGCATGCCCTCTTTTTATATCCATTTACATATTCATCTGTGTCTCTGGGGCCTCTGCTTTTCGCGGTCGTGTTTGTATGATGTCATCTTACAATGAGGAGGTTGTTTTACACCACAATTGTACGTTCTTCGAGACCTCTGGGTAATTGGAGAAGTGAGAGGGTTGTGCGCACGTAATCCAGGATAACCACACCATTTGCTACTTGCGTGACAAATGGCCGTCCAAAGTCGGCACCGGTTACCCATTGGTCTCATCGGTTTATGTGTAGTCTTTTGTGTTTGATGTTTACATGTCGTGTGTCTTTTTTCCGTCTCGTGCTGTACTCGTCTTTTGTGTTTTTGCATCGGGTGTTTTGGTGTTTTACTGTTGATGCTGCAACGGAGTCTTGTTGGAGATCTCCTCCCTTCTTTTTATATATAACTATTCATACATGTTGCATGTATCCCATTGAGTCTCAATTTTATGTTCTTGTAAGCTTTGAAGGAGAACTTCAATTATTCACCATTTTACAATTCTACATTTTAAAATTTGTCTAGAAGACTTTCCCCAAAGACCCGCTTATATTCATGTACCTTATATAAATCTTGTTTATTTAGAATTGTATTGTAGAAATCTTTTATCTCTCTCTTTAGAATTGAATTAAATACTTGCATAAAAATAAAGTATATATTAATATTTAGAGTTTTGAGTAAAAATATAAATAATATCTATTGATAAAACACAAACATTCTTAATATATATGCACATCACTTTGTTAAAACAAATTTCCTTGCTCCGACTTTGCAAGAAAAAAATAATTTTGCCCCGGTCCGAGGCGAAAAAAATAATCTTGCTCCGACAAAAAACCCAAGCCCCCCCCCCCCCCCAGAATATCAAATGGACCCTGCCTTATCAAGTATAAAGTTTGCTCGAATTTCCTCTGTCGTAGACTCTCTTAGATGAAGTAATTTACGGACTGATTTCTTGAAGAAACGTCTAATGAGTAATCTCTTCCTCTGGATTTTGAGAATGCATAGGACATTTAATATCTGAAATTCTTGAAAATAAATTATTCAGTTCAGAGTTCCTGAAATCTTCCAATGAAATGTTGGACCACATGAAGCTGTTGTTTTAATAGAGAAAATAAATTATCATTCACAACCTTAAGCCACTGTGTTCGACATCTTGTATGTATAATATTTCTAAGAGGAACACAGAGGCCTAGGCTTGTGAATAATAAAACATTTTCTCTCATAAAACGACAGGTTCCTGTGGTAAGACATTTGGGAATTTGTATCTGTTCAAGTAATAGATACAACATGAGTTTTTATCGGACCAAATAAATTTTTGTCGGCAAATCCGATGCAACCGATACATTTCATGAACTCTCTCCGCTGACAACTTGTCCGTGTAACAGACCTATGATGAGGTAAAACAATTAGTTAACAGTAAATAACGACCTTCGTAGGTCTGCTAATTTGTTTAAAACTGCGAAACCTAGCGGAACCACTTGAGTTGTTGAACAGCGTATGCTGAAATGCGACACTCCTTCTCGCCTGTTGAAATATGCATAGGCAAGAAGCGCCGCGATTTTCAGCATATTTACTGAAAATTATTTGTTCAAGTGGCTTCACTGGGTCACGAGGTTTGATACACCGTACACTGCTTTTTGGAAAACAGATTGGCCCAATTTCTGCACAATTCACTTGAATTGATAAATATTGGATTAAAACGATTTTAATTGTACGTTTCATGAGATGAAATCAATACTATTCAAAAGCATTCATAGATTTCAGTATACTTTACTGAAATATTTAATACTTTAATATGAATAAAGGCAAAACCTAAAAATCTTTGTTTTTTATGCCCCTGGAATAAAAGATTCGGGAGCATATAGTTTTTGGCGTGTCAGTCTGTCTGTTTGTCTGTCTGTTTTCCAAAAAACTTTAACATTGGGCATAACTTTTGAATAGAAGCTGGTGATAGAGGTTTCATATTTCACATGGGTTTATGGTCACTTCGTACCATAACCAACTCGTACCTTGGTCACTTCGTACCCAAAATCTACCAACTCGTACCATAATCATTTCGTACCATGACCAACTCGTACCAAAATAAAAAGTCATTTCGTTCCCATTGCGAATTCATGGGTACAACTCGTACCCAATTTCATTCCAACTCCTACCATAACATACTCGTACCACAACCAACTTGTACCACACAGAATCTCGTACCCATTGATATTAACTCGTACCATAACCAACTCGTACCCAATTTTATTTCAACTCGTACCATTAAATACATGTATTAGTACCATAACCAACTCGTACCACAAATAATCCCGAACCCATTGACATTTATATCATAACCAACTCGAATCATCTAGAATCTCGTACCCATTAACATTTACTCGAATCGTAGCCAACTCGAATTATCCATCGATGTAGCGTAATTATATACAAAATCTTTACAATGTATGATAAGTTTCCACTAGTGCGGATTAGATATTCGAAACATACATGTCTTGTGACGCTTAATCAATAAAAATTAATGCAAAATTTGTCAAGGTCCGAAAAAAAGTTATTTCAGGAACGAGTTTACAGAGTACAATTTACTGAGTACCATGGTACGAGTTGGTAGGGGTGGGAATTTATGCATGGTACGAGTTTATTGTATTGGTACCATGGTACGAGTTTATGGATGGCACGACTTTATGCTTGGTACGAGTTTATGGTACGATTATTCGTACCATGGTACGAGTTGGTAATGGTACGAGTTTATGTATGGTACGAGTTGGTAGAATTTATGGTACGAGTTGGTCATGGTACGAAATGGTTTTGGTACTTGTTGGTAGTAAGGTCTGGTACGAAGTGGCAGGTACGAGTTGGTTATGGTACGAATTGACCATACTCCTTCACATGTGTATTCCTTGTGACAAGATATTCCCATAGATACCAATATTACGCTGACCCTGACCTCTCACATACTTAACAGAAAATGGCGTTTATACCAACAAAGATGCCGCCGGGGGCATTCTCATTTCACAAACACAGCCTGTCAGGCTTTATAATTTCTGGCATGCTAGCTATCAATAATGAAAGGTTTGGTCGTTCAATTTAAATAAACTTAATTTATGAAATCATTTCATTGTTGTATTCTTTTTCTGCTGCACATTAATGTGGAATTTTACAATATGATTTTATTTTTGATGTTGCATAATTGAACTATACTAGCAGGGCATATGACTTGAAAAATGTTATTGTTTTGAAATGTGACTATTTTTTCTTGTTTGTACTTTTAAAGGTTGTCTGAAAAAAAAAACTTCTCTGCATCCGGCAAAAATCTTTTTAGAAAGGTTGTGGGCTAAAATCCTGGTACTGGCACTATCAGTATTCAATAGCAGTATGTCAATTAGAGCGTGCATGGGTATCAGGTGAGCGTTGTGCCCCCTGGGGCTCTTGTTTTTCAGTCATTCAGAGAATGCGATTAGACTCCTTCCGATTTACACCATGGTTTGATATAGTTATTTAAGGCTTCTTTTAGTACTTAGCGACATTTAATAAAAATCTATCTTCGATGGGATTCAGTATTGAGGTCCTTTTTCAAGAAGACCACGGAGCTGCCTGTCCTGGATAATTGAAAAGGTCCCCTGTAACAATATGACCAGCGGTTTATATAGCTTTTCAGACGTCGACATTCTCAAGAAGCAGGACTTGATTCAAGTTAGGATCTGATGTTACTTTGTTGTAGTTAAAAACGAAATTTCTTATTCTTGTTACAAATAAGAGGAGGTTGTAAATTCTTAAAATATTGAGGAATAGTTCTTTGTACGCGATGATCATCCCGAAAAGTATAAGAGATGTTTTGAAGATGAAGATTGAAACTTTGTTAATAAATGGAATTTTTATGAATTGTCTTATAAGGGGATGTTTTTAACAACTGGATAAAGTTTATTCTGTGCGAATGCGACAATTATTTAATTCTGATCAATCAGTATTTCTTAAGAATGCAACCTCTGCTTCATCTAAGATAGATTGAACTGATGAGAGAGCATGTAGCAGTTCGTATCTGCTGCCGTTGCGTGCTGTGATCAGAAGATCGTTGAGGGTACGATGTCCTCTAGCTCATTTTCTGAGTTTTTCGTTACGTCGTTTCCGTGAGACCTATGCTTTTGTTAAGTGTTTGGGCGGATTGAAAAGACATTAATAATTGTGGAGGCCGTGAAAATGTTTCCTTGTCCATAAATGTGATCGTTTAAACCAAGGGATTATAGATGTCATTTGAAAAAAACTACAAACGGTAAGAAAGACGCAACAATATTCACTAGAACATCATACGATACAGATGTACAGAAACATCACACATTAATGACAACACATAAAAGGAAGGAGACCAATGTACACCCGGAGACGACTTTGGACGGTCATCTGCCAACAGCAAATGGTGTAGTTATCCGGATAACGTGCGCACAACCCTCCCACTTATCCGGGTACACAGAGGTCTCCATAGACGCGCAATTGTTGTAGAAACATCAAACTTCTCACTGTAAGATGACATCACAAACAAGACAGTTAAAGGTACAAATAGTCTAACAGGGATTTAACTGTCAATAATGTAGTTTTACCATAAATAGCTTTTAAGTATTACCATTTGAACATCTATATAATATCTCTCACATTTTTGTTTTATAGACGTTTTTACTCTCTGGTGCACACGATTTCGGTAAACCTCGGAAATGGTTATTTACATATAAAGTATGTAGAAATATGTCAAGTTTACCAAGGTCAAAGTGAACATGCTACCACGATCAGCCAATCGCTTGAATGAACTTCACATCGTGGGATTACTACGAAACATATAGTAAACCACGTATACAGTCTTTTTGATATTCTCTCTAAAAAAAACCCACTAACTCACTAATATTTCAACAATTGCAGATACAAGTTTGATATCATGTATAGATATCATGTTCCATTCAAATCACCATTTTGAACGTGGATAATCGAACACTTTCAAATGACAAACAACGTGTAATAGTGTATGACGGCTTGAATGGGAGGCAGGTGTAGTCTGTTATACACATGTGCGTTTGTTTACCAAATCCTGAATGAAGATTAACCTTTATTTTGTTATGATTTTTGTTCGTTTTTTAATATTTGATTTAGACTGTGAATATATATATACACGTATCAAAATTACTGTGGATATATATATATATACACGTCAAACTTATATATATACTTCGCATAGATAAAAATAAACGAGAACTATACATGTACATGACAAATATGGATAATAACCGTATCCCTGTATACAGCACAAAATCGATAATTCAGAAAATCAGAAACCGAAGGCATAAAAACTCAGGATAAAACATAAACCAAAGCAAACAAACAAAAACCTTGACCACGTGAAAAGAAGCGGACTCCCGACATGAGAGTGAGACCAGGTGCCCAGAAAGAGTAATCATCTCCTGCTTGCATGAACCACCCGTCGCTTCAATTTGGTAGAACTGTCACATCCGGTAACTTCAATTTCGGAAGACATAGAGTACATATCGACGTAGAACTTCCTCAGTGACGATGTTAGTCGGTCACAAACATATCTCTGACTGAGAAGCTTATCTGAAAGACGCCTAGCTCTCAGAACAAAATCCGTATATTTGGTACTTGTTCTGGCATAGCGTATCAACTGAGATACAAACACGCCATAAGCAGGCGATGAAGAGATGTTGCTACTCAGAAACTCAGAAAAAGTTATTAATGCTGAAATTGAAGTCGTCACGTTTGTCATTGAGTGAGGTGGTCATGTGACCATCAGTGTCGTGCGACAATATTATGTCCAAATAGGGTGCTGAATTATTTGTCTCTGTAGTTTCTTTGACTTCAAACTCCGAAGGATAGATACTGCTCAGGTAATTCGCGAAATTCGGATTATAGATGGACAACACATCGTCCATGTATATGTAAGTGAAGTTGAAGTCAGAAGCTAAGTATCTTTTCCCTTCAGAGACCAAAGATTGAATGAATTCAGCTTCGTACGAGTAAAGGAAAATGTCGGTAAGCAGTTGGTCACAATTGGTCCCCATTGGAATTCACATGTACACATGTACACTGTAGATCCCTTTAGCTAATTTTCCCTCAGACTTGTCAGAGTTTTAATTTCATGGTCGTCCTCTAAGCTAGGTCTTTATAACTTTCCAATACCAGGCCAATACTATTTGTTCATTACATTTCTCTTTTCAGATTTTGATAACACCGATTGTCGATTCATTTTCGTTCCACGTGTTATCCGTCAGCCATGTTGTTTTGTTTTGATACAGTATAAGCCTCATGCAAATTAGTGCTTACACGTTTTAACAATCGGTCTTCTATGGAGAAAAGTAGGTTATATTAGGGTACTCATTTTATAAGCAATAATTGATCATAGCTCGGTAGTGAGGGCATATGTGACTAATGTAACCAGCCAGTTTCTAATTTCTAAGCATGATAGACTCGTTTGCGTTAAAATTTTGACAAAATAGCTGATTCATGGTTTGATCTTGACGAGACCTTTTGTACTTTTAAACGCAGTGGCCTCTTGTAACACGAATTCTATGTATCAGGATCTAAACAATTATTTGACATTCGTATAGTAGTCTGTGTTCTGTTGGCTGAAGCGAGATAAAGATCAATCACCCGAGGAGTCTAACCAACTTTCAGATAGGTCAGAGAATCAGGACCTAGTATTCTCTGACGAGATTTAAACAAGGCCCGTCATGGAGTCCCGTCGTCACGGTTGGCCAGTGTGCAACGTTGGGAAAGACTGATACAAAAATGTATATTGGTCATGTACAAATGTACCATGCCCAGTTTTCTTTTGGTGACCTTTGGATCATATCCTCGGTAAAGCAGGCGATTGCAACCGTTTCGATGGAAATTCTCACGATTTTGCTTTGCCTTCTCGACTTTGAGACTGAATAACGGTTAGGTTCTTCTTTGATGTTTATTTGATCTGCCTTTGATCCTTCTGATTTTGTTTACTTGGTCACCGTTAAATGAGGGAAATGATATTCCCAATGATACATTATCTGATGCTGGTGTTGTCCCAAATTTTGAAAGAAGTTCAGAATAGTAATTGTAAAATTTCCAAAAAGATTTTATTAGTTAATGAAATCTATATCCTTGACGGATAAGTATCTTTGTAATCTGTTTATTTTTATCATGGAAGTCCGAAATATGGGAGCAAGCTCTAGTGATCTGATAAGCTGAGAGATGTAAAGGCGAAGAGTACCTATGTGTACCCTTTGCTGATTACTCCAAACAAATTCACACGGTAATATGGAGTAGGTTTGTTCATGTATACCACGTATCCATATAGCTAGTTGTCTGTCAAGACCAGAAGTAATACCTTTGTGAAATGACCCTTAAGACAATAATTGCACAGATTACACAAAATATATTTTTTTATATCAAAGAATTTGGCTCATGAAACCAGAGCCCAGCGCCATAAACTAAGAATAAACTTAAGTCAAATTCTCAAAATACAGTATGCAACAAATCGGTAAAAATTTGAAATATTCAATTCGTCCATTTTATTCTACTCTGAATGAAGTAAAAATGTTCATATAATAGACACCACCATTCGACACCTGGAAATCCCACTTTCACCCCGACAAATCTTTCTGCCTCTGAAATAATAGATAACCACAAATCAGCTCTTGCTTCCTTTGGCTTCGACACTACCAATTTAGATTTAGATTTACCATTATTATTTAGAACAAGCGAAGACAACCATGGATAAGCAAAGAAATTAAATCCATGATAAGAAAAAGAAACAAATTATTTAAAAGGATTAATCTGAGAACCAAAACACCAAATGAAACAGAAATATATAAAGACATTAAACATCAAATACAGAAGGAAACGCCTAAAGCCTACTGGACATACTTAGAAAACATAAATTAATATGCTACGATGAAAACACTGAATTACACCAAAAAAAACCAAAATAATGAATTATATATTTAATACAATAAAAGAAAGACAACTCAGGTGAAGCCCCATTATCCTCAGCAAAAAGCAGATTTACTTAAAGTTGTAGAACCTGTATATCTTCTACAAAATTGAGCATATAATCTAATTTCATCATTTTGGTTTTATTGGGTAAAGAAACACACAAAACGTTCACTTGTCCCAGGTATATAAATAGCATATTTTATTCATGGGAATTGACAATGTTTACTAACACAAACTTTATAAATTTATAAACTCATGTCGTAAAAGGTGAGCTTTATATCACGAAGCTTTCTTGTCATCAGTCTGGAAAGAATTGAAAGTTTGTTAACTACCTACTACATAATCTGTGAAAATGTACCCGTATTACCCTATATTAAGTTGAATAATATATGTCGTTATTATTTCAAATTGATTTTGTAATTATGGTCATGTGCATGCGTAACTTCGGGGTTTTCCTTTTTCGTTATAAATATTGTGAGCCATATTTTGGAGGGTTTTGGTGTTAATCTTTTTTTAATTAATGGAAAATTGATACCTTTGGCCATGCTAGAAAAATACAGTTTGTTTTCTACAAGTTAATTTTTTTCCCAATTTTTGACGATTACATGTTCTACAACTTTAATAAGCACTAACACTCCGTTTTTACACCAGAAAATCAAGATAAACATCCACCGACCTTAAATGATGAATATCAATCTACGGCTGAAATAATTGTTACATCTTCAGAATCTTAAGAACCTTGACCATACAAAAGCCGCTTGACCTGATGAACTCCCGGCCCGAACTTAAACCTTATGTTAAAACTGTTCGCTTCTGAATTATCACCTCATTTGGCTTACTCACTTGGGGGATGTCCCTGACGACAGGCGCTATCTGGCTATGCCAATGTAATTCCAATATTCAAAAAGGGCGAGAAGTATATTGTAGTTAGTAACATCCTTAATCATCTTGACCATTTCGATATTTCAGTTGAATGTCAACATGGGTTTCGAGCAAAGCTGAGCTGTGAAACCCAGCTATTATAACTCTTTTTTGAACTAATTAGCAATCTGCATTCTGGTATACAAACTAACAGGTCTGGTTATACTTGATTTTTCTAAAGCCTGTGACAAGGTGCCTCACCGTAAACTTTTGAGTAAGCTTGATAATTATAGCATAAGGGGTTACACCTGGAAGTGGGAAGCATTCATCCGCAATAGATTGCTACAGGTTGTCTTGGACGGTGAGATATCTTTTCAAATGCCTGTTGTAAGTGGAGTGCCCGATATCTTTTCAAATGCCTGTTGTAAGTGGAGTGCCCGATATCTTTTCAAATGCCTGTTGTAAGTGGAGTGCCAAAGGGATCAGTAATCGGGGTCCCTGCTATTTTTAATTTTATTAATGATCTCCCGGCTTGTGTAAATTCTAAAACCCGCCTTTTTGCAGATGACTGCATATCTTGATTCTCCAAAAATGATGATATCTTGATTCTCCAAAATTATCTCTACAGCTTAATTATAGCTTCTTTGGAAAATAACTGGGGGATGTAATTTCACCCTGAAAAATGCCAAGTTCTCTATGGCAATCACCGTGCAGATCTCGTTTTCCTTTTAAATCTACCTATATATACCCTTAAATTAAGGCCACCAACTTGAATCTGTAAATACTGCGAAATACTAGTATCTAGGAACAACACTCTTAAGTAATATGTCATGGGATTGCCACATCAACAACATATCTTCGAAAGCAAATAAATTTCTTGGATTTTTGAAAAGAAACTTAAAAATTGAACAGGAACACACTAAAAATCTCGCATATAAATCTCTTGTTCGGTCAAATCTTGAATACTGCTATTCTGTCTGGTCCCCACATACTAAAACCAACATTAATTCAACTGAAAGGCCTGAAAATGTCCAAAAACGTGCTGCACGATATATGCTTAAGGCATGTCATTTCTGAATGAAGGAATTTCAAGGGTTATACATTGAAAACCATATGAAATTATAGTATTCGTGTCAATTAATCATTTTATGAAGGAAAATTTATAGGTCCGTGAGGAAAATAAAGATTTTTGCTTATTTGAAAAACTGGGTAAAAATGCCGGAAAACTGTTGCTAAAAATAGCACATTTGTAAAAAAAAATACAAAAAGTGTTGAAATGCCCTCATTTGATTTTAATTTTAGTTTTCTTTTTTAAATTTATAATAAAACAGTCTGGAAACTTTGTATAAAACATGAATTTGATCAAGTTTACCGTGGGTACCAACTTAAGCGATCCTTTAGTTTAGTTTATTGAAACCTTGAAACATATAGTTCTTTGGTATGACAAATATTACAAATAAGATATTACAATATAATATTCAAGTGAGAGCATCAGAGTGATTACAGAGAAATAATAATATTATGGAGGATGGACATATGATTTATATATTATGAATTTCTAAGCAAAAGTGCATTAACAAGATATCTAGAAAGGTTACATAGTGCTTTTCTGTTCCTAACTGAGAAAAGTTGAACTAATTTGAACATCGATGGCCTTCTCCAATAGTAAGATTTGATATATTTTTTACGTAAATCTGAATACAAAGGACAAGATAAAACAAAATGAAACTCATCTTCTATGTCATTACTATTACATTTTACACATTTCCTCTGTGATCTATCAGTATTATTATATCTACCTTTTTCAATAAGAAGTTCATGTGATGATGTTCTAAATTTACTCAAAATAGTCATAAAATTTTCTGGCAAACCCTTTCTCAAATAATATTGTAAACAGAAACTATCTGGCAGGTGCTTATACAACATACACTTTGGAGAATTATCAAAATAAGAGTACATTTCTTGAATGAATGAGTCAGTTAATAATTGTGAGCAAGTAGATAAAAAATGTGTTTTATTCTCAATGTACTGATTTTCCCAAACGTAGGCAAGTCCAAGTTTTTGTAGTAAATCTCTTACATCAGATAACCAATTACGATCAACATCAATATTCTCATACATATATTTGTAAATATTTTTCAATATACAATTATCTGTTTGTAATAATTTAACCCAATATTTCAAAATTTTTAGCTTTCTTTTTACAGACAATGGCAATCGCCCCAATTCTGCAAACACAACACAATTTGGGGTGTTCTTCTTTATATGCAAAATACGCTTACAAAAATCTGTGTGAACCCTCTCAATATCTTTGGCTTGGTGAAAGCCCCAAACTTCACAGCAATAATTGAGTACACTACTAACATATGTATCAAAAACGTGTAATTTTGTCTCAATATTCAACGAATTTTCATTACATATTTTCAAAATTTGAAACATACTCTTTTTACCTTGTAAAGCTAATACATGCTGAGTTCTATTAAATTTACCGTTGTACAATACATTCAATCCTAAATAACTAAAATTATCTACTACATCAATTATTTCCCCATTATAAAACCATTTATTAGATTTACTCAATTTTCCACCGTTTCGAAAAACCACAATTTTTGTTTTATCAACATTTACATGTAAATTCCATTCATTACTATAAGAAGATAGTTTATCTAACATATTTTGCAAGCCACTTTTACTCTCTGAGAAAAGTACAGTATCATCTGCATAAAGTAATAAAAACAATGACAGATCTTTCAGTTCTACATTTTCTACTGAATTTTCAATAAGGTAGTTTTCAAAGTCATTTACATACATAGAGAATAAAAAGGGGGATAACCCCTCACCCTGCATAAGCCCATTTTCTGAGTCAAAGTAATCTGAAGTACAACCATTATATTTTACACATGTCCTTATATTTGTATAAATAGATTTAACAATAGAATGGAGTTTTCCTGTAATTCCATTTCTAGATAATTTCCATAGTAATTTTTGTCTATTAACACTGTCAAACGCCTTACGATAATCTACAAAACAGCAGTACAATTTTTGTCTTTTACTGAACATTTTTTCTATTAAACCGTGAAAAGCAAACACAGCATCCGAGGTTCCATACCCTGGTTTAAAACCAAATTGGGCATCTGATATGATATCATATTTTTGTGACCAACGTAATAATCTATTGTTCAATATTGCCGTAAAAAATTTGGACAGACAGCTTACTAGAGTGATGCCGCGGTAATTGTTTGTGTCGTCAATATTTCCTTTCTTAAAAATTGGTACAATAACTCCTTCAGACCAGCATTTAGGAAAAATACCCTTATCAAAAATAGCATTAAACAGAGTATACAGTAGTGGTACAAAAAAATCTTTAAACTTGCACAAGTACTCATTAAGCACATGGTCTATACCCGGTGATTTATTCAATTTTGCATTCTTAAGAACATCCATAATTTCTTTCTCACTAATAGTATCATCTAATTCTTCGAAAACACATTCAGATTCTATATTAACACTTTCATTACCATGATCATCATGAGAAAAAACATTTCTAAAATGAGCAAGAAAATCATTGGCAGATAAAACACTACTTTTTCTAACTTGTTTTCTCTTAAAGATTCTATAAAATCGTCTTGGGTTGCTTTTACGTATATAAAATAATCTATTACCCTCTTGTCTGCTATACGACCTCTTGACCTTTCTCATGTAAAATTTGTACCTATTTTTATCAACAATCAATTTCTGTCTATTCTCCGCTGAGCGATCATGGTTAAATTTAAATAATGATTGCATATATACATCATATAAAATTCTACAACGATCATCGAACCATGGTTTCGGATTTCTTTGCACTTTATTTGATTTACATGTTACCATTTTTTTACAAAAAGGCTGGAATACATCATTTAGCTGTTCAACAAATAATTTCACACCATCATCTAACCCTGTTACATTTTGTGATATTTCACCAATAATACCACGGAAGTTTTCTCTCTTCGACAACAAAATTTCTTTCATTTGATCAATATCAACATCATTCCATCTGTAGATAATATTTGAACAATTTTCAGATCTATTATTGTCATTAGAATCAATATTTTCACAGTCGATACTATGCAATGAAAAAACAACAGGTGCATGATCGGACCAAGTATTAAAGTCACATACTTGTAATTGACTAATCAAATTATAACAGTTTTTGTGAGCCATGACATAGTCGATTGCACTTGATCCAAGGTGATTAAAAAAAGTGATTCGTCCCATTTCGTCACCTCTTACCCGACCATTACATATCCTCATACCTGTTGATTTACATAAATCTATAAGGCGACGCCCAAAGGTATTAACCGTACTGTCCTCAGTATTACGACATGGCATAGATAAATCAGTATCATAATCAAAAAGGTCTGATAAAATATCTAATAATGGTTTTCCAATCGCGTCATTTTCAAGAAAATCTAGTTTATTACCAACTCTACTGTTTAAATCACCAGCAATTATAACGTTTCCTATAGATGAAAAAAGCGCAATATCATTTTCAAGACAATCAAAAAGATCTGATCCGTAAAGATTATAAAATACATTATTTTCATGCGGAATATATGAGAAACAAATGTACACATCTGAGTAAAAAATATCAATGATTTTAACCCAAATCAAAGTATCTTGAACACATTTTGTAATTGACAAGTATTTACTGAGATTTTTACGAATAATCAAAACCAAACCTCCTCCGGAACCTTTGGCCCGAGGAAAAGTAACATCGTAACAATCATCAAGTAATTGAGTATTTACAATATCATCCTTTTTAATCCAACATTCAGATAGGAAAATCAGGTCATAATCTTTAATTACATCAACAAAATCTGAGTCACAAATCTTACTCACAAAGCTTCTGTTGATATTCCAGGTAAGTATACGAACTGAGTGTCCGATCCCCCCGCCTACCTATTGACCATCACGAGAACGCCGTTGAGGAGGAGGCTTGTACAGAACACCATCTATGTACAGCTTGTTGTCAACCAACTTCGTCTTACATCCGCTACTTTTTTTCTCTTTCATGATCCTAATGAGCGCCTTTCTCTGCTCTACAATTTCGGGAGGGAACTGTTCGTTGATGTAATAGTTAGAACCTTTCAGTGCACTCGATTTCGCACGTACATCTTGTCGTTGCTTGAAGTCCTTAAATTTCGCAACGATGACTCGGGGACGGCCCTGACCCCCAATTTTGTGGACCCTGTCGAACTTAATCGCCTCCACTAATTCAGAAGCCATACGCAGTTTCTCCATCATAAATCCCCGTGGTAATTCCTCGGTTTTGTCAGGAGTTTCGTCAACAACCTCTGCTATTCCCGAGAAAAGCAAATTATCCCTCATGGATCGGGCTCTGGTGTCAATTAATTGCCATTTCATTTCTTCGTTTCTAGGGCGTTAACTCTATCTCCAAGGTCACCTACTTGAAAATCTGCATTATCCGCTCTGTCGTTAAGTGCGTCAACTAGGTCCTTCGTTTTTTTCATACTGGTGACTACATCCTTCTTTACAGACGCAACTTCATCTTCGAGACCCTTTATTTTAGTACCCAGGCCGCTTACTTGCGCCTCCAAACATTCTAATTTCTCTAGTTTTTTAGAAACATCTTCCACTTTTTTTGTCCAAAGAGCGCACAGCATTAACAATATCCAAGGCCCAATGTGGAGCACTAGGCACAGGAGCAAATCCCGGCTGATTCTGCGGCGGCAAAAAAGTAACAGATACAGGAACCTGGTATGCGGCCTGCTGTGATGATTGCGAGAATGGTAAGGGCGTCGACGTCATCTGTTGCTGACTATTCATCGTTTGACCATTTAATTCTGCAAACAGCACACTATTTGTTTCATTCAGCAAACCACTGAGCGATAATCTTGAGTTCGCTTCACTACCCGAGGAGGATTCCTGTGTAAATTTTTTTTCCGTTTGCCTTTGAATGTTCCCATAATATGACATCATCAGCAACAAAAATCCATCACAAACACATTTCATAGACATCTAGGATCAAACTTTCAAACTTTCATGTAAATTCAGACGATTGTTTACTTTAAAAGGATAAACAAGGTGATTTTCCACAGAGCTTTAAAAACCACGTCTGACCAGTCTGATTAACTACTCACTATTTCTATATACTTTAAAGTTTATTTTACACAAAAATTAACCAATTAACGAAAATTATCCAATCTAATGTAAAGTCTGTAAACTCCTTACGGCGGCTTCGTCTAGCATACAAAGAAGGCCGCTCATACCGCTACATGTACGCTACGGTGATACATGAATACGGCCCACTCAGCACACACCGGAAGTGAAAAATTCGTTGTTGTTTTTGAATTTGATTGCACTTTGACTCATCCGAGGCAGCGGACCCTGTCCTTTTCGACCAGCGGACTCCCAAATAGGTGCAGATGTTATTAACATGTAAAGTCGGTAAACTCCGTACGGCGGCTTCGCCTAGCATACAAAGAATGCCGCTCATACCGCTACGCCGCAGGGTACAAACACAGGGTATATACCCTGCTTTGGTACAGGTTTTGCTTTGGGGTATGAGCGGTAGTTACAAACCCAGGGTTGTCACCGTGGCGTATCGGTATGAGCGGCATTCTTTGTATGCTAGGCGAAGCCGCCGTACGGAGTTTACCGACTTTACATATAACATCTGCACCTATTTGGGAGTCCGCTGGTCGATAAAGGACAGGGTCCGCTGCCTTGGATGAGCCCAAGTGCAATCATATGCAATTTTTTAAGATAAAAAAATACTAAATTTGAACGATTTTTTCAATCACACAGTAACATGTGCTGCTTGGGAAGCTTTTTTCAATCTTTTGAAGAAAAAGTATATGTCCGTGCACAAATAAGAGAGAACAAATGCTCACAAATAGTGCCATTTTGTGCTAATCTTGAAAAAGTGTCAGAGCCGTAAAATTTGCCTTTAATTCAAGGTGAAATTTAAACAATTTGTAATTTGTCGGCATCCATTAGCTTTACCTTATAAAACAGTTTAAAACAATAATATTCCATACGTAAAACAAAATCCATGGGTAATTACTTACGGAGGGGAAATCCGAACAGTTAAAAAATGTACCTCCATCTCATTTTTTATAGAAATTACTGCGAAGCATTTTCTTACGCATACATCATTCAGTTTCGATCAAATTTTCAAACTTATCCGCTTCTAGGTGTGTAATGAATTAAAGTCTAAAATAAAGTCAGAAATAATACATTGACCACGGTCCATGGAATCACAGAAAACACTGGAAACAACTACATAAACACAGAAAACACTCTATAAGTAACCGAAAACACCTTCCAAATGTCAAGAAACACCTATTTTTTGAAATATATACATACTGCAGACATTTTGTCAAAGTTTCAACAAAATTGGTTCTCTTTTAAGTATAATATGATAATTTTTAGTTTTATCTTTGCAGATCGTGCGGCACGGCGGCCATGTTTGTTTACATTCCCAGTGATTTATATCCGTGTCATTTCACGTGATTAGTCGATTGCATTTTATAGTGTGTATTATTAAAAAATAAAATTTTTTAAAAAGATGTGTTGTTTAAGTGAATTTCCTTTTATTTTTTTATTTAGGAACATTAGTTGTTGTTGTAATTTTTTCACAGACAATAGCAGATAATTAAAAAAAAAAACAAATCTTTTACATGTTTTTTTATTTATCAATATATCACGAACGGCTTAAATAATTACATTATGATAATAGCAAGTTAATTTTTTAATTAAAATAAAGTAAAGAACAAAGGCATTATTTTCTTTAATCTATGAGTTTCAAAGAGTTGTGTGTGTTTTCTCTGTTGATAAATATCACAGAGGTTTCAATGACATAATCGACTGGTATGTTATTTCAAAAATAATGATGAGAAGGTTAGAATTCTTTTAAATAATGTCCGAGCAAATTTTGATCATTATTACATTTTTCATCATGGAAACTTTGTTTCCTTGTCCGTCGTGCTTCCACGAGTGCGGAGACGAGACGATACAATGCTCTTCAACAATTAAAACCAGCTTTTCACTTGTATTAAATTGTATAAATCATAGTAATTTTTCTTCATTTAAATGTTAGTATATTGCACAATTTTTTTTTTTTTACATTTATCGTTGTTTTGATAAGAACACGTGTACATGTCAATAAACCGTGCAAGGTACGAATTTGATTAAAAGAATTTAGCATGTTTTAAGCAAACATTTAGGAAATGTTTCACGGAAATGTTTTGGAAACGTGATTTTGTGGAGTTTTAATAGCATTTTAAAAACATTTTAATAAACATTTTATTGCAATGTTAAATTGACATTATTCTGAAATGTTTCAGGAACTTGTTTTAAAATTATTTAAAAAACGTTATTTTGTAAGGTTTCAATAACATTTCAAAAACTTCATTTGAAACATTTTGTCAAAATGTTTTTGTAATATTTAGCTTATATGATTTAAGCAAACATTTAGGAAATGTTTCTCAAAAATGTTTAGTAAAGGTGATTTTGTGGAGGTTTAATAACATGTTAAAAACATTTTGACATAAAGAAAGTCGATACTTTATTCAATCCATTGGCGGATCTGAGATATTTTTCAGAGCGGGAGGAGGGGTTGAACATTTAGGTTTTATAAAAGGGGAGAGGGCCTTACGCGACTGTTTATAAACAATTTATGTAACATCTAGTTTTGATTTCTTTTTATTCATTTCTTTGTTTCTTGATTTTAAAGAAATTTTGTTAACGTTGTATTTCTAGAATATCAATGATGTAATAAAAATAATAATAAACCTAAAAAAAACCCAGAAAAGAAATAAACAAACAAAACAAACACCCCCCCCCCCGAAAAAAAAAAGAAACAAACAATAGTAAAATCATTAAAGATAGCCAATGACAGTCTTCTTTTACTGAAATGCATTGAAATATTAAACTTTTAATTTTTTAGGGAATATTACGTCAAATGGAAGTTTTTTTTTTCGTAATTTTTCTGTTTACCTTATTTATATGGAAAATCCTACACTTAAACAAGAAAACATTATTATGGTTTTTTTTATGGGGAGTCCAACCCGACAGAAGGGATCCAGGTTTTGAATTTCAAGATAAAAAGTAAAATAGTTGTTTTATATGTAAATTCCGCCTTGAATCTAAAAGAAAGGAGGTGATAACCCTACCGATTGACGATACCATATTCGTATACTGTTCAAGTGTTTTGAATTAGGCTATGTACTATATGTATTTACACCCGCCCCAATTAAATGTTGATTGGGTTGCCTACCCGCGGCGAAATGAAAGAGAGCTTCCGTTAATGCAGTATATACCTGTTCTGAACTTGATCCACTATGAATTATCCTAATGGAAGGTTTAACATGTTATGTTATAGATTTAATGTTGATGGTGCTCGTGTTCAAAACATTATTCTAAAATGTTTTTAAAATGTTGTAAAAACGTTTCCAAATTCAACAAATTTGACTTCTTTTTGATGATACAACATATCACTTTTAAGATATTTGAAACATATGCGTAAATGTTATGACTTCCAATCTACTCGTCAGGAGACAAATAACAAAAAGTTGACAAAAAAGTTCTATAACGTATGTTTCGAACATTTTGCTACAATGTTTTAAGAATATCCTTAAAATGTTATAGATTTAATGCTGATGGTGCTCGTGTTCAAAACATTATTCTAAAATATTTTTAAAATGTTGTAAAAATGTTTCCAAATTCAACATGTTTGAATTCTATTTGATGATATAACATATCACTTTTAAGATATTTGAAACCTATGCGTAAATGTTATGACTTACAATCTAGATGTAAGGAGACAAATAACAAAAAGTTGACAAAAAAGTTTTATAACGTATGTTTCGAACATTTTGCTACAATGTTTTAAGAATATCCTTAAAATGTTATAGATTTAATGTTGATGGTGCTCGTGTTCAAAACATTATTCTAAAATGTTTTTAAAATGTTGTAAAAACGTTTCCAAATTCAACAAATTTGACTTCTTTTTGATGATACAACATATCACTTTTAAGATATTTGAAACCTATGCGTAAATGTTATGACTTACAATCTAGCCGTCAGGAACAAATTACAAAAAGTTGACAAAAAAGTTTTATAACGTATGTTTCTAACATTTTGCTACAATGTTTTAAGAATATCCTTTAAATGTTATAGATTTAATGTTGATGGTGCTCGTGTTCAAAACATTATTCTAAAATGTTTTTAAAATGTTGTAAAAATGTTTCCAAATTCGACATGTTTAAATTCTTTTTGATGATACAACATATCACTTTTAAGATATTTGAAACATATGCGTAAGTGTTATGACTTCCAATCTAGCCGTCAGGAGACAAATTACAAAAAAAAAAGTCGTCAAAAAAGTTCTATAACGTATGATTCGAACATTTTGCTACAATGTTTTAAGAATATCCTTAAAATGTTATAGATTTAATGTTGATGGTGCTCGTGTTCAAAACATTATTCTAAAATATTTTTAAAATGTTGTAAAAATGTTTCCAAATTCAACATGTTTGAATTCTATTTGATGATATAACATATCACTTTTAAGATATTTGAAACCTATGCGTAAATGTTATGACTTACAATCTAGATGTCAGGAGACAAATAACAAAAAGTTGACAAAAAAGTTTTATAACGTATGTTTCGAACATTTTGCTACAATGTTTTAAGAATATCCTTAAAATGTTATAGATTTAATGTTGATGGTGCTCGTGTTCAAAACATTATTCTAAAATATTTTTAAAATGTTGTAAAAATGTTTCCAAATTCAACATGTTTGAATTCTTTTTGATGATACAACATATCACTTTTAAGATATTTGAAACCTATGCGTAAATGTTATGACTTACAATCTAGCCGTCAGGAACAAATTACAAAAAGTTGACAAAAAAGTTTTATAACGTATGTTTCGAACATTTTGCTACAATGTTTTAAGAATATCCTTTAAATGTTATAGATTTAATGTTGATGGTGCTCGTGTTCAAAACATTATTCTAAAATGTTTTTAAAATGTTTTAAAAATGTTTCCAAATTCGACATGTTTGAATTCTATTTGATGATATAACATATCACTTTTAAGATATTTGAAACCTATGCGTAAATGTTATGACTTACAATCTAGATGTCAGGAGACAAATAACAAAAAGTTGACAAAAAAGTTTTATAACGTATGTTTCGAACATTTTGCTACAATGTTTTAAGAATATCCTTAAAATGTTATAGATTTAATGCTGATGGTGCTCGTGTTCAAAACATTATTCTAAAATATTTTTAAAATGTTGTAAAAATGTTTCCAAATTCAACATGTTTGAATTCTATTTGATGATATAACATATCACTTTTAAGATATTTGAAACCTATGCGTAAATGTTATGACTTACAATCTAGATGTAAGGAGACAAATAACAAAAAGTTGACAAAAAAGTTTTATAACGTATGTTTCGAACATTTTGCTACAATGTTTTAAGAATATCCTTAAAATGTTATAGATTTAATGTTGATGGTGCTCGTGTTCAAAACATTATTCTAAAATATTTTTAAAATGTTGTAGAAACGTTTCCAAATTCAACATGTTTGAATTCTTTTTGATGATACAACATATCACTTTTAAGATATTTGAAACCTATGCGTAAATGTTATGACTTACAATCTAGATGTCAGGAGACAAATTACAAAAAGTTGACAAAAAAGTTTTATAACGTATGTTTCTAACATTTTGCTACAACGTCCTCAGAATATCCTGAAAATGTTTTAGATTTAATATAGATAATCCTTTTGTTCAAAATGTTTTTATAATGTTGTAAAAATGTTTCCAAATACAACGATTTTAAATTATTTTTTATGATATAACATATCACTATCAAAATATTTGAAACATATGCGTAAATGCTATGACTTCCAATCTAGACGTCAGGAGACATAATACAAAAATTCGACAAAGAAGTTTTATAAAGTTTGATTCTAACATTTTGCTACAATGTTATGAGAATATCCCTAAAATGTTATAGATTTAATGTTTAGGGTACTTTAAATGAAAACATTATTCTAAAATGTTTTTATAATGTTCTTAAAATGTTTCCAAATTCAACATGTTTTAATTCTTATTTATGATATAACATATCACTATTAAGATATTTGAAATATATGCGTCAATGTAATGACTTCCAATCTGGACGTCAGAAGGCAAATTTTGAAAAGTCGTAAAAACGTTTTATAAGGTACGTTTTGCCACAATGTTTTAAGAGTATCATCAAAATGTTTTAAATTTGATATTGAGCATACTTTTAGTCAAAACATTCTTCTAAAACATTTTGATAAGGTTACGAAAATGTTTTCTAAGCTAACTCGTTTTAACTTTTGTAAGGATATAACACAATGTTAACAAAACATTTTAAAAATGTTTTGTCTTTAGTCTAGAATGTTTTAAGAATGTTTTGAAAACATTTTGATAAGAATGTTTAAAGGAAACCCAAATACGATCTTTTTGAAATGTTTCAAAAATGCTTTGTGCTACCTGGGGTTCGTATGCGGAGCAACAGTAAGCACCTTTCAAATGTCAAGAAACACCCATTTTTTGAAAGATATACATACTGCAGACATTGATTATCTCAAGTTATCTCTGTATGATATATGATGAATTTAGATAATAAATTAATGAAACATAACATTTCTTTATGTATTTCTATTATGCATACTTAAACACAATACATCAAAGGTGAAAACATAGGTAAACAAACATGGCCGCCGCGACGCACTTCAAAACAACTTATAAGATCACCTAAAAATGGTCATAGTTCACCAAAATGTTAACCAATTTCATTGAAACTTGGACAAAATGTCTACAGTATGTAAATCTTTCATAAAGTGGGTGTTTCTTGACATTTGGAAGGTGTTTTCTGTTACTTTTAGAGTGTTTTCTGTGTTTAGTTGGTTGTTTCCAGTGTTTTCTGTGATTCTACGGACCCATAGAATCACAGAAAACACTGGAAACAACCACATAAACACAGAAAACACTCTATAAGTAACCGAAAACACCTTCCAAATGTCAAGAAACACCTATTTTTTGAAATATATACATACTGCAGACATTTTGTCAAAGTTTCAACAAAATTGGTTCACTTTTAAGTATAATATGATAATTTTTAGTTTTATCTTTGCAGATCGTGCGGCACGGCGGCCATGTTTGTTTACATTCCCAGTGATTTATATCCGTGTCATTTCACGTGATTAGTCGATTGCATTTTATAGTGTGTATTATTAAAAAATAAAATTTTTTAAAAAGATGTGTTGTTTAAGTGAATTTCCTTTTATTTTTTTATTTAGGAACATTAGTTGTTGTTGTAATTTTTTCACAGACAATAGCAGATAATTAAAAAAAAATCTTTTACATGTTTTTTTATTTATCAATATATCACGAACGGCTTAAATAATTACATTATGATAATAGCAAGTTAATTTTTTAATTAAAATAAAGTAAAGAACAAAGGCATTATTTTCTTTAATCTATGAGTTTCAAAGAGTTGTGTGTGTTTTCTCTGTTGATAAATATCACAGAGGTTTCAATGACATAATCGACTGGTATGTTATTTCAAAAATAATGATGAGAAGGTTAGAATTCTTTTAAATAATGTCCGAGCAAATTTTGATCATTATTACATTTTTCATCATGGAAACTTTGTTTCCTTGTCCGTCGTGCTTCCACGAGTGCGGAGACGAGACGATACAATGCTCTTCAACAATTAAAACCAGCTTTTCACTTGTATTAAATTGTATAAATCATAGTAATTTTTCTTCATTTAAATGTTAGTATATTGCACAATTTTTTTTTTTTACATTTATCGTTGTTTTGATAAGAACACGTGTACATGTCAATAAACCGTGCAAGGTACGAATTTGATTAAAAGAATTTAGCATGTTTTAAGCAAACATTTAGGAAATGTTTCACGGAAATGTTTTGGAAACGTGATTTTGTGGAGTTTTAATAGCATTTTAAAAACATTTTAATAAACATTTTATTGCAATGTTAAATTGACATTATTCTGAAATGTTTCAGGAACTTGTTTTAAAATTATTTAAAAAACGTTATTTTGTAAGGTTTCAATAACATTTCAAAAACTTCATTTGAAACATTTTGTCAAAATGTTTTTGTAATATTTAGCTTATATGATTTAAGCAAACATTTAGGAAATGTTTCTCAAAAATGTTTAGTAAAGGTGATTTTGTGGAGGTTTAATAACATGTTAAAAACATTTTGACATAAAGAAAGTCGATACTTTATTCAATCCATTGGCGGATCTGAGATATTTTTCAGAGCGGGAGGAGGGGTTGAACATTTAGGTTTTATAAAAGGGGAGAGGGCCTTACGCGACTGTTTATAAACAATTTATGTAACATCTAGTTTTGATTTCTTTTTATTCATTTCTTTGTTTCTTGATTTTAAAGAAATTTTGTTAACGTTGTATTTCTAGAATATCAATGATGTAATAAAAATAATAATAAACCTAAAAAAAACCCAGAAAAGAAATAAACAAACAAAACAAACACCCCCCCCCCCCCCGAAAAAAAAAAGAAACAAACAATAGTAAAATCATTAAAGATAGCCAATGACAGTCTTCTTTTACTGAAATGCATTGAAATATTAAACTTTTAATTTTTTAGGGAATATTACGTCAAATGGAAGTTTTTTTTTCGTAATTTTTCTGTTTACCTTATTTATATGGAAAATCCTACACTTAAACAAGAAAACATTATTATGGTTTTTTTTATGGGGAGTCCAACCCGACATATCTACAACACCCAAGCTCAATGAGTGCTGAGACAGGAAATGCGCAATAAAAATCCTAAAACGCGGATTTCCTGTAACGTAGTTCGGTTTTAAAATTAAGCGGAGAGAGAAAGTTTCCGAAAGATGCAACTCAGATGTAACACGTGAAAAATTGAAAGAAATGAGAAAATTTATTGTATATTTGTCATATATTGGGACAAGCTACAGGTACTAATAATATGAACATAGGCAAAGCCTATAGGAGAGCGCAGCTGAAGTATATTCTTTGTACGTCTTACATTCATTCGAAATTCAAATATTTATCTAAACTTATAAAGTTCTCTGTTAAGATAAAATTTCATTACTATTTTAAACAGTGAAGTAACGTACATTTTATATAGAAAATCACTGATTCAGTGGGACAAATAAAACGGAACATCCCTCCCTTGCAACTTTCGTTTAATCTTTATTTTTATTTTATTTTTATTCATTTCTATTAATTCAATTAGATTTACAAAGAAATGAAACTACCTTCATTTTCAATGATTAGAAAATTATTGCATTCTAGACGATTTTACCAATACAATAGAGCGGAGACAAATTCCGACATCAGTGCCTCCACTTTTCTCGTAGCTCTCATGTTTTAAAGAAAAATCTAAAGATATAGAAAATTATCATTTTCAAGAAATAAACATGTGATCAAATTAAGATATGTTTACAATATAACGACACAAGCACACATAAAAATCCGACCCCCCCCCCTTCGGAATTTTGCGCTAAAAATTTCCTCGGGGACCAATTTGTCCGGACTAACGAATCATCGCTGTATATATCGAAACTGATTGACTGTTGCTCATATTGATCAAGTTATTAATTTCATAACCTCGTATATTGAGAAAATAAAGAATAACTGGCTTGAATTAATAAAAAGGTTGAAGAATTTACAAAAACAGTGAGCACTGTCCTTTCAATTTATGGACAACACAGCAAAGTTTTCATGAAAATCTATGTATAAGACATTAAGTTCAGTGCAGCGCATTGAATTATTGTGAGGACTCTGAAGTTTTTAACAGGGGAGAGCGGAGGGGTGAGTCACGGGGCAAAAATTTGGCTGCATGGCTTAACATTTCTTTCCAAAATAGAAAAAAAATCCATACCAAAGGGCTCAGAAATATCCCTCAACTTTCCAAAAGACCCCCCCCTCCTCCAAAAAAAAAAAAAAAAGAAAGAAATCAGCCTAAAATGGATTATGACTTGTCATTCAAAAAGTATTTTCAATCAATATCTTTAGATGAAGAAATTTACAGCGGACCACTGTGGTCTTTCCTCCCCCACCAAACCACCAATCCCCTCTAGATCCCCGTTGCTTGTCTTTGAGTTTGAAAAAGCTAGATCCACCAAGGACTAAATATCATCCATATGATCATCAAATTATCTATATGCATTTTGTGATCCTCCCGCTCCTCTATGTAGTTGCATGTCACTTATCTACAATGTACAATATTATGTACAGTACACGTGTGCGCTGTGAGAGTGGCTTAGATTTACAATGTGACGTAGTCAATAACGCACTATGACATGTGGCAGACGAAGTTCAAGGACTGTGCACATGCAGTGTGTACACTCTCAACTGTTCTTAGCTTTTAGCCTAATTTAGGATGTTAGTTCGGGTATTAGTGGATCAGACTTATTCAAAATTTAGGATGAAGGTATGATCTACTTTTGTCATTCATCTTCACAGTGCAATCTTATGGCACGCTACCATTTGCCCAGTTTGAGGTAAGTCTTCTGACTTCTGACTTGATTATCGAAGCTAGGCCTACTGAATATTCTGTAGTTTCGTTTGAAATTGATCTGCTGCGTGCTGTTGTGGCACTACGATTTTTGTGTCAATTCAGCAACCTAGATCTAACCTCGCGATGATGAAATAATTTCATTAATGTTAAAATCATCGTTAAAAAAAAAAAAAAAGGGGGGGGGGGTCTTTCTGTTTTTCGCTCGTTTAAAGAGCAGAACACAAAACTTCATGCGCACTTACGTTGCAAGTTACGTCATTCGAATTTTAAAAACAAATACTTTTATTTACAAATAAATAAATCTAGATATATATACTGAAATAATATTTGTGAGTTCAATCACATAATTCTTTTTAAATGATATAATACGCTTGAGAAAAGAGATATCGATTATCTTCTTTCATTAAATAAAAAAAAAATGACGGGTATGTTATGTGTTATCCATTTACTTCCGCTTCCTCTTCTACGCACATGCGCACTTCCTTCTTCCGTGCGAGAAAGAATTTATGTACCATAGTGTGTAGAAATGGCGATAGGTAAAAGGGGTAGATACGGGGTTTTCACTTGTTTATCCTTTTCGGAGACATTTCTATCTATGAGTTCGCTTCGCGAACGGCCGCTTCGCGGCCGTTCGAGCTGCGCTCTCTATGAATCAATTGCAAGGCAAAGCTTTATGTCCGTGTGGAGCTGGGAAAAAAGAAGATAATTACAAAGAACTTTGAAATATTTATAAAACTTTTGACATCTCAACTCAACATATCTAATCAAAATCTTGCATCTATATATACCAGACATCGTCAGAGTCACCGGTCTGTCCGCTATAGCTGGTAAAATTCGAATTTTTCTAGTGAAAAAAAATCCGTGTTTTGGACAAATTGTCTGGTAAAAAATAAGCAGGTACGGGATTACTCCAGAAATGGCTTTAATAGCTTAATATGGCTATAATAGCCATAAATGGCTATAGTGGAGAAATAATTTTAAGTACTAAAAAATAAAATTTTTGAATTTTTCTTTCAAACTCAAAATCGCAAATCTTTATGACAATCTGATCAAAGTTTACAAAAGAAGTTGGTATGCAAAACTTACAATTTTCAAGTTTTGACCAGGATAAGTTATCAAAATTTGACTCATTCAATCTCAAAGATGGTACATTTTACATGTCAACTTCTTTAGTAAACATTTTTCAGATGGTCATAAACATTTGCGATTTTGAGTATTAGCTAAAACATGTAAAAATTCCAAAATTTACTTTTTTAGTATTTAAAATTATTTCTCCAATATAGCCATTTATAGCTATTATAGCCATATTTAGCTATTATAGCCATTTCTGGAGTAATCCCGGACCTGATAAGACCAATGAAAAAAATATGTTTGTTTCCTTGAACCCTATCGACCGTTAAAAATCGTGACAACTCTGCTTTTTTTTTATTGCCATTTCCCCCATTCAGCTTACGTCTTCGGACCGTATGCCTAGCAGAGGTGGAATCTATAACTGAACTGAACTGAACTGTCTTAACAGAATTGAAATATTCCTCTAAAACAATCTGGAAGTCCTCAGTATATCCCAGATTCATCTTTGCAATTGGACGCGTCCGACTCCTGCACATGCATTGATTGTAATGGAAATGGGCATTTCTTGGCTTTTTATTTTCTTTTCAGCCCAAGATTTTCAAAAAGAAACTTCACATATGATTCCTTCATTATATTTTGCAGATTCTTATAGAAAGAAATCACTCAATGACAGAGATTAATCTACAATTTGATCTAAATGGGTCCTCAGGACCCGATGAAATTTGACCAATGGGTCCTGAGCCAAAACAATGGGTCCCAGCAGAATTTTATGGGTCCCAAGTACTATAAACCGTCTTTTTTCGCGGCGTCTTAAGTTTGCGAATATAAGCGATATGAATGGCTTGCGGCAAAATATGTCCGCGAGATCGTTATATTCCAGAAAAAAAATATCAAAAATCCAAACTTCTGTCTAAATTCAAATTTGCCGAATTAAGTAATTTATTGTTTATTTAGTTGCTTTATTTACGCAAGTGAGGCGCTTCGTACATGAGTATAGTAAAACGTTATCCAAACAACCCAGTTATATATGGTGTACGAGGACGGTACTTACTTAATACACTTACGTGTGAATTGATTGATTCATATTATCCTGCAAAGTTTACCTTGGAAGAATTAAATAGTATAATTTATTACATGTACATCTGAATCCGAATGATAAGAAGTTAGACTGGCATCGGACCGCATATAACTTTTATATCGAAAAATTTTGATACGCAACGATTTCTCGTACAATACTACGGACATGATCAAACTTCTGTAAGGTTTAAAAGAGTGGATAAAATATACTAGTAAACACGATACATTAATAATATACACTTCCAGTTTCTCGACTCTGAAAGTTTATGTAAACAATAATCTAAAGAGGACGCATTATACGAAAGAGAATAATGCGTACGGTGGGACGCAACAATCAAGAATCAATGGGTCCTGGGCGATTTTTATGCGTCAGAGAAGCAGGACGCAGAGGTAGATTAATCCCTGCAATGACCACGTCATATGTTGCAAAATCTGACTGAATGTGTATTTCATCATGTAAAAAAATTTGAAATGCACTAAGAGTTATCTTTCTTTACTGTATGACCAAAGATAAAAGAATCAACTTTTTTGAACAATGATTTCAATACGTAAATAAACAGAGCCGAATACCGATTTTGTGCATTTTGAAATAATGCGACAGTATGTGCACATGTGTAATGATACTACCGTATGGGTAAGATATATTAGAATTATTAGTTTCTCTACATTCAAAAACACTCTACAGGCATAAAGATTTTTTAACTTTTGTATAATATCACAACAGCATTCAAGCAATTACAATGATTACAATTAATGTAAGATGTATATCAAAGTTTTTGTGCAATGATATGAAGATATGCATATGGATACATTCATATGAATAGTTTGAAAGATAAAATTTCTCTACATTCAAAAACTTCTCAAAAATCCTGATAGATGTAATTATTTCTGAATTATTAAGATTGACATGTATGCAATAGGTAAAAAAAGTCCGAACAAAATTTTCAAATAAGTTCAAAGTGCGCTGTAATTCCAATAATAATTCGAATATTTTTTGGTCACTCTAGGCTAGGAAAAAAAAAAAAACGTTGATGCCTTTTACATTGTAATGGTAACTGAATTTTCACCTCTCGTGCAGTCTGGAACCACGGTCCTCCCGCATGATAAACTCGAGCTCTACCTTTGTGCCACTAGATCGACATACCGATGAGGTGATTATTACAAGGACTGAACATGAAGAAATTTTCAGTTACGAAAATCGGAAATCTTCAGCATGGAGATTTCTTTAAACTTCTCGTCTAAGGGAGATTACTGAAATGCGTGTGATAATTCTGTTAAGTGACCACACGTTGGAAGTTCTGAAGGATTAAATTATTTATCTTGTCACCTTAGCTGTATAGTGTATTTGTATCATAACTGGATCGTCAATATTTAATTTATTGAAGATTAGAACAGTCTCAGGAGCAGACAATTTTTTTTCAGTTGAGTAAAGACAGACTATTTTTGAAAGTATATGATGGGGTGGGACTGGAATTTGCTAAAAAAAATCTTCTTGTCCTGATTTACCGTATTTCATTTTAAAATCACAGGCTGGAACTCCCCCCCCCCTGGAAAAAAAATTATGATTTGCAGTGATCAAGAAACTTTTCAACGCATTTGGTTTTTCACATGTTCAGATAACTAATTTCTTTTACGGTAGAGAGGGGGGGGGGTGTTATAGTACATATACACATAGCTCAAAGAGAATTAAGTTCTTTCTCATTTATAGGTGATATTTCCAAAATAAGAATTGTCTGTTAAAATAAAAATTTGACTGGTGAATTTTTTCATTTCACCAGACAAATTGTCTGGTAAAAAATTTGAACTTTGACATTGTCTACTATACCTCCTAAAAAGTAAGCATGTTTAACAATTTCAAAATAACTTTGAGAGGGTATTATGACTTTTGACCTAGTGACCTTGACCTTGATCTTTGACCTATTTTTTAATTATAAGTATAGGGCATTGATATTTCACATTCTTTCAGATTTTTCATGATGAGAGCTTTCATTTGATATCATGACTTTTGACCTATTGACCTCGATCTTTACCTTTGAACTGCTTTCTAACTGTGATGGATAGGGCTTTATATTTCACATATAGATTCATCATGACCAGAGCTTTCTGTGACCTTGACCTTTGACCTACTTTTAAACTACAGTATAAGGGATAGGGCTTTGATATTTCACACATAGATTCCTTATGACCAGTCAGGGGTATAACTCATTTCAGTGATAAAATTTTATAACCGAAATCAGTTACTTTTCTTTCTATGAAAATCAGTAATGTTAAAGTAGGTCATGAAAAATAACTGATTTCTGCATATAAAAATTCCTATGGGAATTGCTTCATATTTATTCATTGGGTAAAGGATTATTTTACAAAATTTAAGGTATTGATGTATTAAGATGATACTGAACACTTGATTATCAGCAGGAAAAATCTGGATTAGAAGATTTAAGCAATACCAAAAAAATATAACCAAAAATGGTTATTTAAAAGTAACTTCTTTCAGTTATATTTATTTTTGACCCAGATTTTGCACAAAGATGATTTTATCCAGCTGTGACCTTAATTTATTTTTAAAGAGGCACCAATGTTGTATCTGATGAAGTCAAACTTTTCTGTACGCATTGGATGATATAATCGTATTTGACCTTGGAAAGTTTTGTAACCTGAACCAGTTATATTCTGGGTGATTCTATAAATATCTTGCAAGAAAAATAACTGATTTCAGTGACGAAAAATATAACTGAAATGAGTTATACCCCTGACTGATGACCAGAGTTTTCTGTGTTATGTCATAAATGAATTCGTTTAGTTAAAAACCTACGCGGGGGTATAATTCATCCACTTTAGGGCAGTTCTAGTTTTGAATATATTATAATAAGATGAATGCATAATTCATACATTACAATATTATGTTTATTGATCTCTCTATTTTAAACAATTTTATACATACTTAGTTATCTATTTTTTAGGGGCATATCAAAGCAGAATCCTTCATGCCCTTTGTCAGTAATAGATTCATTAGAGGTAAGTGATAGTTCATTTATTCAGTCATGTTATGATGACCGGAGCAGTCTTCACAAAAACTTGCTACATGCATCCTCGAGACCAACAGAAATTGTATAGATATTATAATTAGAATTTTGTCTTCAGGATAGTGGTTTAAAAATATTGTGTAGATTCATGCATGCAGATGAAGAATTTGTTTAACTCAAGGGAATGAAGTCAAATATGTCATTATTCAATGAGTTCATTCATCAGGGCATTCAGATACTGACTCATTAATATAGCTGTCATTAATTTATCAAAATTGCTGTATGTCATTTATTCATCAAAGGTTATATTTATTAAGTCATTGTAAATTATTATTTAAGATTACATTTGGTCTTGTCAAGATCAAACCATGAATCAACTATTTTTGTCACATTTTTAGTGGAAGAGAGTCAATCATGCTTAGAAATTAGAAACTAGCTGGTTGCAACAGTCATGTACCCTGGCTACTGATTTAAGATCAATTATTGCTTATAAAATGGGTACCCTCATATAACCTATGTTTCTCCTAGGAAAACTGAATGCAAACACATGTAAGCACTTATTTGCATAAGGCTATAGTACTGTAGCAAAACAAAACAACACGGTGGACAGATGACACGTGGGACGAAAAGGAAATTCAACAAACTTATCAAATCTGAAAACAGAAATTTATTAATAAACAATAAAAGATAAGAAATAGTATTGGCTTGGCATTGGACAGATAGGGAGCTTATAGAGGACGACTGTGACAATGAAACTGAAGTTGAACGAGATATTAGCCAAAGGGAGCTATGTGCAGTGTTTCACATGTACATACATAGTTCTCGTATTTTTATGCCCCCGGAATCACAGATTCGGGGGCATATAGTTTTTGGCCTGTCCCTCTGTTTGTCTGTCTGTTTGTCTGTCCGAAAAAACTATAACATTGGGCATAACTTTTGAATGGAAGGTGATAGAGCTTTCATATTTCACATGTGTATTCCTTATGACACGACCTTTCCATTGATACCAAAATTTTTGACCTTGTGACCTTGACCTTGGACCTACTTTTCAAAAACTTTAACAATGGGCATAACTTTTGAATGGTAAGTGATAGGGCTTTCATATTTCACATGTGTGTTCCTTCTGACAAGACCTTTCCATTGAAACCAAAAGTTTTGACCTTGTGACCTTGACCGTGACCTTTGACCTACTTTTCAAAAACTTTAACAATGGGCATAACTTTTGAATGGTAAGTGATAGGGCTTTCATATTTCACATGTGTGTTCCTTGTGACAAGACCTTTTCTATTGAAACCAAAAGTTTTGACCTTGTGACCTTGACCGTGACCTTTGACCTACTTTTCAAAAACATTATCATTTGGCATCACTTTTGAATGGTAAGTGATAGAGCTTTGAAATTCATATTTCACATGTGTGTTCCTTGCGACAAGGCCTTTCCATTGATACCAAAAGGTTTGACCTCGTGACCTTGACCGTTGACCTAATTTTCAAAAACTTCAACATTGGGCATAACTTTTGAATGGTAAGTGATAGGACTTTCATATTTCACATGTGTATTCCTTGTGACAAGACCTTTCCATTGATACCAAAGTTGTTGACCCTGACCTTTCACATACTTAACAGAAAATGAAGTTTATACTAACAAAGATGCCACCGGGGGCATTCGTGTTTCACAAACACAGGCTCTATTCTTTTATTTATGAGATGTATAGATATAAGTTTGATGTGTTTATATATCCACATTATTTTTGATATGTGTATTATGATATATATCCTCACAAATATCAAATATTGAAAAAGAACTTAAATTCATAACTAAATAATTACCAAACGTGTTTGTTTATCTGATTCTAAGCATTTTGATTGGTCGATCGCATTTATTGTGACTTCCGTTATGAGATGATAAAATGTCAAAATTGACCGGAACTACTTTCACACTAACGCAACAGAAATCAAGAATTGTCTTACGCATGAAATAAACAATACAAATCGTCTCAAATAATCCATTAAAACTAGGGACAGTTCCATGTGTCGACTCATAAACAACACAGCACAGTACTGTGAATGTTTGCCGAGATTACATCGGTTGCTACGCGCATGATTTGAAAACTGCAACAAGTGAACATGAACGGCAGTTTGTTGACGGATTTCTTGTGTTTCTAGGGAAATTTTGATTGACTTATTAGAAATGCATGAAAAAACTTGTCCCTTATTTTTCTAAAATCATCGACATTAATCTAATACACATCATATACAGCATGTAGGATGAATAAATTTGAAAGTACTGAGCAAAAGCTACGCAATCGCGACTTACCAAACTTGTCATGCCGATTTCGTTCTGATTCCTATGAAATAATTTACAGCTGATATTCCGATACCTGTAGATCTTAACAACGTGTTTTTTCTTCACACTTAAGATCTACAGGTACAAGAAATGCTGTCTGAGAGTCCGTATAAATCCCAACACAAATTGCTTCATTTTCTACTTTCAACTGTCATGTCTGCTGCCTTCGATAAACAACGCGTCACAAATTACGTCATAACAGTACAGCAGTAAGTGCAAATAGGTAAAACATGCTGAGGTTCTGAAGGGGGAAATGCTTTTTTTCAAGATTAAATGTCGGCTTGCTTTTTTTTTCCTCTCGAACATTTTTGTTGTTAGGGAACTAGTTCGTACCAGTTTAATATTTTCATACGCCACGTACTCAATCGTTTATTTTCCTTAGAATTTGTACGAATTCGGAATAAATTCATATGTTTGGTAATTATAAGTATTGAATGTTTATTTTTGCCATTTTATTGGATGATGAAATGTCAGTTGTCGTATCACAAATTTTGCGTAAAACCGCGTAGCGTACACAATTTGTGATACGACAACTGACATTTCATCATCCAATAAAATGGCAAAAATAAACATTCAATTCTTAAATAAAGGCTAAACTTCATTCAGGATTTGGTAAACAAACGCACATGTGTATCTATAGCAGACTACACCAGTCCTGCCTTCGATTTAAGCCGTCATACACGCTGTTTATTCATTTGAAAGTGTTCAATTGTCCACGTTCAAACATGGTTATTTGAACGCATCATATTAATTTCTCTCACCCCGGACAGAGGTATCTACAGATTAACCCGTTCTGAGACAACTCTGTCTCGCACCCCCGGATTTTTGTCTCGAACCCCCTATTGTGACGTCATAGACATTAACGTAGGTTTAGCAGTGTCTGACGTCACATGGAGCAGCATTTAACGCAAAACAAGGAATGTTTATTCATGAATATTATGTGAAATTATATGGGTGAGAGAAAAATAATCAATCACCCCTTTGTACAGGGACAGGGAAATCCCACCCTCGTATCAAAGATTTGCAACGTCCACCACTCGGCAAGCCTCGTCGTGGACTGCAAATCTTTGATACACGGGTGAGATTTCCCTGTCCCTGTACAAAGGGGTGATAGATTCTATTAATCTATACATGAGATCAACCTTGTATTTGCAATTTATGAAATATTAGTACGACCTAAAGTAGATAAGTTCTTATTTTTTATGCCCTCGTAATTGAAGATTAGGGGGCATATAGTTTTTAGCTCTACTGGTCATCGACCAGTCGAGCTTATGCGATACCCCGTCGTCCGGCGTCTGTCCGTCTGTCCGTCCGTCCGTCCGTCCGTCCGTCCGTAAACAATTCTTGTGCTCGCAACTCCTCTGAAACTATAAGAGGTAGAAATGTAACTTTTTTTTTGCAATACACTTGGTCTGTGGTATAGTTGTGCACCTGACATTTTGTTTGAGCCCCTGACCCCCAGGGTCTGAGAAAATGGGTGTGGTCATTTTCTCCTATATAACTCTATGTAATCTTGTGCTCGCAACTCCTCTGACACTATAAATGATGGAGACTTAATTCTTTTTGCAATATGATGGGTCTGTGGTCTAGTTGTGCACCTGATATTTTGTTTGAGCCCCTGACTCCCAGGGTCTGAGAAAATGGGTGTGGTCATTTTCACCTATATAACTCTATGTAATCTTGTTCTTACAACTCTTCTGACACTATAAATGATGGAGACTTAAATCTTTTTGCAATATGGTGGGTCTGTGGTTTAGTTGTGCACCTGATATTTTGTTTAAGCCCCTGACCCCCAGTGTCTTAGAAAACGGGTGTGGTCATTTTCAGCTATAACACTCTTTGTAATCTTTTGCTCGCAACTCCTCTGACACTGTAAATGATGGAGACTTAATTCTTAATTTATTTTCATCACGTTGAATTAAAATTCAATAATTTAGTAAAACAGGACTTTAGATATTGTCCAAAATTGCTTTCATTTTTGCGATTTGAGGTCATGTTGCCATAGCAACGAACAGAAACTTTGTGAATGCTGATGTTTTACTTGCATAAAAAACTCAAAAAAATGTAAGTAATTTATCATTGAATTTTGAAAAAAATTCCAAAAACACTATTTTGATAGGGTACCTGTGTTGTTGCTTTGGAAACATATAGATAGGACCTTGAACCCAACATTATCATTACTTAATTTGAAAGAGCAATGATAGGGTACTGATAATTCATCAGTGTTTGTTTTTGATTATGCTAAATAAATGATGTATGTGACTTCAAAAACGCCCAAAAATGCATTTTTTTCAATATTCAAAGTCCGTTTCCATGGCAACTGGGTGTGATATTTAGAAAAGGAGAAGGTCCACTAACCGTGATTTACGGCCCTGTATTTAGTGACTTTTTAAAAAGATATAATTTTGAATCATTTTGATGTAAATCTATCTATCAACATCGGTATTTGTCAACGGTAAAAAGTTTGCGAAACTTTGCGCTCCATGACGTCATTTATGACGTCAGAAACTGGTGACGGTACGGTAATATCCGTATTTTTCGTTAATTTTTATACATTCTTTGCAGTTTTTCGCTAACAACACAGGCGGGTACGTTCCTAATTTTCATTTTAGATAAACTATTTTGACATATTCTCAATAAAAACGAATTTTCATTTACGTACCTACTTGTGCTCTATATGAAAACCTTTAAAATGTTACGATATTTTACTTTTAACCATCTGATTGCAGTAGGGGTTACAGGAGTCGTTTTACCGATCGCTGCGTGTCCTTCTGTAGTTTCGGTGCACAAATTCCTCTTATTTGTTTCTTTACCGGATTTTGACAAGTTTTGTATTGATGAAACCGGGAAAGAAAATTTAAGTTTAACGATTAATTGATATATTGGGTAAGATATATCAAAAGTTTGGTATCTTTATTATCCTTGATTATAAGGATTTTTCTCCATTTTTTTTTTAAACTTTCGTACTTTGCAGCGAAAAGTTAATAATATCAAACAAAATGTCTTCATTTAGAAACTTTGAGCGAGTTAATTTTAGTTTCAACCCTGCTTTGTTCAAAGATGTATCCATTATACAAAATACTTCACACATTATCGAGAATGAGCGAGTTGAATGACGTTCATTTATTGAACTGGATTGTCATAATTTTAAACACCTCCGTTAACGGAATGAATCCTCCCCATAGGGAATTACGTTTATATCATAAATCAAGTGTTGGCCTCTCGGTTTAAACACGCCGTTTACGTTTTTCTTTCCCTCTGATTTTCATTAACGAACATTGAACTAGAAATGAGTATTTGCGTAAAAAGCACAATATTTGGGAGGGGGAGGCAAAACTGTTTCCAGTAAAGCATGACAGGTCAGTCTATATACTAGCAAGTATTGTCCAAGAACAGGCATGTTGCTTGTTGTATGTTTGATCCTAAATTTAATTCAAAGATATTTTATTTTCTAAACATGAAAATGGGATTGGTCAAAAGTTATACCAACATTATAAACGCCCTCTCCCTGAAGTACGTGATTTTGAACTTTAAAGTGACCTTGACCTTCATTGGATGCCGAGTTTCATCATGCTATGCAATTCCGACAAAATTTAAAAGATGTCTGATGTGTATCAAGTTTATTTGTTCTAGCGAAATGCATGTATATGAAAGTATGACCTACAGACAGACGGACGCCACGCAAAGTGATCTCTTTTTGTCGCTCTTGCGTTTCAAGCGACATGAAAAGAAAAGGTGATGAATAATGCTTGACCATTACACAATAATGTTACATAATTGATTTTTTTTTACAGCACATTATTTTGTAAACTTCTTTATTTTGATTTTATTTCTACGATTTCACAGGTGTGTAAGGAAAACAAATGAAAATAAACGAATCATGGGATTAATCTTCCTTGTACCAAGTCGAATGCTGGGTGGAAAGAGGGTTTTCTCGATCGACTCGGAGTTACTAGTTTTATTTCATATCTTTTCATTTTTTATTTATTAATTATTTATTTATTTATTTATTTATTTATTTATTTATTTATTTATTTATTGTGTGTGTGTTTTGGTTTGTTTGTTTTAGTTTTTTTTTTCAAGCTCCTGTTAAACTTATTTCCTGTTTGCTTTCGTAGAGAATATATCCATGTAGACATGAAATTCAGAATTTAATAGTGAGAAGTGAGGACAGTTAAAGGTCATAATAAATAAAGGATATATACATGTACTTTCCGATCGCAGAGTTACTTCGGTAACCGAAACAAAAAGACGAAATTCAAACTAAATACGTATGCTTGTCACTGACAATATTATAATTGTTCATACCGACACTTTATCCCATGTTAGCGATAAAAACAATAAAGAATATATAAATTCTACAGATTTGTGAAGACGGAGATTTCACGGGCGTAGCCAGGCGTACATTTGTACGCAAAAAACGTTCACATTTTTTTCGCAAAAAAAAAAAAAATAAGGGAAAGAGATAAATAGACCCCGCCATTTCCCCAAAATGTGGGGTTTACATAAAGGACGTAATAAATAATAAAAGTGATATCATTGATATAGTCCAAAAACACTCAATAATGATCGTTTTGATTTTTTTAGTTTTCTCAGGCGTAGAAATTCGCGCTAACAATGTGCGCACGGTCGATTTGGGACAGATGATGTCCCTAGTTTTATTATTTTTAATTTAAAAAAGAATACAGCACTAATTTTATGTTCATATGGGCATATCGGATATTTCCTTTATCTTAGATACGTTTCGTGCTCTTGATCCCTTTTAAATGCGGCTCAAATACGCTCAATAGCCCCCCCGCCAATTTGCTTCACTTTCTCAAAATTTTCTCTGACGATCCCCTATCCAACAACACTGAAAGAGGGAAACTTACTTCCATATTGTCCCTTACTTTGACTTTACAAGTCATCCTCATAAAAAAGAATGTGCCCCTTGTATTTGAGGTTCTGGGTCCGCTCCTGTCGTTGGCGACTAGGCGTCGACACCGAAAACACCCTAGCTACATTTACGTCCATGTCAGATAATATTCAGGGATTTTCCCCCCTTTTGGGGCGTTATTCGGTCCCGTTCCCAATGAGAAATAGTACCCTTTTCGCCAATTGTGGCTCTAAAATTTCCCAATCACATATAGATGGAATTATCACTGAAATCAGTGAAATTTACTGGTTCAAAAGTAGCAAATTTACTGTTAATTTGATGTAGTGTTGTAAGTATAATTCATATTTAAAACGAAAAAGATGTATATAGAATAATTATTATGTGATGGATCTCTATCCCTCTCTCTCAACTTCCTGTAAAGCCCTCTCGGCGAAAAAAACAAACAAACAAACAAACAAAAACAAAAAAATGACGATCACAGTCGTTTTCAGCTTGCCCTTTCTCCCCCTTTTTTCAAAATTTGGTTACGCGAATGCGTAATGAACCTTGCCCTCTCCTTTGTCCTAAATTGCATTGTTTTGAATTTTTCAGATAATTATTGCGTTTTTTAAATATTGTAAGAGCAGTCTATACTAAACGTTGATATATAAGTTCCCGTCCGGACTCTCAATCCTTCTGCATTGTGTTGCAATTCATCCCAATAAAAAGTTGTCTGTGCATCCGGCATCTGAGTTTCTGGATCCGCTCCTGAATCTGATTTGGACATGTAACCTGACCTCATTAAAGTCAGAGAAAATTCTAACTTGCTTATTCTGAAAAGTATATAATGACAGCCCCCCCCCCCCCCCCCTTCATAAGCTGGAAGCTGGCGAAAAGTCACCACCTACTATGAGAAAAGCCGTCGCCTACTTTCTATTGTAAAGGTATTAAACATGTCAAAATCAAGAATTTTCTTTTTCTATGTATCTTCCTTCAGAGTATCCACCTACTTTAAAATTTATTGAGATCCCTGCCCCTTCCCCTACAAAAAAGTGCATGTGTCAGATGTGTATATATGTAACCGCTTTCCATAAGAATCTAGAATTCAAAGATGAATAATTTGACGCGACGTCATTTGAGAGCGAAGATACAGTTTCATTGCGATTCAGATTCTTCTGATATCTCTTGGAGATCTTTTCCCGATTAATTTAACTTTGAAATCAAAATATATTCTTTAAAAACATTATATGTATCAACTTTATCCTCTGAATTAATTTGACTGCAACAAAAATAGAACAGTTATACTTTTAATGTAGAGTTTTAGATGTTGCAAATTGTCATTTTACGTCATGACGTCATGGTGAAAGAAAGCGCATTTTGACGTTTCACAATGCCAACTTCACCGGGTCATGAAACGCTTACCTTTTGTCAGATTTTCAAAATGCTTACATTTTTAGAAACTAGAAATGTTGTATTATATATACGTAAATTTTATTCAAAAACGGTAATAGGGCCGATTTTGATGGTTAGTGGCCCTTCTCCTTTTAAACAATTTTTTACCTTTGGGTCAGACTCACCCTTAAATGTACAAATTTTATCAAAATCTAAGACATGCTGTGCCATGCGTCCTTCATAAAAGTGCAAATGCTTACAGAGAATAAATATTAAATATAAGAATTACAGAATATAATAACACCATTAAGGATGTATTTCCATAAGTTCTCATTACGATGATTTAGATTATTCGCTATTTTCGAAAACCAGAGTTACTTCCCATTTGAGACGATACCTGACGTAGACTTATTGTGACGTCATCAAATCCTATGGAAACAGTCCAAAAAGTCGGAAATGACGGTATAAAATCGACGTTACCATACCATTTTCATGACATCACAATGGTTTTACATCAGATACCGTCTGTATTAAAGGGAGAAAAACTTTGTATTCCGCAAAGACTCAATAGCCTTTTACATGTAACACCTGCATAATTTGTACATGTTTTATTGTAGAAATCTTTGGTTGGCTATGACTTCAACATGATGGAATCCAGTAGAACTGATGCAGGTGTTCATGCTGTCACAAACACTGTGTATCTAACATTAAAAGACAGGTATGTGTAGAGAGGGTAGGATGGGGAAGGGGGGGGGGGAGAGGCGACTTTCAGTAGAAATATTCGGGTTTGGTCGGCTATGACTTCAACATTATGGAATCCAGCAGGACTGATGCAGGTGTTCATACTGTCACAAACACTGTGTATCTAACATTAAAAGACAGGTATGTGGAGAGAGGGTAGGATGGGGGAAGGGGGGGGGAGAGAGAGGCGAATTTCAGTAGAAATCTTCTGGTTTGGTTGGCTAAGACTTCAACATGATCGAATCCAGAAGGACTGATACAGGTGTTCATGCTGTCACAAACACTGTGTATCTAACATGCAAAGACAGGTATGTGGAGAGATGGTGGAAAAGAGAGGCCAACTTCAGTAGAAATAATCTGTTTTGGTTGGGAAAGATTTCAACATGATGGAATCCAGCAGGACTGCATGATGCAGGTGTTCATGCTGTTACAAATGCTGTGGATATAACGTTAACAGACAGGTAAGTGATGTGATGGAAAGGAGAGGTTGGATAGGGGAGGGGTTGCATCAAGGACAGTTTTCAGTCAAAATTTTTGGTTGGATATGACTTCAACATGTTGGAATCCAGTAGAATTGATGCAGGCATAAATGCTGTTACAAACACTGTGTATCTTACATTAACAGACAGGTATGTGATTAGGGGAGAGGGTGGAATTTGGAAGGGGAACAGTGGGAGGGTCAGTAGAAATACTTGGTAGGCTGTGACTTCATTTTAATGGAATCCATGGACTTATACAGATTTAATGCCGTCACCAAAGCTGTGTATCTAACGTTAAAAGACAGGTGAGTGATGGAGAGAGTGTCAGGATGGGAAATGGTAGGAGTGGTGTTTAAAAGAAATCTTTGGTTTAATATACTTTAGCATGACGTAGTCTAGTAGAACTGATGCAAATGTACATGCTGTCACAAACACTGTTTCTGATACATGTGATATTCAAAGACAGGTACATGCATTATACAGAGTGATGGAGTAGAGGTGGGTGTATATTTTTTTCTCGCCTATTAAAGCATTCATAAATTTCATGGTTTTTTTTGTGCCACAGAGGGTACATGTACATCTTAATGAATTTACATTATAAAGCTTTAAACTGTCTTGTGTTTAATCATTAAGTTAGGGTCAATGTTGCCAGAATTGCTGGATTTTGGATAAATATGAGGAGCTGTAAAACAGACTGAAAATTTGGTTTTGCGACTGTAATTTAAATGAACTCGCATAATAGCGACCGTAAAAATACAAAAAGCCTGTGTTTGTGAAATGCGAATGCCCTCGTCGGCATCTCTGTTAGTACTTAAACCATTTTCTGTTCAGTAGGTGATAAGTCAAAGACACGAGGTCAAAAATATTGGTATCTATGGAAAGGTTACACATGTGAAAAATCAAAGCCCTATCACTTACCGTTCACAAGTTATGCCTAATGTTAAATTTTTGAAGAGAAGGTCAAAGGTCAAGGTCAAGAGGTCCAAAATATTGGTATCAATGGAAAGGTCTTGTAACAAGATATACATATGTACACATGTGAAGTATCAAAGCCCTATCACTCACCGTTCACAAATTAAACCCAATGTTAACTTTTTGAAAAGTAGGTGAGTGGTAAAAGTTGAGGTCATGAGGTCAAAAATATTTGTATCAATGGAAAGGTCTTGTCACAAGGAATATGTGCACATATGAAATATCAAAACCCTATCACTTACCGTACAAAAATTATGCTTAATGTTAAAGTTTTTAAAAGATAGGTCAAAGGCCAAGGTTAAGGTCACAAAATAAGAAAATGTTGGTATCAATAGAAAGGTCTTGTCACAAGGAATACATATTGGTACATCAAAGCCCTATCACTTTCCATTCAAAAGTTATAACCAGTGTGATTTTTTTAAATAGGTCAAAGGTCTAGGTTAAGGTCACAAGGTGAAAAATATTGGTTTCATTGGAAAGGTCGTGTCGCAAGGAATATGAAAGATCAAAGCTATATCACTTATACTGTGTAAAAGTTATACCAAATTTTTAAGTTTTTGCCACGGACAAACAGACATACGGACGGATGGACAGGCCAAAAACTATATGCCCCTGAATCTTGAATTCCAGGGGCATAATAATCGGGCGCCGAGTTAAACAGATACTGTAATCTGATGTATTAGAATGAAATTTTAGTTCCGATTAATGCATGTATATTGCATTTACTGATATGTATTACTAATATGCAACAAAAGAAAAAATATATTAAATGAAAATAGATGAATATTCGACGAAGAGAGACTACTATTGTGTACGTATTGAAAACATGTTGCTGGTCGGTAAAACTACTCAATCATTTTTAATTTTTTATTTCTTTTCCTGCTAATCTCCGATCTTCTAAATGGCCATCTAACATTATAAGTGTAAACTATGTAGAGATTATTTTTATGATGTTGGAATAGTGGTGTTTAAATCATCGGTTTTAAATTAAAAACTCAAATTTTCAGGAATGCATGTTCATTCTTGTTCGACTGTTATTCGATGGGACTTCTTTTGTAAAATATGTAGCTTTAATATCAAAGACTTAAGATAATAAAAAAATCTTTCAGATGCTCATTAATTGAAGATCTGAAGTAAAGTTTGAAGTATCATTATACATTCATTAATTATAGCTACTGGAGCTGATTGATATGTTGTGAGTCCATCTGTCCGTCCGTCCGTAAACAATTCTTGTGCTTGCAACTCCTCTGCAACCATAGGAGATATAAAGCTAATTCTTTTTGCATCTTACTTGGTACATGTATGTGGTCTAGTTGTGCACCTGACATTTAATTTCAGTCCCTGACCCCCAGGGTCTTAGAAAATGGGCGTGGTCATGAAAATCTATGAAATCTTGTGCTCGCAACTCCTCCGACAATATAAATGCTAGAGACTTGATTCTTTTTGCAATATGATGGGTCTGTGGTCTAGTTGTGCACCTGATATTTTGTTTGAGTCCCTGACCCCCAGGGTCTTAGAAAATGGGTGTGGTAATTTTCTCCTACATTACTCTATGTAATGTTGTGCTCGCAACTCCTCTGACACTATAAATGATAGAGACTTCATTCTTTTTGCAATATGATGGGTATGTAGTCTAGTTGTGCACCTGAGATTTTGTTTGAGCCCCTGACCCCCAGGGTCTTAGTAAATGGGTGTGGTAATTTTCTCCTATATAAGTCTATGTAATCCTGTGTTCTAATTCCTCTAAAACTATAAATTATAGATACTTCATTCTTTTTGCAATATGATGGGTTTATGGTGTTGTTGTGCACCTGAGATTTTGTTTGAGCCCCTGACCCCCAGGGTCTTAGAAAATGAGTGTGGTTATTTTCTCCTAAATAAGTCTATGTAATATTGTGCTCGCAACTCCTGACATTATAAATAATAGAGACTTCATTCTTTTTGCAATATGATGGGTCTGTGGTCTAGTTGTTGTTATGGGTCAGAATACCCCAAAACGCCAGCAAAAATCAGACAAAGACAGAATATAAATTTACAAGTTTAATTATGTACAAAATATATATATTTAAAATGATTACAACTTACAATACAATGTCCGGATCAAAGTGTCCGTTACGGTCCACTAAGTCTATCGAATGTATGGTTTCCGGTAATCACAAACGTTCTCGAAAGATCGGTGTCCAAACGTTGTTAAATGGATTAAGTCTCAACAAATAAAGTGTCCCAGTATATCAGAATAGATGAATGAATCGTGTCTACGAATGTGTACGAATGTCCCCTCAACACAGTTCCTCAGAGGTATATATACTTAATACAAATAAATTCACCAGAAGTCTCTAGAACAATGACTCATTACACATGATTAACAATAGAGTAAATTCTAGAAATCACAGTCATGTGATGATAATGATGTAACAAAGAACATACTGGAATATTCTCTAATGAAATAAACATGACATAGTAAAATCTAGAAAGAATTATTATGAAATCATAATATAATATGACTAAGTACATGTGTACCTACACATAGAGTAAAACTAAAATAACACATGACCCACAACACCTCCCCCCTTAAAAAAAGTTTGAATGTCAATGAAAACTTAGGTAGTAAATTCTTCAAAAATCACTCATGAAACTCTCGATAGTGCATCTGCAATCACATTGTCTTTGCCCTTGATATGGTTTATAATGATATTGTACTCTTGCAACAATAAACTCCACCTTGTAAGTCTTTGATTCTTGTTTGACATTTTGTGCAAAAATGTGAGAGGGTTGTGGTCAGTATATACAAGAATGGGATGTAAAGTAACATTCAAATAAACATCAAAATGTTGTAAAGCTAACAATAATGCAAGACACTCTTTTTCAATAGTAGAGTAATTCTTTTGACATTTTGTCAATTTCTTTGAAAAATAACAAACAACTCTATCTACACCATCATCATTTTCTTGAAACAAAGCAGCCCCGATTCCTACGTCACTGGCATCAACAGTAAGCTTAAATTGCTTATCAAAATTTGGAGCTGACAGGACAGGACTATTCATAAGAACACATTTGATTTTCTTAAAAGATTCGTCACAGTCATTGGTCCACGCAAAATTCACTCTCTTTTGTAACAGATTGGTAAGTGGACCAACAACTGACGAGAAATTTGGACAAAATTTTCTGTAGAATCCTGCCATTCCCAAAAATCTCATAACCTCTTTCTTATTGGTAGGAATCGGGAACTTTGAAATAGCTTCCACCTTGGCCATGATAGGAGTAACAAAACCTTGACCTACTTTGTGACCCAAATATTCTACAGTCGCGTGACAAAATTCACTTTTCGCAAGGTTCACTGTGAGGTTTGCTTTCGCCAGTATGTCGAAGAAGGTACGCATGATTCGGAGATGATCATTCCAGGTGTTGCTGTAGATGATGACGTCATCGATGTACGCCTCGCATCCTTCGAGATGATTTAAGAGCGAATGAATCATCCTCTGGAATGTGGCTGGTGCGTTTTTCATACCAAAGGGCATTACTTTATATTGGTATAGCCCATCTGGAGTCGCAAATGCCGATATTTCTCTGGCTCTCTCTGTAAGCGGGACCTGCCAATAGCCTTTAAGCAAGTCAAATTTACTGACATATTTTGCACTGCCAATTTTATCTATACAATCATCGATTCGTGGGATCGGATAAGAGTCAGTTTTGGTGACTGAATTGACTTTTCTAAAGTCTGTACACAATCGGTAAGTTCCGTCTGGCTTCGGAACCAGAATACATGGGGAACTCCAATCACTATTGCTGGGTTCAATAATGTCATTTTCGAGCATGTATTGAATTTCTTTCCGCATGTATTGAAGTTTTATCGGGTTTAACCGATAGGGATGCTGTTTGATAGGTGACGCATCACCTACAATGACGTCATGATGAGACGCATTTGTCTTTTTTGGAATGTCCGGAAAGATGGTCGTATATTCCCGCATTAATTGGTGCACTTCCTCTTTATGATGCACGGTCAGATGTCCGAGTTTCACTTCCGGATTTGTCAGAATTTCGGAATTCTTCAAACGGACACTTTGAGCGAAGTCTTTTTCGACAGTCTCTTCATTACATTCAGGTTCAACACAATTTTCTAATGTATTTACATTGGCCAAAGTGGAAACTGGTTTTACAGAATTTCGGTCACTTCTATCAAAATACTCTTTCAACATGTTAACATGACACACTCTTTTTTCTTTTCGCCGACCTGGTGTCTTAACCACATAGTTAACATCACTAATTTTACTCTCAATCTCATAAGGACCGAAATATCTAGCTTGCAAAGGATTACCAGGGATAGGCAAAAATACAAGAACTTTATCGCCTGGTTTAAAAACTCTGTTTCTAGCATCTTTGTCATACCATGTTTTCATTTTCATTTGAGATGTTTTGAGATTTTCTTGTGCTAATTTGCAAGCATTATATAATTTCTCTTTGAAATTAGACACGTAGTCTAAGAGATTCAAATCGCTAGTCTCAGTCAACCATTTTTCCTTCAATAACTTCAATGGCCCCCTGACTGTATGCCCAAAAACTAGCTCAAAGGGACTGAACCCCAGGGACTCCTGAACCGCTTCTCGTGCCGCAAACAACACGAGGTGAACCCCTTCATCCCAGTCTTTTTCATACTGGTGACAATATGTTTTCATCATAGTTTTAAGGGTTTGATGAAAGCGTTCAAGTGCCCCCTGGGACTCAGGATGGTACGCAGAAGACTTATACTGCCTGATACCTAGCTCATGCATAACCTGCTGAAACAATCCTGACATAAAATTCGAACCCTGATCTGACTGAATAGCCTTGGGAGCACCTACGAAACTGAAAAACTTTGTAAGGGCCTTAACTATGGTCTTTGCCTTAATATTCCTAAGAGGTATGGCTTCAGGAAACCTAGTCGAAGTACACATAATTGTCAGTAAGTACTGATTACCTGACCTAGTCCTAGGCAAAGGACCTACACAATCAACTAACACCCTACTAAAAGGTTCCTCAAAGGCTGGAATGGGTTGGAGGGGAGCAGGTGGTATAACTTGATTGGGTTTACCTACCATCTGACAATTATGACAAGACTTACAAAACTCAGACACATCTTTTCTCAACTTAGGCCAGTAAAAGTGACTTAAAATCCTATTATAAGTCTTATTGACACCTAAATGACCTGCCATGGGTGTGTCGTGAGCTAAACTCATGATGTCCCCGCGATACGCAACTGGAACCACTATCTGGTGAACGACCCGCCACACTTCATTAGGGGGTGCATCGGGTGGTCTCCATTTCCGCATAAGGATGCCATCTTGTATGTAGAAGCACTCTCCGACTTTGTCCGCTTCTTCTCGGGGAAGGGCCCTCTTGCTTAGTCGGATGATCTCCGGATCTTTAGTTTGCTCGGAGAGGAGCTGCTCACGGCTTAAGGCATCTGTATCTCTGTCTAATGGCGGATGGGAATCATCACCAGGTACTGTCGGAGACTTGTCAACATGAAGTGGTACTGACTTTTCAGGTACGCTGTCATCAATGGTAGACATGAATGTGTCAGAAAGGTCTATATTTTCGGAGGGATGGTCCTCGTTAAGTGCAGAAGTACTCTCAGCCTCTTTCAGTCTGTTCCTGGCCATCGCCCTGGTAACAGCACAGGCTGGGTACAAGTCGTCGTCTTCATCATCGGACACGACATCGGACGTGATTTTCTCACAAACAATCGGATCTGCTACAACTTTGCCGCCAGCTAAATCGTTGCCAAGCAACAAGGAAACGCCTTGAACGGGAAGAGTAGGTCGAACACCTACGATAACAGGTCCAGTAATTAAGTCTGACTTCAAATAAATTTTATGAAGGGGAACATCAATGACGCCTAGCTCCACACCCTGTAATAAAACTGACCTACCAGTAAAAGTGTGCTCAGACAAAGGCAATGAACCCTCTAACAATAAAGTCTGGGCAGCACCAGTATCTCTCAAAATCTGAACAGGCAACGCTTCGCTAGAATCACTGAGTGAAACAAATCCCTGTGACAAAAAGGGCTTATAATGATCCTCCACAAAATCATCAGAACTGGACTTAGAACCCTGAATCTCAGGAGTGTCAGAACAAATCGAATCTAAGGCTTTCCTATCATTTCTAACAGACGCACAGGCCTGTGACTTAAGTTCTTTTTTCTTCTTAAGCTTCAAACACTCACCAATGACATGACCTTTTTTCTTACAATAATTGCATGTAGGAAGCGACCCCACCCCTGGGGATGCCTCAGAACGCTCGGACCTAGGACCGGACGTAGAACCACCTTGAGATGGTGACTGGGAACTAATGGACGACTGAGACTCTTGTAAATTTTTTTTTGGAAAATCTGACGTTTTTGCGCTATCGCTAGATTGAGTTTTTGACACAAAATTTTTCTTATGAGTGAGAGCATACGTATCAGACAAAACAGCGGCTTCTTCAAGAGTTTTAACATTTTTGTCTTCCAAATGAGTTCTTAAATCTTGATGTACACACTCTTTGAACTCTTCTATCAGAATTATTTGACGCAAATTATCAAATGAATTGGGAATTTTCTTAGATCGAAACCACTGATCAAATAAATCTTCTTTTTCTCGAGCAAATTCAACATATGTTTGATTTTCAAACTTTTTGTACTTTCTAAACTTTTGTCTGTACGCCTCAGGTACTAACTGATATGCTCTCAAAATCGTGTCCTTGACCTTGTCATAGTCTGAACTCTCAGCAATACTGAGCGCCGAGTACACTTCAGCCGCTTTGCCAATAAGTACGCTTTGTAACAAAGTTGGCCAAAAATCACGTGGCCACTTCAGATTGGCCGCGATTTTTTCAAAATGTGGAAAATATTTGTCCACGGACTTTTCTTGAAATTTTGGTACTAATCGGATGTTTTTGGCGGCGTCGAATTCAGACTTGACAGGCGAAGGAACAGGATTTTCCTTAGTGCTTTTCCCTAACTTTAACTTTTCTAACTCAAATTGGAGTTCTTTCTCGTGCATACGTTCCTGTTTCTCTCTTTCTTCCTTTTCTCTTTCAAATTGTCTTATTTTTTCTTCTTTTTCAAATTGTCTTTCTTTTTCTTCTCTTTCAATTTGAAATTGTCTTTCTTTTTCTTCTTTTTCAAATTGTCTTTCTTTTTCTTCTCTTTCAATTTGAAATTGTCTTTCTTTTTCTTCTTTTTCAATTTGAAATTGTCTTTCTTTTTCTTCTTTTTCAAATTGTAATTGTAATTTCATTTTCTCTAATTCAAACTCATATTTTGACATTTTGGTTTCGCTTGAAACAGGTTCAACAGGAAAATCGTATGACGAAAAGATTTCCTTAGCTAAAAGCTCTTTAGCCACAATATTTCTAATTTCTTGTTTTCTCATAGAAGATTTTACATCTAACTTCAAGTGAAGACCTAAACCAATCAAATCATCTTTTTTCAATGATTCGAACTCACCTACAGTCGGCGATTTCAAAAATTCAGTGACCGAAAATACCATGATTGATTTCTGCTGGCAAAAGTTTGGAGAATTTTCCTTTTGTCAAAAAACGAACTTTTACGTAAAAATGCAAATATGCAGAGATTACGATCCCGGACGAGCCCCCAATTCTGTTATGGGTCAGAATACCCCAAAACGCCAGCAAAAATCAGACAAAGACAGAATATAAATTTACAAGTTTAATTATGTACAAAATATATATATTTAAAATGATTACAACTTACAATACAATGTCCGGATCAAAGTGTCCGTTACGGTCCACTAAGTCTATCGAATGTATGGTTTCCGGTAATCACAAACGTTCTCGAAAGATCGGTGTCCAAACGTTGTTAAATGGATTAAGTCTCAACAAATAAAGTGTCCCAGTATATCAGAATAGATGAATGAATCGTGTCTACGAATGTGTACGAATGTCCCCTCAACACAGTTCCTCAGAGGTATATATACTTAATACAAATAAATTCACCAGAAGTCTCTAGAACAATGACTCATTACACATGATTAACAATAGAGTAAATTCTAGAAATCACAGTCATGTGATGATAATGATGTAACAAAGAACATACTGGAATATTCTCTAATGAAATAAACATGACATAGTAAAATCTAGAAAGAATTATTATGAAATCATAATATAATATGACTAAGTACATGTGTACCTACACATAAAGTAAAACTAAAATAACACATGACCCACAACATTGTGCACCTGAGATTTGTTTGAAACCCTGACCCCCAGGGTCTTAGTAAATGGGTGTGGTAATTTTCTCCTATATAAGTCAAAGTAATCCTGTGCTCGCAACTCCTCTGACACTATGAATGAATTTAAACTTGATTCTTTTTGCAATATGATTGATCTGTGGTCTTGTTGTGCTCCAATATTTTGTTTGAGTCCCTGACCCCCAGGGTCTTAGGAAATGGCCGTGGTTATTTTCTCCTAGTATATACTGTAACTGTTTGTAATGGGTGCTCGCAACTCCTCTGACACTATAATGATTTGGGCTTCATTTGTTTTGCAATATGATTGGTCTGTGTTCTTGTTGTGCATCTTATATTTTGATTGTTTGAGCCCCTGTCCCCCAGTGTCTTAGAAAATTGGTGTGGTCTATATCCTATGTAATTGTGCTCTCAACTCTTCAAAGCTATTAATGAATGAGAGTTGTTGTAATTCTTAATGCAATAAGATGGATCTGTAGTCATTGATAGTTCATTTGAGCTAGCAGTCCCTGCCACCTGGGATCTTGGAAAATGAGTGTGGCATTCTTTTTTTAAATACTTTATCTTGGATATTATGAGTTATATGAGTGATATTCTAGTTGCAGTCATTCGATATGTTGTTTTGTTGTGCTACTTTTAATTTGTTAGAACGACTGCTGCCTATGGTCTTAAAAAATGGAAATTGACATTTATGTGTATGTATCTTATTCACATGTCAATGAGTAAATAAAAAAAAACAACCAGAAGAGCTGCAGTCTCGTCGAGGACTTCTGGTTTTCCTACATAATCTTCTTGAGTATCTAGTTTTGCTACTGATGTTAAACTTTTAGAGAACTCCTCAATATCTTGACTGGTCAGAAAGTCATCCACTGCAAGTATGACATCATAATCGGACTGAAAGTGGGTGCCAGAAGTAGCTGCTTTCAGTTTGGGAATAGAATGTCTGATGGAGCAAAATCAGGTGAATAACTGGCGGATGCTCAATCAAATCAAAGCCACGAGCATACATGGAAGCCATGGTAGTGACTAACTTGTGAACAGGAGCATTGTTCTTATGGAACAGCACACCTTTAACTAGTTAGAATTCCGCTGTGCTTTAGTTTGATATTTCCCCGTAACTGTGTCAGAAGTGAAGCATCGTATACTGCACTAAAAATGTAAACTAAGGTGTTTATTTAGAGTTTGCATTGGATTACCATTGTGATAGGGACTTTGTTTTGTTTGCATAGTTCTGTTGTCATAACTGAGACAAACATCAATTTGTAAGTAAGTTGTCAGTATTTGTACAACTCTGGGCTACAAAAAAGTCAACGGAGCCAAGTGTCTATCTCCTACCAATTTCTGTAAAAATGCGAATTTCAGAAAAATAGAATTTTGACCCAAAATCTAAACAGTATGAATAATAAATGACATGTCTGATCTAAAGTACCCAATGATATTTATTTGAAAATCCAGTATTCAAACTGAGCTCATCGCTGTAAACGAAAATCTGACATAACCCTTGCAAGAAAAAAAAAAGAAAAAAAATTTTTACATTAAAATGAGGAGTTTAAACTGAACAATCATTTAAATGTTTAACGTCTATAATCAATAGCATCATTTAAGAACTTATAAATTAGCAATATGGACCAGGCATACTCGTTTCGGGTGCTTAACCCTCGTCAGTGATCCTTAATCTAAACAATGTAACATTGCCAAAGAGTTTGAAAATAATTATGTCCAAAAATGTACCGAAAGACGTAGCAGGGTGGGTAGGATATGATGCTGCAGGGCCCACATTTTAGAATTTTCAAGAAATTTTCATGACAAAAAAATTCGAATCTGTTGCAGAGACTTAGCTACATTTGCCAAAGATAAACAATAATCATGAGTTTAATGTAATAAGTAAAGGTAATTAAAGAGAGACAGAAAACAAAAAATATGATTCTTTGGTAAAATAAGCATTTTATTCAAAATTGGAAATGGGGAAAATTCTAAAAAAAAAAATTTTTTACCAAACAATGAAAGCAATGACCAGACATTTTGTTTGACCGGTTAAGCTCCATTTCATTAATGAAAATTACACGACACTATTTTGAAAGAGAATAATCCCTAATTTTTTATGCCCCCGGAATCAAAGATTCGGGGGCATATAGTTTTTGGCCTGTCCGTCTGTTTGTCTGTTTGTCCGAAAAACTTTAACTTTGGACAAAACTTTTGAATGGTAAGTGATAGGGCTTTCATATTTCACATGTGTGTTCCTTGTGACAAGACCTTTCCATTGATACCAAAATTTTTGACCTCGTGACCTTGACCTTTGGCCTACTTTTCAAAAACTTTAACATTGGGCATATCTTTTGAATGGTAAGTGATAGGGCTTTCATATTTCACATGTGTATTCCTTGTGACAAGACCTTTCCAATGATACCAAAAATTTTGACCTTGTGACCTTGACCTTGGAGTTTGACCTACTTTACAAAAACTTAAACATTGGGAATAACTTTTGAATGGTAAGTGATAGGGCTTTGATATTTCACATGTGCATTCCTTGTCACAAGATTTTTCCATCGATACCAAATTTTGTAACCAAGTAACCCTGACCTTTCACATACATGTACTTAAAAAAAGAGTTTATACTAACAAAGATGCCACCGGGGGCATTCGTGTTTCACAAACACAGGATTTATTTTCTTTAGTATTATGTGCCATTTATTGTTTGTCCTTTTTGGAGATAATCTATCAACAGAATACCTTCTGCATTCAACAAAACCGAGGCTCACAACATATCAATCAGACCCCGCACACTAATAAACAGCGCCTACTCCTGCTTTAACTCCAATTAGATGCAAATGTTTTCAACAGGCAGTGAATGCTATCATACGCATGTACACTTTGGAATATCCGTGAACTAAAAAAAAGACTTAGTTTTGTCCTTGATAATTTTTTTTCTTCATATTAAAACAATTTAATTTGCTATAGGCGAAAGATAGCGCGAGTCCTGCCGTTTTGGTGAAAACTGAAATACGTTAAATTGTTTTATAGTATTAAAACGAGGCCTTCCCTATATAGACTTTGTTAATCATGAAACAATACAGGTTTTTGTTTGTGGAAAGTAGCTAGTGGAAAGTCAAACATACACAAACAGCGACCATGACGACCAGAATTAAAGCAAGGTCACTGTTTTGCAACCAAATCTTGAATACTACTGGAGCACACATTAGTATTTATATTGTGTATAATAACGTTTAGGATAAAAGAACAGATTATATATAGAATAAGTGTCTTAATTTGTGTTTTGTTACGGGTATGCAACACACAGCATGTGCATTTATCGTACATGTAATGCGCGTTCATGCGATAAATACACTTGCTGTGTGTTGCATACCCGTAACTGTTACAATACACAAATTATGACATTTATTCTATATATATGCACCACAGTTGTCTGTTTCATTATGTCTCCCCCCCCCCAACGGGGAGGAGACATATTGGTTTTGCCTTCGTCGTCCGTCTGTCTGTCTGTCTGTCTGTCCGTCTGTCGTCTGTCACACATCGTGTCCGGGCTATATCTCCTGAACCGTCTGCCCGATCACTTTCATATTTTAGTATGTTGTTGCTTATGACCCGAAGGTTTCACATCACCTTGACCCAAGGTCATGTTACCAAGGTCAAGGTCACTTAGTGCATTTTTAATGAAATTATGCATACATGCCTGTCCGGGCTATATCTCTTGAACCATTTGCCGGATCACTTTTATATTTTAGTATGTTGTTGCTTATGACCCGAAGGTTTCCCATCACCTTGACCCAAGGTCATGTGACCAAGGTCAAGGTCACTTAGTGCATTTTTAATGAAATTATGCATACATTCCTGTCCGGGCTATATCTCTTGATCCGTTTGTCGGATCACTTTCATATTTTAGTATGTTGTTGCTTATGACCCGAAGGTTTCACATCACCTTGACCCAAGGTCAAGGTCACTTTGCGCATTTTTAATGAAATTATGCATACATTCCTGTCCGGGCTATATCTCTTGAACCATTTGCCGGATCACTTTTATATTTTAGTATGCTGTTGCTTATGACCCGAAGGTTTCCCATCACCTTGACCCAAGGTCATGTGACCAAGGTCAAGGTCACTTAGTGCATTTTTAATGAAATTATGCATACATTCCTGTCCGGGCTATATCTCTTGATCCGTTTGTCGGATCACTTTCATATTTTAGTATGTTGTTGCTTATGACCCGAAGGTTTCACATCACCTTGACCCAAGGTCATGTGACCAAGGTCAAGGTCACTTAGTGCATTTTTAATGAAATTGTGCATACATTCCTGTCCGGGCTATATCTCTTGAACCCTTTGCCGGATCACTTTCATATTTAAGTATGTTGTTGCTTATGACCCGAAGGTTTCACATCACCTTGACCCAAGGTCAAGGTCACTTAGTGCATTTTTAATGAAATTATGCATACATTCCTGTCCGGGCTATATCTCTTGAACCCTTTGCCAGATCACTTTCATATTTTAGTATGTTGTTGCTTATGACCCGAAGGTTTCACATCACCTTGACCCAAGGTCATGTGACCAAGGTCAAGGTCACTGCATTTTTAATGAAACTGTACATACATTCCAGTCCGTGCTATATCCCTTGAACCGTTTGCCGGAAGACTTTCATATTTTAGTATGTTGTTGCTTATGACCCTAAGGTTTCACATCACCATGACCCTAGGTCATGTGACCAAGGTCACTACGTGCATTTTTAATGAAATTATGCATACATTCCTGTACGAGCTATACCTCTTGAACCATTTGCTGGATCACTTTCATATCTAAGTATGTTGTTGCTTATGACCCGTAGGTTTCACATCACCTTGACCCAAGGTCATGTGACCAAGGTCAAGGTCACTTAGTGCATTTTTTAATGATATTGTGCATACATTCTTGTCCGGGCTATATCTCTTGAACCGTTTGCCGGATCACTTTCATATTTTAGTATGTTGTTGCTTATCACGTAAAGGTTTCACATCACGTTAACTCAAGGTCATGTGACCAAAGTCAAGGTCAATTAGTATATTTTAAATGAAATTGTATTTGCTACATGTATTATGTCCAGGCTTAATCTTTTGAACCGTGATCGGATCACGTCATATTTTAGTATGATGGTGCTGATGACCAAAAGGTTTCACACCTCCTTGATCAAAGGTCGTATGACTAAGGTCAAGTATTACATTTTTAATGAAATTGTAAATGCTATTGAGTCTGTGCTTTATCTGTGGAATCGTATACTGGATCACTCTTATACTATAGTATGCTGTTTGTCAGGATTGGAGGGTTTCTTATCACCTTGACCCAAGGTCATGTGCCCAAGGTCAAGATCATTTAGTTCTTTTTAATGAAATTGTACATACTAATATTGTCTGGGCTATATCTCCTGAATTCTTCTTACAATTGTTTTCATATTTTAGTATGTTGTTTCTAAGGACTAAATGTTTCTTATCACATTGTCCCAACGTCACATGGTTAAGGTAGCTTCTTACTTTGGTAATGAAATTGTAAATGCTAAGCATGTCCAGGCTGAAGTTGTCTATGCTAATAATGTGTAGGCTTTATTATATATTTTGAACCGTGTATCCAATCACTAATTCAGTTTTTTGTTGCTCATGATCCATACAATGTTAAACGTCTTCAAATTCAATAGCATCATTTAAAAGCAGATAAGTTTGCGGCATGGACCAGACATGCATGTTTCGGGTACTTAACCCTCGTCAGTGAGTGTAGGTTTCAGATCACCTATATCCAAGGTCATGTGACCAAAGTCAATTTCTTTAAATATGCTTATTATGAAATTGTATATGCCAATCATGTTTGGCCTTTACCTCAAACAATGTAATGAATCACTTTCATGTTTTAGTATGATGTTGCCCATGACTCATAGGTTTCACATCATTTTGCATTTTGGCCTAAGGTCAAAGTAACTTAGAGGGAGGGGGGAGACATCTGTTTTTTATGAAAAACATTTTGTTTAATTCTTAAAGCTTGTTTTCTGAAATCGCGTTTTTCTAGGTAATAATGTGACGTTAGTATTTATGTCACCGCGGGGTCAGTTTGCAGGTTGGAACAGCCGTCGCGGCTTGTTTCTTTAGATCTTTCGCATTGTGACGTCACGAGCGTTTTCATGCGAAATACAAGCACGTTCCTTTCAATAGTTGCATCTCAGGGAATTACATTGGCTGTGCAAATATACTGATATAGAAGTTCAAAACGTTTGTCTTAGCCCTTCTAATTATCTGTCTTTCCGTCTATCTATATCTGAATTGTTTTTATTGATGCTATACATGTAAAAAGTAAAAGTTACAATAGGGTAAATCCCGAAAGCGTCCACTACCGAGTGATCACGAGTCTGACCCTAGCCATCAAAATAAATCTTAATTTTTGTGAAATCGAGATGGTATAGTGGATAGCGTGCCTGACTCGTGATTGCCAGGCGGAAGGTGCCTTAGGTAGTAGCTTTGAATTCCCGGCAGGGAAGAATAGGTAAATAGGGTGCCTTGTTATGTACATGATTTTCTTGTGCTTTGTGTATGTATTAATTTTTATTATTATATAAATGATTTATATAATGTAATCTCTGTTGAAGGTTGATAAATTGTGTTTTTATTTATTTTAAGCAATTTACGGGGTTATTCCTTCTAATTTGTGTGTATTTCATTTAATTTCCATAAATTTACCTCATGACTGTGTCCTTTTAATAAATACATACTCTTATATTCTGTTTAAGTGATAAAGTCAGAAACACAGATTTAACCAAGTTAACGATGAGAATGAACATTATTTTACGGAATAATGCTGACCAAATAAGGTAAGTTAACTCAAGGCCGTAAATCATATAGTAAGAGACTACTATATTTATTCCTATTTTACCTCAACAATATTTTGAGCATGCACAAACAAAAAAAAAGAGGAAAGTGTTTTTATTTTAAGGAGAATTATGAGACAGCATAATATTACATGTTATTTTATCGTTTTAGTGTAATTTATGTCTAAGGTATTATTATATAGGTATTTCAATATTTCATTGTCAAGACAATGTTAAGCTGATATATGAATACCTCTGAATATACTACGCAAACAGTAATTTTTATAAGAAAATCAGACTATCTAAGGGAAAAGAAGTCGAATTAAAATTGATACAAAGGATATTTTCATTTTAAGCTCGACTGCATTTTAGTGCAAAAGAGCTATTGCAATACCGTCGGCGTCAGCGTCAGCGTCGTCCGAACTAGATGATAAGGTAAATGTTAAGATAACACAATTTCCTCTCCTATATTCATATTTTGTTGGTTCTTTTTGTTGTTAATATTTAATTATACTTTAGTCAATGTTACCAGATGGGGATGTAGCCGCTAGGGTGGGGATTTTTAAAATTATTTCAAATGATAAGGCAAATGTTAAGATGATAAAGGTAAATGTTAAGATAGCAATATTGCCTTTAATGGCCAATATTTAGCAAAATATAAGTGCTACATGTTCCAAACTGACATGGTGGATGTATCTTTGATCAAACCTTCATAAAATGGCCTTGACCTACTTTTCCACTTGAGTGAGTTTGCCTTTAAAAGCCAATATTGAGCAAAGTATAAGTGCTACATGTTCCAAACTTACATGGTGGATGTATCTTTAATCAAACTTCAGTAAAATGACATTGACCCACTTTTTCCGCTTGAGTGATTTTGTCTTTAAAAGCCAATATTGAGCAAAGAATAAGTGCTACATGTTTCAAACTTACATGGTGGATGTATCTCTGATCAAACTTTCATAGAATGACCTTGACCTACTTTTTTCCGCTTGAGTGATTTTGCCTTTAGATGCCAATATTGAGCAAAGTATAAGTGCTACATGTTCCAAACTTACATGGTGGATGTATCTTTAATCAAACTTTATAGAATGACCTTGACCTACTTTTTTCCGTTTGAGTGATTTTGCCTTTAGAAGCCAATATTGAGCAATGTATAGGTGCTACATGGGTATACAATTGTGTATAATTATATACATTGGAGAAAAAAGTGAGCTTTAGAAATTGGTTGTCATTAAAGACATTATGCTATGCAGTCGAGCATTAGGCATGTTAGGTGACTCTGGCAACTATTTTTATTAACACATTAAAAATAATTTTTTTCCTATGTCACTTCATTGACACACATACTACTGCATTGCAATTCTGATATGGTCATTCCAATCTACTTCCTTCTGTTATGACATTGTTCCTATTAGTCACCATTTTGTTTCTGGGTCCTTTGTTCCTCCTTGGAGATATGAAGGACCCAAATGATAATTGGTATACAAATGTAACATAAGTATGAATCGGCTAATTTAAAAAAAATGGTGCAGTCCAATTAGTTTAGGAAACTTATTATCTTTTGATTTTAAAATGATTATGTTGATAATTGCTGAAAGTATGGCATTCTTGTCAGTCACCAACACATTTTAAGATATTTTGTCTTCTTCAGAATTGCAAAGATAGTTGAAGTCTCACCACAAGCTTTGCCAAAGATCGTTTGTAGACGGTACATGTACAGACTTGGTGTTATTAAATCCATCCATGTAAAGGACAATACTAAATATCAACTAAACCAGTCCATCTTTCTGAATGACAAATGTCACATTGTGTTGTAAGTATGATATTGATTCCTTGATCTTGAAGCAAAACATATAAATGTGTGTGTGTGTGTGTGTGGGTTTGTCCATGCATATTGATGAAGAACTTCAACTTCATTAACTTGGATTTTTTCAACCTAATAATGTAATAGTAAAATAAAACTCAATTTAGCAGAATATAATTCCCTTAGATACAGCTATTGACAGGAAAGTGTTCTATTTCTGCATGTAAACACTCAGGACGTCATAATTCATAAAGATCTAAACAAACATGCCGCAACGGCTGTTCCAACCTGTGGTGACCTTAACGTTACCTTTTTACATAGAAAACGATTATTTCAGAAAACAAAAATGAGACGGACAAACATCCACATTACATGTACGATAAATGCACTTGCTGTGTGTTGCATACCCGTAACAAAACACAAATATAGACACTCATTCTCAATATAGATGTAATATAAGTAACAGAGCTCAAGATACTGTCCAGGTTGATGTCTATGGAATGACAAATATGGATAATGACCATATCCCTGTATACAGCACAAAATCGATAATTCAGAAAATCAGAAACCGAAGTCATACAAAATCAGGATAAAACAGGAACCAAAGCAAATAAACAAAAACCTCCACCACATGAAAAGAAGCGAACTTCCGATATGGGAGTGAGACAAGGTGCCAAGGAAGAGTAAGCATCTCCTGCTTGCATGCAACACCCGCCGCTTCAATTCGGTAGAACTGTCACATCCGGTTACTTCCATTTCGGAAGATATAGAGTACAATCTTTGGTTGGATGGTTCAAATGGTCTATGACAGAATATCATCCACCATTCTGGAGAGTGGGACATTATAGTGTATGACGAGTTCCCCATATCGACCGTAGAACTTCCTCAGTGACGATGTTAGTCGGTCACAAACATATCCCTGACTGAGAAGCTTATGTGAAAAACGCCTAGCTCTCTGAACAAAATCCTTATATTTGGTACTTGCTCTGGCATAGCGTATCAACTGAGATATGAACACGCCATAAGCAGGCGATGAAGGGATGTTTCTACTCAGAAAAGGAAAGTTTGTAATGCTGAAATTGAAGTCGTCACGTTTGTCATAGAGTGAGGTGTTCATGTGACCATCAGTGTCGTAGGACAACATTATGTCCAAATAGGATGCTTAATTATTTGTCTCTGTAGTTTCTTTGACTTCAAACTTCGAAGGATAAATACTGCTGAGGTAATCCGCGAATTTTGGATTACTGATGGACAACACATCGTCTATGTATCTGTAACTGAAGTTGAAGTCAGAAGCTAAGTATCTTTTCCCTTCAGAGACCAAAGATTGAATGAATTCAGCTTCGTATGAGTAAAGGCAAATGTCGGCAAAAGAATGGGGCTCAATTGGTCGCCATTGGAATTCCGACAATTTGCTGGAAGACCTTTCCTCCAAACACCACAAAAATGTTGGCGATCAGAGAGTTTAACATCTGAATAATATCTGTTTCAGTGTACTTATTTTCAGAATCGGACTTTTCTTTTACAAAGTAGGTTTTGTCATAGTTAACAACAATAAATGTATTTGCGATTACCGTTCTTACTTGTAAACGGATTATTTATAATTTTTGCGAGTCTTTCTTTCAATTTAGAATGTGGAATTGTAGTGTAAAGTGTTGAAAAATCAAAGGCTTTGATCGAATGGACTCTACTAAAATGATTGGTTTAAGATGCTCTAAAAGTTAAAGGTGTAAACGTTTAAGGTCAAGGTTAATAGGTTAAAGAATGTTCTTCTCAAGTGAAAGGAAATAATTATTGTTTGCATAGTCTATAAAAGCCCTTATATACCTCTTATAGTTCAAGAGATAAAGCCCAGGTTAATGTTTTAAAAAGTCCAGATTCTAGGTCACTAGGTCAAAGGTTGTAGCCTCAAATAAAAGGTCTTGTCCAAGCCCTACTCATTTGAGTCCTTAACCTATTGATCTTGACCTTGGAATTTGACCTATGTTTTTTCATACCTTTTTACTCATGAACAAAATTGCCTTTGTATCATTGAACCTTAAACGGCAAGCGATGTCAAAAAACAAGTTTTATTTTTCTTTCTGGACTAAGTCGATATTAGAACTTATTGGTATACATGAAGTTGTGACCGTCCTTTTTAATTTGATTGTACTTTTTTCTAATTTTGTAATATTTTTTTGGCGTTTTTAATGTCACATTAACAATAATTTACTACAAATTTCATTTATCATGTTTTTGGACTTGCATTTATTGAGCTCTATCATGTATTCTAAGAATAAATACTGCATTTATAATGCCAAATGTTTTTTATTTATTTTGATGTATACTTAATAAATTGACTGCATATGTCTGTTTTAGGCCCCCTTTTGACGTTGACCTATTTCTAGAGGCAGCAGAGTTGATTTCTGGCAGACAAGATATTAGGAATTTTACAAATGTTCGAGGACTAAAAGAATTTAAACCAGATTATGTTCGTGATATATCAGTGACTGTGAAAAGAGGACATCCACATACTATCATCAACCAATTAGAAGTCATGAAAAATACAGAATTCTGGCATATTCATTTTGAATCGAGGGCCTATATATATAGACAGGTACTTTTTTTTCTATTTTTGTTTTTGTTTTCTATGTTCAATATCAGTCATATTATGTCGCATTTTCAAATAATTTACATGAGTTCTAAGTTCTTACTTATTCTGTGCTCTATATATTTCTAATTTATATTGTTAGTTGTTTATTCAAGATTTGAGTTCTTGTACAATTCATGCAACATACACTTGAACTTTGGCTTTGTACGTGTTCATAAGCAGGAATTATAACAAATAAAAATTAATTAATTTACTTTGTAGGGAAATTTTTATTTAACCTTTATTTCCTTAATTATGAAAAAGTCAGGTATTATTCTTAAAATTATAACTACAATCTGTTGTATCTATCCAGAACACACATGTTGGTTTCTTCAAACTCTCTTGTTTGCACAGGTAGGTCACATGACATTTAAAAATAATTCAATTTTACATGCATCAAGAATTTTCATTGGCTTAAAAGTTGAGGTCATTTTCCATAACCTGTGAAATATTTGGACACGCCCCCTTTTCTGGAACTACTTCCAAAATTAAGCAACTTGCGGATCCTGTAAACTTGATACACTGAATTTTACCTCGAGAATGAAGACTAGATATACAAAAATAATCGATTGTAGCAACAGATAAACGATTTAATGAAAGACTTACCTACTATAGTTGTAGGTAAACATATCGTGTCGGTTTGATGATATGTCACGCTGATGAAAGATTGCATTTTAATCAGGTCTACAACTATCGAACATGTACCTGATTGTCAGATGCACTTGCCATCCCATCCAGAGTCATTCTACAGTACTCGTCGTTTAAAATACTATCAAATGAATCGGGCTGAAATGTATGAAAACAACACGCCGGCGCTGTTCAACTACCAGCCTCCATTCTTGTACTATCGGCCGTTGTTAATTAGCAACGAAGGAGATAACCCCTACGCAGTAACTTTGCATTAAGTATTTTAACGATTTTCCAAGATCTAATAAGATGCACAAAATGTACTATATAACTTAGAATTAAATTATAAGGAATGTTTCTAAACTTCCTTAGATTTGGTTATGGAAAATAACCTCAAAAAGCCTTTTTGAGGTTATTTCCCATAACCAAAAAGAATTGTAGAAACATTCCTTAAATAGATAAATAAAACTCTTTCCATAACCTGTAGGTAGGACAAATATACAATCCCTTCCGTCATAGATGCTGAAAATTAACATCCCTCTGTTTATCTCTTAGGATAATGGTAGAGTTATACTTGTGAATAGAAGCCGATATGCATTGATCCAAGGTCATAGTTCGAAAGGGAAAGTAGACTTTAGAAGCGTGGGGGATTCCAAAATAGTGAGACATGCCACCTGTCTGCATATTTCATAGTATAATATGTAAACTCAAACAATTTAAAATTTCTTTTTAATTCTAAATTCTCTTATTCTAGTATTTTACATGTGAGATATCAGGATGAATATGAAAATTGGCTTTAAGGTATTCAATGGATAATGAAAGAAATTGTGCCAAAAACATTGACATTTCTGTGTCATATTATATTTCAAAAACTGGTATATTATCCCAGTAGATATTCAAAAAAAGAAATCTTTTGAATCGGGTCATGTTTCAGAAATATCTCCCCTTGATGAAAAATATCGAAAAAAATTAATTGCAGAAAAATAATTGGTGAACTTTTGATTATTTGACATTAGATGCTCCAACATTCTGTTGAAACTAACATTTTTCTATAGAGTTCAATGTAAACATTAAAGGTGCATGATACGATGTAACTCTTTATGTAACCTATTTTTCAAAATCTAAATTGTTAAAAAAATTTAATTAAATTTTACATTATAGCTATGCAGTGATTTTAGGTGTCAGCATTGTGTAAATGGGTGGCACAATTACTTCTTATTAACCTATAAAATACCTTAAAGATGGTTCAAATCGGATCTAGTTCTCAGCCGTATTCAAACATTCATTTCCGGGTTGAGTTACTGTTACATGGTGTAAAGAACCAGCCCGTGCGTTTTGGATACCATTTTATCATCACTTGTGATATAACTATCATATTTATTCCAACAGATAAGAAATATGATTGGATTTATGGTCAACTATTCTAAGAAGAAGCTGACATTTCAAGAAGCAAAGTCTTTTCTACAAGATGATTGGTCATATGATAATGAGAAGAAGAAATATGTGACACCAGCACCTCCGTCTGCTTTACATTTACTGGATATAGAATATACATCATATGGTAATAAACCTATGTAATCTTGTCCACCGCGTGGGATCAAAACGTATGATATTGTGATACTTTACGAAAATTTTGATGATTTCTCATCATTTAAGTGATACTGCACAACACTAATGAGACGTTGCAGTAGGGCAATGTCTAATAAGAAAGTCCATATTGTTTATATATCTGAAAAGTCTGTAGTTTTTGCAAACACTTCAAGAGTTCGTCAGAAGGAATTATTTTCTGTCGTCGAAGTGTTTGTGAAAACTAGAACTTTCCATATACCTGGACGACATGGATTGATTTATTAGGTGTTGCCCTACTGCAACCGCTGGTGAGTTGTGTAAAGTTAATTTAGAAAATGAGAAAAAACAAAAAAGTAAGTAAGGAAGCACAACACCATATGTTTCGATCCAACGAGGTGTTGTCTAGTATAGTTCTTTACAAATAGTAATTAAATTGAAGGACAAATGGTTGCTGACATAGAATCAATGTAATGTTATAGTTATATTCATGAATTCTTCTGAGGTGCAGCTGAGCAGTTCGGTGTTACAGTTTAAAAGTGTTCTAGTGTTAAAATGTGAGTGTAATTTTTCGTACAAAAGATGGGAAAATGTAGCTATTGAGGAAGAGAATACTTGGGGTGAAATAATTAACGTTGGAGTCTTTACTCAGTGTAAGGAAAGATTTTCAATAATACACTACATAAAATCCAATATGGCGAATATACGCTTTTTCGATATAGTAACTTTCATACTTTTTTGGCATGTTACATTGTTTAGATTTGAGGATCACTGACGAGGGTTAAGTACCCGAAACGTGCATGTCTGGTCCATGTTGCCAATTTATCTGTTCTTAAATGATGCTATTCAACTTGAAGACGTTTACATTGATACCACTTGGTGAGTGTCACTGCTGGTGGACCAGGAGTCCCCGAGGGCTAATGTAGCCAAGTTCGATCAATTTCGGTTTATCGTTTCTTCAACGCATTCAAAAATTCCTGTTATCAAAATTTCTGGAAATTTCAAAAACGTGGGTCCTGTAGCATCATCTCCCACTCATCCTGCTACTTCTTTCGATACGCTTTTTCGACATAGTAACTTTCATACTTTTTTGGCATATTACATTGTTTAGATTTGAGGATCACTGACAAGGGTTAAGTACCCGAAACGTGCATGTCTGGTCCATGTTGCCAATTTATCTGTTCTTAAATGATGCTATTCAACTTGAAGACGTTTACATTTAACAGAAATGTAATATTATAACAATGTCACAATAAATTATTCTCAGATTGGAGTAATTTCGTATTTTCATATTCTAGATGCAAGCCGAAACTTTAAGGAGATGTTATCAAGACCACACAGGGATCTTCTAAGAATTCTTACGTATCTACAATTTGGAGTCGGAAGATATGCAAAAGACAATAAAAGCTACTGGAAAAATCCTGGATCCACCCCTGTGAAGAAGTATTTACGCAGTTTAAATAATGATAAAAAACGGAATAAATAGTTGTCTTATATGTGCTAAAGAATTCATGTACAGACATTGAATTTTGAAATTTATATGAATCAAAAAGAACATATTAAAATTTTGTGAAACGAAAAAAAAAAGAATGTAAAAGGAATAAAACATAAACGATTATTTGTTGCTTATTTCACCGGATTGCTCAAGGTTATTTGAAATATGTATAAAAAATTGATCATAATATGAATGATCTTAAAAAGACCTGAATTTTATATCAGGATCAAGTGATGGATTATTGTGGACAATAAAGGGTGAATCCTCACTAATTTTGCACATTGTACCACTTAAAAAGTACCATACATTTACAAATTCGACATTAAAAGTCAGTATTGAGAATCTGCAAAACTAGGTAAATGATATATTTTGGGGATGAATTTCAGTCTTCAAGCAGTGATAAGTGTACCAACCTAGCTGTAATAAACATAAAAATTGGGGTTTTTTTGTCCCTGTAATCGGAGATTCGGAGGCTCATTGTTTTTGGTCTGTTCGTCCGTCTGTCTGTTTTCCTGTTTGTCTGCAAAAACTTTAAACGTTGGCCATAATTTTTGAATGGTAAGTGGTAGGGTTTTCCTATTTCAAATGTGTATTCCTTGTTATTATACCTTTCCATTGATACAAAATTTTTTACCTTGTGACCTTGAAATTGGAGTTTTAGCTACTTTTGAAAAACTTGAACCTTGGTCTTAACTTTTGAACGTTATGTAATAGGTTTTTCATATTTCACATGTGTATTTCTTGTGGAAAGACCTTTCCATTGATAGGATTTTTTTACCTTGTCCTTGGAGTTTGACCTTCTTTTGAAAAACTTGAACCTTGGTCTTAACTTTTGAATGGTATGTAATAGGTCTTTCATATTTTACATGTGTATTCCTTGTGACAAGACCTTTCCATGGATACCAACCTTGACCTTGGAAATTGACCTACCTTTGAAAAAATAAATTTTAGCCATAAATTTTGAATGCTAAGTGATAAAGGTTTGAATCATGCATGTTTTTCATATATGAATTTCTTGTGACAAGACCTTTTCATGGATACCAAAGTTGACCTTGTGACCTTTACCTAAACGTGTGAACTACTCTTCAGCTTTTTACTGTCAAAGATGCCAACAGGGGCATTCGAGTTTCACAAACACATGGGGAATTTTTTGTAATCAGAATTGTCAAATCATGACTCAAATATTTGACTTACTTGAAAAATATTTTAAGCTGTGCTACATTTGATGTCAGTGAACAATTCAGGATAGGGCTTCGATATTTCAAGAAGAGTCTTTGTGACAAGAGCTATCATTTGAAATCATAATTTCATATTTCATGCCTGAGCAAGTTCAAATAATAACCACTTTGTTCTGAGGGCAAGGAGACTTACCGAAAAACTATAGAAGAAAGGATAGATTTGTGAGCAACTGACTTTTAACAATGAAAATATAAGTGAGTTAAAGAAGATCCTGACGACAACTTCAACAGCACTCACAACAGAGCAACAAACTGAGCATCGACGGAACCCTAACAAGCTAGTGGTGGGACCAGGTGCCCGGGAGGAGTAAGCATCCCCTGTTGGCTATCCACACCTGCCGTCGATGTTCATGCAGGGATATGAAACTAATATATATATAAAAAAACATGCAATGCACTGGCCGAGGTTACATCTATATAGAAAGTACTATGGCGACCATATTTTAACATCTCCTTGTCCTCTATGTTGGGAGAAATTTTAGGATAGCACAATCCAATACATTGTATTCACCGGATAGGACTTTTTCTGCACCGTTAAGAGACGAATGTTGCTTGCCAATAGGAGATGCATATTTCCCATAGGCACCTGATTTTATCTCCATTGAGTCTTTGCAGAATGTTTTAAGTAAGTTCTATGTCTTGTTGTGAGAAGGTTTTTTTTTTTTGTTTGTTTCTTTTAGATGATGCCGTGGTCTGAGGTTTTTACTGTGTGATTGTTTTGTTATAGCAGATTTCAAACTTATGCCTATTTTCTATTTTATTTCTTGTTTTTACACAGATTCAAAACATGTATATTCCATTATCAAACTATGCCGTCTACCCCCAGTGATACATGTGTCAAGATCTAGGTCACGTACTTGCACTTCAAAGACGTGTGACGAAGTAAGTCGCTCACGCGTCACACCAGACGAAGTTCAAGGACGAACTATACTGTCTGTGCTGCTGTCTGCAGAAAGGTCCCATGTTTGCATGCACGAATTCATACATTAGTGGATCAAATATTCAATATTCAGGATGAGGATTTGATCCACTTGTGTCATTAATCAACAGGGGATTCATCTTTGCTTCTAATGGAATTATTTCGTGTAGATAAATCAGCGAATCTTGAGCCATGTTGTTGAGGTAAGGCGTGTATCAGTCCAGTAAGTTAACTTTTCCGCGGCTGTTCTCGATTTTTGCATTACTGTATTCTTATTACAAATGTACTTCCAGAAGAAACGGGTGATTTTACCGAAGTTGAGCTACCCACAATATCATGTAAATTTCGTGTCATCAAGCATTAGAAATCCAGAGTACTGCAATTTTCTTTCTTGCCATGTCATTTTTACAAAGAATATGTACACAGATATTGTACGTGTACTATTATACTTGTACAGTACATGCGGTTTGGGCTAAAAGATGAAATGACGTAAAGTGTAAATGGGACGGATAGTTCTTACGTCGTAACGTCGTATCTTAGATGCGCGGAAAGTTCGAAAATCAAAGTAGCGCGCATTCTTAAGCAGTCTTTCGGATCAATGGAATTGCAACTATTACCGAGCCGTGACGAATGTCCGTTTTATGTTAATATAGCCTGATTTGGGTTTGTTGTATCGGCTGCGTGGACAAAACTTAGACCTGGGCTGTATCTCATGAATGTTGAAGGTTGTGGTGTTGACATTTCACTTGTGGTATCCACATGACAAAGCCTTTTATTTTAGACGTTTAAATAAAACCTAGTGACCTTGACCTTGGAATATAACCTAATTTTTCGAACTTAACTTGGACTGTATCATATAGATTATTCATGCCCAGACTATCATTTGGAACATTGACCTTTGTCCTATTTTACTCAGAGCCTTATACCTTGAAGTTTTAATACCTTATAAAAACTTTAACCTGGTTTTTATCTTATTAATTATAAAAAGCTAGGATTTTGATACATTTTACGTGTAGATTCCTCATGACCAGAACTTTTTTTTTTTTGGTTCTTGCATTACTGGTGAGCTAATTACTTTGACCTTATAGCTTGACATATTTGATAAATACTCTCGATATTCTATGAAAATGCAATTTGAATATCAAACGTCGAGTATTATAGATTACACATCCTAGCACTTTCCCTACAGTGCCATTTTGCTCAAAAAGAAAGGAGGGGATCTCCAACAAGACGCGGTTGCAGAACCAACAGCAAGACCCCAAGTGAAAACACAGAGAAGACACACACAGCAAGAGACAATGAACAGCAAATGAAACATCGAACATAAAAGTCAACACATTAACCAACGAGACCCATGGGCAATCGGTGCCGACTTAGGACGGCCATCACGTTGGTAAGAGATGGTGTGGTTATCCTGGATTATGTGCACACAACCCTCCCGCTTTTCTGGTTACCCAAAGGTTTCGAAGAACGCACAATTGTTGTGTAAAATAACCTCCTCGGTGTAAGATGACCATACAAACACGACACAACGCAGGGGCCCAAGGCACAGATAAATATGTAAATATATATAAAAATAGGGTAAGGGCGTACGAAATGTAGTCCGTGCTCTGCCGGCTTTAGCGAGCTCATGCATGTTATCACCCGAAGAGTCCGACCGACATTCTTAGAGGACAGGTTGTCGGGCCCTGTCTTCTCTAAAGAGGTTTTGACAGGGTCTGTCATGGAGTCTCGTCATCACAGCCGGTTAGAGTGCAAGTCTTCAGGATGCGCTGGTACAAGACTGTAGATCAGTCCAGTACGATATCGATTGTCCGTCTGGTGACTTTAGGATCATATCCACGGTATAAAAGGCGTTTGATGATTCTGACGCATTTTCGATGGCTATACATTCTGCCTTTGATCCTTCTAATTTTGTTTATAATGCCACCATAGAATGCAGGCTGTGAAATACCCAAAGTACTATACTCAGTTACTTGTAAAGATCCGAAATTTAAAAGGAGCTGACTGTAATTTTTGAAAAATTTCCAAAATGTTTTTACTAGTTTATGAAAGCGGAAACATTGAAATAAAAAAGTTTCTTGATTATATGTAAATTTCTACTATGAAAATCCAAAACATTAGTACACGCTCTAGCGTAACGGATGATCTGTGATATGTAAATGCCGTATGACGGTAGTCTGGGAACGTCACAGTCCATGCAGTTGAAATTTACTATGTTGAATCCAAAATCATCTATTTTGTCGTAAATACTTGTATGAATTTCTTCGTTTGTAATTGTGATATTTAGGTCCAAAAATGGTGTTTCTGTATTTTTAACGTTTACCTTGTTGAGTGTCAACTCCTGTGGATAAATTTCATTCTTATATATGTATCAAAAACAGGATTATCAATAGTGAGAATATCATCAGGGTACCTAGACGTATAAGTAAAGCATTTCAAATTTTCTGTCCTTTTGAAGATCTTGGATACATTCTTTTTCATTAGTGTATAAAAATAAATGTGCAACAAGAGGCGCACAGTTGGTACCCATAGGAATCCCTACAACCTACTTGTAAAGATCCTTACCAAAACTAACATAAATATTGTCCAAGAGGACGGACAAGGCATTACACAGGTCGCTACATGTCCATGATTTAAATGATGTGTATTCTGTAGCGGAAAAGAAACCCTTTGATTAGGATGTACAAATGTAAGAGTTTCATTTATGTTATCTGGAAGCATCGCTTGGAAATTTTGAAGGTCATTATGAAGTACATACATGTATATAAATGAGAAAAATTGAGTATATCGTTGTCTAAAGTATGCATAATGAATCGAAAACTCGATAAGGTAAATCTAAACAGAGGGAAAAAGTATGCAGGATTTGGCGATTCTCCAACGAGCAGAAGTGATGCCTTAGAAGAAGATCACTACCATGGACAACCTGGCTTCAATCCAAATGAAAATAGTTTTTAACGATAGAAATTTTCGATTGGTTTCCTTCATTTTCAGCGAGTCGTGACGAAAGCTGCGTGAGCGGGTGCGGCTAGCCAACAGGGGATGCTTACTCCTCCCGGGCACCTGGTCCCACCTCTAGCTTGCTAGGGGTCCGTCGATGCTCAATATGGTGCTCTTTTGTGAGTGCTGTTGAGATTATCGTCATGATCTTCTTTAAATATATCTATGTAAACGTCTTCAAATTGAATAGCATCATTTAAGAACAGATAAATTGGCAACATGGACCAGACATGCACGTTTCGGGTACTTAACCCTCGTCAGTGATCCTCAAATCTAAACAATGTAATATACCAAAAATATGAAAGTTACATGTACTATGTCGAACAAGCGTACCGAAAGACGTAGCAGGATGGGTGGGATATGATGCTACAGGACCCACGTTTTAGAAATTTCAAGAAATTTTGATAACAGAAATTTTAGAATTCCCGACGCAGTTCGAGATAGATTCTGTTATTTCGGGCCGACAACATTTCATGGCTTTTTTTATTTATTCCCCTTTGCACGTAAGTAAAATATGAGCTATCTACCTGACCTAAACGCACTAGGCGATCTCTTACAAGAGTGCACGCCCACTACGTCACCATCTTGACGTCATATGATTTTCGCGCCACACTTTTCAGGTTCGTCTGCAAGGTAAGGTAACGAATTTATTTGCTCGTGAATTGTTTCAGTTTTTAGTCTGTAATCTTCACCATATTATTAGTTATTCAATCAAAATGTTATACTATAAGGCACATTACTGGCTAACGTGAACTATAATGCCAATGCGCTTTGGCGCGGTTGCGCTTTGGCGCGGTTTTCCGGTCAATCGCACTGCGCCATCTATAAATAGGGGACTTACGCCTTATGCCCGTATTTACAATTTCGGCATCTGGCATTTAACGATTTAAACTCTGAACAAATTTACATTGGCCGCGGTTTTTCCGGGCTGATTTGAAATGTCTGCATTTGTCAGCATTTGAAACGTCTGCATTTGTCTGATTTGAAACGTCTGCATTTGTCAGCATTTGAAAACGTCTGCATTTGTCTGTATTTGAAATTTGTCATTAATTGTCAGCCGCGCCCAAAATAAGCCACAAGAAATAAATTAACAAAAAATATTCATTTGTTCGCCTGCATTTGCCTGCATTATAATGTATTACCAATATTTATGGTATATCATTCATGTTCGGAGAAATCGAAAAGTTCGATCGAACCCACATTGTTGTTGTTGTAGATATAACCGATGATGATGATGATGTTGATAATGATAATGATGATGTCGATAATGATAATGATGTTGTCGATAATGACGATGATTATGATGATGATGATGATGTCAGATGATGATGATGATGATGATGATGATGATGATGATGATGATGATGATGATGAAATTCATCATTTAATTGATCTTTGTGATCTTATCAAGAGGTCCCGAAATAACTCATTAGTGTCATACTTTAAACTTTGCCGTGTGGAGCTCGTAAAAAAGTTCCCCGCGAGGGGTTTGACAGTTTGACGTTTGACCACCTGACATTATTTATGAAGTTTATCCTTTGAAAAATAACTTACACTGGGCTATATCTCATAGAGCATAAGGGATAGGTCTCTTATATTTCAGATGTGGATCCCTTTTGATCAAACCTTTCATATTGGACCTTGACTTATGACCTAGTGTCCTTGACGTTAAAGTGTGACTATCCTTTTATAGAAACTTTAATCTGGGTTATATCTCATGTGCTATAAGGGTAGGGATTTTATAATTCACATGGGAATTCCTCATGAACAGACCTTTAATTCGGGATCTTGACCTATGACCTAGTGTCCTTGACCTTGAAGTTTGACCTTCTTTAAAAATGCTCAAATTCAATAAGGGGTATGACTTAGAGTTTTTACTTAGTGAATTCCTCATTATCACACCTTTTACATTTGCCCTACCAATTTCGACCTTAACATTTGACCTACTTTTGGAAAACAAAACTTTAAGCTTTGCTATATATCATGTACTACACTTCGATATTGCACATGTGGATAACTCATATGGACGCAGAGGGCTCTTTTTGGCTGACACATTTTTGACATCTCCCCTGCAACCACTTTACGGGATTTCATAAAACCTTATAGGAAGAAAGTACTCGAAGTCCTCTACCAAGTTTGTGATTCTCATGTCAATCGGTCATCAAATATGACCGCAGAGGGCTCTGATTGGCTGATACATTTTCGACCTCTCCTCTGCAACCACTGCACATAATTTCATGAAACCTTACAGGAAGCAATAGCTCTAGGTCCTCTACCAAGTTTGTGTTTTTTCATGCCGACCGGTCAAAAATATGGCCTCCTAGGGGTCTGATTGGATGACACATTTTCGACATCTCCTCTGAAACTGCTACACAGAATTTAACGAAACCTTACTGGTAGCAAGTACTCAAGGTCATCTACCAAATTGTCCACTATTACCACTTTTGTGTGCAACGCAGGTGAGTGATGTGGCCCCCTTGGGCCTCTTGTTGTTCTAATGACCTTTACATTTACCTCTAACCTATTTTTGAATTATAAGGGGTAGGGTTTTGATATTTCATATACAGATTCCTTATGTCCCGAGCTTTCATTTGATACCAGGAGTTTTGACCTTATAACCTTGGCCTTGACTTTCGACCTGCTTTTGAACAAAGTGGTAAGGCCCTGATATTCAACATATAGATTCCCCGTGACCAGAGCATTCATTTGATTCCAGCATATTTGACCTAGTTACCTTGGCCTTAACCTTTTGTCTTCTTTTGAACTATTAAGGATAGTGCTTTGATATTTCTCATCACCAAGCAAGACATATTTACCTGATATGTACATCAATATGAAGATCGAGACAATCACCTAATTGTACTAGTTTTTATGGAGCTATTGCGACGGGTGTTACATGTAGTCAGGAGACGCTGATTCTCCCGGCACCTGGTCTCACTTCGGTATGTTATTCATCCCGAGGTTCGCAGCCGTTGCAGTAGAATTTCTGATAGTTTTGTCTTGCCTTCTCGACTTTGAGACTGAATAACTTTTTGGTACTTCTTTGGTGTTAAAAAAGATTCATCATGACTACAGATTTCCTTTGATAACAGGACTTTTGACCTAGTGACCTTGGTCTTGATCTTGGACTTGCTATGTAACTGTAAGGGTTAGGAATTTCATATTTGACGTAAATATTACGCGTGACTAGAAGTTTTATTTGATACCATGACTTTTGACCTAGTGACCTTGGTATTGACCTTTCAGCTACTTTCAATCTATAATTGGTAAGGTTTGAAATTTTACACATACATTCCTCATGCCCAAACCTTAAGTTTGATACCATGACTTTTACTTAGGGATCTTGATCATTTTTTCTTTGAAATTGCCATTTACTGTCAAAACCCTGCACGGCGGACGATGTTATCTGTCTTATTCAATTCTTAGGGTTATCTATGATCTTCATGATAATGATTGTCAGAATAACGATGTTGGTGTGTGCTAGTTTATGGTTTTATCCCTACTTTCCACTATGAATAAATCACAGGATATATGCTCAGAACAACATGGTCTGGTATGACCTTTGTTCGAAAATTAAATTCAAATTTTAAGGTTATAAGGTTATAAGGTTGCATCTGATTTGACGGATAAAAGCTTTCGGGTATACTCTTTCCATATCTGACCTGGCTATCAAAGCTTCATGGAACTGTTGTTTGGCACTCTTTATGAAAGATTAATTTCTTTTGAGCTGTAAATTTCACAACTAAAATGCATTGATTTTAATCATTTTCCCACTAAAGAAAAAAGAGCGTAATGACATTTAACTGAGGTTAAAGTTGCAAGCTCAAGTCCAAATTGTACATGGTAACTTAATGAAAATAATTGCTTGTAAAACCTTTTCAACAATTTCATCAATTTCGTATTAGGTTCCATGATAATACAACCTAGGTCACAGCTTCAAGGTCACAGTGTATATGGTATGTTGAATCGTTTCTGTGTTATTTTTCTACACTGCTAACAAATATTTAAGCCGTAAGTTTCATAGAATGATAAATGACTTTGAAAAAAGATCGTTGACATTTTGGCAAATATGAATACTGTATACGTCATCACTTCGGCATCTGATTAAGTTCCACTGCTGAGAATTTACTATTCGAAACACATGTCTGGTGCATTAAGATTGACTTGATTTACTATCCGACACATTGTCTTGTGCATTAAATTATGTTGTAAAATTCCTTCAAGGAGATGGAGAGTGGGAACACTTAATTCAATAATTATATTTTATTTCATAACATATAAAAATCAAAAGTGTAACAAAAAGGCATCGTCGATCTCCGATCTAGAACGAAACCATGTATTAATGTTGTCTTCTGAATAATGTAGATAAACAGACAATAAACAACAAAAACAAAAATACCAATATTATAAATATTCAAATTGAAATTTGCCATCGAAGATACAGTTCTTGATATATAGTAACTGTTCTATTTGTGCAGTCAAATGATTTTAATGGTTTACAAAGGACAGCAATGAAAATAACAATCTTCCTGCAGTTAATCACCCCTATTAGATACATGTAATACAAGTATGTGTAAATTTGTAGTCTCGTGAAGTACATATATTATATACATATTTTAGTCACAAATAGTTATTCATGGTTGTCTTTGTTGTGATGGTGGCCATACTCTAGTGAAATGTATATCATGAGTACCATCATCATTACTTTCTTCACGTGATACCTCCAATTCTAGAGTAGATCTTATCATTGTCTTAACTTCCTCATCAATATCTACATCATAGAGATCAACATCAAATTCATGTTTAATATTACGTACGGATTGTAAAAAGAATCTCCATCCTGATAGTGACATATCAACTCCATGAAGATCTATTTGTTCCATATGCATCATATCATGTGACAGTTGTAGTCCACTGTCACCCAGATTTACATGGCTCAGAAATAACCAACGTAATCCTGACCATGTAGACAGAGTCTTTACTATATCACGATCATACTCATCATCATCAGGATGTGTACCATGATAATGTATACCATGTAAATGACTCAAACGACCTAAGACGTCACGAAACACAGCTTTGCCATCCTCGTTTAAAAACCAAAGACGTAATGTAGACAAACTTGATAGATCAGGTAGAGTCTGTATAATACCTGCCAGGGAAGCTGGTTCAGGACCTTGATCTTCATTGAGCTGACAGTCAATTTTCATCAGACCTAGTGTCTGTATGACTGTGTTTGACTGTAATGTTTTCGGTAATATCTTGAGGGCATCAGGTGTTAATGTTATACAGTCCAGAATTAGGGCTGATAGAGAGGAGAATATATCAGCGATATGATGTAAGGTTCTGTTTGTCTTGTATCCATATAAATACAGTGATTGTAGTGACTTAGTCTGATCTAAGTACTGTGTCAATAAGGAATCAGAGATGCCATACTCTACATCAGTAGATACCTTATCTAAATACAGGAACCTTATGCCAGTATAGTGGTGTGTGAGAATATCCACTGTAGCCTTTATTGCCTCTATGTCAGCGTTATTATCTACAAATACATCTGATACGTGATAGCGTAATTCTTGTATGACATTTCTACCTGATTGCGCGAACTTAATTTCTTTGTAACAATTGACTTGTAATTCATATAGTAATTCTACCTTTTTGTCATAGTAAATTTCTCCATTTTCAAATGATCTGAATATATTGATATCTGTATCAACATTTGCAACATCAGCAATATGTTTTGAGATACTACTACCTAACATGGGAGTTAAGCCTGATAGAAAGATAAGTACATTACCAAGCTCCATAATGACTTCAACACTTGACAAACTTCCAAAAAATGTTTGAATTTGACCTTGATTTTCAATATACATGGCAGCAAGAAATTCTTCAACCGATTTATGAAAGAAATTAACACTCACGTTTTCTTCATTAAAACTACCCGGTGCCTCGCAATTACTTAGTATACCTATTCTTAACGCTAAATCGAGTTCGTATTTTTCAAGATATTTTTCTATATCTTCAACTCTAAACACAAGATGAGTCTCCTTTGACACAAGGTCATCATGGGCCATCCTGCCAAGGTTCATAATCATAGTCATGACCTGTTTTATATTCTTACTTTGAGTAAGAATTGGAGGTATATTCCTCTCTGTTACAGATTGGTTTGCCAATTTATCTATGATATCGGCTGTAAGCGGAGCCTTTTTATTTGATCGCCTAATAAGCAAATCAAGAATTGCAACATAAAGACTTGCCATGCTGTTACCTACTTCTTTCCCTTCGAACCAAATTTGTATACACGCTACAGTCATCAGAGGTATTTGCATTATTGACTTTAGCGTTTGGTCTTTTGCCTTCTCTGTGATGTATTTTTCTTTTTCTTTATATATGGAGGATTCCTTATCTAGCTCATAGAAGTTTACAAGCATCTTCTCTATGACAACATTGATACTGTCGGTATCCAACCCTTGTATTTCTACAACCCTGTCATTGCCCCTGATCATTTCACTAAATCTATCTATCACCCAAGGTCGCATTGACCATACAAAAGTACAGTTGACCATGTTTTCAGTGTTAGGTAGACCTTCAACCTTCAACTCTAAATCAACTTGATCTGTCACTTTCCATTCGTCTACCCCATCAACTACTATGAGGCAACGAAACCTCTGGCTGTAAAGAACGCGACGTATAACGTCATGATTGCCAGGATGACTGTGAAACACATCATTGACTATCATATCTATGACAGATGACCTTGATTTGTTAACATGTCTTAACTGGACAAAGAAAAGAAAATCAAAGTTTTTGAGAGCTTCAACCCATGAAACATCACTTTCACTTCTATCACTTACGCCAACTTTCTGGGCCTTGCACCAATTTTCAACTAATCTGAGACAGAAAACCGATTTCCCTATCCCAGCATCCCCTAACATAAAGACATTTCTAGCAACATCACCGTCGATGTAAAACATGTCGTCGGGAGAGTTTACAGGTTTAGTTCGTTTATTTTTCATTCCAATATTTCGGCCTTTCCCTTGATATTCGAGGTCCTCTCTGATGGAGATAGGAGCGAAAATATCTTCCAACGGCATCTTGCTTGTTCGCTGAAGCGGAGATACAGGAACTTTTTGGGTTTCTAAATAATTCAACGTATGTAGCTTCTCCCGGAAGTCTTTTACCTCAGTATCTTCAGCTGAAAAAAAAGCACCACAAAAAAGGCGATGTTAAATTTTACATTTTTATTACGACACGTGTTTCGGCTAGTATGGTTAGCCTCTTCAGATAATAATAATATAACATTTGTATTAACATTGAATACAGTACAAGCAATGGTAAATACAGTGATAAAAATCAGGATGGGTTAATAAGATTATTTTGCACTCCTTGCTGAAAATTTGCTTATTGCTTATACCTAATAGAAATAGTAAGTATGCATGATCTTATCAATTCTATCTACAGGAAAAGCTTTGTTTATCAGATAAAGTGGTCAAATGTTTATAGGATTGTGGGTGTTTTTCATGTTCTGTTTAACATAAGTTTGTATCTATCAATGAATATTTGTTCTTTGATTGTGATCATGGAGTAATCGTCTGTTTTGGTAAATAGGCATTACTTTGAAATTCCCATCACTACAATCAAAAATATGTTTTGAAACAAAAAGAATCCTGTTTTGTGGAAGTTTTATATTACTTTTATGAAGAGAAATTCTGTGGTTTAGTTGCCTTGTTGAGCCAATATATTCCTCCTTACATTTGTCACATTGAATGACATATACCACATTTTTAGATGTGCATGTTAAATTTCTTTTAATTTCAAAGTCTCTGGCTGAATTTTTAAATTTGAAATATTTTCCCTCAATTAGGATATCGCATATTTTGCATCTTTTGTTTTTACATTTTGAAACACCTTCTAATGGATTATCATTTTTCACTTCAAATTTTGCACTTGTAAGAATCTTTTTTAAGTTTTTAGGTTGTCTTTTGTTTTTGATTAGTTTTGTTTCATTTAGTATATTTTCCATCCTTTCGCTCATTCTTAATTGGTTTAGATTTTTATATGCATCATTAAATATTTCTGGATTACCTTTATTAAATGTTGTAACAAATGTTAAAACATTTTCTGATTTCTTTTCCTTTACTTTTCTTAGTTCAGATAATGGAATATTTTTAGCTAATTCGATACCTTTATCTATTAATGAAATAGGAAATTATCGGTGCAAGAGTGATGTACGTAATTCATTTAGACGGATATCTCGAATTCTTAAATCACTAACTATTGTACAAATTCTTCTAGCCAAATTATATGGTATTGCTTTCAGACAAGTTTTTGGATGTTGACTTTTAAAATTCAAATACTGCTGTGTGTCAGTAGGTTTTCTGTAAATATCTGTTGATATTACTTGTCCTTTACTTTGCAGAAGAATGTCCAGAAAAGGTATTTGTTTAGTACTGCTTTCCATTGTGAATTTACATATATTTTATATATAAAATTTTTTATATATATATATGTGTATTTCTTTATAATCTAGATTTCTTAATGGGGCACAATTATAGCTTCTGGTGTAGACACTGACTCTCCCCGGGCACTTGGTCTCACTTCGGAATATTTTCATTCCGAGGTTCGCAACCGTTCCTATGGAAAATCTGATGATTTTTCATTGCCTTCTCGACTTTGAGACAGAATATCTGATATGTACTTCTTTAATGTTTATTCTGGTGTTATAGTTATATGGAAAAACTTCAAATGTTCATTCTGAAATTCAAATTCACTGATCATAATAAGGATGACGATAAATTAACGATGAATTAATTATACTTACTCTCCATGGAATGTAAAGATGTGCTTTTCTTCTTCTCCTTCTCCAACTTACATTCTACAAGAAATACCAATTTCATATATTAAGTAAATATGTTTATATATTAAGTATATATGTTTACATATATTAAAAAAAGTGACAAGCCGGGCTCTATTATTTCATAATGCCCGAGCGTTCTCAGCCAATTACAGTTATTACCGAGCCGCTTCAGCGGCGAGGTGATAAATGTGATTTGCTGAGGACGCAAAAATCACGAAACAAATAAAAGAAAATAAATTGACTCCTCTTATCGATAAGAGAAAGAATTTTAAAAAAAATTATGATATATTTCCAACGACGATTTCCTATTCACAAATTCGTTTTATTTCGATTTCACCTTTTCAGCCTAGAGCATCACTGGTGACACATATTATGCATTGGAATCTTAAGAGAACATACATTGCAATATTTAGAAATTCAAAGCCATATACCGTGTCCTATATTAAAGATGGTCGAGCGGCTCGGTTGACTAAACGTAAGGTTGCTTTGTCAGCAGAGCACATATTGTTTGCCGTATATTTAATTTTCATTTGTATTTGGAATTTAACCTGCCACTTATTGAACCGTTCATAACGTTATTTTCTTTTTAACAAGGTCCTCTTTGTATTCAACTAAGTGGTAACTTGAATATGTTTATGTATTTACATTTATTACAGTTTAAAAGAATCATGATCCGTTAACCTCTTAACCGATTACTTGTTTAAAAAATTCTCACTTTTATTGTAATTTTCTAACTCCTCCACCAGGTCCTGTCTGTCATTCTTACCCAGGGCATCTTTTAGTTCTACTATTAGTTCGTCGTCTGATCTGCCTTTTCGATGTTCTCGCCATTGACGCAGCCCTTCGAAAATCTTTGTCGGTGCATCGGAAGTGCCGTCAATTTTAATGTCATTAATAACGTTTGACGGCACTCCCAATGTCACACAGACAAGTATCCACTCACTGCCGATCTTTCTGGAGATTTCTGCGAGGAATTTCTCAGTCACTACCTCTGTAGAGAAAAACGTTGGTCATGTGATATTTTTTCAGGGAAATTATTTGCGTTTGAATTGCTATCATCTAATTTATTGAACAAGTTATATTTAGGAATGAGGCGGGGGTTGCGTTATTCTTATTGATAATGAAAAAATACAAGGAAATCAAGAATTATTAAATTTTTCTTTGTTCCAAATAGACGTAAAATTCATAACATAAAATGGCAAAAATAGGAATTGTTTACCCTTACATAAAATCATAGGAACCACTGTCCTTTACTGTCCTTAAAGATTCTAAAAGAGCCTATTTTACGGATAATCGAAATATATTTGAATCAACAAAAGCTAAGACGACAAGGATCGACAGATGATAAGCATGGAGGTCATGTTCATTGTTCTAAAGTTGAAGCGTCTCACACCTTAACTTCCATGTGTTATAAACATCAAAGAAGTGCCTATTAGCTATTCAGTCTCAAAGTCGAGAATCATTAGAATTGCACAGGACCGGTTGCAAACCTCGGAACAAGATTCCAAAGAGAGACAAGGAACCCGGGTAAATCATTAAAAGAGTACCTTGGTATTTGTTTTCATCGAGTTGCATCGAAATGGGAGGCTTTTTTCTTTTTCTAGTCTTATTTTCCATCGTGTTTTATTATTTACAGCCTGATCTCCAGCTCAGCTGAAAAAAAAATACAGAAAGAATGAAATAAAAATTATGTTATTTCAATAAAGATTAGAGCTTGTCTCAAACATCAATTGATATGACAAAAGAGTTATCTCTCTGAAGTTGCAGCTCAAACATTTAAGGTAAGTTCTCACACAAACACTATACAAATGTTAAACGTCTTCAAATTCAATAGCATCATTCAAGACCAGATAAATTAACAGCATGAACCAGACATGCACGTTTCGGGTACTAAACCCTCGTCAGTGATCCTCAATCTAAACAATGTAACATGGCCAAAACGTGTGAAAATTATGTCCAAAAATGTACCAAAAGACGTAGCAGAATGGGTGGGATATGATGCTACAGGACCCACGTTTTAGAAATTTCAAGAAAGTTTGTAACAGAAAATTTCAAATGCGTTGAAGAAACATACGACCGAAGTTGATCGAACTTGGCTACATGTGCCCTCGGGGACTCTTGGTCCACCAGCAGTGACACTCACCAAGTAGTTCAAATGTTAAACGTCTTCAAATTCAATAGCATAATTCAGGACCGGATAAATTAACAGCATGGACCAGGCATGCACGTTTCGGGTACTAAACCCTCGTCAGTGATCAAAACCTATCAACAAATTGAGCTATATGAAAAGATAAAATATGTTTTGAGAATACAGAGTCACATTTTCTGCTGTATGTTTGCTAATTAATATTTCCTGCATTCGTTTCCTTTCATTGTTTTTTTTTTCAAATATACGAGGGCCGTTCAAAAAAGTCGTTGAAACATGCCTTAAAAATCACATTTGAAGTCGTATGCGAATGGACTTTTCTAGAAATGAAAGGGAAACATTCAGAGAGAGAAAATAAAAAAATATCAGGTTAAAATGATTTACAAAAAGGGCACAATTGTCACCTTTATACATGAAGGGTAGAGGCTACGGAGCAGTAAAATTTGAGTTGTTAAAACGAACCCATCCCTTTCGTTATATTGCTAAATAAAAAAAGAAAATAATATGCGACTATCAATTAAACTTTCTATATTATTAATAATATTATTTGTCTTGACACCTGCGAAGTTTTAACAAAGTTGGACCAGATTTACGACTTTTATGAGGATTTATGCATGATATTGTTGATCAAACAAACCAAAAATTGATGACGTCAGAGTTCTTTACGGACCACCAGACAGTCATTCACTTTTGAATTTCTGTTGAATAAAACAGACGGAGATTTAACAGCTGATGGATACATCTTAATACGGACCAAAAACATCAAAACGTATGTTGTTAAGGTAGAAGAATATGTTTTTATGAAGAAAAGATATATAAACACGCAATTTTGATAGAAGTTGTACAAAAAGTAAACGAAAATAAGTAAAGTGATGCCGTTTTCTCCCTTCATGGTGACCTGACTTTGAATGATTCAAAGATGAAAGTACATCATAATATAGAGGTAGAAATGCACATGAAAATAGAACATGCCTTCCTTATAAAAATACATGAAAATATGTTTTTGAATTGTACAGATGAGAGGTGTTATATTTCTTTTAAAATGTCAAAATGCTTGACATCTGACGACGTCGTTTCCTTAAATTGTTAGCTGCTCCGTGACCTAGAACCTTACGTTGTTCAAACGGTGATTTGAAAATTTGGTATTGACCAATCGTAATGAAAATTCGTATATGTATTCAAAATTATCCGTTATACAAGGAAATCAACATGGTTCTTAGCAAATTCTCTAGATCTTTCCTTAAATTGTGTTGTCCATGAACTTTCGGAAGAGCCCTCGTATGCAAATGATAGGCCTAAGTTTTGCTGCTTACTAAAATACATTCATTAAAATTGTCATGTAAAGCTTTATAACTTACTTCACTTATTTTTTCCTAACTATAGCAACAGATATTGACATTAACCTTTGAATATTTACATTGGCAATATTGAAATCTATGTTCTTTGTTATCATTGCATGTATGGAATTATATTGAACTGAATATTCCGGATCTATCATGTCTACGTTATACCAAAACATACAAAAACCAAAAACTGGAAGAGGCAAAGTAAAATGAAAACATACGAGAAACATTTAGATAATTGAGACATGCAAGCAAGAAGGATATACATTTATTGAAGCGGATCATATATGTAACAAGTGAAACAGAAAAACGAATATATTGGTGAGAAAGATTTAGGAAATCTTTGTCATCAAATGCATTGAGCCAAGAGAACCCCAAAATCGGCCTAGTGTTAGATTCTTATAGAAAATTATATTTAAGGAGGTATTGAACACTTGGACGCCAAATTCAGTTTTTTTTTTCTGAAAATTTTTCATATCATATATTTCTTTTTCGTCCTTGATTATAAAAACTTATATTTGTTTCTATCCACAGGGATAAACATGGTGATAAAAAATGCATTTTTCAAAGTATCCGTGAATTTCTTGATGACGTGATGATATTAAAAGTGTCATTCCGGTTCTCGTTATGCTATTGGAAATGAATTTTAAGTTAAATTTCAAAATCTTTATAGATATATTACAGTTTCATATGGAAAAGAATAGATGAATTGTGTTTTAAACAAAGGCAGGATACTTGAATGAAAGATGACACTGTCGCTCAAAAATGCAATTTTTAGCCAATTGACTGTAGTTGATAGTTAATAATAAATTAACATTAGGAATCCCTTGGATGAATCTTTGTCAAAAACTAACAAAATGATCAACACTACACAGAGACGATTTCATGATTAAATAAGAAAAAAAATGAAATTAGGAATAAAATATTACAAATCTTGCTAGGGGTCCGTCGATGTTTAATTTTCTGCTATATTGTGAGTGCTGTTGAGATTATCGTCAGGATCTTCTTTAACTCATTTATATCTTCCAATTTTTTCTTCAAAAATCTCAATTTTCAATAAATTGACATCCGCTATCCTGCAATGTAAATTTGTCAACAAATACACTGTTTGGTATTTATTGTTTTGTAGTATTTTGAATACGAAGGTTTGTGACACCTATTTTCCCCGATAACGTCGTAATGACGTCTGTCTCTTCAACGCATTTGAAATTTATTGCTACATAGCATCATATCCCACCCATTCTGCTACGTGTTTCGGTACATTTTTGGACATAATAATTTTCATACTTTTTGCCATATTACATTGTTTAGACTGAGGATCACTGACGAGGGTTTAGAACCCGAAACGTGCATGTCTGGTCCATGCTGTAAATTTATCAGGTTTTAGATGATGCTATTGAATTTAAAGACGTTTAACATTAGTATGGCCATGGATAAATCTCCATATGTCCACAATTTTGAAAATCGCCATAATTTCTTTAAATGACGTCGGAAAATATTCAAACTACATCTGGATACTCAAATATGTATATAAATTAGCATATCAAATGTTTTAAGGAAGTTTAGACTCTACTTTTCAAAGGAAATGAGAAGACAAATAATGCATCCATCATCCTGGTGTTCAAACCCTCCTTAAGTACCTGAGGTTATCAACTTTCAGTGAACAAAACATCAGTGGTTTAAATGTTGCATATTTGAACAATCAATTGTTAAAATATACCTTGTCTATCATGTTTTATGCATGACGTCACGCAACGTCATCTAGCGTCTTAGCATATTTTCGCTTTAAAGGGCATTTACTTCTTATGGTTAACTGAAAATTATACGCTGTTCATTTTCTTATCAATCTATGGTATTTCAGGGCTTCCTTGTTTCGATTAAATAAAAGTTGATAATGTAATAAAGAAACCAAAATAGCGCGTCAAATGGAGGTGCAATTTAGTAAACGGTGAAATAACGCAGTTTAAGGTATACTCTTATTTTGTTTATCTGTCTTATAAAAGCAGACACCAATTTTAGCGGTTTATAGTGATTTGTTGGTAGGTTCAAAAATATATTTTCGACTGATAACATTTTCAGACATTGTGTTCATTTAATTGAGATACAGACGACGTTAAGTGTGTAGAGCATGAAGATTTTACCTTCGAAACTGACGAGCAACAGCATCCGAAAAGGAAAGAGAAAAGAATTTGTATGAATAAATAATTTTAGATTATTGAAAGGTAAGGATATCCAACATTCATAAACAACAAGGACGCTTTAGGGAACAACCACTCAATTTCAGGAGAAGGGGGGACATGAGGTTTTTTTTTTTTTTTTGTCGAAACTTGTTTCATTTCAGTTTGGGGGAGGGGGCAGTTCTCGATCAGAGCTCTTTTTTTCGGGGCCCTCCGCGCCGAATTGTTTTTAAAAGTTTTCATTTGAATGTATTTATAGTCGGTTCTTTGTTTGTCAAAAATTCGAGCCAGAATCCTTTCCAGCCTCCCCCCTTTCTGTTTCTCTACAAATCAAATGCATGCCCCCTAGGACTCCTTTTTTTCAGAAAAAATATCAATATTCCTGATCCCCTTCGTCAGAACCGGAAACAACAAATAGAAATTTGAATCAATAGTTATCTTTCATATAACATACTTTCACAAACATATTTGCAGTATATATATCGTTCGGTTAGGCCACAGCAAGTTTTTTTTGTTAAACGTCAGCGAGGGGATGGGTTTTCAATTTATTGTTCGCAAAAAACAACAACCCTAGTCCATTACCATATTTTTCAACAACTATTCTTTTTTATTTTTTTTTAATGATTTTAATTTAACTTTATTTTTTGTTTATTTTATGTTTTTTTTTTTCTATTCCTTTTTTTAGAACATGTAGCCTCGACAATGTACAGCAAACGTAGTCTTACACAGGTAAGGTAACCTGAAAATTAACTATAAATGACACAAAATGATCATTTTGTGCCACTTTCTTTAACTGTTTCCTTTTCATGAGATCCTGCTCTCTCGAATATTTCTTACGTTTTCTTTAGCTATTTTCTTTCATTTTTAACAAGATATTGGCTTAACTCTCCCCATTTTCAGCTTCAAGCAAATTCATGGTACCGTCACAATCAGCGGAAATGAATCTAAAAAGTGATACATATTGCCTTGAATTCATCGTTTTTGAGCAATTATTGAGGTATCTTAAAGCACATTATCCTTTCAACCTATCGGGTTTCGCAAGTGGCATCCCTTCTGTTAAAAGTATATACGCTAATTCCGTAGATCATCCAGTTAAGATTTTAGACCGGAAGTACCTTTAGAGAGTAATACCGGCTCCCCTGAGGTTAGGAAGGACAAGAATCTTGGATCCGGGAAATCCCGTCAACCAAAGAGGAAAAGGCGATCGAAAATTCGTACTGGCGCTTCCCGTGAAATTGATGGCAAGCGTAATGTACATCGCGTACGAAGAAAAATAAATCGATTTGTGAGGAATCAACCAACCTGTTGGATTACCAGATAGAGGTAGAAACGGAGTTTTTTTTCCAAGGGATTGATGTTTGTTCCAGATAGGTCAAAGGTTAACACAACAAAGTGATTGGTGGACTTAGGTGAGTTGGAACGGAAGATTCGTCTAAGATAATTTTTCTTTGACAGGGACAATGATGAGAGGGAGACCAAGAAATCTACACCAGAAAACATATTCATGGTAAAACGAAAAAGTAACTTTTATCCAAGGAAGATAGGGACATGTGGCTCGACTTATACATTGAATTAGTCAAAAATGACATCATGAAGAAAGGAGGGGACGAGTAATCTCTAGGAAATGGAGGCAAACTTAATCTGAGTACAGCGGAATATGATGCTTTCCATTCTCTTTTTAACAACAACTCTATCATCATTAGATCAGCGGACAAGGGATCAAATGTAGTGGTGAACAAATCAGAGATCATACGCAAGTTACATGCGGAAATTACCGGAAGTTCCTCCTATGAAGATGTAGAAGAGGACCTGACACACATTGCGACAAAAAAGTAAAGCAAACAGTAAACCGTATGCGTAAGGAAGGGACCACAAGGATTTACATCAATATATTTTATCACGTTATCCGAGAGACGGCAACCGTAAAGGAAATCCTAAACTACATAAACAAGATGCCCCTTTGCGCACTATTGTAAGTGGGATAGGAACACCCACGGAGAAAATGACCGACCTGATGGAACACGAACGAAATGAAATAGTTGAAACTTCACGGACGTATATAAGGGATACAACAGATTTCATCAATAAACCTTTTCTGTTTCGATGTGGAAAAACTCTATCCGCCCGTACAAAGAAAAGAAGGTAAAGAAGCTTGTCGAGTGGCGTTGGACTAAAGAAAAAATCCTTTGATTCCGACTGACTGTACGATCGAGATAATTGAGACTGTGCTCGACTTCAATGGCTTTAGTTTAGGAGACAATTACTACAGACAAACAGATGGTATCGCGATAGAATTGAGGCTAGGAAGAAACTTTGCATGTACTTATATTACTTATATGCGGAAATGGGATGAGAAACTATAAGAGCATGAAAACAAACCTTTTTTTCTATAAGCAGTTCATAGACGACGGCATCGGCATCTGGAATGATGACATCGACTCATTGCTGAGCTTTACAGGCTATGCAAACAGCTTCCATGAAAATATCAAATTAGTCTCCGATGGAGTACAAACGAGATCGAACCATGGAAAAAGTGGAAAACGGACACGTTTATAAGGACTTGTATTCTCACTTCACACTTCTTTTATCATTTCATTATGACATTTTTAAGTTCACCTGGTATCAAATCATCTCCTTTTAAATTACCCTCTATCACTACAGAAGCTTTCCCATCATCGACATTTAACAGTAAAAAGCTTTTTCCCTCTTCAAGGATACTTCTATCACCTTTTAAATTTAAATTCCGTAGACATATTACAACTACTTCTCCATATGCAGGCTCTACATTTGATAACAAACATAGAGGGTTCTCAACAATTTCTAAGTGCAATGGGAAAATGTGCGGGATGTTTTCTCTCATCAATTGCAATTCCACAATTAAATCTAGTGTAAATGGGCAGACTTTTAAAATCGAAATTGAAAACGACATCGATTGATTGTATTAAGATGTCATTTATACTACAACATGAAACGTTAGGGGATGTCGGAGAAACAGGGCAGGCATTAAAATCTCCTTTCAGAAGTCATTCGTATCAGATAGGAAACTCACATCACAACACATAAAGAAATTCCCTTTACAATCACTTCGTTAAGTACAACCATTCCATTTCGGATATAACTATTACACCTGTTCAGTCTTTTCCTAAATTTAAAAATCTTATTAAAATTGAAATTAAAAAACGCCTACTACAAGCTGAATTTGCCTGGATCACGCAACTCCAAACTGCGTACACCCCTTGTTTAAACGATCAAATTTATGAACAAGGAAATATTTCCTCTACTTCAACCAATATATATGTATTTTCAATCTACCCATACACTAAATGGAAGCATAGGTCTCACGGAAGATAACGAAACCAAACACTGAGAAAAAGATCTTGATTACACCGTACTCTCAAAGATCTATAAATAATTAAACGCAACGGCGGCAGACATGAACTGATTGATGCTCTCTCATCAGTTCCAGCAGTACAGTTGAAATTTATCTTGGATGAAGCATTGGTTGCATTCTTCAGAAATACTGATTCATTCTGACTTAATATCATCGTCGCATTCGTACAGAATAAACTTTATACAGTTGTGAATATCCCCTTGAAGGACGATTCATAAAAATTCCATTTATCATGTTTATTAACAAAGATTTCTATCTTCTAAACATCTCTAATATTTTTTCGGGATCATCGCGTACTAAATACTATAATTCCTCAATATTTTGAGAATTTAGAACCTCCTCTCATTTGTCACAAGTATATGAAACCTATCAGAAATGTTGTATTCAACTACAACTAAGTAACATCAGATCCTAAAATACTTGAATCAAATCCTGCTTCTTGAGAATGTGCTACGTCTGAATACCTATATATACTAACTGGTCATATACATGTGACTTTTCAATTATCCAGGACAGACAGCTCCAGCGTCTTCTGAAAAAGACCTAAGTATAGAATCCCATCCAAGATGGAGTTTGTTAAATGTCGCGAAGTACTAAAGGAAGCCTTGGATAACTTTACCAAAAGATTGTGTAAATCAGAAGGAGTTGAATCGCATTATCTGAATGACTGGAAAATCCTCATTTTGGACATTACTGACATTCAAATAGATGTCGAAGCGTTCCAACTCCACATCATACCGAAGAAAACTCCAAACCAGCCTCCATGCACCAGACCAAACTGTCACCAGCGATGCATCCAGCGGAGCCACAAAAACTAATTTCAGCATCGCCCTTTTTAATTTTTTGAAGTTCGATTTGTACATTTACATTACAGAGAGTGCGCGGCTCCAAATTTCCTGTAGGGTCTATTCAGTAACATATCCAAATAAAATCTATGTTCAAAATAGCATTTGAGGGATGGTGCTAAAATGTTAATCACCTTGAATGTCGATGATATATATCGGTAAAATGGCTAGTTTCCGAAATAGCAAAAAGAAGTATGTATAATGTTACATTGATAAAAGGCCAAAACAAAGTTTCTTTCAGGTTACAGAGCTTGAAAGAAGTAATCAATACACTTGACAAACATCAGGTAACGGGGAACGATTTTAACTGCTCAACACTGCAACGTGAAATACAGTACGTACCAAAGGACTTACAACGAGATCGTGTTGATGGAGTTAGCTTACTCTATCATTCCTCGGAGTAATTTCGCTATCTTCCCCCTTGCTCATTTGTTTACTCCATGGACAACGGGGCTTTTATGGGCGGAGTATAATGGAGTGAATGCGGTGCTTACTTGAATGCGTAATTCCCTCATCATCGGCTAAAGTCGCGATAGACATGTATTAGGTTTTCTTTTCATAGATCGCTACTGGTGGAGGGAACAAAAATATCAGATACATGAAAATATATAATAACAAAAAGCAATACACAAATCGATCATTTGAAATAACAACCTAATTCATGTTATTACATGTACATAATTCAAATGGCAAGTGAATGAAATCGATGGAAATTAAAAAAAAAACCTTTAGAAATATAAAATGTACACCTACCTTATAATGATATGAAATAGTATCCACTTTATCTACAATGTTTTTATCTTATCTTTTTATTCATTCAGTCACAACAGGTCTATTCAACCGTTATTACTGAATCAAGGGAAAAAAGTCCACAAGAGTAAATAATCCGAAGGAAGGAAAAGCCGGTGAAAATCGAGGAAAAACGCCAATCTAGTATATATAACGCATTGAAAAACTTGAATTGCCAATCTACCATTATGCTATTTTGGAAAATATATCAAAAATACATAAGAAAATGATTGTGATCTATGATAGTAATGATTCTATTAAAGACCGTATGTACTTAACCTTGATAAACATTTGTAATTGTATTTTCATGTTTGTATTTACACGTATATCTATATGCTGTAGGGCATTTGATGAATAAACTATACTATACATTCTACAGAAATAATCTTCACACATTTCTTAAATTTAAATTGATTTAAAATTCTAATTGAATAGCGTCAGAAAGTTAGGTCTCTGTCGGTTTTTTTTTTTCTATTATTGCTTCTAAAAACAATCTTAATGATTATTTTAACGGAATTTGAAATGGAAAAAAAGGACCCCCCCCCCTAAAAAACAGAAGATTCTTATGAGACTGAAGCTCTCCTGGTTGTTTGTTGAAATTGATCTAAGTGACAGACCCATTTTCCAAGACCCTGGGAATCAGGAGCTTAAACAAAATACAAGACCAGAAAATGATTAATGTATTAGAAAAGAATTACTCTCTCGTAAAAAGCTTGTAAAAAGTTCCCCGCGAGGGGTTTGACAGTAAGCGTTTTGAATGTCTTTCCCTGACATGGTCGCCATAGCACTTTCTACATAGACACAACCTAGGACAGTGCATAATTTTAGATATTGTTTTCAAATTCGTGCATGGACGTCGACGGCGGGTGCGGCTAGCCAACAGGGGAGGCTTACTCCTCCCGGGCACCTGATCCCACCTCTAGCTTGCTAGGGGTCCGTCGATGGTCAACTTTGTGCTCTGTTGTGAGTGCTGTTGAGATTGTTGTCAGAATCTTCTTTAACTCATCTCTATCAATATTGAATATTACTTCTGAGAGTTGCTTCTCAAAAGATTAGATAGAGTTACATAGGAGAAAATGACCATACCCTTTTTCCAAGACCCTAGGGGTTAAGGGCTCAAACAAAATATCAAGTGCACATCTAGACCCCAGACTGAGGATAATGCGAATAGAATATCTTTCTATCAGATATACTTCCTAAGAATTGGTGCTCAAAAGATTATAAAAGGGTTATATAGGAGAAAATGACCACACTCATTTTTCAAGACCCTGGGGATCAGGAGCTCAAACAAAATATGACATGCGCAACTAGACCACAAATTGAGAACAATAGTAAAAGAATCATCCTTCTATCAATTATACTTCCTAAGAATTGGTGCTCAAATTATTACATAGAGTTATATAGGAGAAAATGACCACACCCATTTTCCAAGACTCTGGGGGTCAGGGGCTCTAACAAATATCAGGTGCACAACTAGACCATAGACTGAGAATAATGCTCTAAGAATTATTTTTCTATCAATTATACTTTTTGGGAATTGGTGTTCACTAGATTACATAGAGTTATATAGGAGAAAATGACCACACCCATTTCCCAAGACCCTGGGGTCAGGGACTCAAACAAAATATCAGGTGCACACCTACACCACAGAATGAGAATAATGCAAAAAGAATTATCTTTCTGTCAATAACACTTTCTGAGAATTGATGCTCACAAGATTACATAGAGTTATATACGAGAAAATGACCACGCCTATTTTCCAAGACCCTTGGGATCAGGGGCTGAAACAAAGTATCAGGTGCACAACTAAACCACAGGTCCATCATAATGCAAAAAGAATTTATTTTGTACTATTCACAGATTCAGAGGATTCGCGCTCACAAGAAAAGTTTAACGGCAGAGAAGAGCTAGAAAAATACGGCCGTAAAAATTAACATGGTCAATATTCAATTTGAAGATGTTTAACACTTAAACCACTTGATGAGTGTCACTGCTGGGGCACATGTAGCCAAGTTTGATCAATTTCGGTTGATCGTTTCTTTAACGCACTATAAGATTTGTGTCATCAAAATTTCTTGAAATTTCTAAAAAGTGGGTCCTGTAGCATCATAGCCCACCCATCTTGCTACGTCTTTCGGTACGCTTTTCGACATAGTAACTTTCATACTTTTTTGGCATATTACATTGTTTAGATTTGAGGATCGATTGATGTCACATCCTACACTCAACGGAATATTTCGAATGGATATTTCTTGTCACAATCAGCGCTGTTTGTGATAATTTCAAAATAGACCACACATAAACAATACACAGTATAAGAAATGTCCATAAACTAACGCTATCAACATATCATGATTTCACCGCGCTGCAACTGACTCAAACGGATAACAGAAACGGGAATACATTCCGCAAACAAAATTAGTTCCAAACAGTCAACATCTAGAGAGTAATAAATAACTTGTTTGGTCATATTTGGTCATTATTCCATTGTTAATTTTTTAATTTGCAATACTTGATATATCACAATGCATTAGTTTATGACAATTCAGTCATACTAATTCAGCGTGGCGTTGCCATGGGGACACTCCTGCTGTTCCTTCTAAAATTAACTCCCTCAATATTGGTGGTCGGATTCGCTTTAAAAATAGAATTGGGAACTTTCTTTGTTCTATCTTTAGCTTTGAAAGCGCATATATATAGAATAAGTGTCTAATTTTGTGTGTTTATGCAGAAAGAAATTTCAATGGCTGATGCATTTATTTTGATATAATGTGCTTACGCGCATTATATCAAAATAAATGCATCAGTCATTGTAATTTATTTTTCTCTTAATTCTGAGGAGGGCATGTGCCCCTCCTTTCGCCATGAATTATATAAAAATGAGAGAAAAATAACGTACAAATGATTACTGGAACGTACATGTGTACATGTACAAGTATGTTTAGATGTAACAATTACGATCGCCCTATGTTACAAAAACATGGCCAGGTGACGAGGTACATTTTGTACTTTGCCGATTGCATTTTAATCTCCCCGGTAAAGGACACCCTCCGACTATTAATTCACCCTTACACATTTTCATAATTTAGTATTTAAAGGAAGCCTAAAATATTACAAACGAAAAGAAAGAGAAAAAACTCTTCCTACTGAAGGTAAAATACACATACTGAAATAAAAAGAACTACTGGATATTACTTTTGCTTGATTATAGTTTCAATTGAGTTAAAGAAGATCCTGACGATAATCTCAACAGCACTCACAATATGACACAAAATTGAGCATCGACGGACCCCTAGCAAGCTAGAAGTGGGACCAGATGCCCGGGAGGAGTAAGAATCCCCAGTTGACTAGCCGCATCCGCCACGATTTTCACGCACGAAAATCAAAAAAATATATAAAATGCATGCACTGTCTGGGGCCACGTCTATATAGAAAGTGCTATGGCGACAATGTCAAGGGAAAATATTCAAAACACTTACTGTAAAACCCCTCGCGGGGAACTTTTTTACGAGCTCCACACGGCAAAGGGCATAAGTGTGACACAAATGAGTTAAAGAAGATCCTGACGATAATCTCAACAGCACTCACAATAGAGCACCAGATTGAGCATCGACGGACCCCTAGCAAGCTAGAGGTGGGACAAGGTGCCCGGGAGGAGTAAGCATCCCCTGTTGGCTAGCCGCACCCGCCACGATATTCACGCACGAAAATCAAAAATATATATAATATGAAGCACTGTCTGGGGCAACGTCTAATAGAAAGTGCTATGGCGACAATGTCAGGGGAAAATATTCAAAACACTTACTGTAAAACCCCTTTCAACAAATTATCCCCCGTTCTCAATTTTAATGTGTAATAGCAGCTTCTGTCAAAGTTAAAAGCTTTTCTTTTAAACATTTCAATTTTTTTCATTTTTTTAGAAGATAAAATCTTATTTGTTGGTTGGCAACAGTATAGATGTGTACAGAAACGTAATTATAAAAGATGTTTATAAGTGTAAAGAAAGCGTACAGAAAGCTTAAAGATATCTTAAAGAATCCAGGTCATTACGCTTCTTTACGCGGGTAGCGCCCTCAAAATAGCATTGGAGGGATGGTGCTAAGATGTTAACCTCCTTTAATTTCGATGATATTTATCGGTACAATGACAAATATTAATAATGGTTAGTTTCCGAAATAGCAAAAAGAAATATGTATGATGCCACGATAAAAAGCCAAAACAAAGCTTCTTTCAGGTGACAGAGTTGGAAAGAAGTAATTAATACATCTTAATAAATTGCGTGTAATTTCTTCGTTGACGGCGTTTAAGATAGCTGTCGCTAAAGGTAGATTATTGTGTCTGTAGCGGTTTGTGAATGTTGTTCACCTAACGCGTCAGATATGCACGAAGTATTGCGAATTTTTATGAAAAGTATAGCAAAAAAAAGTAAAGATATACGGCGTACCAGAGAAAGAAAACGAGGACACACAAACGGAGGTTATAGTAAAGATGAAGTCGGAAACTGACACCACAGTGAGACCAGAGATCTGAATAGCGTTATTTTAAAGGCCGACGGGGGACTATGTAAGGGGACAGGTAAATTTTCTGTCATTTCCTCACTGACCGCTAAAGGGTTAACATCTCTTATTGGTATCTGATTGGTTCCTTTTAATCCTTTAACCCCTATCAATTTTTGATTGACAGCTTAAAACAGATGAGACTCGGGTATCTCATTAGCATAATAAAGGATTACCTGTCGGTTTGTCTTTGATGTAACACGCCGCTTGCAGACGGCGTTGTCTTCAAAGACGATATGCCACGCCTATCAAGCTTATGTCACTCAGGTAAACCTTTTAACAACCGGGTGGTTCACAACGTCGGCCTTAAAGTGAGTTTTCCGAAACCAAAAACACACTTAAATGATGCTATTGAATTTCGTTTAACATTTGTACTACATGGTGAGTGTCACTGCTGGTGGACCAGGAGTCCCCGAGGGCGCATGTAGCCAATTTCGATCAACTTCGGTTGATCGTCTGTCTCTTCAACGCATTTGAAAATTTCTGTTATCAAAATTTCTTAAAATTTCTAAAACTTGGGTCCTGTAGCATAATACCCTCCCCCCTGCTACGTCTTTCGGTACATTTTGGACATAATAATTTTCACACGTTTGGTCACATAACATTGTTTAGATTGAGGATCACAAACGAAAGTTAAGTACCCGATACGTGCATGTCTGGTCCATGCTGCAAATTTATCTGTTCTTAAATGATGCTATTGAATTTAAAGACGTTTAACAATCGAAGCAATCCACAGAAAACCGGGGGAGCGAGTCGATCAACCGCGACCTATCCTGATGAATTCGAAGAATTCGGTGGTCAAAAGTCGCGTTATCAGACTCAGGTCAGTATTCAAGGATGCTAGAAAAGGAATACGTCTTTCGGATGACGTCACAAGGGAAACATCAGACTTATGGAGAAATTAAATGGTCTTGAGATGATCGAATCGTCGTGGTACTTTAACGGTAATGTGTTTGGTAAAGTGTGTGGAAGTGGGCGTAAGGTAAAACTCCAAATAAATGATTACGATATTGAAGAAAAAATCAAGAAGTCGAAGAGTCGGCGCTGAAAAAGAAGTAAGATTTTTATCTTTTTTCCTATTGACAATTTTTGCTGGTTTACTCTGAACACACTTGGTAAAAATCTGAATTACATTAACTACATAAACGAACAGATGACGTATACATAGCAATGACGTATACGTACAGCTGAACTCTAAACAACACTGACTTTGATGTTGGTCTCAAGATTACTTGACTTTGATCAGCCTATTCTAAAAATTCATAGTTCTTGCGATAAAGATTTTAGAGTAACATTGCGAATCATAATCTGTTTGGTGTTTTTTCTTTGTTTTTTTTTTTTTTTCACTGCATTGTGTATGAAAGGAAGGGTGGGTATGTGTATATATGTGGATGTTATTTTCTTTCATTTCATTGTCAAATACCCCGATTCTGTTCTTTCTACCTGATATTTACATTAGCAAATCCAAATCAGAAAAGACTAAACGATTTTGAGAGAATCTTTTTCTTTTATATTTGGGGTTATAAGAATGACAGAGTTGCCAGAATAACCATTATTCAAGATTATAAGAATGATGCTTTACGTGGTCTTCTTTCTATCTTTTATCAGAAGTCGTAAAATTACGTGGATCAGAAGGTTACATTGTGCATTTTATAATAAGATTGACTCTTCATGGCAAACATTGCTTCGAAGAAATCTTCCAAATAATTTTGAGTCTTTTCTGGATATTCTTATCTTAAATACCAAAATAGTTAATATATTCTGTAAAGATGTCTTCTTATCCAACTATGAACTAATGAAATTGCTTGAGCCAGAACAAAATGTGTATAAACCTTTATGGTTCAACGGCGATATAACTATGAATGGAAAATATCATGTTACAACGAATGGATGGATGAAGGAATATACATGTATTTTATCTATGATCTGTAAGATATGAATGGTAAATTATTAAGCTATGAAAATTTTTGTCTTAGATTTAACTTTTTTCCACCATTAACACTTTACAATGGTATCATACTATTTATCAAAAAGAATAACTAGTGTTCTTAAAACAAAACCAGCCTTACTTCCCAAATAGTCCATTTTCCAGAAAATATCTATGACCGTTTTAAACCTTGATTTTATATGCACAGACACCAGACATCACATCATTTGGCAAATTTTTCCATTGTGACGTCACATCTGATCGCACCGTCTTGAAGCACCTTGATGTGTTGCCATGCCTTTTATTTTGTCGTCACAATGAAAAAAAACGCCAAATTTTGTGATGTCTGGTGTCCGTCCGCCTTTTAAATCTATTGGAAAATCATCTATTCCATAAGGATTATTTTTAAAAATGAAAAAAAAAAATCCTATATTTAAGGCCAAAGTCTGAAATGAAATGGGAAATTGAATTGAATTTTCATAAGAATGAAAAATGGTGGGAACATGTTAATCATGATGTTAATTCAAACAATTTTACTTTAAAATGGCTACAATACAGAATTATTCACAGGATTTTAGGAAGGAATTCCTTTCTATATAAGACTGGAATTAAAGATACAAATCAATGTACTTTTTGCAAAGTCCAACCTGAAACTATTTCACATCTATTTTATTTCTGTAGTAATTGTTATATTTTGTCATTATGGAAAAACATAAGAAATTGGTTAAGAAATGAATTAGATTTATAAATAAAAATTAATGAGACAGATTTGATATTTGGATATAGTGATAGTAAGAAAATTCAAGTTCTCATTTCATTATTAAAGAAATACATTTATATGCAAAATCTAAAGAAATGTATTCCCTCTCTAGAAGGTGCAAAAACATATATTTCACTCTACTTGAAAACACAAAAAGTGATATTTCAGAAAAACATGAAATTACAATTATTTGCAAAGAAATGGGGTCCATTGCATAGATTAACATTATGATGTGATTGTATGAAAGGTTTGCGAAAGATGTGTGTGATAAGTGTGTGATAGTATACTGTAAATTGGTTTTTATTCGTCAGATACCAATTTTCGTCATTTTCGTCAGTGCCTCCCTTGACGAAATTACGTACCGACGAATATAAATACTCCTGACAAAAAGTAAATTGTAGTAAGGAAAAATTGAATCAGTCTCTTGGTAAACTTAAAAATGTTTACCGGGAGCACTGCGGATGAGGGAGGAAGAAGCAGAAAGTTCCGAGTTTAAAGACATTGTTGAATAGTGTTTAACGACACGCAAATTACAAATCGATAAAAACTGAAGGTCGCATATAATGTACTTCTAATTACTAAATAATATGTTTTCACAGCAAGGTAGGTGATATGCATGTCTAATTGTATGTTTACCGATAATTGTTAAACAAACAATGAAAACAAACACATACGACGGATTTTCCTATTTGACAGTGGATCAAAATGTTATGTTGGCAGACGAATTTACATTTTAGGGCCCTTCAGGATGACGAATTTACGTTCTGACGAAATGGTCATTTTTAACGAATTGACGAAAATTGGTACTGACGAAAATAAAGCAATTTACAGTATACGTGTTCAGATGCTCCTTTGTTTTAAAACCACTAAACGTATTTATGTATATTATAAAGTTCATCGCCTTTTTCAAGAAATGTGACAATGTATAGATATAGAAGCAATAAAGATTGGGGCTATGATGATGACAAATGACTGTGCGGAACTGTCCGTATCTTCCGCATATTGCATCACTTATTCACGTTTTTCATTTACTAATCATTATTACTTCTATATGTTCTTCTTTTGTTGAAAAAATGTAAGAACATAAGACATACCAGTAACTAGTTTTTCATATGTTATTCATTATTGTATAATTTTATAAGAAAAACATTTGTCAATACACTGATTTCTTTTATATTTCAAATAACACTCATATCTTAAAATACTAATAATCTAATTGGAAAAGAACTGGACAAATGATAAAAGAGCCAAACATCCGAGCACTGAAAAAAAAACCCTCCGGTTTGTATTACCAACTTCTTTTATCCTAACATATAGATTTGAACATGGAAATAATAAGATTGAAAAGATTTAAAAAAAACCCGTTTTCAATAAAGGTTTTAGGTAGGGTTAATAGTCTCGTTTGCCTGAGCCTCAGGCAACTTCTACAATCACCTCTATGACGATCAATATTTCTTCTCGTAAATGCAATTAATTTTGTAAATTAATGTATCCTAAAAAAATAAAACCTAACAAATAAAGAAAAATTCTATTAGAATAATCTGTTCTAATGCGATGAAAGATTAATTACTCACGTTATGCAGTAACATCAGACCATCTGAAGCCGTATGACTTAATGGTAACGTTCTGTTGGGTATTGAGCCTTTTATATGTATTGTTCCCATGGTGTACTTTACAAACAATGTGTACATGAAGTTCAGGTAGGCTATAAAAGTGGCAAACTTTACTTAATATATATCTTTCTTCTTTGATATCAAGGACCTTATCTTTTGGCGACGGACCAATACTCTTAATGATTTCACGTGATTTTCGTATGACTTTTTATTTTAAGATGATTTGTTACATGTACTTTATAAGTAATATTTTTTAAACATTTATTGCTTGTGAAATATGGAGTTATTTGTCGTCGGTAATGTCCATCATTCCAATATGTTATCCCTACCACGTTGTGGAAACGGCGGAATCTGTAAAAATCAAGCAGATCATGAATTTTTAAACCAATTCCTATTTAAGAAATATTGTTGAACGAGTTATTTTTCCTCATTATGAGACACTGAAGTTGTCTATTTCATCGTAGGGATACATTTTGTACGTGTTACGTGTAACGAAAAGTCACTTTCCAAACCTATGTTGTACATCATGTATATGTCTATCATTGAGTCAACCTGTATGACATTAAATTTACAGTCATTAATTTATTGTGATTTTGAAACTGAAATGTAAAGAATCGTAAGGGGAAAAGATGAAATCATTATAATAACTTATCTAAGACTTGGTTTTTTCAATCCTTTTCTTTTCAGTGGCTGTGAATTTGATGTCTTCGTTGGATCAACTTACTGAGTCAAAATTATTCTAAAGCAATTGCGTCCTTAGGTTATAGATGTTCATTTCAAATATATCGTATTAAGACCATTTGATGCCATTAGGGGGCAACCATCTGATATTTAGGGGGGGGGGGGGGGGGGGGGGGGGGCAGGAAGACTTTTGCCAGCCGGAATTTTTTTTCCGCAGGCCCTTCCGGTCGGATTATCATTTTATTTTTTATGGATTTTTTCAATGTTGAAAATTACTATAACGTTTAAATAAATCGTATTACTTATTATTATTTTTTATAGAATTTTTCAATGCTAAAAATTACTCTAATGTTTAGATAAATCGGATAATTTATATTATTTTTTTTTCTCTTTTTATTGTAATTTTTCAATGTTGAAAATTACTCTAACGTTTAAATAAATCAGCGTGAGTTTTCGGCCATATTTTAAAACATCAAACACAGAATGAATTCATCTCTTTCCAGTAGATCACTTCATTTTAATTTCTTGAATGACATATTATACCTATAATCTATTCACTTAAATGATACTCAACTGAGACAGGCTATATGGTGCTAATGACTTTTGAATTTGATTTATTCACTCCAAATTGCATAAAGTTTGTTCTATTTTTATTTGTTATACTTAGGGTAGGACACACAAAAAGTGTTAAATGGGCATTTGGAAAGGTTGGAAGAAAGGGGGAGGGGCAATTTCATGATCCGGAAAATTTTTTGGTCGTACCTTCGGGCCGGAAATGTTTTTCCCTAAAATTTCGATCCGGAATTTTTTTTTTCGCAAAGTCTTTCCCCCCTCCATTCGAATGGTTGCTCCCTTATAATGGCAGATGAACGTCTTCAGTTCGAACCTATTGCCTGTTATCTCTTTGCTCTATGTGTAGTAGTTTGTGTTCAGTGTTTTAATGTTGCATGTACGTCTCTATTTGTGTCTATCTACTATGTGTTTTGTCTTAGGAATGTTTCTATATTTAGTTAGATAACCTGGTCAGGTTATTGATTTCAAACTTTGTTGCAAACCAATATTTTCCATTAATAGGAGCACTTGTTAGGTTGATCACTGGATTTATCAGTGAGAAGCATAAGAAACGCTCTTTTGTTCTCGAACAAAACAGAAGCCTAATTTTCTTTAAATATCGTATGTAAGTAGGTATACTTATAGAATGAAAACTATGAAATTATGAATGAATAAAGGCATAGTAAAGCGTTTGTATAATTGAAAGATAGAGAAATATTTTCAAAAGAACTTGTTAAGCAGATGTAAAAAGGCATAAATATAAAACATTCTGAGTATCTAGTATATGAATGACAAATATGGACTATATGAAACTACATGTTTGGTTTTTATCATGATATCCAGTGTGAATTTTTTTTTGAAGTCTAACTATTATTTTACTTGGATCAGGAAGTAAAAACAGATCAAAACTCTTAGTCGTAAAGACGCTACAAATTGATATATATTTCATGCAAACAAGTTTGAACGCTGATTTATGACCACTTACCTGACATTTATATTGGGCAGTTGCTTACTTACATACAAGGGACCTTATCTTTATGGTTCTTTATAACATACTGTTAAAAACTTTATCGCTACGGTTAAGTATAGATACGAATATATTCACATTTGATACGCTGATTGGTATACACATTTGACTAGCCTGATGAAGTTTGAATAATCTCCGGCGTCATTTGAAGAAATTATGGCGATTTTCGAAATTTTGTACTTTGGGAGTTTTATCCATGAGCAAACCATGACGTCATTTTGACGTGATCGGGGAAAATGGCGTCACAAACCTTCGCATTCAAAATACAATAAAAACATTGATACATGTACCAAAAGTATCGCATTGAAACTTTGATTCTTTTTTCCAATTATTTCTTCGAAAGGGCGAATCTTAAAAATATTGAAGTGTTCCAACTCATTTTTTGCTTGAAGAACAATCTTAACCAAATTAAATGCATCGGACACGTCATCTGGATAGAAAAATTCTCAACACTGATACTTATGTTCAAGTAATACATGTATTGGTGATGTCCAGCGACTAATAGTAAAGGACTTATCTGATCTATAAATTGTGTGGCGGTAGAGGGTGTTACATTCTTGGAATTTAAAATGCATTATATATGAAAACGGGGAATTCTGTGTCAAATTACAAGGGAAGTTGATTGATTTCCCTTAATCCTCTTAATATATAGCTCAGGTGAAAGAATTTGAATTGATACACAAGAGAGTAAAAGAGATAATTCCACCTCTAAATTTCGGACAACAGAAAATAATCAAAATAAATAGAAAGCTACCCCTTCTTGAAAACAAAAAACTAAGCAACTGACGTAGATTTGGACATGGCTTTCGCCAGACAGTTGAAAACGTTTAAGTGATGTAACTTAAAACTGGAAAAAAATCTTGAGATATTAACAAAAGCGACAAATATTTCATCATAACATTATAATAACATCGTTCGAACTTTTAAAAGATTGCAACTAAGCCATAAAAGATAAAAAGCAAAGGACTGATAGAAATGAGACTTATATCTTCTTTTAAATGAAAAAGATTATCTGCAGCATATATCTCAATTGATGCGATATGCTAGAGTAAGTACCAAATATACAGATTTTGTTCTGATGGCTAGGCGTCTATCGATTATGTATTCATTCATGACCGACTAAGGAAATTCTTCGGTAGATGCGGGGAATTTATATTCAATGACATCCAGTTGTCCAAATAGTAAATGATATTTTGACTTAGACCAATGAAACCATTCAAACACAGTACATAATTGTATCTTTCAGTATAAGTAACCGGATTTGACATGTCTGTAGAATCGTAACGACGGATGTTGCACTCGTCTAGGGGATACTGACTCTTCATGAGCAGCTGGCTTCAATTACTTATCTTCAATTTTAATCATATAAGTTCGCTTCTGTGGTGAAGTTTTTTTTTTTTGTTTTATTTGTTAGCTTTGGTTCTTATTTATCATGGTGTCGTATGCCCTTCTCACGGAAGAGTGGTTTACATACTAGAAAAGTCACATGAAGAAATCGTATCGGATTGAAAATTTCTATATATAATTTTGTCAATCACATCCCCCTAATTTGTAATAGACCGAAAGTAAGAGTACAATACACATTGCATATTGATGAAGTACCTAGCAGGTACGCAATCTCAACGTCGAGAAGGTAAAGCATAATTATGAGAATTTCCATTTGAATAGCTGCAAACCCAGGAAATACATGTAACAATATTCCAAAAGAGACCAGTGAGTTAAAGAAGATTCTGACGATAATTTTAACAGCACTAACAATATAGCACAGATTGAGCATCGACGGACACCTGGCAAGATAGAGGTGGGACCAGGAGGTCGGGAAGAGTAAGCATCCCCTGTCTGGACAGTCGCACCCGCCGTCGATGTTCATGCACGAAAATGAAAACAACATTTTTAAATACATGCACTGTATGAGGCTTTGTTTATACAGAAAGTGCTATGGCAACAATGCCAGGAAAAATATTCAAAACAATAACTATCAAACGCCTTGCGGGGAACTTTTTTACGAGCTCCACACGACAAAGGGCATAAGTGTGACACAAATGAGTTAAAGATCCTGACGATAATCTCAGCAGCATTCAAATTATAGCACAAAATGAAAAATCGACGGACCCTTTGCAAGCTAGAGGTGGGAAAATGTATCCCTGTTTTGGCTTGCCGCACCCGCCGTCGATGTGCATGCACGTAAATGAAAACAACATCATAAGTTCATGCACTGTCTGTGGTTATGTCTCATATTTTCCATTAATGGGAGCAATTATTAGAGTGATTACTAGATTTATCAGTGAGAAGCATAAAAAGCGCTCTTTTGTTTCCAAACAAAACATTAGCATAATTTTCTTTAAATATCGTATGTAAGTAAGTTTACTAATAAAATAAAAACTATGAAATTATGAATAAATAAAAGCATAGTAAAACGTTTGTATATTTGAAAGATAGAGAAATGTTTTCAAAAGAACTTGTAAAGCAGAGATAAAAAAGTATTAATACATGATTATATATGAATGACAAATATGGACTATATGAAACTACATAATTGCTTTATATCATGATATCCAGTGTGAGTTATAGTTTTAAGTCTAACAATTATTTTACTTGGATCAGGAAGTAAAAGCAGATCAAAACTCTGTATATAGGGATATGGTCATTATCCATATTTGTCATCTTAGTCGTCATGACACTACAAAGTATTATATATTGCATGCAAACAAGTTTGAACGCTGATTTGTGACCATTTACCCGACATTTATATTTGGCCGTTGCTTACTTACATACAAGGGACCTTATCTTTATGGTTCTTTATGACATACTGTTAATCACTTCATCGCTAAAGTTAATTGTAGGTACGAATATATTTATTATTATAAAGTAATGTAAATATAAAAGATATAAGAGTCAGAACATCTAACGTCTATATAGAGCAAAGGAGGGGATCTCCAACAACACCAGGTTGTAGCACCCACAGCAAAACCCCAAAACACCCAATGCAAAAACACAAAGCAGATAAGCACAAAAAGAGACGCGCAAGGGACAAGGAACGTCAACGCACAACACAGAAACCAACGAAACAGTTGAATTTGTTAAGCTAAGTTAAGATAACATATTATTCTACTATGAATATATATCTATTATTTGCCCATGAATATATATCTATTATTTGCCCACAAAGGCGAAACAGAAAACTGACATAATTCTTTTTTACAATCATTTCCTCGTGTGAAGTTTTTTATTTGTTTGCTCTGGTTCTTATTTAACGTGATGTTGTATGCCCTTCTCAAGGAAGAGTGGTGTACATACATGTACTAGAAAAGTTGTATGAAGAAATCGTATGGCTTGAACATTTTTATATATTATTATGTCAATCACATCCCCCTAATTTGTAATAGACCGAAAGTAAGAGTACAATACACATTGCATATTGATGAAGTACCTAGCAGGTACGCAATCTCAACGTCGAGAAGGTAAAGCATAATTATGAGAATTTCCATTTGAATAGCTGCAAACCCAGGAAATACATGTAACTTTATTTCAAAAAGAGACCAGTGAGTTAAAGACGATTCTGACGATAATCTTAACAGCACTAACAATATAGCACAAGATTGAGCATCGACGGACACCTGGCAAGATAGAGGTGGGACCAGGAGGTCGGGAAGAGTAAGCATCCCCTGTCTGGACAGCCGCACCCGCCGTCGATGTTCATGCACGAAAATGAAAACAACATTTTTAAATACATGCACTGTATGAGGCTTTGTTTATACAGAAAGTGCTATGGCAACAATGCCAGGAAAAATATTCAAAACAATAACTATCAAACGCCTTGCGGGGAACTTTTTTACGAGCTCCACACGACAAAGGGCATAAGTGTGACACAAATGAGTTAAAGATCCTGACGATAATCTCAGCAGCATTCAAATTATAGCACAAAATGAAAAATCGACGGACCCTTTGCAAGCTAGAGGTGGGAAAATGTATCCCTGTTTTGGCTTGCCGCACCCGCCGTCGATGTGCATGCACGTAAATGAAAACAACATCATAAGTTCATGCACTGTCTGTGGTTATGTCTCATATTTTCCATTAATGGGAGCAATTATTAGAGTGATTACTAGATTTATCAGTGAGAAGCATAAAAAGCGCTCTTTTGTTTCCAAACAAAACATTAGCATAATTTTCTTTAAATATCGTATGTAAGTAAGTTTACTAATAAAATAAAAACTATGAAATTATGAATAAATAAAAGCATAGTAAAACGTTTGTATATTTGAAAGATAGAGAAATGTTTTCAAAAGAACTTGTAAAGCAGAGATAAAAAAGTATTAATACATGATTATATATGAATGACAAATATGGACTATATGAAACTACATAATTGCTTTATATCATGATATCCAGTGTGAGTTATAGTTTTAAGTCTAACAATTATTTTACTTGGATCAGGAAGTAAAAGCAGATCAAAACTCTGTATATAGGGATATGGTCATTATCCATATTTGTCATCTTAGTCGTCATGACACTACAAAGTATTATATATTGCATGCAAACAAGTTTGAACGCTGATTTGTGACCATTTACCCGACATTTATATTTGGCCGTTGCTTACTTACATACAAGGGACCTTATCTTTATGGTTCTTTATGACATACTGTTAATCACTTCATCGCTAAAGTTAATTGTAGGTACGAATATATTTATTATTATAAAGTAATGTAAATATAAAAGATATAAGAGTCAGAACATCTAACGTCTATATAGAGCAAAGGAGGGGATCTCCAACAACACCAGGTTGTAGCACCCACAGCAAAACCCCAAAACACCCAATGCAAAAACACAAAGCAGATAAGCACAAAAAGAGACGCGCAAGGGACAAGGAACGTCAACGCACAACACAGAAACCAACGAAACAGTTGAATTTGTTAAGCTAAGTTAAGATAACATATTATTCTACTATGAATATATATCTATTATTTGCCCATGAATATATATCTATTATTTGCCCACAAAGGCGAAACAGAAAACTGACATAATTCTTTTTTACAATCATTTCCTCGTGTGAAGTTTTTTATTTGTTTGCTCTGGTTCTTATTTAACGTGATGTTGTATGCCCTTCTCAAGGAAGAGTGGTGTACATACATGTACTAGAAAAGTTGTATGAAGAAATCGTATGGCTTGAACATTTTTATATATTATTATGTCAATCACATCCCCCTAATTTGTAATAGACCGAAAGTAAGAGTACAATACACATTGCATATTGATGAAGTACCTAGCAGGTACGCAATCTCAACGTCGAGAAGGTAAAGCATAATTATGAGAATTTCCATTTGAATAGCTGCAAACCCAGGAAATACATGTAACAATATTCCAAAAGAGACCAGTGAGTTAAAGAAGATTCTGACGATAATTTTAACAGCACTAACAATATAGCACAAGATTGAGCATCGACGGACACCTGGCAAGATAGAGGTTGGACCAGGAGTCAGGAGGGGTAAGCATTCCCTGTCTGGACAGCCGCACCCGCCGTCCATGTTCACGCACGAAAATGAAAAAAAAACATCTTAAATACTTGCACTGTATGAGGCTTTGTTTATATAGAAATTGCTATGGCAACAATGCCATGGAAAATATTCAAAACAATAACTATCAAACACCTCGCGGGGAACTTTTTTACGAGCTCCACACAACAAAGGGTATAAGTGTGACACAAATGAGTTAAAGACGATCCTGACGATGATCTCAGCAGCACTCAAAATATAGCACAAAATGAAAAATCGACGGACCCTTTGCAAGCTAGAGTTGGGACCAGGTACCCGGAAGGAGTAAGCATCCCCTGTTTTGACTAGCCGCACCCACCGTCGATGTCCTATTCGGTTATTTTTGTGTGTGAGAGGGCTTCAATTCCTTCCCATTTACTGCTGGAGCGCAAGCCGATTGTGTATCACAATAGCGTATTATAGTGCAATGGCAAATAAATAGTGAATGTTATAATGTAAACCCCAAAGAATAATGAACTCTTGTGTCAAAACCTTCCTTAGTAAAAACATTTCAGCTAGCATCACGGGACAAGTTCTGATATAATCCGCGTTCTTCAATTATTTTGCAAATCTTGTCGGAAAAAGTGCGCTCGTCAAGGTATATATTTATCGTGTAATATCGGATGCAGACAAAGAAATTTACCGTTATGAAGTCAGAAATTATTTAGTTTTAACGTCAGCTTGAGTCAAATATACATCATCGTCTTGTCATCATGCGGTAACATGCTATTGTGATATACCATTGGCTTGCGCTACAGTTACTATATGGGAAGGAATTGAAACTCTCGCACACACAAAAATAACAGAATAGGAACAACGTATGAGACAGGCGAAATATTGAAGCTAAGGTGCCCTGGAGAGTGTCCCCTCTTGTTAAGGCATTGCATATAATTTTTCGAGTTTGTCTTTCAATTTTGAAAAAAAGGATTGTGTATAGTGTCGAAAATCACAACCTTTGATTGAACGGACTATATTGAAATAATTAAAAATTCAAATGTTCAAAAAGTTCCTTTTATTTTTCTTTTTTAAGGAGGAATCACACAGGACGTTAAACAGGCGATGCTGTGAACTCGCCGTACACTATGATCTCCCTTTGTCTTAGACCATTGAAACCATCTAACTACAAGACATACTTGTATTCAACAAAAGATGGATAGTGGAAGTTGCCAAATTGATGCGACGGGTGTTGCATGCAAGAGTGTAGGAGATGCTGATTTTTCCTGGGCACCTGGTTTCACTCCTTAGTTGGAGGTTTACTTATGTTCATGTGGTGAAGGTTTTTGTTTGTTTGCTTTGGTTCCTAATTCATCATGATTTTGTATGACCTTCGGTGTATAATTTTAAAATTTACCATTCTGTTCCATTTATTGGAATATAGTTCTTGTCCATATTTGCCATCTGTATTCTTCGGAGGGATCGAGGTGGAGATGGAATAATTGGCGAAAAAAATATAAGGCAGAGGATGCAGTAAAAAGACATTCTAGATCATTAAACAAACTTGGACATATTAATGAAACCTTGTGTTTTTATATTGTGTGCTTTTCCGAAGATGTTTGGTAATGACCATTGGCATACATTAAAAACCATAAAAAAAAGTAGGGGATATCCAAATACGCCAAGTTGAAGCACCAACAGCACACGCCCAAAACACCCACAGTAAAAACACAAAGAAGACAAGAATATACTACATTGAACGATAAGGAGAATGATTTTGATATTTCTTTCCTAGAAGGTAGGAGATCTCCAACAAGACCCCGTTGCAGCATCAACAGTAAAACACCAAAACACCCGATGCAAAAACACAAAGACGAGTACAGCACGAGACGGAAAAGAGACACACGACATGTAAACATCAAACACAAAAGACTACACATAAACCGACGAGACCAATGGGTAACCGGTGCCGACTTTGGACGACCATCTGTCCTAGATTCCCTTTAGCAATACTGTAGATATATAAAGTAAACATTAATTATAAAGGGCCCTTCCCAATTTGGTCTTATGAGTTTTGTAGTAAAGGTTAAACGTCCACAAATTACAGGGTTTTTCTCTGATTACTATGTTACCTTTTAGATAAAATGAATTATTATCATTTGTGATACCAATAAAAAATAATATCATATACAACGACAAGATAATTTTTGTATTGTGTCTTAAATATGTATAATTTTATCTTACAGATGCAAATGAAACTCACTCTCATATCGGGAGTTAGCTTCTTTTCATATTGTGGAGGTTTTGTTTGTTTACTTTGGTTCCTGTTTTATCCTGATTTTGTATGCCTTCGGTTTCTGATTTTCTGTATTATCGATTTTGTGCTGTAAACAGGGATATGGTCATTATCAATATTTGTCATTGAATCTAACTTCAAAAAATTAAAGAGGTCTACTGAAATCATTTTTGGTGGCGTCGCTGAAAGCATCACTGATGAGAATATAATATTCGAAACACGTGTCTGGTGCATGTAAATTGGTTTGGAACTTTCTTCGAGAAGGTAGAGAGTTGGAATCCTTCGAAATTATTGATATAGACACTAATTTCACGTTGCAGTTAAATCGTTCCCCGTGGCCTGATATTTGTAACGTGTATTAATTACTTCTTTCCAGCTCTTTGTTTTGGCCTTTTATCAATGTGACATAAAATGTATTTTTCGCTATTTCGGAAACTAGTCATTTCACCGATAAATATCATCGAAATGAAAGGAGTTTAACATCTTAGCACCATCCCTCCAATGTTATTTTGAACATACATTTTAATATAGATATGCTACTGAATCGACCCTACAGGAAATTTGAAGCCGCGCGCTCTCTGTTATGTACATGTAAATAAGAAAAACTAACTTCAAAAAACTAAAGAACGCGCTACTGAAATTATTTTTGGTGGCTCCGCTGAAAGCTTCATCTCTGATGAGAATTTAGTATTTGAAACACGTGTCTGGTGCATGTAAATTGGTGTTGAATTTTCTTCAAGAAAGTTGAGAGTTGGAACCCTTCGACATTGAATACATTTTACCAAGACCATATAGATATCTTCTAAGAACTCTAATATATCTACAAATAAGAGTTAAAATGTTAAACGTCTTTAAACTCAATAGCATCATTTAAAACCTGATAAATTTACAGCATGGACCAGACATGCACGTTTTGGGTACTAAACCCTTGTCAGTGGTCCTTAGTCTAAACAATGTAATATGGCCAAAATGTATGAAAATTATTATGTCCAAAAATGTACCAAAAGACATAGCAGAATGACTGGGATATGATGCTACATGAGCCACGTTTTAGAAATTTCAAGCAATTTTGTAACAGAAAATTTCAAATGCGTTGAAGAGACAGATGATCAACCGAAGTTGGTCGAACTTGGCTACATGTGCCCTCGGGGACTCTTGGTCCACCAGCAGTGACACTCACCAAGTAGTTCAAATGTTTAACGTCTTTAAATTCAATAGCATCATTTAAACCTGATAAATTTACAGCATGGACCACACATGCAGAGTTAAAAAGGTATGCGAACGACAAAAAAAAAGCCACCGGGAAAATCTTGGATCTACCCCCTGTGAAGAAGTATTTGTATATTCTATATTATAATAAACAACGGAAAAAATATATGTAATTGTCTGATAGGTACTGAGGAATTCATGTACAGACCTTGAAATTTAAAGTAGTTCGGTACACCCAAGGAACGTAACTCATTCCAGTATTTATATCCCTGAGAGATTTCCGAAACTCAACGTCGCATAATTCGCTTATTTCAGATTGAAATGAAATTGGTATTTATGAAATCAGATATATCTGTTCCGAATGTTTATACCAAAAATTGCGTTTGATTATGGGCATAATAACTCTGAATAATTCTAAAACAGTCAGACTTGTAAAACGGCTTATTTTTGCGCGGTGCGGTAATTGTCTACTAAGCGGCGTTACTGACATGCATTTCATTGGGCATCCCACAAAAACTTCAATAAGGACTAGTACTTTGCTTAATCAATGAAAGCGTAATTTTCTCTCTAATTGTAATGATATTACTTTCAAATTAACACACTTTATCTGTAAATTCGTGTCAAGAAAAGCGCAAGTCATATCTCAATTTAACGGTAAATGTTATCGGGAAAATATATGGGCGAATGAGTTAGAGATTGTAAGCTCTCCTTAATCTAAAGATGTCTCTATATCAACATTAGCATTATTTGTTTCTGAAATCGAGTGAGTTAAAAAAATATGCTATAACATTTCGCAACGTCAACTTTACATTCGCTAAGAAAACGAATGTATTTTCATAACGTCACTCTCATTTGCTTCCAGGCTCATTACGAAAAAATACCCCCGTTGAAATACAAGATCATGACATACGACAGGCTTTTTCTTGCATATTAAAAGAATAAAAAAACTATAAAAGAAAAAGAAGATAAAAGACGTTTGGACAGACGGCGGCATATCTGTGTAAAAGCGGAGTGAGTTTACACGATCTCAAAATAGCACATAAGAGAGATCCAACAAATGGACTTAGATTCTGACTTGAGTCCCTCCGATAAAAGAAAACAATAATAATTAAGTATATAGCTTGGAAAAAAAATGTACGCAGAATGCTATGAAAAAAAGGAAAATATTTATTAGTTTGGAGGAGAGGACTGAAAAGAAAAGAAAAGTAAAATACACGAATATTTAGACAATTTATATCAATAGAGCTAAAAAAACTGCCATTCTGGATGCACGTTGTCTGCTCGTCAGTCCCAATCCTTCTGATTATCTTGCTGCCTATTAGTCTTTAGGAAATGCCTTCGCCGTTCTTGCATATTATAAACCCCTCGATCTTCTTTTGTTTACATGTGAAATTCAATACATATAACGTAATTGATTGACCTTTTCCGTAACGTAAAAAATTGGAATCGACACTCTGACAGAAAAGTGAATTTTTTGTACATATACATAATTACATCGTTTATATAACATATTTCTATAAAACATGTCACTTTACTTTATTTGAAAGAACATTTTAGTACTCCGAATCGATTTTATTATACCCGTGAAAAGATTGATTGCAGCGCAGGAAAATAATAATGTTGTCTCAGAAGCTTCGTTTTTTGTCTTGGGAATCCCTAGGAGAAGGAAACCGATGTACCCGGATAAAAAACTATTACCGCCCGCATTAAATCCTTAAATCAGAAGCCTCAGAGGTAAGAAGCAAGCACAACGCCCCTGCATTTAACTGACCGTTGCAGGGATGGGAGTGACCCACAATCGCCAGCCCCTCTGACGACTTCAATACATCGTCTCATTTTTAATCAGATTTTTCGAAAACTTCCCTACTTATAAAATTTTTCATGTTCACCTTTATATGGGTCATATTCCAGCACGTATAATGCACATCGCATCAACATTTAGAAATCATTAGAAATAAAATTGCATGAGGGACGTAATATGAATAAATCAAGAAATTCACGATGACGGCGTGAAAACTGTCCTGGTGTCGTTACAGTATGTCTGACTTCGCCGCATGACGTTTGCCAAAATTGACTGTAAAACGTGTCAAAAACCAAATTTCTGTCGCCTGTAACAAAAAATTGGGTCCATGTTTTGTTAAATTTTTTATATCAGTATTTTCAAAACGATTTCAAGAAAAATGTTCTGGAATGTAATGATTCTTTCTCGACTCGTTTTTAGATAAAAACTATAAAGGATAAAAAACGTAATTTTTTCTAACTTCAAAGTGACAAAATGAAGTAGAATAATATGCATATACTTGCAAAATATCCATGTCATTGACAATATTTTGTGGATTTATGCACATAATTTATTAATTAGCCTAATCACTGTATTATTTTCTTTGAATGACACAATTTTCAGAAAATTATCTTGCCAAATGTATAAGTGCGTAGTGTATCTTTATCATTACAACGGCAAGATAAAAGTCCCATTTTCGTTAACGTTTATAGAAGTATCGGCGCAACTAGAAAGGAAGATTAGCAAAGCAACGGGATGTTTTGGATGATTTTATTATATCAACATGAAGAGTACATCTAGTACATAGGATGTTAATCTTACAAGGAGTTTTGTCGACTAGATTTTGAATATTTGTTGAAAGCATATGAAAATAAAAAAATCAAGAGTCGAAAAAAGCCGTTGAAATATGAATTGCAACGTTTATTTCACACATTACAAGGAAAATGTTATTATAAATTCACGATTAAAGAGATTTATCACTCAGAAAACCATTTAAGGGCATTTTGGCAACATCCGTTGTATTTTTTGTCTAATTTGACGTTGTTTCTATGCAGTTTAGCGCATACGAACGACGCAAATATATGCCATGTAGGTAGCGTTCTGTACCTAATTTGTGAAGTTATTACTATGGAAAACCAACTTCATAAATGGGTTAAATTAGCACAACATAATGTATTTAAAGATAGCTTTCAGAATATGTATAAATTTAAAAGTCTTTAAATTCAATAGCATCATTTAAAACCTGATAAATTTACAGCATGGACCAGACATACACGTTTCGGGTACTATATCATATCAATATATACTCGTTTAACGAAAAACGTAACTTCGATATGACGCCTGTACCGAACGACCTTAAAATTTACCTAAATAAAAAAGAACATATTGGTGATGCAAAAAATAATGTAAAATAAAGAAAACAAAATCTTTGATTTGTTTTGTTTCACAGAATGGCAGATTTTGAATAAGTAAAGACTGTGGTGGCAAATTCAATTCATATTTTACCAAATTTCTCAAAAATATTGAAAATGAAAGAGATTTCGAACACAAATGATTTGAAGAGCTATTATCTTAAATTGACTTTAATTGTAGATCAAGAGCCAGCTATGGATGATTTAAGACAAAATAGGGTGATTCCTTACTTTTGCTTATTGTACCAATATAAATTTACAATACATTTAAACATTCGATATTAAAAGTCAGCATTGATAATCTGCAAATCTAGGTTAATGGTATACTTTAGGATCTAATTTCAGTCTTCAAGCAGTTTTACAAACGTAGTTGTTATGAATACAGACATTTTTTTGTTATCAGAACTTTCATACGATGACGCAAGATTTGATTGTAGAATTTGACCTGTTCTATCGAATTGAAGCCGCGGGTGTTGCAGGTGATGCATACTCTTCCTGTGCACCTGGTCTCACTCCCATATCGGGAGTTCGCTTCTTTTTATATGATGGAGGTTTTAGTTTGTTTGCTTTGGTTCTTGTTTTATCCTGATTCTGTATGTCTTCGGTTTCTGATTTTCAGAATTATCAACTTTGTGCTGTATACAGGGATATATTCTTTATCCATATTTGTCATATTGTCATCTTCCAGAACAGATTAATTTTTATAGTACTCCTTTAGCAATAACAGAAAATACCATGATTGTATAGACTGTACGTCAATTAAGTTAGGAATAGGACGGAAAATAAAAAGTATACAGAGATTCCCTAACGTAATTTGAAACGCATGACGTTTTTACGTTAATGTTAATATTGTTGACACGGAGAAGAATATGGTGGCGGCGTGAAATTAACATGAAAATTTCCTATAGACATTTTATTTTTCATATTGCGGTTTCAAGGCAGATGTTTGGGTAAGATTGATTTAATCTAATAATAAAGGATGTCAATTCTCGGAAACAATAATTGATAGGAACATTCTTGAGACGGCAGAATAAATCGCCTAAACAGGGTGTTCTGGATTTAGTGAACAGGACAGTAGAAGCATTGTGAATGAAGTTTTCTTCTGTGTAATATTTCTTCCTCCTGGAAAATTTATCATTGTAATGAAAATTCCATAGATATTTTATTATGGAATATTTTTTTCCTTGTGCATCATAATTTTTCCACTGTCCTTTCGGTACATGAAAAAAGAATAAAACTTCAACAGTCTATATAGACGGAAACGTTGTTATTAAAAGTGTCGATGTTTTACTCTTTTTCTCATTTACCTAAAGAACTGTTTTTTCTTTATAACAGAAGAAATATTATATGTCAATATCATCTATAATATATTTTCCATCTTTGCTTCAAACAAACACTTGTAAATGGCTGATTTCCGGATATTCTCTAATAATCAAAAAAAATACATTTCAGTGATTTTGATATCATAGTTAGCTACATGTAACAGGAATAAAAATTACATGACGAAAATTCTGTGGAATGGTTCACATGTTAGTGAAGGTATTACATGTAATACATTTGCCTTTTCAATTTTAATATGATACTGTTATTTATACTTTTTAATTCTAACACTCGGCTATCGGAGGAAATAATGTATGGATCACATTTTCGAGATATATCGTACATTGTACAGTTCATGATTTTTGAAATTTATTATTTCTGATTAACAATTCTATTCTTAAATAAGTCCATTGTAATATTTTTCCAGTGACAATTATGATGTGCATATATGACATCCTTAATGGAATTTTTGTAATGTAAGATTTTTCCATTACATGATGAACATTAAAAACAAAATTCGGATTGAATTTTTGTTATATAATATAATTTTCCATGGTATGAGAACTTTTATTATGATCATGGAAGATCCATTAAATAATAAAAGTTCCTTTAGGAATCTTTGATACATAATAAAAGTTCTTTGGAAAAAAATGTTATGCGATAAAATTTCCATGGAATGAATATTATGCTGGAAGAAATATTTCATCACAGCATTGCTGTGAAATGTTAGAGGTCATTACGAAGTACATACATATTAATTGTATGACTAGAAGATGTGCCCATCACTGATTGGCTGATATGTCTGGAGCTTCTGAATATATCTCTATAACCACCTCCAGAGAACTAAATTTAGAACAACTCTCATATTTCCCCCAGCATCTTTCTAAAATTAGCGATGTAGTTATGACGTTATAATAGTAGCGGCAGTCATATATTTCGCGCCATCAGAGAATACACTTATGAATTCCTTACAGCAATGGAAGGTATCAAGCTAGTCGTTGTATTTTATGATCATACAATAAAACAATTAATTAATTGATTACCTTGTGTTCAGTGTATAAAGCAGTATAGCAACCCTCAGCATATGTTATTGACCTCGGCCTGAGGCCTCTGTGAATAACATATCCTTCAGGTTGCTATACTGCTATATCTACCTCACACAAGGTAATTAATTGTATAATATAAACAGTAGTATGCCGTTGTCTAGAATTTATTTTTAAGACATCAGGACCAATTAATCACTCGAGAAGGTAAATATAAACAGAGTTGGAACGTATTAGGTAAATATGAACAGCGTGGTAAAGTTTGAGGGATTTTGCGGGATTTTTCCACCGAGCTGAAGTGACTGGCGTAGCATACTGTCAATAGAGTAGGAACGTATTAGGTAAATCGAAAAGGAGTGGGAAAGTTTGCGGGTTTTTGAGATTTTCCGCCGAGCTGAAGTGACTGGTGTGTCATACTGTCAAGAGATGCTCGTTATCATAAATAACCTGGATTTTTATCCAGAACAGAAGGTTTTGTACAGGATATACTTCTTCATTTTGTTTCCTTTATTGACGTTTTCCATTTCTTTGTCTGGTTTAGTATGATTTTCATTTTCAATTTTCAGAATAGCGATGTTGGTATGCGCTAAATTTACATCATTGATTATAATTTGCTTTCTATTTTGTTATTGGAAGCAGGATGGAGTGGAATTAAGGTTAAAATTTAGGCCATGTATGACAAATGATAAGGCAAGTATCAAAGTTAAGATAAAGGTGAATGTATTTATTTGTGTAATGGATCAACCAGGTCTTGGATCCATCTCTTCGTGGATCCACCCCATTATGTATCCAACCCATCATGGATCCAGCTTTTCTTAAATTCGCACATCATGAATCCATCCAATCATGCATCAAGTCAATTATGGATCAACCATATATTTTATCCATCACATCATCATGATACCATTCCATCTTATATCCATCCCATCATGGATCCGCCCCATTTTTTATCCAACCCAATTTTTTATCCACCCTGTCTTAGATCCACAAAATTACGGATCCAACTCATAATAGATCAAACCGTTTTGGATCCACCCCATAATGGAATCAACCCCATCTTTGATCCACACCATAATGGATCCTTCCCATTATAGATCCACCCCATTAAAGATCCTCTCCATTATGGATCCGCCCCATTATAGATACATCCTGTTTTGAATAAATCCGATAATGGGATCAATCCCATCTTAGTTACACCCCATTATTGATCTTCCCAATCCCTGATCCGCACAACGTTGGATCCACCCATTAACGGAGCTACCCCATTATCGTTCACCCCCATCTTGAGTCCACCCAATTATTGTTCACCCCAATGTTTAATACACCCAATCTTGAATTCATCCCATCTTGAATCCAACCATTCATAGATCCAACCTTATTTCGGATCAATTCCATCCTAGAATCATCCCATTTTGGATCCACCACATCATGGGATGCGCCTTAACATTGATTCATCCTTTCTTTAATTTATATCATTTTGGATCCACCCTATTTGGGATCCGACCCACCTTGGATCCACCCCATTATTGATCCAGCATATTTTCGATCCACCTCATCATTGATCAATCCCAGTCTCTTTTTTGGATACATCCGATCTTGCACCCACATGATCATGGATCCACCTCATAATGAATACAACCCCTTCATGGATACACAAAATTTAGATCCGTTCATGTTGGATTCACTAAACTATAGATCCGCCCTATTTTTGATCCACCTATCAATGATCCACCCTATCAGGGATCCAACCAATTATTCGTACACCCCATCATAGATCAACCCCATATAAGATCGACCCCATTATGGAAGCAGCCCATCATGGGATCCACCCCATTTTGGTTCCATCACCTCCAGGATTCATCTTGGGATTCACCTCATCATCTATTCTACCATTTTCTATCCATCCCATCATGGAAAAAGGGAGCTCAACAAATTGCCTGTCATTGAAGACATTATTACATTTGTACGTGCAGTCGAGCAACACTTTTTTAATACCGATTCTCTGAAAGGACCAAAATTGGCCACGGCATGGATTTTGCTTATTTGTTCTACAAATGGCACCTTTGGTACATTGAAAGGGAAAATGACCTTTTCCGGACAATGTAATTGACGGTTGTCATGGAAACGAGATCAGTATATTTTTAGCCCTCACAAGACTGTGAAGTAACCTATAATTTGACAATGTGTTACTATGGAAACCACTTTAATAGCTTAACAACTTTGACATATGTGACTCTTTAAAACTTCTATTCTAAGAAAATGTATTCATTTTAAATGTTAAATGTCTTCAAATTCAAAAAGATATTTTCCTATAACACATGCAACAGTAATTCAAAAACAGTCAAAAACAGGCATTTTGAAAAAAAACAAGGCAAATTTTGCGCCGTTTCTAGTGCTATTTTGAGAATTTTATTGAAATGAAACAAATATAATCTGAGTAAAAAGAAATAAGGGAAAAATTCGATGGGGAAATACACCATTTTCCTCAAATTTGCCATTAAAGATGGCTGCTTTGGCAACTTTTGATGCGAACCCCCACCCATATTACTCTTTTATAGTGGTCTGTACTTGATTTTGCTATAATTTACTGTAGTGAATTTCTTTGAGTTGGCAGCAAAGATTCTCTCCTTTTTTCTTATAACCTTTTTTTTCAAGGTCATTGACTTCGAGGTCAAGGTCATTTCAATTTCAATGCTAAAATTATACTGCAATCTGCAATTTTCTATTTTTGGTGTCAATTTTCCATTTGCGTTTTTAGGGTCATGATGATTGATGTAAACGTTTAAAGAGTTTAAACTTATACGAAGAGAAAAACGTATAATTCACAATTTTCTTATAGAAAAAAAATTGATCAAAAAGTCAGAAAATGATGTATTTTACACATTTTTCCATCAAATGTATGCATGGGATTGAATATTTCAGAGATGCAAAGTTTCTGTGCAACTTATTCCTATGCATACAATGTAAGAGATATATCAAATATTATATCGTATAAACCTATTTTGATATAATATTACCTGATATGTGAAATATTGCTTTGTATTTTCATAAAAATCACATTATTTTTGTAACATTGGTTCATTTACAAAACAATGACCTTGACAAAAGGTCGAATGACTATGAAATGTTTTTAAGGTCAATTCTTATTGAAATATCTATTATTGACACACTCATTAAATTGTTTATGCATGATTAATTTAAAACAATTAGAAATGGAGCTAAAATATATATCCCATGTATAGTAATATAGAACGAAATGTTGTCATAGTAACCATTTTTGTTGTTCTTTTCTGTTAAAATGAGAAATTTCCCCAGTCTTATTTTTCATGTTTTTAAAGTCCAATTGAGATACTTTTTTCGATGAAATGCACCCGAACTACAGGTGAGCCTGCTAATCGAATATTCCCACATCGGGGGTTCGCTTCTTTTCATGTGGTGGAGGTTTTTGTTTGTTTGCTTTGGTTCCTGTTTTATCATGATTGTGTATGCTTTCGGTTTCTGAATTATCGATTTTGTGCTGTATACAGGGATATGATCATTATCAATATTTGTCATTGCATGTTGTAAACTATGCAAATTCAGGCAAAAATAGACACATTTCAAGAAAAAAACCCTCTCCTAGACCCCTTATATGAAGAATATAGATTGATGGGGCGCATTTCCTTTTACATAATCACATATACGATGATACAATGATCTTATATAGAAATTTAATATTGACTGTTATATCCATTTCCATGGAAACGAGTCTTTTGAATATGCTTTGTTTTCAATATTTTCAAAATTCTGAAAAATTCAGACATAGTTAACATGGCAAGGGAGACTTAATTGCAAAAATGTAGCCAATTTTCATCATAGTTGGCCATACCTATGTCCTTTACCAAAAGTCTTTAAAATCATGCCGTGTACCGGTCCTATGGAATTTGTTTGGTCCTTACAGAGAATTAGTATTAAATTAAGAGGGTCATCTTGGTCTTCAAGCTCATCTCATTCCGCTGGCGCTTCATTACAATGTAGCCTTGGGGAAAGGGGGTGACATTTTTTTCACGATTCGTGTAAAAAGGCACTTATGTCTTGTAGGCTAGTTGTCATCATTTCTTTTTATTTGTACTTCTCAAATGGAACAAAATCTACTCAAAGATCGTAAAGTCAAGGATTCCTGCCGTCAAAATTTTAGTCAGAATTTCGTACCCTTTCTTTTTCGGGTCAATGCTTCCGGTATCGTAAATGCGAGATGAATACCACTGAGAAGGCAGACAGGCATTGGAGCCATATCTAACATTCAAAGATGAGCAGATTCCAGCTCAATACTGAGGTCGGAATTCGAACGACATCATCGTTGCTAGGAATTTTGTTGGCGGTGTGTCGGTCATATTTGTTTACATAGCAACCAATAGCACCGGCATAGGAATAATTAACGTCAACATTCAGATACCCTTTGAGTTTTCGGTAGTGATCTCGAAAAGGAGGAAAAAGATTGTGAGTTCCAAAAATACCCCTTCGGGCAATGTCATATTGAGAACAGTGTGAACCTATGACGTTGTGATGCAAGACGTAAGAAGGTATGAGCGTGAATAAATCATACGTAAACCGTATCGATGTCGTAAAGAAAACAAAATCTGAAAACTTAATGAACTAATGGTCGAATATACCTCAAGATTAAAGAGCAATGCATTTCGATTGACAAGCAATACGTATCCTTGTTTACATCTTAAATACGCTTCTTTCGCGACATCGTTTTAACCTTGGCATATAGTTTACGTCATCAACGGGATTTATTTGACGTCATACTTAATAATGACGTTGCAAAATTCTCCCGCGAATCATTATGAAAGCGCTTTGTGCTTGTTTTTTTTTTTAAAGAGCCATTCTCTGTAAGCATCAAAATATGTTGGAAATCGCATGTCTCAGAATTTCATAATTTTCATCGTCATAGGCAAGTTTGACCCCCTGACCATGAAAATGATAATCGTTTTGGAATTTTACCAGCCGTTGCCATGGTAACCAGGCATCTTGTTTTTGGCTAGAAATGAAGCTTGAAAAAGTGTAAAATTCGCCATATTCAGGTATCATTTAAATAGTAAAAACCTGGAATTGGCAAAATTGTTTACATATCATGATAAACAATGTACCTAGATCTTTTATGAAAAATATAAACTTTACTTCAATTTTTGGGGGAAACCACATATTTCAGAAGATAAAGTTACCACATTTTGACCTTTTACAGAAATTCAAAAATTCACATATTTTGGTATAGCATAGAAAAAAATCCCAACGCAGGGAAAATGTGAAAGCTAAGTAAGATCAATCAATAATCATTCATAGTCAAAATATATAAATCCAGAATTGTGTTTTTTTTTTTGTTTAAAGAAAATAAATCAAGTTTGAAAATGGTTACCATAGCAACATCACAGTTTTTCGTTATTTCTATTTTGTCGCAAGAATCTGGCATCATACAAGACGAAACCAAGCAAATATGGTACTGGATAGAAGAGTTCAATTTCTGAACTATTTAAATGCCCAAAAGGTCGGTATTTAGTAATTGGTTGCCATGGCAACCAAACAATAGGCATCTAAAAACCAGTATTTTAAGCAATTTTTCGGAATTTTTAAAATTTCATGATGATATAAATTGCCTTTTACGGATGTTTACTGAATATCTCTCAACAAGCTGATCAATTTGTATAACTTCAACACTTGTGATTTGTTTTATTGCAAAAAAACTTATAGAATTCTCCATAGCAACGGACTTTTGCAGCACTACAACTAGAAGAACAAAATACGAAAATGAGATGTTTCTCAATGGTTTTTCGAAATTTTCTTGGTGAAGCTTAACACACTCTCTATTTTAATGACAAAGAAATAGTTTGTTGTGAAAGTAGTCAGTATTTTGTTTGTGGTTGTCATGGCAACGTTGGTATATCCAGAGACTAGAATAACAAAATTTAAGCAATTTCCATTATATTTCGTTTTTTGTTGATATAAATTGACTTTGAGGGATATTTATTTACTATATCTTAACCAGCTAAGCAATTTCTTCAAAATTTCCTCAAAATGATTCATTTCTGATTCATTTTCTTGAGAAAAGCCTTATAAATTCTCCTTAGCAACGGATTATTACATTAATATATCCAGAGAAAAAAAAAACCTGAAAATCATGAGATATTTCTAGATTTTTAAAAAATTTTGTCTATGAAGCTGAGCACAATTTCCTTTTTATTTTAACCCCCCCCCCCCCCCCCAATTGTGGTACGAAAGAAGTCAATATTTTGTCTGTGGTTGCCATGACAACTATATATCTGGAAGATAGAGAAACATCATTGTAGCGTTTTTCATCGTTTTTAGAGTTTCATACTTATATAAATTCACTTAAGTTATTTTTTTTTACCTTACTTTACCAGCGTAGCAATGCCTTTAAATGAGTTCATTACTGAATTTGTTTTATTGAAGCATCTTATAGAATTTTGCATAGCAACGGAGGATAGCAACACTTTTTTATCAAAACTATCAAAGAATTTGATGTAGTTGTCGATTGTACTCTCAGTTTTGTCAAACAGATGTACTGTAACACAGTGTGAACATTTTTCATATAAAAACATAAGTAGGATCCAGAAGATGTTAATATTTTGTAACGGGTTGCTATAACAACCATCTTTTTTCATTCATTTAATAAAAGCAAAAGTCTCATATTCTGAGCATTTTGTTCATCATTTTAAGGGTTTTACATAAATTCGTATTCACTTTCAGGGAAGTTCATCGCAGCTTGTTCACCAGATGTGCAATTCCTTCAAATTAATCATTTTTGAACCGGTTCAAATGAGAAACCTAAAAGAATTCTCCATCGCAACAGATCATGATATAGAATGAAATGAAATACTTGATAATTCATTATCAATGACTTTGATTTATTTCTTAACATTACTACAAATAATCTCCTTTTTTCATAAAATAAAACAATAGAATGACGTGCAGGTGGTCAACTGTTGGCAAAAGGTTGCTTTGGTAACCATATAATTTGAAGATAAAGGCATATGCATTTAGCAATTTGTCATCATTATTTCAAGGTCTCTTGTCGAGTTTTAATTTTTTTCTAAATGTTTATTGCATCTTTCAACACCACTTCAAATCCTGAATTTGAACAGTTCAAAGCAACACTTTATATATAAATCTGGAAAATTTCAAAGAAAATGATGTATTTCTAAATTGTTTTCTTACTTTTGTAAACAAATCTTTATGCAGTTTCTTTTTAGCTCCTCTGAACCAAAGGCTCAAAAGAAGTTTTTTCACACCTCGTTGTCCGTCGGTCCGTTAACTCTTGACATATCTTACTTCTCTGAAAACGTCTAAGCGGTTGCATTTCATTATGTGTTATGGTTGTAGATGAGTCACTCAATAAGAGCTCTTGATGACCAAATTTGTTGACAAGTTGGTATAAAAACACACAGGACAGCTTCACACAAGGGTCCTGTAGCATCATATCCCACCCATCCTGCTACGTTTTTCGGTACATTTTTGGACATAATAACTTTCATACTCTTTGGCAGACTGAGTATCCCTGACGAGGGTTGAGTACTCGAAACGTGCATGTCTGGTCCATGCTGTAAATCTATCTGTTCTTAAATGATGCTATTGAATTAAAAGACGTTTAACATTGTGTTCGTTTCTATGGCAACATGACCTCAAATCGCAAGAATGAAAGCAATTTTAAACAATATTTAGAGTCCTTTGTTTTCTAGATCATTGAGTTTTAATTCAAAGTGATGATTAATGTATTCAAGTAGAACTTTCATTACATAAAAGACAGTTTTATTAGAATATTCAGGAAATATCCCGTTGCTATGGGAACGATTGCTTAAAATTGCACATAAGCCCACTTTGAGTCCTTGGATATGGGCATCAAAAGTTAAGTAATCTGATTTTTAAAAAATCTAATATAAAGTTCAGACTTTGCTTTATCATATATGTAAAGGAGGTTGTTTAAGCATGTTTTGTTTTTTCAGGAAAAGGCTTCGAAAAACAACAAAAATGCTTATTTTTAGAATGTATGGCCAAATTATTATATTATTATTATTTGAAAGTTTTTTCTTGTATTTTGATAGAGGCTTAATTGATCTTTATTGATATTGAATTTGAACTTCCTGGGATTAAAAAATTCTGTTTTATAAAAATAATTTGAAAAATGGTTGCCATGGTAACAAATATTTTTGAAAGAGCTCTTTGTGTTGGATATAATCCAACAATTTTAATCTGTCCATCAGGATGCATATTTTTTTAAAATAACTCTTAAGTTGCAAAATTGGTAATATTATAGATCATAGTAACCGTTGCCAAGGTAATTTATGTACATAGCAACAAGTGGGTTTATCTTAAATTTGCTCATTTATTTAAATAAATCCCATTTTCTTATCATTTACCCATCAAGAGAGAAGTGCAATTGGAAAATACGAACAGAATTTTGAAATCAATATATCAAAATTGCCTAATTATGTTGTCATGGTAGCCAGCCTTTTTACAATACCAGACACTACTAGTGAGCTTATTTAAATTTTTATGTCGAAATATTTAGGATGCATGAAAAAATCTTCCATTAATGTCGTATATAGACCAAATTATAGAGCTTCAAATTAGATCAATTTTGCCATGGTAACCAGATGACCTAGAAATACAAATTTGGTCGAATTTCTTTTTTACATTGGTCCCTACATAGGGTTTTTCAAAAAAAAAAATCAGCGTTGAGTTCTTTTGAATGTTGCTTGGAAATTAAGATAAAATAATATTTCGTAAAACTTGAACATATCAGCATAAAACTTAAGAAACGATTAAATTTGCTGAAATAATGTTATTCTATCTTCATGATATTCATGATATATAGTTGTCATGGCCATCAAAAATCAAATATTGACTTCTTTTTTTAACCACAATTTATGTTTTCCTTTGAATAGAGAAAAGAAAGTGTGCTAAGCTTCTTCATTAGCAAAATTATGAAAACAATTGAGAAATATCTTATATTTTGGAGTTTTCCTAGGTGTAGTGTTACAATAAGTCATTTCTATGGAGAATTTCTACGGCTTTTTCAAGAAAACCAGTCAAAAATGAATCAATTTGACAGAAATTTGAAGATATTGCCTAGCTGGCTCAGATTTATTCAATGAATATCCCTATAACTCAATTTATACTAATTTGAAACACTGAAAATGATGAAAATTTCTTGTATAATGTTATTCTAGCTTCCATATACAAAAATGTATACCGTTGTCATGGCAACTGCAGAACAAACACTGCTTTCTTTTGTAGTACAATTCGTTTTTTAATTGAAAAAAGAAAGTGTATTAAACTTTATAGAAAAAATTTGAGGAAAAAAAGAAATATCTTATAATTTTGAGGGCTTTTTTTGCAGAAAAATTGATGCAATAATCAGTTGCTAAGGAAAATTTTTGAGGCTTTTCTCAAAAAAATGAATCAGAAATGAATTATTTTGAGGAAATTTTGAAGAAATTGCTTAGCTGGCTAATGAATACTGAATACATATCTCTCAAAGTCAATTTATATCAACAAAAGCACTATATATGATGAAAAAGTACTTAAATGACGTTATTCTGGCCTCTGAAGATACCATCGTTGCCATGACAACCACAAACAAAATACCGACTTCTTTTACAACAAACTATTTCTTTGTCATTAAGATAAAGAGAGTGTGTTAAGCTTCACTAAGAAAATTGAGAGAACAATTGAGAAATATCTCATTTTCGTGTTTTGTTCTTCCATTTGTAGTGCGGTAAAGGTCCGTTGCTATGGAGAATTAAATAAGGTTTTTTTTTTTTGCAATAATACAAATCACAAGTGTTGAAGTTATACAAATTGCTTAACTGGTTAAGAGTTATTCAGTAAATAACCCTTAAAGGCAATTTATATCATCATGAAATTCTAAAAATTACGAAAAATTGCTTAAAATGCTCTTTTTTTAGGCTTATTGTTTGGCTGCCATGGCAACCAATCAATAAACACTGACCTTTCGGGCATTTAAATTGTTCAGAGATTACATTCTTCTATCTAGTACCATATTTGCTTGGTTTAGTCTTGTGTGATTAAAGATTCTTGTGGCAAAATAGAAATAACGAAAAACTGTGATGTTGCTATGGTAACCATTTTCAAACTTGATTTATTTTCTTTAAACAAAAAACATAATTCTGGATTTTTTTATATTTTGACTATGAATTATCATTGATTCATGTGATATAGTTTTCACATTTTTCCTGCGTTGGGATTTTTTTCTATACTATACCAAAATATGTGAATTTTTGAATATCTGTAAAAGGTCAAAATATGGTAACTTTATCTTCTGAAATATGTGGTTTCTCTCAAAAATTGTAGAAAAGTTTATATTTTTCATAAAAGATCTAGGTACATTGTTTATCATAATATGTTAACAATTTTGCAAATTCCAGATTTTTAATATTTAAATAATACCTGAATATGGCAAATTTTACACTATTTCAAGCTCCATTTCTAGGGTCGAGGCTATATACCAACAACCTAGGGTCGCTACATATATAATCTAAACATATAACGGACGCTTATCTATAAATAGCATCAAATCTGCATTTTAGATATTTCTATTAATAGATCACACTTTGAACGCGATATAACGGTGGAAGAAGAGGGGGTGATGGCAGCGCAAGGGAGGGGGTTATTACCAGATTCCCATGTGTCAAGTGTGGGAGTTCTTATGTATTCAACAAAATTGAATACCATTCCACGGCATTTGATCTTTAATACACAAAAAACATTATTGCTAAATTTAGTTTGTCGTACGGGCACGGCATTTTTTGGGGGGGGGGGGAGAGGAGGGGATGTTAGAATGAAGTCCTCAATTGAAATTAGCCTAGGAAATTCCAGAGGGGGGTGTTTTTATTTATTATTCTAGATATGAGAAATGATCAAGAACATATTTGTTTTATATTAATATTCAATTTTGATATATATATTTGTGTGAACCTTCTCAAGACAGCAAAATAATAATAATAAACTTGAAAAATATGCTACTGGTCAACCATAATAGAGTGAATAGTGACAGTATATAGTCATACACTATTATGAATATATTTATGAATAAAAATGTCATAAAGTTAGAAATTTTTGTCATGTATTTTCAAAACATGACAGATAAAAGATATATATTCAAAGGTAGAATCTGTTTATCTGCAATTTAGTATTTATAAATGGAATCGGTACTTTGTATGTACTTGTTGGTAAATAAACCGTAAACCTCTTAAGGCATTATAAGGCCAAATTGCAAAAAGTGTCATGCAGTATTAATTGATGTATATCTTTTTTTGTGCAGACAGAACATCTTATCTGCACATGGAATTCACATTTGAAATACAAAATTAAATCCCTATCTCTAAAGGTTCAAAGGATCGATATATGGTCGATGTTGATGTTTCTGGAAAGTATAGTCAAACTTCAAGGTCAAGGTCACTAATTGTGAATTTTGTATTTTAAGGTTAAAGGTCAAGGTCAAAGTCAAAATTGTTACTGCGTTTCATTTGTCTCACAATGGTCTATCACCATGTAAAGCTTCAAGTCACTGCTCAAATAGTTGTCTTAAAAAGATTTAAACACAGCAGTATAATCAAAATGTTGATGTACTGCATGATGACTTCACCATTTCATGGACCAGATTTGGCTTTGCAATCCTGCCAAAAATAACAAATGAAATTGATTTTAGCATTTTACTCACAAATACATATATTTTCAAAATAATTTTGCCAAACTATTTCTGAGAAATAAGATGTACAGTCGTATGATAGTGCTTTATAATGTACGTATATCTATGTCATGAGATATATAAATGATAATGTTTATCATAATCATTGGAATACAAATAATATTTACACTACATTATCAAATGAATTATTATTATCACAGATTGCTTACATATAGTCAACAACAAATCAATTATGGAGACACATATACGAAACATATATAACATTAATCAATCATGCCTATCAAGTATAAGGTCATTATGTATGACTATAGTGATGGTATCCCTAGGTTGTTGGTGCCTTGTATTAGGTTATTATGTATGACTATAGTGATGGTGTCCCTAGGTTGTTGGTGCCTTGTATAAGGTCATTATGTATGACTATAGTGATTGTGTCCCTAAGTTGTCGATGCCTTGTATAAGGTCATTATGTATGACTATAGTGATGATGTCTCTAGGTTGTTGATGCCTTGTATTAAATCATTATGTATGACTGTAGTGATTGTTTCCCTAAATTGTTTGTGCTATGTATTAGATCATTATGAATGAGATTGACGTTCATATGTGTTTGTCTTTTGTGTATAACAGTCCAAAGCATCTAGCTCACCAAAGTCTTATATCATAGTTAGCTCGGTTTCAATGTCTTATCAATTTGATACATAATAGGTGATGGATTAATCCATGAATAAAGAAATGGAAATTGATTATTCAGTGCATTTTGGTACTATAAGATACATTATATGTGTCATTTTACAGATGTTTTATGAATCGAATAGTATGTTTAATCATACCTGTTTCCTGTTTAATGCTACTCTCCTTTTCTTCTTCCGATCTGGTCCGTGTTGGCATTCTTTGACCAACAATCCCAAAATTACAAAAGGACAACCAGTGAATGGAATGATGTCATATCCATCTTGTATGTTGGTGTCCTTCCATTTGATCTTGAATCCAGTTAAAGAGTTGAAGTCTTCATGCAAAAAATTAATTTGACAGATAGTCGATCAACTACATATGCAAAATGTTACATTGTTAGATGAACTTGACCATGAAAATAGAGATAGGGAGAAAGAAAAAAGATATATTTAGAGGGATACTGTATACAAATTGAACATTGAATACATTTAATATTCGGGCTGTATATTGGTATTGAAATATTGAAAGCATTTTTACTTATGTATTGATATGCCAAAGTACCAATACAATACATAACATACAAAAAAACCTGAATTCTTCATCCTGGGGATGCATAATTCTAGTCAGTATATCTTCTCTTTCCATTTTTTTTTTTGGTTATAACAGCTTCTGTCAGACATTCTTTCATACCATTACATCATGTTATACAGGCATAGGGTTTTTTTTATATATTTTTGACTTTGTTGTGGTATTTATCGATTTAATCGCCTTTGTATCTTACTCATATTAAAACTCTAGCTGGAATTAGCTCTGGATACTATGTTTTCTATTGGGCTGAAATATTCAGTATTGAAATTTTAAAAATTGTATTGTATCGTATGGTATCAAAAAATATATTTCAATATACATGATATAAAGCCCTATTTAAAATTACATGAAAGGGGGGCTGTATACAACAAATCAGTATTTTAAACATGAATGAATAAATTTAAATCAATTGATGCAAGATATTGCAATACCAATTTTTGAATTTAAGAGTACACCTATGTACATACATTTCTTCCTTGTTTTTCAAATTTAAACCATATTAGGCACGGTCCATTTGATATTCTGGGGGGGGGGGGCTTGGGTTTTTTTCGAAAAAAATAATTTTGCTCTGAATTTTGATGAAAAAAATAAATTTGCTTATGGTGTGACAGAAAAAAATAATCTTGCTCTTACAAGTAATCTGAATTTGAAGAATAACCATAAAATTCGCTTAAAATTCCTGAAATTTTTTCGGCTCCCTTCGCTCGCCGCAGTTTTTACTTTCTGTCAAAAATTTTTGGGTCGCTTCGCTCGCCATAGTTTTCTTCTGTAATGGCAAGTTCATATTTGAAAATATCAAAAGAATGCATGTTACTGAAACAATTAAAATGCTTATATACATTATCAGTATAATTCATTACTATAATAGATAAATGTATCACCATAGTGTCTGATATTATATACAAGCTTGGAAGGAGAATTTAAATAAGTTTTTCACTAGTTTTCATTTTTACATGTAAAAACTTGCATCAGGCCCTTTTACATGTTACATGACCTTTTATACATTTTGTTAGCTAAACATTATATATCGCATATTGTAAAAACCTTTCACCTCTCTCAGTTTAGATGTGAATACAAGTTTTACATAAAATTAATGTTTGGAGTATTTTTAAAAGTAAAAATAAAGAATTCTATTGAAAAACACAAACATTCTTAATATTCACATCAATTGTTATAAAAAAAATGTCCTTGCTCCAACTTTGCGAGAAAAAAGATAATTTTGCCCCGGTCCGGGGCGAAAAAAATAATCTTGCTCTGACAAAAAACCCAAGCCCCCCCCCCCCCCCCCCCCCAGAATATCAAATGGACCGTGCCTTAGTACATAGTATATAAAATCACTTTCCCCTATTGTTTATTTGCATCATAAGCGGATATAGACAGGTGGATAGGAGGGTTGCATGGACCCCTTTCCATCCCTTTGGTTGGACAAATATATTGCCGGCTTCTATGTTAGCTCCTCTAGTGGATTCTTCACAAACTTTGGGAGGAAACTATTTACTTCAAAATAGCCAATTTGTCACCCGTGCGTAACAGGTTGTCAAACGTAAATATTTAGGACTAGTATTAGGTGATCAAAGAAATAACAGGTAGATTATTGCAAGTATTCTTATTTTTTTAAACCAGAACTCTTATATTTAAATCCACTAAAGGGGCTATCATAGAAGCCGGTGAGGCGTTGGGGTTTTTATAGCCTATTAAATTGATTTAAGAAATGAATCTTATATTTTTTCTGTTGATGCAGGTATCACCCGAAAAATTGGACAGAAAACTGCATCAATGCGCGTAGCGCGTTGATGCAAAAGTTTTCTGTCCAATTTTTCGGGTGATACCTGCATCAACAGAAAAAATATAAGATTCATTTCTTATCATTTAATTATGGAAAACAGACTGTTTTCTTTGATCTAAAAACAATCAATCACCGCACTACATTTCGTAGGTCGAAAGGTTTTGCAGTGATACGTCTGCCAAAACAAGTTATGGCAGCCGCCATGATTCAAACAGTGAACGATCGTCTCTCTATATCTTTGGAATAAGGACCAGTTTGAGCAAATTCTACATGCACTGTTAATTTTTGAGTAAGTAGAAAAGAAAAGGTACCCTAGAAATGATAAACAAACATCAACAAATTGTATTTTCAGCAACGAGTTCATTCGTGTTTGAGGGAACCCCCAGTTCTAAAAATAGTGCTATAAATAGACTTCCGTGAAAAATTGTGTTGATCGATGTATCAACAAAATTTCTCAGCCAATCAGAATCTTCGTTTCTTGAAAATGACAATGGAAATTAAATGATGTACCTTTCTCTGATAAGAGGAACAAATCTTTATTCCGTGACCTCTGGTTGTAATATTTGGTTGTAGTAGCTATTTCTGTTTTTCTAACCCTCTCTTCTACTTCTTTGAAAGTGCTGTCTTCAAATGTTTCCATCTTACATGCCGCCGGTTACACGAAACACCGCCAAACCGAAAGTAGAAAAACGGCGTGTGCACTATCTCCGTTATATGTTTAAGTTTTTTGTAAATTCCGGATTAGCGACCCTAGGTTGTTGGTATATAGCCTCAACCCATTTCTAGCCAAAAACAAGATGCCTGGTTACCATGGCAACGGCTGGTAAAATTCCAAAACAAATACCATTTTCATGGTCAGGGGGTCAAACTTGCCTATGACGATGAAAATTATGAAAATCTGAGACATGCGATTTCCAACCCCCATTATAATATTTTGATGCTTACAGAGAATGGCTCTTTAAAAGAAGTTTCGGTAATTCAGTTTGTCCTATATTATTCACGCCATGGTAACTTTACGGAACGGAAAAATTTGATTGCGATTGAATTGAGTAAGTTTATACTTCAAATTTATTTTTTGCATAAAAGAAGACAAATACATTCACAAGAATAATTCTGTATCTTATAGTAAAAGTTCAGCTAGAAATATCCCCAGGCCAATTGATTACTAGATGTAATAAGTGAGCATGATGACCGACTGTCAAATCATCAAAAGGTTACCTTGGCAACAAATTCTTTTTCTCGAAAATGATTAATTTACTTTACGTCAATGGATAAAAATTTACTTCATACTGTTCATTCCCTGAAAATGCGGTTCACACCCATCTCTACTAAAGTCAAAAGGTTTATTTTTTTCATTGGTATTTGTCTTCTTGATCGTAAACTCTTCACAACCTTATTGGCTATATGTATCACTGCTTTATTGAATTGTTCTTTTGTATTCTTTTTGAAAGCCGACCATGAGGGGTTTTTGTTTTTAGAAATCAATGCTTTGTTTTATACGGAAGCCCCGGGGTGCCAAGTAAAATATTTTTTTATTACTTGCGCTCGCAGTTTAGTGACCTGTGTGCAGAGGTTAGTAAGCTGTGCGCACGATCTTTTAACTTCTAAGTTGCGCACACAGTTTATCGACTTTTGTGCGAATGTTTAGTAACCTGCGCTCACATATTAGTAACTTTTTATCAACTTGTGTACACAGATTCAGTAAAGTGCGTACACAATTTAGTTACCTGCAGGAACAAGTTAGTAACCTGCGCGCACAGGCTAGAAACCCTGCACAGAGTTTAACAACTTGTGCGCACAGAATTAGTAAACTGTGTGCACAAGTTGGTAACCTGCGTGCACAAGTTAGTAACATGCATGCACAAGTTAGTAACCTATTGTCAAGTTCGTAAACTGCGCCCACAACTTAGAAGCGTACACACACAAGTCGTTTTACTAAATATATTTCCGTATATTGGATTACGGAAGCCCCGGAGTGAAAAGTAACCATTCCTTTTTAACCTGCCATCCTGCGTGAACAGGTTAATAACGTGTGTGCTCAGGTTAAACAATCTGCGTGCACAAATAAGTAACCTGCACGCTCAGTTTAGTAACCTGCGCGCACAGTTTAGTAACCTACGCGCACAGTTTAGTAACCTGCGCGAACAAGTCAGTAACATGTGCGCATACTTTATCAAGTTGTGCACACAAGTTAAGTAACCTCCGCGCACAGTGTAGTAACCTGCGCGCAAGTAAAGTAACCTGCGCGCACAGTTTAGTAACCTGCGTGAACAAGTTAGTAACCTGCGCATATACTTTATCAAGCTGTGCACACAAGTTAAGTAACCTGCGCGCACAGTGTAGTAACCTGCGCGCATAGTTTATAAATTACCTGTGCGCACAGTTTAGAAATATGTGCGCACAGTTTAGTAACCTGTTCGCACAAGTTTGTCATCTGTGCACACAGTTTATTTAACATGAATTCTATATTGAGCGCGCAAGCTAGACAACTTACACGCACAGTCCATTAATTTTTGCGCGCAGTTCAGTTGAGGATTTCGGCTAGAATAATTCTGATGCGTGAAGTTCAGATCGAGAGAAAGTTGGAATTCCAACCCCCCACTAGGATTATCTCTAAAAAATACATTAAAAAACACGCAGGCTACTAAACTGTACGCACAGGTAACTAAACTGTGCGCGAAGGTTACTAAACTATGCGCGCAGGTTACTAAATTGTGCGCGCAGGTTACTAAATTGTGCGCGCAGGTTACTAAACCTGCGCGCACAACTTGATAAACTGTGCTCACAGGTTGTTTAACTCTAGCGCAAAAGCTATTAACCTGCGCGAATTGTATGGTAAACTGCGCGCGCAGGTTGACAAATATTATTTTGTGGCACTACGGGGATTCCGTAATTTTATGCATATTTCCAATATAGACAAAATAAAGCGGAATGACCTGGAGCCAAAGACACCATTGAAAACTGAATGTCAAAGTGAACATGGTCTATATTACTAATTACAGGCAAAACCTTTTCAATGTTTTCGTTAATTTCGGGAAAGGCTCCAAAACAATGTTATCAAGGTCATAGATTCAAGGTTACTGTATACATGTCATGTTGAATCCGTTCTATCTATTGTATCTCTCTGTCACCATACTATTTTTTAAATGATACATATTAAGGTATCCGTTGCACAAATGAATATCAATGTATTACACAGTTGAAATAACGGTATATCTTTACCTAAATATACCATAATGGTCAAAGGTCAAAATGCAAACCGCTATCTAAGCCACGGAAAATATCGACATACTGCCGAAGATTACCGAGATTATTTTAACAAAGTTTAAATGGCCGAGACGTCACCGAGATATCCATATGTACATTGGATACGTTAAGACGAATCATAACCTGAAAGCATCACTGATGAGAATTTGATATTCGAAACACGTGTCTGGTGCATGGAAATTGGTTTGGAATTTTCTTCAAGAAGGTATAGAGTTAGGAACCCTTCAACATTACTATGTTGTCACGTTTTTTTGCAAACAAGACTGTTGTTGATTTATTAAGTAAAATAAAAGAATGGAATACTTCATTCAATATTTTTAATTTCATTCTATGAAAGTCCTTTATCATTGTATAACAAATGCTTCATCTAATGATCATACATCTTTAAAAAGTTATTGTATTTTATCTTAAATTGTTGTTACATTGAATTTAAGATTACATTATTTAATATATGTGTACCATCTGATTCAGATATATTGGTACAGTAGTATTGAATATTGTATTAAGCTCTGAAGAAAAACTGAACAAAAAATAAACAACAACAAGCAATACCAATATCATAAACATTCAAATTGAAATTTGCTACCTAAAATACAGTTTCTTATATGTTGTTCCATTTTTGCAGTCTATTGTATTTAATGAGTTAAAATGACAACAATACATATAACAATGATAACAATACATATAACAATGATAACAATACATATAACAATGATAACAATACATATAACAATGATAACAATACATATAACAATGTTCTAACTTTCATCACAACCAAAAGATAATTATCTATTTATACCTGTAGTTTTACCTGAAGTATATAAAAAAGCTTGTTACAAATAGTTACTTATGGTTGTCTTTGTTGTGATGGTGGTCATACTCTGGTGAAATATATATAATGGCTACCATCATCGTTACTTTTATCACATGATACCTCTAACTCTGGAGTAGATCTTATCATTGTCTTAACTTCCTCATCAATATCTACTTTATTGAGATAAACATCAATTTTATGTTTAATGTTAAGTAAGGATTGTATAAAGTATCTCCATCCTGATAGTGACATATTAACTTTATAAAGAATTATTTGTTCCATATGTAACATATCATGTGACAGTTGTAGTCCACTGTCACCCAGATCTACAAGCACCAGATATAACCAATGTAATCCTGACCATGTAGACAGAGTCTGTACTATATCACGATCATACTCATCATAATTAGGATATGTACCATAATAAAGTATACCATGTAAATGACTCAAACGACTTAACACATCACGGAATATATCTTTGTCATCCTCGTTTGCTACCCGAAAACGTAATGTAGACAAACTTGATAGATCAGGTAGAGTCTGTATAATACCTGCCAGGGAAGCTTGTTCAGGACCTTGGTCTTCATTGACCTGACATTCAATGCCCACCAGACCCAGTGTTTGTATGACAGTGTTTGACTGTAATGTTGTCTGTAATGTACTGAGGGCATCAGGTGTTAATGTTATATTGTACAGTATTAGAGCTGATAGAGAGGAGAATATATCACTGATATGATGTAAGGTTCTGTGTGTGTTGTAACCAATTATATACAGTGACTGTAGTGACACAGTGTGATCTAGGTACTGTGTTAGTAAGGAATCAGGGATAACATTCTCTACATCAGTAGATACTTCATTTAAATACAGGAACCTTATGTCAGTATGGTGGTATGTGAGGATATCGGCTGTAACCTTTATTATCTCTATGTCACTGTCATCATCTACAAATATATCTGATACGTGATAGGGTAATTCTTGTGTGGTATTTTCACTGGATTGAGCGTATTTGATTTCTTTGTAACAATTGACTTGCAATTTATATAGTAATTCTACCTTATTGTTAATGTAAATTACTGCATCAGTAAATGTTCTCAATCTATTAATATCTGTATCAACATTGGCAAGATCAACAATATGTTTTGAGATACTACTACCTAACATGGGGTTTAAACCTGATAGAAATATAAGTACATTACCAAGCTCCATAATGACTTCAACACTTGACAAATGTCCGAAAAATGTTTGAATTTGACCTTGATTTTCAATGTATATGGCAGCAAGAAATTCTTCAACCGATTTATGAAAGAAATTAACACTCACGTTTTCTTCATTAAAGATACCCGGTGCCTCGCATTTACTAAGTATACCTATTTCTATATCTTCAACTCTGAACACAAGATGAGTCTCCTTTGACACAAGGTCATCATGGGCAATCCTACCAAGTTTCATAATCATAGTCATGACCTGTTTTATGTTCTTATTTTGATTAAGAATTAGAGGTATATTCCTCTCTGTTACAGATTGGTTTGTCAATTTCTCTATGATATCGGCAGTTAGTGGGGTTTTTTTATTTGATCGCCTAATTAGCAAATCAAGAATTGCAACATAGAGACTTGTAATGCTGTTACCTACTTCTTTCCCTTCGAACCAAATTTGTATACACGCTACAGCCATTAGAGGTATTTGCATTATAGACTGTAGTGTTTGGTCGTTTGATTTCTCTGTGATGTATTTTTCTTTCTCTTTATATAGAGAGGATTCCTTATCTAGCTCATAGAAGTTTATAAGCATTTTCTCAATGACAACATCGATACTCTCGGTATCTAAACCTTGTATTTCTACAACCCTGTCATTGCCCCTGATCATTTCACTAAATTTATCTATCACCCAAGGACGCATTGACCATACAAACGTACAGTTGACCATGTTTTCAGTGTTAGGTAGACCTTCAACCTTCAACTCTAATCTAACTTGATCTGTCACTTTCCATTCGTCTACCCCATCAACTACAATGAGGCAACGAAACCTCTGGCTGTAAAGAACGCGACGTATGACGTCATGATTGCCAGGATCACTGTGAAACACATCATTGACTATCATATCTATGACAGATGACCTTGATTTGTTAACATGTCTTAACTGGACAAAGAAAAGAAAATCAAAGATTTTGAGAGCTTTAACCCATGAAACATTACTTTCACCTCTATCACTTACGCAAATTTTCTGAGCCTTGCACCAATTTTCAACTAATCTGAGACAGAAAACCGATTTCCCTATCCCAGCATCCCCTAACATAAAGACATTTCTAGCAACATCGCCGTCGATGTAAAACATGTCGTCGGGTGAGTTTACAGGTTTTGTTCGTTTATTTTTCATTCCAATATTTCGGCCTTTCCCTTGATATTCGAGGTCCTCTCTGATTGAAATAGGAGCGAAAATATTTTCCAACGGCATCTTGCTTGTTCGCTGAAGCGGCGATACAGGAACCTTTTGGGTTTCTAAATAATTCAACGTATGTAGCTTCTCCCGGAAGTCTTTTACCTCAGTATCTTCAGCTGAAAAAAAAACGCACTTCTTCAATTAATAAGTGTTTCCACATTCACGATGACGCATTTGGTTTATAACATAGATGTGCTATATATCTTTTTTTAACACCTAGGGTTGTCTAACTACTGTAGGGAACAACTATAGCTCCTGGTGTTATACTTATATGCAAAAGCTTTTTTTAAATGCTCATTCTGAAATTCAAATTCGCTCATCTAAATAAGGATAACGATGAATTAATTATACTTACTCTCCATGGAATGTAAAGCTGTGTTTATATTCTTTTCCTTCTCCAACATACATTCTACAAGAAATAGCAATGTCGTATAAAAAGTATATAAGTTTGCTTTACGAAGAACCAATTCATGTATCTATAATAGTTGTGGAATATGATATTCAGCTTTGTCATGTGCCTATCATTACAAAACAAAATAAATAAAAAAATATCTTTGACTTTTTTAATCCATAATAGTAGGATCTACAAAGTCTGATAAAATACTTAAAAAGACGATTTCCTATTCACAATTTCTTATTATTTAGATTTCACCTTTTCTGCCCGGGGCATCACTGGTAAAACGTACCTTGTTAAAATACGCATTAAACTAAATGGCAACGTGAAAATGTGTATGTATCTACATCTGTTATAGATAAAAGAAATTAATTGTTTTAAAAATACTCACTTTTAATGTGATTTTCTACCACCTCCACCAGGTCTTGTCTGCCATGATCCCCCAGGGCTTCCTTCAATTCTACTATAAGTTCATCATCTGATCTTTCTCTTCGAAGTTTCCGCCATCGACGCAGCCCTTCGAATATCTTTGTCGGTACATCGGAAGTGCCGTCAATTTTAATTTGATCAATAACGTATGACGGCACTCCCAATGTCACACAGACAAGTATCCACTCACTGCCGATCTTTTTGGAGATTTCTGCGAGGAATTTCTCAGTCACTATTTCTGCAAATAAAAACGTAAGTAATATGACAATATTAAGAGGGAAATGCCTAACGTTGCAATAACTATGATTTAAGGATTAAATTTCCCAGAATCAAAATGCGGAACTAAAACATGTAAAATTTCAAGAAAAATAGGGATTGTTAACCCCTTGCAAAACGCTTCTTGCGTCATCCATCAAAATAGAAACCAGTTTTTTTAACAATTTCGTTTGTTGTCTTTCCTTAGCTCTGGTAATGCCTTTAAAAGTGCCTTTTTTGCTGATGATTGATATATAAAAGAATTGCAAAAGTGAATACGTCAGGGACGGATAAATATTAGTAGACATGGGGGATACCCTGTTCATTATTCTTAAGTTGAAAACAGATTTGATCGAGCCATCTACTCTTAAATATGTTTTTAAAAAACCATCATATAAATACCTTGGCATTTGTTTTCATCAATTTGCTTCGAAGTCGGGGTTTTTCTTTTTTTGCTGATCTTATTTCCCATTTTGTTTTATTACACCGTCATTTCTGAATAAGCTGAAAATAATAGAAAAACAAACACTGAATTTCTGTTGTAAACGATAATAAAACTAAATACAAACTCAAATTCAAAGCAACGTTTTTCTAGGAAAATCTATCTTAAATTATTGACGAGTGGACATTAAATGTACATGCACAACAAAGTAGTGCATGTAATAAGATATTTCCAAAGTATGAAGTTCTTCTTTTAATTATCAACACATTGAAAATAATTTCTTATCAATGATAAACGGATGTAAGAAATGAATTTACATCCAGTACATAAATATTTACATATTTTGATAACAATTATGCATTCCTCAATACTTTACCTTTTTCATCTTTGCTAAACAAAAGACGAAACTTTCATATGTGTGTCTGTTTGTCTTCGACCTCTGATCTTTTATGAGCTATCAGCCAGTTTGTGCCCAATATCATACAAAAAGGTCTTATTTGCGCATGTTCAAACGTATCCAGTAAAATATGCATTAATTTTATCTTTTCCTAGGAAACTTGCAAAAATCATTCCATATATGGTATAAATTGTGTTTAAATATGAGCTGTGATAATGATGCGCATGTGCAAGTTTGTCCAATCAAATTGCAGTAAGTAACATTTCCTCGTAAACCTCTAAACTCCATGATAATTATTATCAATCCTTATATGGTATGAATTATTACGATAGAATATACATTTCAATACTTACAATTCTAAAAATAATGATATCATTTCTCTCATCACCCGATTTTTTGTTGATGTGCTTGATTTGAATTGTGAAGTCGCATATTTCCTATCTATGTCCAGTTATGGTAATTATAACATTGTCTGATTGTTGACCAACTCCCTATTCTCCTATAAAAAGTCAACAAAGAAAAAATTATTAATGATCTCATAATGATATAACTTATAAGAATAATCTGCATTTTTCAATGTGCTAAATTCATCTACTTTCAAAAATCATGCTGCGCAGAGGTATTCTAATCATGATAGAAATGAGAGGGGTTGGGATGGAAATATGAACAAATCTAAATTACTAAATTTTCTCAATTCTACGTAAGCCGAATAGTATAACAGAAAAAATTAATTTATCTCGTAATTACGAGAAAAGGTATACCTTAATTAATTTCTTTACTACATGAGGTCATATATATACCATATGCATGATGTAGTTTTAAAAAAATTGTTACATGTGTTCTAGCGCAAGGACGAATCTTGAGTTTATCATATTGTACAATACTAGTTTATAATTTTACACTTGTCCCTATCCCCTATCGATAATCATCATCCTCAGAACAAATAACATGAATTTGCGATGAGCACCCCCCAGCTGATACTTCAACACGGTTGGAGTGTTGTGAAAGTGGTTGTTATGATGGATGGAAAGGGAGCTTCCCCGCTCCTTAAACGTTTGATGAATGGTTACATGGTTTCGATTCCAGTTTTCGATCCTAGCGGGGGATCAAGGATTTCAGAAAGGGGTTGTCTCGTGGAAATCAACAAAAAATGTTAAAAGAAAAATATAGGATGTACGATTATATGTATTTAATCAAAATTGAGATGGCTGTCAACGATAAATAATGCCGAGAGAATTAGATTAATATTACTTAAATAGATTACTGGTGAGCGATAGCGAACCAGCGAATGTTTCGCAAGGTTGAAAAATAATACACTACCCCTATCATTGTATAAACGAAATATACAGGAGATTAGATACAACGAAAAATATAATTTAAGATGACAAATATGGATAATGACCATATCCCTGTATGCAGCACAAAATCGACAATTCAGAAAATCAGAAACCGAAGGCATACAAAATCAGGATAAAACAGGAACCAAAGCAATAAAACGAAAACCTCCACCACATGAAAAGAAGCGAGTTCCCGATATGGGAGTGAGACCAGGTGCCCAGGAAGAGTAAGAATCTCCTGGTTGCATGCAATACCCGCCGCTTCAATTCGGTAGAACTGTCACATCCGGTAACTTTCATTTCGGAAGACATAGAGTACAATCTTGGGTTGGATGTGGTTATTTATAGAATTCGTAATTGATGCAAAAAAAAAAAGCTGGCGATCCACCGGAGACTTTAGAATTAAGGTTTTCCATAATCAATTCATGTATAATTGATTATCGAAAAGTGCTAAAGGGGGGGGGGGAGTTAACCCCCCCCCCCCCCATTTCCTTTATTTTCTCATGCTCCCTTAATTTAGTTATGAAGCATATAGTAGATTTTAATAATGCAATATATAAGATATATTACGATGTTTGAATAAGCAACATATATGTATTTATAAAACAAATTAAAGCAACGGAAGCAGCAAGTAAAATTGAAATTATCAAACGATAACCTTATCAAGGCGACGCAACCATCTTGTGTGTATGGGGGTTATTTTTCAAACCATACAAAGAATATTCTGCAAAGATAAAATTTGAGTGAATAGGGTGGGCAAAATTTTGGTGAATGGTGTGGGCGCTATGCACGGGCCCCCTAATATTCGCCTCTGAATTGCCTGTTTTATGAGATTATTTGCGAATACATGTTGTGAAAAAATCGTATATATGTTAAACGTCTTCAAATTCAATAGCATCATTTAAGACCAGATAAGTTTACAGCATGGACCAGACATGCATGTTTCGGGCACTTAACCCTCGTCAGTGATCCTCAGTCTAAATAATGTAATATGGCCAAAAAGTGTTAAATTATTATGTCCAAAAAGGTACCGAAAGATGTAGCAGAATGGTATTTTAATAGAATCTAGCACCGCTTTGAGTTCCGGATAGAAAAATATCAGTCGAGGGTGGGGTGGATCAAGTCCCAACTGAGGCGTTAGCCGAGGTTAGGACGTTGATCATCCCACCCGAGACTCAGAAAGCATGTGGTATTGCGTAAAACAAACACATACATAGTTATTTTGGATATATCCCCTATTTGTTTATGAAAGTTGCAAAAATCTCAAAATCAATTACATCCTTGATTTGTAGCTAGTATTTCATAGATACAAATAGAAAATTGTAAGAATATCATGATATTTGTTAGGTGCTTTAACCGAGAAGGGAACACTTATATTTGTATATCTGAACCAAAAGGTTTCTTTTCCGCTACAGAATACAAATCATGGACATGTAGTAACTTCTGTATTGCCTCGTCCTTCCTCTTGGACATCACTTATGTAAGATCTGGTGAAAATCTCTACAACCAGTATGTAGGGATCCCTATGGGTACCAATTGTGTGCCTCTTGTTGCAGATTTATTTTTAAACACGAATGAAAATGTATTTATCCAAAATCTTAAAAAAAATGCTTTATATTGGTTTTTATTTTTATTGGATTCAACATAGTAAATAAATAAATTTCAAGAGGAATACTTGATATCTCTCATAAAAATACACTAATGTTTACCGCTTTTCATGAAAAGAATAATATCACCAATCAATGTGCCATTTAACTGTAATGACGTCATGAAGTGACGTCATTTTGACGTTATTGACAAAATATGGCGAAAATTGCTGGGAATTTTGTCTTTTGTCATAGAATTCAATGTGGCCGCATGCGTTAACCGAGATAAAACGTTTATGACAAAAGGATATAATGATAATCTTTCACATATAAATTTTCCATTATAGTTAATGCATGCGGCCATTGCTAATTTAATAGAAATATTGAGTTTTTGCATCAATTTCGCCGAATTTGACCTATTTTGGTGTTTTCAAAGGGCTAAAAAGGTGTTGATAAAAGCAATGTTTTCAAAAAGTAGATTCGTGATTCAGTAGAGAACGTTTCAAAATGTCAAATAACAGTTAAAAATTCTTTGAAGTACAATGTTCAAAATTTATCAAAATAAGGGCCAATATCGGGCTTCGTGGCCCTACCCCTTTCCCCTGGCTTGACGGTGATGTTCCAAGATTACCGTCATACGGCATTTACATATCACAGCTCATCCGGTACGCTAGAGCATGTACTGATATTTGGATTTTCACAGTAGAAATTTACAAATTACCAAAAAAACTTTTAGGTCAAGGTTTCCACTTTCATAAACTAGTTAAGACTTTCTGGAAATTTTACAAAAATTACAGTCAACTTCTTTTAAAACTCGGATCTATACACGCAACAGAGTACATTACTTTGGGTATTACACAACCTGTCTTTTCTGGTGATATGATAAACAAAATTAGAAGGATCAAAGGTAGGCAGCATAACCATCGAAAATGCGTCAGAATCATCAAACGCCTTTTATACCGTGGATATGATCCTAATGTCACCAGACGGACACTAGGCTTGGCTTGACCAAGTACAGTCTTGTACCAGCGCATTCTTAGGACTTGCACTCTGACCGACTGTGACGACGGGACTCCATGACGGGCCCTGTCCAAGCCTCTTTAGAGAAGACAGGGTCCTGACCACCTGTCCTCTCTGAATGTCAGCTGGACTCCTCGGTTGATAACATACATGAGCTCGTTACATCCGGCAGAGCACAGACTGTATTACGTACGCCCTCTTTATATATCCATTAACATATTCATCTGTGTTGCTTGCGTCACTGCGTTTCGCGGTCTTTTTAGTGTGTGGTCATCTAACAGTGTACCTTCTTCGAGACCTCTGGGTAATCGGAACAGTGGGAGGGATGTGCGCACGTAATCCAGGGTAACCACACCGTCTGCTACTTGCGTGGCAGGTGGCCGTCCTAAGTCGACATCGGTTTCCCATTAGTCTCGTTGATTATGTGTGGTCTTTTGTGTTTCATGTTTCTATGGTGTGAGTTGATGTTCCTTGTCTCCTTTGTGTCTCTTTCTTTGGATGTCTGCTCTGTGTTTTTTCTTTTGCATTCAGTGTTTTGGAGTTTTGTTGTGGGTGCTGCAACCTGGTGTTGTTGGAGATCCCCTACTTTCTCATTTACCATATTTACTGGATATTTGTCACATTTAAGTTGTTCAGTGATTTGGTATTGTTATATTTATTTCTATTTATTCTATTTATTTTTCAGGATTTTTCATGAATTTTATCTTATGTTAAAAAGGAGGGGGATATTTTCATACATATTAGAATTCTTCTCCATAATCAATGAAAAGATTTTGATGAAACTTTTCATTGTTAGGATTAAGGATCAATGACGATGATTAAATAACCGAAACGTGCATGTCTGGTCCACGCTGTTAATTAATCTGCCTTTAAATGATGCTAATGAATTTGAAGACGTTGAACATTAGTAGGAATGAAGTACTCATAGTCCCCTACAAGTGTTGTAGCTTTTTGTCCGGATCTGTCAATAGGTGGCGCCATCACAGGCAAAAATAGGTCAAAGGGGGTATCCTCCTTTGACAAACTTCCTCTTCAGAACCGAAGCATGCATCTCGAACCGAAAGCAACAGAACGATGAAGAAGGATGTCTTAACACAAATTCTCTGTAAGCACCAAAAAGTTTTTGCCACGCATATTCTCCGATTTTCATGAAATTTCATATATGGGTAAGGCAAAATATCAGGATTAGAAAAACGTCTACATTTTGTTACCAAGTGACTTGGTTGCCATGGTATCCAGGTCTGACTCATACGATTGCAAAATATGAAAATTAAACAATTTTGAAGCCTTACTGTGTCTCATGTTCATAATTTCAATTGCATGATATAAAATTCAAAAGTAGAGGATATGGGATATTCAACCATATTCATTTTCTTTTCAGATTTTGTCAATACACATGGTTACCATGGTAATAAATGATGCTTAATCTGACAAAATTTTTCACGACATTTAATCTTATTTTCTGTATTTAAACTGCTTTGATATAAAAATTCGCAATTTTATCTATTGGTTTGAAAGAACTGATAATAAGCACTAAAATTAGTAGTTTACGAAGGATCTGAATTTCCCTAGCAACCGTTTCCATGGGTTTGAAATACTGATAAATTGGACTCTCTGAGCTTGATAAATAAAGATATCCACTTGATAAATAAAATGTGATAAAACATTACTATGTCGCATGTAATGAACCGTTTCTAAAGCTTAAATAAAATAGAAAAGGTAAACGTAACCATGGCAACCATTTGAAAAAAAATTCAATTTTAAGAACCAATTGTTGTTATAATGGTGTTTTACAATTCATAAGAAAAGTCCTTATACATAGAATTTATTTCGATAAAAGCAAGACACATTTTTTCATGGTTTCTATGGAAACAAGACCGATTTAAACAAAATTTCTAATTGTTTTGGACTTTTTTAAAGCTTTTGAAATCAAATTTCTAATGAGGTTACAAAGAAAAAAATCTTTGTGAGATAAAAGTGGGTTGCTTAAATATTTTATAGAAAAGTTTATATCAGTTATATTTATTCAAAATGGAAGTATCATAGGAAACAAACAAGCCTATTTCAAATTTGAAGCTTCAATCTTTTATATCTTTCCTTAGCAACGGCTTATTTCTCTTAGTATTGTGCAAAATGTTTTAATAAAAATTTAAGATAACCTTAAAAGCATGATATTGTTTTTTTTTTTTTCATGTTTTGTTCTTTGATATTGTCGGAAATAAGGTATACAATCTGAACTTAACAGAGCCGTTTTCCTTTGATACCATCCATGTTGCCTTGGCAACCGAGAAAAATAACAATTCGTTTATTGCCATCTGATTAGTTTTAACTTTAAACTTCCTCAAAACTTTCCTATTTACCATTATTCGAGTTAAAAATAAAAAATTGCTATCTTCAGATAATGGTAGAATTGTTGCCATGATAACTCCTTATCCTTGATTTTTTTCCAGTTATCTAATGATTTTATTACAAAGCATTAGGATCAAACATTACGATTCAATCATATATGTGGAAAGAAAATGTATTAATCAGATCCAGTTCAGCTAAAAATTGCTTTTTGCAGTGTTTATATCCCGTTTCCATGGCGACCAGCATAAATGAGAATTTTTTTTCGTCGTTATCAAATATTTTCGTCTATCATTTGCATAAAAATCGAAAGGATCTATGATATAGCGTGCCAGGCATTTGTGCTAAATTTCTGGTGCTTACAGACAATTGATGTAAAGTAGTGTTGTTATTTTTGGTTCCACTCCGAAGTCAAATTTTTCACGCGTTTTGACGTCTTTTCGGACTTGCCAGAAATGCTCATTTTTGACTTTTCGTGCATGTCAATCTGGTTCATACTGTAATTTAGATGATGCTAATGAATTTGAAGACGTTTACTATTAATTAGGTTCATATTTTGTTTCAATCAAATTTTTTTCTGAGTTTAATACAGTTTCGTCTTCTTGGGTATAGTTTACTGAATTAAATTGTTATGTATCTCTTTCGCATTCTTGTAATAAGAATTTGTGCTTCAAACGTTGTATCATTTTAATCTATTTTATAATCTTGATAGAACCAACGATATACAGACTTGGGAAAGGGCAGAAACATCCGTTTGATTGTGAAAAGGGCAGAAACATCCGTTTGAAAATGAAGTTTGAAGTGTTTTTTCCTGAACTGCAAGCAAAGTTTCACAAAATCTACTTTGCATTTGAATATCGTAATTCTAAATCTACTTTCATAAGTGCTTTCAGAGGAAGTGTATTGTTGTTCGATCAGGGAAGTTAATATGGTGGGGATTTTACATTGGTTTTCCCCTAAATAAATTACACGTAAATAGGTCAAGTATCTATCTCCACTTATTAATCAAGCACAAATTAATGAGAGTTGATTGTCCCTTCTACATGCGAAATGTGGTCTTGTTCGATGTTTTTATGTTGGCGTTCCTTGTCCCTTTAGCTTTTTGTGTGCGTGTCTGTTGTGTTTTTGCATTGAGTGATTTTGGATTTTGCCGTGGCCCGGTGCTGCAACCGAATGCTGTTAGAGATCCCCTCCTTTCTTCTACATGTGAAATAAATGGCATGAGTGATATGGTTTTCAAAAATATTGAAAAATTACATAAAATCCTAAACAAATATGCAAAATATAATTAAAATGCGCATTGGTTGCAACTATCGTATTCAATACAATCACAATAAAAATGATATGATTTTGATCGCTCAAGAACAAACAATCCTAAAGAAATAAACTTGGACCTCTGAAAACCGTGTTCGCTATGGTATACAAATTCCTGAGACAAAGAAGGTATCCTCAACAGTGAAAACAGGCTAACATATTCTACCAGGAAAAGAAAAAGACACACGGACAGATAGACGGTGACAGTTATTTATTAAGACAACACTATATAAGAAACAAGAAGGACAACATTATCTAATAAGCGATCTCCGCAAATCCAGTCTAAGAACAAGCAAACAAAGGAGGGGATCTCCAACAACACTAGGTTACAGCACCCACAGCAAAACTCCAAAACACCAATACAAAAACATAGAGAAGACACGCACAGTTTTGCTTTGTTGTTTTTACTATGTTTGTCGAAATACAAGCTCTTCAGAGCTTATGTTGTAACGTTACAAATCTTCGACACTTAATAAAGCTTCTGTATCTGTACAGCAAGAGACGCAAAAGGGACAAGAAACCCCAACTCGCACCATAGAAACATGAAACACAAAAGACCACACATAAACCAACGAGACCAAATACTAGAAACTTCCAAGGTCAGGGTCGCTGGAACAACACAACAATCAAGGTTCCAAATGAAAGGTTTGGCCATGAGGATGAGAAAAACCTTAAAGATCGCGAGATATAACTCAGTTTCCTTTTTTAAAATGAGTCAAATTCCAAGGTCACTAGGTCAAAGTCCAAAAGGGAAGTTTTTTATCAAGGGGAATCTACATGCGAGATATCAATACTCACACCATAGAAACATGAAACACAAAAGTTCACACATTCATAAATCAACAAGACCAAATAACTTCCAAGTCGCGCCGGAGTCGCAGGAAGTTTTTGATCAAGAGGAATCTACATGCCAGATATCAAAACGATACCCCTTATAGGTCTGAGAGATTAAGCTCAGGTTCAATTTTTTAAGTAGTGTATGGTTGTTTGTAATGCCACATATATGTAACCATTTCGATTTTAAATCATTGCACTAAAATATATGGTTGCAAAAATGCCCGAAATTCGCACATTGATGAAAAATGTCAAGAAAGAAGTCAAATTGCGGTACAAATCAATGAACAGAAGTAGAGCACGCAACGCCAACCAAAATAATTCTTACACTAAAAGATAGCTGAGTTATTTATCTTTCTGTCTAGTATATAAAATTATTTTGGTTGAGGGTTTGCGCCCATATTAAGTTAAAGGAATTTTGCCTTGCTCACGGTGGTTTTCCTTCATTTTCATTATTCAGAGGAAATGACGACATAAATTGACGTCATATCTTACACATGTGACTTAACAACAACTTGAAATATGAACCTCATGCATATATTCGCACATATTCTAATGAAATATTAGAAATAGGAAATCATAATTTTCATAAAGTTATTTTTCATGAAAAGTACATGGCCAAATTTAGGGATAAGTGGACTTTATCCTTTGGTATCCATGGAAGGTCTTGTCACAAGGAATACACATGTGAAATATGAAAGCCCTATCACACAGACAGAACCGTCAGCAGCTTTATTGCATTCAGAACTTTCGCTGTCTCCTGTCTGCACATGGTGTATGGATATATCAAGTACTAAATGCACGTTGTATATAAGTATGTGAAACGCTCTTGTTACATAATTATGAGAGTGATAGCCCCATGTATACAGCACGTGTAAGTGTAAAATCCTTTCGATAACGTGAAAGACGTATGGAGATCGTATGTTGCAAGCAAATGAGTTAAAGAAGATCCTGACGATAATCTCAACAGCACTCACAAAAGAGAACCGAATTGAGCATCGACGGACCCCTAGCAAGCTAGAGGTGGGACCAGGTGCCCGGGAGGAGTCAGCATCCCCTGCTTGGCTAGCCGCAACCGCCGTCGATCCTCAAGCACGAAAATGAAAACAATATCTAATATACATACCATAGTATAGTATAGTGCTATGGCGACCATTTCAGGGAAAATTATTCAAAACACTTACTGTCAAACCCCTCGCGAGGAACGTTTTTACGAGCTCCACACGGCAAAGGGCATAAGTGTGACACAAATGAATTAAAGAAGATCCTGGCGAGAATCTCAATAGCACTCACAACAGAGTACCAACTTGAGCATCGACGAACCCCTAGCAAGCTAGAGGTGGGACCAGGTGCCCGGGAGGAGTAAGCATAGCCTGTTTGGCTAGCCGCACCCGCAAGCAAGTTGCATGCATGTTGTCAGGATGTATAACATATAATGCTCTCCCTATTGCATGATTCAAGTGTAAGAAATTAATTTCTTTCTAGCTCTGCAGCCTGAAAGAAGCTTTGTTCTGTCCTTTATCAATTTCATATCATACAATTACTTGCTATTTTAAGAAAATTTAAAATACCAAAACCGCCCATAAAACCATCCGTACGACGTGCATTGAAGCACTGCGTCTGTACTCTGTTACTTGCTTCCGTACGTCTTCAGATAAATGTAGCAACCACAGCCTACCTAAAGCATGCACGACCAAAAACACACACGGCAGGTGGAAACAGGGCTTATACATGTTATATAACTAGTATATTTAGTTTCATCAAAACCCTTCAAGGTCTTTCCGAAAAGTATGTCTACAGTGTTTAAAATTTTATAACTGACGGACGGACAGACGACTTCGCACTACCTATCACAATGGCTCATTCAAGCTTTGCTCAGGTGAACTTAAAATAAATACAACAACATTTTCATAATTCGCACAATAAAATATTTAATAGAATGAAAGACATCATCAAGTCAGATCTGGATCACAAAAGAAGCACATATTGTCAAAATGTTCCTGAAAGTAGCCAGCAATAACGTACATGACTGTATTTTGTACAATTACAATCATTAAGTCTCATCATTTTTCATTTTCAACAAGCAGCTAGATATTGTACAATAATGTTAAATACTATTTATTCTAGATGTATCCCGATAAATCAGTTTTTCTTTATCACATTAATTTTTGTAACTTTAAGTATAATTCCATGAAGTTATGAACCTACAAACATGCTACATGTATTCTAGTTTAGCCACAAAAATTGGAGCCCATGGAAAAGTATTTCACGGTTAATTCATAAAGCAATCTTAATAAATTGTCTAGAAAAAACACTAAAACTTTATTGTTTTACATGTAGCATAAAATGTTGTTTTTAGGCAAAGAAATACTTTAACTAAATTTCTCTTACGACAGAGAGTACTGACAGCAAACAACAGCATACATAATGATATTTTTTTAACAAAGACAATCCAATCCCTATAAATTATTGAGTAGATATTCTGTCTTTTTAATAATTATTCACAAAGTTACTTCCGATCAAGAATCGTACACTTGTGACGTAAAGCATTCTTAATCATTATGGAAAAGAGCATGAAATAGACCATATTTTCCGATTTTGTTTGAGAGCTCAAAATGTCAGAGTCAACATCTCTTGGCATTGTTTTTCAGAATGACTTATCTGTTCAAAGACGCAATTCCATTTTGATGTAACAATTAAGAGCGCAAAAAGTTCTTACCTTGGACATTTTAAGTTAATTTGTCAGCCATTATGAATCTCGGCAAGTCACTGAGGAAAACATTCATTACACAATAGGTATTAAATCTACATCAGATACTGTCCAAAGTGGAAAATAATTCAAATGTAAATCAACAAGACAGAATACAATTTTACGATTACAAAATGCAGAAAATTATGGGGGTTTTTTCAATTAAAAGAATTTGTTTTGAGTTTCATTTCTGGTATTTTGTGATTAAATACATGTACTCTCACACTGTCATTTAGATCACTGCTCTATAACTGGGTCATAATTTTTTTATCAAATATCGGAAGATATTGAAGCATTGATTATTTGCTATTTTCAAAAGCCACTTTATCTTTTTGTTCGGGAAAATATGTGAAATCTCAGAAAAAAGCTACTTCTTATATTTAACACTCAAAAGCTTGTTGAAAATCATTCAATCAAAGGTTTTGGTAATGAAAAGCACTTAAACTATAATTACAATCAATTCCGTATTGCAAATAATTTGTACTTCAAAATGGAAATTTAAGGACTTTCAAATTGGGAATTTATACCTAATATTTTGGGAAAATAAAGCAAAATTTTGAAAGGGGAAACCACCCATATTTGGTGGTAAATTGAGCCAAAAATCACTGTGAAGTGAGTTTTTTATTAATAAATTGTATAAAGAATAAAAACAGAATTAAGATAAAAGTACATAAAATTGGGGAGTTTTGGATAGACTTTCACAAAAATAAAAACAAAATTAAGAAAAAAAGTACGTAAAATTGGGGGTTCTAGATTGCCTTGACACTTTCCAATTAAAGCTATTTTATCACTTACGATATTAAGAGGAAAATAAAATTTTGATTTTTTTTTACTACAAAGAAAACTATGATTATTGAATGATAAGGTTATCAATAACTACAAATATGAGTTCTCATTTAAAAATAACAAACAGTTTTGTGTAATCTGGAACTCCCAAATTGATTGTATAGTAAAATCCAAACAATAGAATGACAATAAAACGTAAGCACTAATTAACATTGTAGCTCATGAATTCATAAAAAGTTTTATACAAAATGACAGTACATACTGTGGCTGTACCTGACATAAACTTGTTTAATTTGAAAATAAAGAGTAAATTCAGGGAAGATGTGCTTAAAAAATAGAATGTCTCTAAAGTAATTTCATAACGCCATAATATAGTAATGTCCGATATCGCCTCAAATGGGAGGTACTCTGTAAATGAAAAACACAGAATAGAACATCTCAAGATTTATTATTCAAGTTGATTTGGACCACTTCTGTCTTTCCCTGGTGACTTTTTTTCAAATTAGTACTGACAATAAATTTGTCTCAGAGCCTAGCAAATAACGATTTGAAAGTGACATGAAAGATTCCCATTTTCAATAGGTATATTTATAAAAGACGATTTAAAAAAAAAAACAGATACATATGTATTAGGATTGCACAGATAATATCATGAAGAAAAACATTGCCGTGTTTGGATCGTTATTTTTACCGCTATGCTGTCACAATGAAACTAAAAAATGTCATGTGTATGCATTTTAAGATAACTACCTTGTGTGCATTTTAAATATGTTAACATAAAATCTTACAAAATTCTTAATAAACTGCATCTTAGATGCTAGCTTTCAAAGAATGACCATATCATTTCAACTAAGACCTTTTTAAAAGACTGAAAACAAATTATCTCAGTACCTGTCCATGACAAAGTAATTGTAGCAATAAAAAAGAGGATTTTCTTGTTATTTGCAAAACGCTAAATCATGAGTAAAGTTAAAAAAATAATTATGCTATGTTGAAGTAAATAAAATGTAACTAACTTCCTGATAAGCAAGACTACAAATATGTAGAATAGCACTTTCTAAGAATAGGAATGTCGCCTGTTTCATGTTTGACCCTAAGTATGTGACCTTGACCTTGAAAGTGACCTTGACCTATATCAGGTGCTCAGTCTCACTATGAAGTTGTAGCCAAATATGTGAAAGTGTGACTACCAGAGAATGTGACTACCAGAGAGTGTGACTACCAGAGAGTGTGACTACCAGAGAGTGTGACTACCAGGGAGAGTAACTACCAGAGAGTGTGACTACCAGAGATTGTGACTACCAGAGAGTGTGACTACCAGAGAGTGTGACTACCAGAGAGTGTGACTACAAGAGAGTGCGACTACCAGAGAGTGTGACTACCAGAGAGTGTGACTACCAGAGAGTGTGACTACCAGAGAGTGTGACTACCAGACAGTGTGACTACCAGAGAGTGTGACTACAAGAGAGTGCGACTACCAGAGAGTGTGACTACCAGAGAGTGTGACTACCAGAGAGTGTGACTACCAGAGAGTGTGACTACCAGACAGTGTGACTACCAGAGAGTGTGACTACAAGAGAGTGCGACTACCAGAGAGTGTGACTACCAGAGAGTGTGACTACCAGAGAGTGTGACTACCAGAGAGTGTGACTACCAGAGAGTGTGACTACCAGAGATTGTGACTACCAGAGAGTGTGACTACAAGAGAGTGCGACTACCAGAGAGTGCGACTACCAGAGAGTGTGACTACCAGAGAGTGCGACTACCAGAGAGTGCGACTACCAGAGAGTGCGACTACCAGAGAGTGTGACTACCAGAGAGTGTGACTACCAGAAAGTGTGACTACCAGAAAGTGTGACTACCAGAAAGTGTGACTACCAGACAGAGTAACTACCAGACAGACGGACAAACAGATGCCAAAGTGATCCCTTTGTGTTGCTCTTGTCGTGCGACCACGTCATAAATGAAAGTTAGCATTTTATGCAAAATATAAGCTATTGCTTTCTGACTAAATCAAATTTCGGTAATATTGAGTGGTGTGTATGATTTATAGGTTCTGTAAGCATATTAACAATATACCTACAATTCATTTCCACAATCGCAACATTTTATGCTGAGTTAGTTTATCAATAATGCACTACAAGTCATACTGCAATGCATCGATCCAACATTATTTCAGACCTGCCTACCTATTTCTTTGCAAAAGTGTAATATTTTCCTCAAGAAAGTGTAAAAAAGTGTAATATTTTCCTCAAGAAAGTGTAATTTAGGGAAGTAAAGCATAATATAACAAACATAGGTAATCATAGATTACGAAGCTAACCTCGTGGCAGCAAAATTCAATTCAAACATATTTCTAAGTAAATGTATATTGGCTTTTAAAGGCAAAATCATTCAAGCGGAAAAAGTAGGTCAAGGTCATTTTATGAAAGTTTGATCAAAGATACATCCAATATGCAAGTTTGGTATATGTAGCACTTATACTTTGCTAAATATTGGCTATTGAAGGCAAAATCACTCAAGCAGAAAAAGTAGGTCAAGGTCATTTTATGAAAGTTTGATCAATGATACATCCAATATGCAAGTTTGGTACATGTAGCATTTATAATATGCTCAATATTGGCTTTTAAAGGCAAAATCACTCAAGCGGAAAAAGTAGGTCAAGGTCATTTTATGAAAGTTTTGATCAAAGATACATAGATATGCAAGTTTGGTACATGTAGCACTTATACTTTGCTCAATATAGGCTTTTCAAGGCAAAATTACTCAAGCGGAAAAAATAGGTCAGATGCTGCTTTCTATGCATGGGTCCATCTCGGCATCCCATGATGAATCACTTGTACAAGTTTGATTACTGTAGCATCAGTACTTTGTCAGATACTGAGCTACCCCAAACTTCTTAACCAAGCCACTCTGAGCTACCCCAAACTTCTTGACCAAGTCACTCAAGCGGAAAATGTAGGTCAGATGCAGCATCTGATGCATGGGTTCACCTCAGCATCCAAATATGAATTACTTGTGCAAGTTTGGTAACTGTAGCATTAGTACTTTGCCAAATACTGAGCTACCCCAAACTTCTTAACCAAGGCACTCCGAGCTACCCCAAACTTCTTAACCAAGTCAATCAAGCGGAAAATGTAGGTCAGATGCAGCATCCGATGCATGGGTTCACCTCGGCATCCAAATATGAGTCACTTGTGCAAGTTTGGTTACTGTAATATCAGTACTTTGCCAAATACTGAGCTACCCCAAACTTCTTAACCGGACGCAGACACGGACGCGGACGCGCGGGGGTATAGCATAAGCTCACTGAACTTCGTCGAGGTGAGCTCAATTTTGACTGTAACTTTGATAAAAACATTGTCTTTTCCACTCTTTGACATTGTTACAAATCTATATCATTGACACAATTGCATAAACGATATCAAACATTCTATGTTCAAGCAATTCATGTATATGAATCTATTCATATATAGATATAGATATTTTAAAAAGTCTTTCTGCTTGGAAATATGCTGGAAGCGTAAAATTGAGCAGAAAAGCGTATAGCGTTATTATAGGCAAAAAATTGTAAAAATTACACCAAAATCATAAAAGTAGGCAGGTCTGTTACTTGGTGCTTATCAAATACAATTTTAACATGAAAATGTCAGATGGTCTAAACAGATGGTCTAAACAGATGGGTTTCAAAAGCAATTGTACATAATTATATCATTTTCGAGATCTGCTTGAATTTTCTTTTTCATACAAGGAAATGTTGTAGGTTTGTTGTTCCAGAGCTAATGGAAAGACCATAAATACTTTAACGACAATCACTTCTTGCAATAAAATTTAACGTAATTCTAAAAATTTTCAATGATTCTATATTTAAAATAATGTGGTCAAATAAAATAACAGAAAATTTTGCTTTTTGTACAAAAAAGAAGGCAGAGAAAGAAATGAAAATTTTGCACCAAATTTTGTTTTAAGAATCGTTCAAGAACTGTACACTGTCAGGTAACTTGCCTGACAAATGTTTCACCTTCAACTTTGACCTTCACTTGGTGTAGAGTCTCATAACGCATCACCATCCCTACATGTCTGTTAGTATACTACACATCAACCAAGTTGTAACAATTTATGTCACTATCATATAGACAGACAGACAGACAGTTGAAAGAGTGCATGGTGCCTTCATGTCGCCGTTCAGAGCAAAAAAGTATTTAAAATCACTTCAATGATAATTCAGTACAGCGGTACAACAATTATAAAATAAACATGCAATGACTCAGAATTTTTAAAATAGAGAATTTCCATTTGGATCCGGTATAACAACCCCACATTTAGACAAAACAAACAATAACAAAACAAAAATGCCGACCGATGTTATCGTGCCGATGAAGGCTTTTCCTACACTCTTCCACTTGAGTATGAAGGTAGGTGGCGCCAGTGTCCCCAACATTCCAGTACACACAGTAAGGGTGTAAAGAATAGAGACAGCTGTATTTATGGCCACAATCTGGCCAAATTTGGCAAATGGCTGAATGATGGTTTGAGTCAATGGCACAGCGGCTACTATGGTTGTAATGGCACTGCTCAATATAGAATTACCTATGTGGCTGACAGCCGCTTTGGTTCTCCATTGCCGGGTCTGGGACTTGTTCTATATTATAAAACAACGTAAAATCATAAGAAAAAAAATGTCCATTTTCGATTAATGTCAATAGAAAGCTGCTGGTTTTTACCCAAATATCAGTCATATAAAGAAATATCTATCCCTCAAGTGTAACACCCTGACATTTTCCGAAATTTTCCTTCAGCAAAAATAACCATAGTTACGGTAAGTTGTCATTTCTGTGGAAACTTTTCTAAGTTTTTTTTTACTTTTTTAGGGCAGATTTTACACCTGATTCTAACAGCTCCCTACTTTCAATTTCCTAATCTCTGAAATTTCATTCAATCGACCATCCCCTACTCCTTTTCACTAAGTAAATAATAACTTACCTGTTTAAACTTTCCTGGTACAGCTTTACCTGCCAGCAGGTAACCTTCCACTAGATGTACACAGTAATCTACAGATGACCCTACCAGAATAGACAGTGACACCGCCTCAACCCCGCCCATCCTCCACCCGGCAAGGTAAAATATGGCAACAACTAACACTATCATCTCTGTAATGGGAAAACAATGATGACAACAACCATGATAAAATACAGATACATCCAAAGCTGTCATTTTTGCACAATGGTGGGGGGGGGGGGGGGGGGGGGGGGTTTCAGGGGATCAAACAGGTGCACAACAAGACCATAGACCCATTATAATGTAAAAAGAATTTATTTTGAAGTATCCACAGATTAAAAAGATTAGCGCTCACAAGAAAAGTTTACGGACAAACAGACAGGACAGACAGACAGACACGCTGGCGGCCGCACACAGGCAATCCCATAAGCTCGGTCTTTGACCAGTAGAGCTAAAAATCCTAATTTGAACTATTTTTATGTAATTTATATTCGAAATAAATTATACATTTGGAAGTCTCTGACGGAAATTTACATGCATACAAAATAATAATGAATCATGAGCACCAAAGGTTAAGGTAAATTGTATCCCTGGTCCAAATCGCATCATGCATGGGTACCCCATATTTTCATTTCATATTATTGCACATTGGGTAAAGCTGAATACAGATTTCACATAAATTTTTGGATAAATAATATTTCTACAATGTAGAAAATGTGAATTTTTTTTATTTTCACATAGCATGCATAGGGTGTAATGTTAAAATTATGGTCATTCGAATTTATAGATGATAAAAATATCCCTACAACCTAGGGTCCATTTGAAGAGTTTTTACAAAACATGTAAAAGTTCTTAGATGATAAACATAAAAAAATTCAAAAAAAGCTACCTCTAACGTTTTTTATTGTAAAATAAGCCAGAAGAAACACACAAACTTCACAAAACAAAATCATCTAACAATAAAGTACTAAAAGCACACAAAGTCTAAAAGTACTAAAACTGCACTATTAAGTTATAAAACTACACTAAATACCTGAATAAAAAATGTTATGATCGCTGAGCGATATAAGTCCCCTACCGGCGGCATATATTTATGTCCTGCAACTCTGCCTATGAATTACTCTTCAATTAAACATGAGTTTTAATTAAACTTACTGTATGTGCAGCTCAGTTCTGAGGTTTTATCTGCTTTATCGATTCGAAAAAGAGGTCAAGCGTGACGAAAGTTGAACTTGCTCTGTAACTATCCAAGACTAAGCTGAGTATCAAATTTTACCTGAATATCACTATTTGTTGCAGAAAAAAGTCTGGAAAACTGACAAAACTGAATTGTGCAAGTCATCAAGGGGCATAACTCCTCGAAAAATAGGTCAAGCGTGACAAAAGTCGAACTTGCCCTGCAACTATCCAAGACTAAGCTGAGTATCAAATTTCACCTGAATATCTCTCTTTGTTGCAGGAAAAAGTCCGGAAACTGACAAAAATTGAATTTTCCAAGTCATCAAGGGACATAACTCCTCGAAAAAGAGGTCAAGCATGACGAAAGTTAAACTTGGTCTGTAACTATCCAAGACCAAGCTATGTATCAAATTTTCACCTGAATATTTCTTTATGTCGCAGAAAAAGTCCGGAAAACTGACAAAAAAAGACTTTTCAAAGTCATCAAGGGGCATAACTCCTCGAAAAATAGGTTAAGCATGACGAAAGTCAAACTTGCTCTGTAACTATCCAAGACCAAGCTGTGTATTAAATTTTATCTGAATATCTCCATCTGTTGCAGAAAAAAGTCCGGAAAACTGCCAAAAACTGAATTTTCAAAGTCATCAAGGGGCATAACTCCTCGAAAAATTGGTTAAGCGTGACAAAAGTCAAACTTGCTCTGTAACTATCCAAGACCAAGCTGTGTATCAAATTTCATCTCAATATCTCCATCTGTTGCAGAAAAAAGTCCGGAAAACTGACCAAAACAGAATTTTCCAAGTCATCAAGGGGCATAACTCCTGGAAAAATAGGTCAAGCGTGACGAAAGTCAAACTTGCTCTGTAACTATCCAAGACCAAGCTGTGTATCAAATTTCATCTCAATATCTCCATCCGTTGCAGAAAAAAGTCCGGAAAACTGATATTCGGACAGACGGACGGACAGACGGACAGACTGACGGACGGACAGACAGACCGAGAGGAAACTAAGAGTCCCCTTCGGCGTTGCCGGTAGGGGACTAATAAAATTCTTTACAAACCTGCGATGGTGAAGAACACAATCAACAACAGGGCGGCATGACCGGTAAATATCGCAACGGAAACCACACAGATCAACATTGACAAAACAAGGCCATAGATGGCGCTGCTTACAGCGACAACCTCCATCATCACCTATAGGTAAAAGACAAAAATCTATACTAAACATACATTTACAGTGTAGAACTGAAGTCTTATTTTGCATGGATCAAAGACATAAAGATTGGTTTGTGGTGTAATAACAGAGCATATTACTTATAATAAAATGCAAAAGCTCCATTTTGGAACTTCTTCATAATACGTAAATTACTTTATCTCACACTGCTATGGGACAAAAAGGTTCATTTTTTCATAACACATAAAATGTAATTACGAAGGCTAGCTCCTCATAAAATTCCTTTACGATATTAAGTAATATTCATGTAATTGATTAATTGCTAATTCATTGAAGAGAGAGAGAGAGAGAACAGAAGTCAAGATTTTTTCCTGTCCAGAAAAATTGTTTCAATATATATTCAAAAGTGCCAATATATAGTTATTCTAACAATTGCCTAAGCTGTAACCATGGTAACACAACTCGTAATTTCTCATCTTCCTTTTAATTTTCCCTACTGTAATTTCATCACTTACAGGCTACATGTATCATCCATGTAATAATGCCCCATCTGTGGGAATTTGTGACTTGCAACAGTAATGATAAATGAAAGGAAGTATGACCTTCTACCTTTTCAACCTTGTAGATAGATATTAAGTATCTTAAACTTCTCTTCAAGTTTTGTACTACAGTAAAGCACGAATAATACGAACACCCACACAGCGAAGTCATGCTTTTAACAAACTAATTGAAATCCCTGGCAAATTCTCTTAATAAATATAGCAATATTTGAGGGTTAATATGAACACGAAATGTATTGCGAAATCATGGCTATTGCGAACCCATCGTGATGTTCCCATGTGTAAAATTACTATATAGACACAACTTTTATGGCCAAGTTGGTAAACGCTGACCAAACAATAATTATCCAACTAAATAATCATAACTAAGTTCCCTCACATGTGTTTGTTTTGATAACAATTCAAGAACATGTCGATTTTTGTGACCACTAATTTATGATTTAAAAGTTTGCTTTTTGTATGAAAGAACCATTTGTTAACGATGTCGTAGCACAAGAGAAAAGCGATTTTGAACGAAAGTGAACATAAAATCATGCGATTACTAACAGTTGATAAAAGGGAGATGGATTTTAGCGACACAACAATGACGAATACAACAACCCCTTTCCAAGTGTGAATTAGATATACACCTATTTATGTGATATTGAATGTTTTATGGAAGCCCAAGACTCTGCATATCATGAAATATTTAACAGTTTACTCTTTCCACGGTTATTTTATTCATTCAAAATGTAAAGGGACAAAGCCTGATTGAGCCAAAAGAAAATCACTTAATATTCTTTAATACTCTAATATTGTTAAAATGGACCCATTGTATTTCAATAGTTCTCAATATGTACTTGAATTTGAAATTCTGTTGGCCTTAAAACTGCAAGACCTTTTACACAAATAATGGTTTATGTACACAAAAGTCATGTACATTTGTATTTGTAAAATTCACATCCAATTGTGTCTCACGTGAAATTCATATGAAATGAGCATCATGTAAATTTCACATAAGATCTATGTGAAAAATATATTTTCACAGCTATAAATTTGCTTCATCTGAATTTCACATGAATTTTTCTTTGTGACCTTCATGCGAAATTGAATTCATATAAAATTCATGACGGAAAATTCACATGAATTTCATGTAAAAAATATCATGTAAATTTCATGTTTGTGCTTGTATCATGCAAAGTTCCATTCTCCTAACAGAGTTGTCTCCTCCTTACAGTCAAACAATCTCTGCCACAAACTTCAAGAAATGGCAAGAATCCTGGCATAAAGTAACTATGACGTCACAGCAGTGTTACATTAAGATATGCTTTATGGCGGCAAGTCTGTGGCAGTGATGTTGAAGAGTAGGGTAACGGAACGTAAACTTGAGCTGCCTGGAGTTTGGCAAAGTTCATGTACATTTCACATGAATTTCATACGATTGAGGCACAATTGGCTGTGTATTTTTACAAATGAAGAAAGTTAGATGATCTCCGAGTATTAAGGTTACATTTAATCTTTTTTACTGTACAATGCATTGTCAAGCCTTTATTACATGTATAACAAATAAATACAAACCTTAGTCCAGAAATCTGATGTTTGGTATATTGACATCAATTGAGGCGAATCATGTAGATCTTTTGCTTTGATTTCAGATATCAGTGACTCCCATTCCAGAAACTGGCGATACGCTGCAAAGTATGACTCAGTTTTCTTTGACGTCTGAAATGATTTTTTTTCAAATTGTTGAAAGGAGAAAAACATTGTCATATCAATATGATTTCCTATCTGCCTATCTGACAGCTTGTTTATATCAAATGGACATCAGATACATACTAAATATGCACAACATTTTTTGAGTGATAAATACTATATATTATATTTGCATGATAGAACTTTCTCTTAAATACAACATTATTCACATCATATTACAAATACAATAAAATAATACATCTTTAGATGCATGCAATTCCTTTAACACCCCCCCCCCCCACTCCCGCTAAAGAAAGAATTTAAAAGGCACGTCAGCTTATTTTTAAAACACCATTTTAAGATGTGATCTAGTAGATGCTTGTACTTGAATCCTCCGCTTGTCATTCTGTCTTTTTCTATTAGAGATTGTACCTGATATAACTGCAGTTGGAGGTCATAAAATGCATATTACACAGGATAGTCATCATTTAAGGTATTATTTCCCGTAATTTTACATAGGTTTCCGATGAAACAACATAATAAGTCTATGTCAGAAACTAGTGCGTGTCAAAAAGACCAAATGTTGATTCTCACGGCTCCTTCCAATATTTATGTGTATAATTGCATCATACACAGCGGTATCCGCTGTACAAATAAATATCAAGTGTATTATATAGATAGAACCATGGCATATTTTTACCTAAATATACCAGTCCTAATACAACATAAAAAATGGTTTCTATCATCAAAGGTCAACATGCCGACAGTCGCTCAATCCACGGAAACTATCGAGACACTGCCGAAGAGTACCGAGATAATTTTAACACTATTTAAATGGACGAGACGTCAACGAGATCTCCATTTGTACATTGGATACGTTAAGTTTAATTCATTTAACTTCTTTCAAATATGAATTTGACAAGAGCAACTGTCTGCAACCTTGACCTTAGACCTTGAAAACCAATTAATCTCTCATTGAAACTTTGATGCATGCTGCAAATGTTTTTAACCTCTTCAAATTCAATAGCGTCATTCAAAAACAGATAAATTTGCAGCATGGACCAGACATACACATTTCAAGTATTTTACCCTCATCAGTGATCCTCACTCAATCTAAACAGTGTAATATGGCTTAAGAGTTTGAAAGTTATTATGTTAAAAATGGACTGAGTCAAGACAAGTTTGATGATCCAAACATTGCAACCTTCTGAATGGGTCAAATTGAAGGACTCACATAATGACAGACAAACGGACAGTCATAAGATATGGTGACAGATTCACATAGTTACAAACAGACAGACAAGCGGACAGTCTTGAGATATGGTGACAGATTCACTTAGTTACAAACAGACAGACAAAATGGACAGTCTTAAGATATGGTGACAGATTCACTTAGTTACAAACAGACAGACAAATGGACAGTCTTCAGATACATGTATGGTGACAGACTCAAATACAAACAGACATACTTAGAATAAAATACAAATAGGACATACTTAGGATCACATACAAATAGACATACTTAGGATCATCAAACAAACAGACAGTCTTAAGATATGATGTCAGACCCACATGCAAATAGACAGATAAACGGACAGTCCAAAGATATGGTGACAGACTCACATACAAACAGAAATACTTAGGATAAAATACAAATAGGACATACTTAGGATCACATACAAATAGACATACTTAGGATCATCAAACAGACAGACAAACAGACAGTCTTAAGATATGGTGTCAGACTCACATGCAAATAGACAGATAAACGGACAGTCTAAAGATATGGTGACAGATTCACTTAGTTACAAACAGACAGACAAATGGACAGTCTTAAGATATGGTGACAGACTCACATACAAACAGACAGAAAAATGGACAGTCTTAAGATATGGTGACAGATTCACATAGTTACAAACAGACATACAAACGGACAGTCCTAAGATATGGTGACAGATTCACATAGTTACAAACAGACATGGCCACTTGCGTACGTCAGGCTTAAGCCCAGATCAGATGATCTTGGCTCAAGCGTAGCTTACAATTTCCATTTCTCTTGCACACCTATATGGCTTACTTGAAAGGAGCTCAGATTTGAGCAAAGATCTGATCCTGGTTAAGGGTAGGTTTAAGCCTAGGTTCATGACTTCTTTTTTTTTTTTTTACAAAATAAGCAGTAACTGTTCTAATATCGTGGAAAGACAAATTTAGAGAAAACATTAAGAGATACTAGCATTTAATGCACTACGACAAGACTGGTGAATCTAGAGATCGATCGAGAGTTTCGCGAAATACCCCCCCTCTTTTTTTTTAATTTTTTTTGAAGTCGGTCATCATGTTTAAACATGTAAATTTTGTACTGTCCGTGCTTTTCAAAGAGGTTGTTGCATATGTTAGACTTGGAATGCAAGAGATTCCACATGGAATCATAAGTAGCATCAGATTTTCAGTATATGATTTCAGTGGCGGATCCATCTCTTGAGTTAAAGTGGGCGTAGAAAATGGTGAGGCGGTCCCCAGCGGGTCCAGGGCGGAACCCTAATAGTGGGACCAGGGGGCAAAGCCCCCCCCCCTCCCTGGAAGCTTTTCGGACCCATTTTCATGACTGAAATTGATTACCGAATTGAAAATGATACATCTGACAATTTATTAACTTACAGGTAGTTAATAATCACTAATATTTACTCTTTTTTATATGGAAAATGATCGTTTTACCTTGGATTTTGCAAATTTTAGGGGGAGGGGGTGTACATCCCCTACCCCCCCCCCCCCCCCCCCCCCCGCCTTGAATCCGCCACTGGGTTCAATAATTTTGTTAATATTTAATCATCCTATTATCTCGAGTGTATGTATCAAATTTCATAAAACTAATTTTCCAAGATCCTGAACATTTTAAGATTTTTCATAATTATAAGCCATGCACTTTTGCAGTGTGATCCAAGCTCAAGCAGTACTCAGGTAAGTTAGCATGGATCCACAGGTCAGCAATCCAACTAGTTCTCACCTGAGCACAGCTTAAGCCCGACTTAAGCCAGGGTTACCTGATCCGGGGATCACCTCTCAATCCAAGCTTACCTGAGCCTTACGTGCGCAAGTGGCCATCAGACAAACAGACAGTCTTAAGATATGGTGTCAGACTCACATGCAAATAGACAGATAAACGGACAGTCTAAAGATATGGTGACAGGCTCATATAGTTACAAACAGACAGACAAAGGGACAGCAGTCTTAAGATATGGCGACAGATTCACTTAGTTACAAACAAACAGACAAATGGACAGTCTTAAGATATGGTGACAGATTCACTTAGTTACAAACAGACAGACAAATGGACAGTCTTAAGACGGATCCATAAAACTATAGAAAACATCAACTCACTGATTCAAATCCAAATGCCCACCACTTTAAGCCTGTTCTATTATTGTCCATTCCACCTATATAGTGCGTGGTCTGTTGCCTACCAAAGGCCGTTTGTGATATCGCAGGAAGATCCTGACATTCCATGGGGGGATCAAGGTGAAGATTTGTCTCCAACATACGGAACACTACAAATAAATTATTTATGATACTACAAATAAATTACATGTATTTATGATACTACAAATAAATTACATGTATTCATGATGCTACAAATAAATTACATGTATTTATGATACTACAAATAAATCATTTATGATACTACAAATAAATCATTTATGATACTACAAATAAATTATTTATGATACTACAAATAAATTATTTCAGATACTACAATTATTTATGATACTACAAATAAATTATTTATGATACTACAAATAAATTATTTATGATACTACAAATAAATTATTCATGATACTACAAATATATTTATTATGATACTACAAATAAATTATTTATGATACTACAAATAAATTATTTATGATACTACAAATAAATTATTTATGATACTACAAATAAATCATTTATGATACTACAAATAAATTATTTATGATTATACAAATAAATTATTTATGATACTACAAATGAATTATTTATGATACTACAAATGAATTATTTATGATACTACAAATGAATTATTTATGATACTACAAATAAATTATTTATGATACTACAAATAAATTATTTATGATACTACAAATAAATTATTTATGATTATACAAATAAATTATTTATGATACTACAAATGAACTATTTATGATACTACAAATGAATTATTTATGATACTACAAATAAATTATTTCAGATACTACAATTATTTATGATACTACAAATAAATTATTTATGATACTACAAATAAATTATTTATGATACTACAAATAAATTATTCATGATACTACAAATACATTTATTATGATACTACAAATAAATTATTTATGATACTACAAATAAATTATTTATGATACTACAAATAAATTATTTATGATACTACAAATAAATTATTTATGATACTACAAATAAATTATTTATGATTATACAAATAAATTATTTATGATACTACAAATGAATTATTTATGATACTACAAATGAATTATTTATGATACTACAAATGAATTATTTATGATACTACAACTAAATTATTTATGATACTACAAATAAATTATTTATGATACTACAAATAAATCATCTAATTAAGTATGATTCTACAAATAAATTAGATGTATTTATGATACTACAAATATATCTATTATGATACTACAAATAAATTATTTATGATACTACAAATAAATTATTTTAAATACTGTAAACTGTCTTTTATTAACCAGTGTTTTATTTTCACAATATTTGCGAGGGCCTTTGATTAGCGAAAATAAAACGCCACGAATACATGTACTTGTACATCCTAATTAACACATGTGCAGAAAGATATGTGTATACGATATCATGAAAATAAAACATAGAGAACCATCTGGCTCACTCCTATTTGGGACATAAAGACACCATGAATAAAAGACAATTTACAGTACGAAGATAGACATGATAAGTGGAGCGATGGCATATACAATTTTTGGCCCCTTGGCCTTCATCAGGCACCAAAAAACTGTCACAATGTAAATGGCATATAAAATTTTTGGCCCCTTTGCCTTCATTGGGCACAAAAAATAAACACTGTCACAATGTCAATGGCATATAAAATTTTTGGCGTCTTGGCCTTCATTGGGCACAAAAAAACACTGTCACAATGTCAATGGCATATAAAATTTTTGGCGTCTTGGCCTTCATTGGGCACAAAAAAACCCTGTCACAATGTCAATGGCATATAAGATTTTTGGCCCCTTGGCCTTAATTGGGCACAAAAAAACACTGTCACAATGTCAATGGCATATAAAATTTTTGGCCTCTTGGCCTTCATTGGGCACAAAAAACCCACTGTCACAATGTTTCACGCACACTGGATAGGCTGACTCCCCTTTTCAGCAGCGCTAGAGAATTCGATCCAGCACCCCTGATCCGGCACTTTTGATTGTTCCTTTATGACATCACAGACAAACTGACGTACGTTATTTCACGTGCAAATACATTTAGCATGACGTCCAATCATTCTGATGCATAAACAAGAGGACTTTGAAGGTTTCAATGTGCGAGAAAAATAATCAAGCACCACATTTGAGTTCAAGATAGAAAAATGTCTGTCGAGGGTGGGATTGATCAAGTCCCCACCAAGGCGTTGATCAATCCCACCCTCGACTGATATTTTTCTATCCGGAACTCAAAGTGGTGCCAGATTCTATTAATCTCATTCTATCATTTAGGAAATCCAGATTGCCCGTCTGTTTTGGGAGTTCCAGATTGCAAAAAAAACATTTTGTAATTCTTTAATGAGATCTGATTTTTATAATTTCTGATTATCTTATTATTCAATATTGATCGTTTTCTTTGTACAAAAAAATTCTTTTTTTCCATCTTTAATAAGTGAAAAGTTCAACGAATGAAATTCCAAGAATTCATCACGACTGTGATGCACATTATTATAGTATATGTATCACAACTAAATTGCGAGCAAACAGTCAAAATTGAAAGAAATTGAAAACAGAACTTACATTGAGGGGGAAAGCACTGGGCAGTTCCGTTCTTTACTAGATCTGTTCTCTCTGCTATACGCTTACAAACTCTACACAATGCTGACAGACTTTGCTTCATAGACGTTAGATTAAAAAACTGAAATGATCTGCTAAAAGCTGCATCGTATGCGACCTTTCTCTGAAAAAAATTTTATGCAATGACATGATGTTTCTAATAAAACACCTAAAAATATTCTAAATTAATTTTGAAAATATGAATTGTGTTTTCTCTCATACCCCCTTATGTGTTACAGAGTTGGCCCATGAGATACCGCTATGTGAGCAACATCTGTATCACATATCACGTGACAGCTGTATCACATACATGTATCACGTGACAGCTGTATCATATATCACGTGACATCTGTATCACATATCACGTGACAGCTGTATCACATATCACGTGACAGCTGTATCTCATATCACTTGACAGCTGTATCACATATTGGGTGACAGCTGTATCACATATCACATGACAGCTGTATCACATATCACGTGACAGCTGTATCTCATATCACTTGACGCTATTGTTTCATTTGTTTACGTTATTGTAACGTCATGATTTCATTCTGCAAAACAAACAAGCTAGCGGTGACATCGCAATAAAACATTCATTAAATGAAGATTGTTTTTCAAAGTATTCTTCCGTTATATTTTGAAAAGCCTAATATTCGTAGTTTATTCTTATAGAATAAACCATTTTCAGGGGCGCTGAATTCGAATATCGCAAACTGTTTGCGATTAGATCAACTTGATATTTATCTTAAATTTTACATATTTCAAATTTTGTCTCCTTTCTTTCAGTTTTGTTTTTTTGGCCCAAAGATATCCGAGAGAAAAATACTCTTTCATTTTCTTCTATGAAAGATACATCGGTTCCACCCTCAGGGTCTCAAAATTTTGCAAGCCTCAGGTTTTACATGCATGATTTTGAGACCCCTCGGGTGTAACCAATAGTAGACCATGAAAGAGTGTTATAATATTGAATATCAACAAGGCTTGAAGTACTCAATTGTCATTTATGGGATTCATCATAGATTTAAGGTCCATGAATTCAATGTACAATTAAGGTATCATTACAAAGCATTTTTAAATAAATTCTTATGTAAATTATTTCTGTAAGGTACTGCAATTTATATAATTTTTGGAAGGTGATTAATATCACCGAGTGCGATAATTGACAAGAAAATCCAACCCCAGTATCTGGAATTTGCTGAAACTACAACAAGGCTTGCCATGTCCTAGCCAAGCAGATCACGGACACAAAGTTTGGATTTCTTGTCAATGATCGCACCCAGTAATAGATTATTTTTCTCCTATTGCCTGAAAAACCTCTGAAGTGATCATTTTTGTACACATTTCCGCCATAATTTGATCCAGAATGAAGCGAAGAAATGCGTCATTATATAATGACGTCATGGTTAACTTTCACACGTGTAGCTTATCATCCATCCCCCCTACCCCAACCTCCCCCCTGTAGATGATCCATTTGTCATTTTACACATTTTATATGATTAAATCTGTGAATATCGGAGAACATAATTTCTTCTTTTGTTAACTTAAAATCTGCTATTATTTTGTACATGTATTTTAAGTGAGTTTCACCACCAGAGATCTTTCTCATAAAATTATTCCCCTTTTACATATTAAGAAGGTCAATTTTCAGAGGAAAACAAAATTGCCAATGATAGATTTTTTTTTTCAATTTATAAAATATCTTGACACCAAAAGCATTACATCAATCCACATCATACCTCTCTATTATCCACCACATGCCCTTCATTCTCCACATCCACATTGGAATCCACATGATCCACACCAAACACCACATACACGGTGGCTCCCGTCTCTATGTAAGGTCTGGCCTTGGGGTGATCACAATCCTCTACCTCACATTCTGAGGGAGGGGTGGGTGGCTGCTGTGTAGCAGGTGCCACAGAGGTAGGGTGGGGGTGCTTGGTTTCGGGAACTTTTGGCTCTGGGGTATCAGTTTTGGGTGTTGGACGCTGAGGCTTCATTTGTTTTGTGGTCTTCTTCACCATCGGTTGCTTGGTTGTTGTTGGTGATTTTGGTTGCTGTGTTGTTATTTTTGTTGTCATTGTTTTTGTTGTCGTCGTTGTTGTTGTTGTTACTAGATTCTTGGTGACTGGTGATGTTGCGGTATGACCCTTCAGGATCTTAGTGGTTTTAACTGGGGGATCAAAGATTATGATATGTGAGACATTAAATTTTAAAGTGTCCGAGATGAATGTACATAAAAATATGCATGAACTTAAGCTAATTACATGTACAAAGTGAAATTTATAAATAATTGTCAGTAAAATGATTTTCAATAAAAATAAAAGTAGGTTTTGGGTGGGATAACATTTTCAAGAGGCAGTCAAAGAAACATACATTGTATAATACAAGTAAACAGACAAACCTCCATACAATGTATATATAAATGGAGTATTTCATTTACTTCTATTGAGTTTTTGCGGAATACAGAGTTATTTCCCATTTGAGACAGTATCTGACGTAAAACCATTATGACGTTATGAAAATGATATGGTGGCGTCAAATTTTTACCGTTGTTTCCCACAGTTTACGGACCGTTTCCATGGATTTTGATGACGTCATAATTACTCTACGTCAGATACCGTACCAAACAGGATGTAACTCTAGATTTCGAAAATAGGGAATACAGGGTGCATATTAAAAAGCCCTTAAAGTTTTCACGATAAGGTTCACTAGGATCGCTATTTTACCCACTCACAACAATGAATAGACTATTTTCTGATTTTGTTAGAAAAAACAAAATGTCCAAGTCAACATCTTTTGGCGTTGTTTTACATAATGACGTCACTGTTAAAAGACGTAATTCCATTGTGACGTAATGATGAATAAGTGCACCAAAATTGCCTACCTCGGACATTTTTCGTCATTTTGTCAGCCATTATGAATTTCGGCATGTGGCCTATTGAGGTCATCGCAGAGCAGTACATGACACAGTTTATACAAGTATGACATCATTTCAATGTTGTTCATTGTTGAGTGGATGAAAAGTCAAATAAAAAGACAAAAGTGATTCAAGCGAGCCTTGTTGTGAAAAGATCGATGTATTTAGTATTTGATACATGTACATACATTTCATATCAACAGATATTGTCTTTTTTTTTTAGTATTTTGTTGAATTTGACACTTACCTTCTGCATGTTTAGTTGTATAAGGGTTTTTGGGTTTTTTGGTTACGGCAGGTGATCTTGGATGCCAAGTAGGTCTCATCGTTGACGGCCGTTTCGGTAGATGTTGATTATTTTGTTGATGTCCTTCTGGAAAGTGACCTTCGTCGGGACTATTTTGATCATTCAACTGTCATGTAAAGAAAGGTATATATCAGTATTCCGTCTTTTGATATACTTTTATTTCCACTTACTAGGATATACATGTATATCACATTATAGGTTATTTTACTATTTGGGAAACTTGTCATTTCATCCAAAAAAATCATTGAAATTAAAGGAAGTTAACATCATAGCACCATCCCTCCAATGTTATTTTGAGCAACTGAATCGACCTACAGGAAATTTGGATCACTGCATTCTCTGTAAAGTAAATGCACAAACTAAAATTCAAAAAATAAAACCAGAGGACGCTACTGAAATGAATTTTGACATCTTCTGAGAATCACTTGATTAGGATTTAATATCACAGTAAGATTCTCTTTTATCATTGGTCAGTTGGAGCCTTTGAGACAACTTATTATGTGTCTCACATAGGCTGTCTCACAGGGTAAAAGTAAAACTCAGGAGAAGAAAAGAAAATCTCACACTGCCACGTTTATGTTTTTTCTTCAATCTCAAGACGTGAGTAAGAAAATCATGTCTGACTCTGCTATCACTTTATACTTACATGATATACAGCGGAACATTTTGAGCAGGACATGGAATCAATGCCGAGCTTCTCCTTGAGGTCCAGTAACATCTGTAGGTTAGAATCGTCTCGGAAAAGTCGCGGAGATTTAGCTTCAGGACTCAATTGAGTGGACAAGGCTATAGACACGCCAAAAATGATCAGGGATAGACCTGAAACACATAATTGGATTTCCATGCGAGTCTGTATAATGATTTAGCAATGTGCATTATGTGCTTGTACATGAGTTTAAGGCTTTATGTTAAAATTTTTCTTGCAGACGAAGTTCTTATCTGGACTTCACATACATGTATGACTTATACATTTTCTCTAATACTATTTGAACAATATAACTACATCAAGTACAAGATGTCTTTAAAGGAGCTGTTAAGACAAGATGTAAGATCTGCCCTGAAAAGTCGAAATTTCAAAATGCAAAAATTAAGAATTTTTTCAGTAAAAATAACAAGTAAATTGGTCAAGATATGAATCTTCTGTGAGGTTGGATCAATTACCTAAAATAAGACCGATTTTTGGGTCAAAGCAAGCATTTCCCCCATAAAAATCAATGGAAAACAGAAAAGTTTTCTACCACATTGTTCCCCCCTCGGTTCAGAATGCCACTTTCACCAAATGTGTATATCAATAAAAGAAATTTTCTGGCCAAGTGGGGTTCTGAACCGAGGGGGGGGAGGGGAAACATGGCCCACAGGTGAAAAACGAAAAAAGGGGGGATGGATGACTATTTTAGAATCAGTCCTTAGAGCGGTAAAATGGATTGAAATTGCCTTCTTTTCCTTTTAATATCATAGAACAATCTATTCAGAGTATGTTCTGATAAAAAATTTAACCGTTAGAAAGGAAATAAACAAGAAAGTTTTTTTTTTATTCTATTCACAGGTAAGGGGGAGGTAATTTTCCTTTTTTGATGACAAACAAGTAAATGCCACTGAATCTTTTCCATGTCAATTTCAGTCATGCACACCGAACATAAACATTTTATGTTTATCGAAGTCATTTGTTTATTACCCACAGGCTCAAACACACGTACTTTTTTAAAGTTCATCAAAATATATTATACTACGATAAGAAACTTGACAATTCTCTAAAAAGATTTTACCCAAAATGACCAATCGAGCTTTGATAACTGGTTTCGCCACGGCATAATATAACACCGATTGTAAGAGCCCTCCAATAAAACTATCTCTCTCTGACGGTGGCTCCACCTGTGAGTCTATCAAAGGGACATCATCCTCATCTGTTGACTGACTGGCATATGTTGCTGATTTGAGAAAAGAAACAAACAAATTTCAAATGTCTGAACAGAAAATATATGTGGAAATGATATACATGTACGGTAAATATCATCTTGACTGTATAACATAAACGAACTCCACAATAAAATCTTGATTACTTCATTTGCTAAATAAAACACCGCTAAAGACGGTATGGCCGGATTGCAAAGTAAGTTTTTGTCACCAACTGGGTCAAGGTCACTAAGTCAAATATTACAGCATACATTGAGAGGTCTTGTCAGAGGCAACCTACATGTATAATATAAAGTTTCTACTGTATACTGTTCCTTAGATTTTGCTTAAACCAGGAACTTTAACCAAAGTCTTTAACTAGGTCAAAGTCCAAGGTCAAGGTCACTAGGTCCAATGTAACAGCATAAATTGAAAGGTCTCGTCATGGGCAACCTAAATGTATAATATAAGGTTTCTACTGCATACAGTTCCTTAGATTTTGCTTAAACCAAGAACTTTAACCAAAATCTTTAACTAGGTCAAAGTCCAAGGTCAAGGTCACTAGGTCCAATGTTATGGCATAAATTGAAAGGTCTTGTCAAGGGCAACCTATATGTATAATATAAGGTTTCTACTGCATACAGTTCCTTAGATTTTGCTTAAACCAAGAACTTTAACCAAAATCTTTAACTAGGTCAAAGTCCAAGGTCAAGGTCACTAGATCAAATATTATGGCACAAATTGAAAGATCTCCTCATGGGCAACATACATGTATAATATAAAGTTTCTACTGCATATGGTTCCTTAGATTTTGCCTCAACCAGAAACTTTAACCAAAATCTTTAACTGGGTCAAAGTCCAAGGTCAAGGTCACTAGGTCAAATGTTACGGCATAAATTGAAAGGCCTTGTCATGGGCAACCTTCATGTATAATATAAAGTTTCTACTGCATATAGTTCCTTAGATTTTGCCTCAACCAGAAACTTTAACCAAAATGTTGACGGCAGACGGACGGACGGACAGACGGACGGACGGACGGACAGACGGACATCGTCAATCTATAGACCGGAATTGCTTTGCAATCCGGCCAAAAAATTCTTCTTGAATATAAGTTCATGTAGTGTTCTCAATATCATTTGAAGAAAGACAATTCTGAAAAATTTAAAAAAGGTGAAAATTCAAGATTTTGTGCTTATTTAAATTCATTTTCAGTACAGAGTAGGTGGTGATTTCGCTTTCAAACCAGAAGTCTCTGACGAGACTGTAGCTCTCCTGGTTGTTTTTTTCTAAAACATCAATTTCCTTTCTTTTTTTTTAAACCAAGACCATAGGGAGCAGGCACTCTAACAAATTATAAGTAGCATGACAAAACTACATATCCATTAGACTACAACTATAATAGCACTCATATAATTCATAATATCCGAGATAAAGTATTTCAAAAAAGAATGCCACATCCATTTTCCAAGATCCTAGGGACCAAGGGCTGCTAGCTCAAATGAACTATCAATGACACATCAAGACTAGAGATCCATAATATTGGATAAAGAATTAACTCCCCATTATTAATAGCTTTAAACAAGTAGAGAGCACAACTATATAGGAAAAAATTACCACACCCATTTTCAAAGACCCTGGGGGTATAGGGCTAAAACAAAGTATCAGGTGCACAACTAGACCACAGACCAATCATTGCAAAAAGAATTAATTCTACATCACTTATAGTGTCAGAGGAGTTGCGAGCACAAGATTACATAGAGTTATATAGGAGAAAATGACCACACCCATTTCTAAGACCCATGGGGTCAGGGGCTCAAACAAAATATCAGGGGAACAACTAGACCACAAACCCATCAAATTGTATAAAGAATACAGTCTCCATCATTTATAGTGTCAGAGGAGTTGCGAACACAAGATTATATAGAGTTATATAGGAGAAAATGACCACACCCATTTCTAAGACCCTGGGGGTCAGGGGCTCAAACAAAATATCAGGTGCACAACTAGACCACAGACCCATCATATTGCAAAAAGATTTAAGTCTCCATCATTTATAGTGTCAGAGGAGTTGCGAACACAAGATTACATGGAGTTATATAGGAGAAAATGACCACACCCATTTCTAAGACCCTGGGGGTCAGGGCTCAAACAAAATATCAGGTGCACAACAAGACCACAGACCCATCATATTGCAAAAAGAATTAAGTCTCCATCATTTATAGTGTCAGAGGAGTTGCGAGCAAAAGATTATATAGAGTTACATGTATATAGGAGAAAATGACCACACCCATTTCTATGACCCTGGGGGTCAGGGGCTCAAACAAAATATCAGGTGCACAACAAGACCACAGACCCATTATATTGCAAAAAGAATTATGTCTCTATCATTTATAGTTCAGAAGAGTTGTCCGGACAAGATTACATAGAATTTAATGACCACGCCCATTTTCTAAGACCCTGGGGTCAGGGACTGAAACTAAATGTCAGGTGCACAACTAGACCATGGACCAAGTAAAATGCAAAAAGAATTAACTTTCTATCTCTAACAGTTTCAGAGGAGTTGTCCGGACAAGAATTGTTTAAGGACAGATGGACAGACAGACAGACAGATGGCCGGACGCCAGACGGACGCCGGACGAAGGGGGATCGCATAAGCTCGACTGGTCTGAGATCAGTAGAGCTAAAAATAAGAACACTGTACATGCTTACACAGTCAATTGTGCCTCATATGAAATACATGTGAAATTTACATGAACTTTACATATACATGTAAGTTCACATGAAATTTATGTGAAACGAGCACAGACATGTGATTCACATGAATTTTTTTACACAAAATATGTGTAAAGTTTCTGACAAGAATTTTATGGGAGCTCAATTTCGCATGGAGGTCACAAAGAAAAATTTCATGTAAAATTCAAGTGAAGAAAACTTAATAATGTAAAATATTTCTCACACGAATCTTATGTGAAATCTATATAAATTTCATATGAACTTTCATGTGAAATTTACATACATGTAATGCTCATTTCACATGAATTTCATGTGATGCACAATTGGCTAGTATGTATATATATAATGGACCTGCTTAAGGACCAGCCAAATGACCTAACATGAAATTCTTATCAGAAAATTTCCTTAAAACAAATAATAATAATACACACAAATATAATACTCCATGGGGTCATCTAAGGTCAACAGGGGAAGGTCATCATCTTCATCATAGGGTATGACCTGAGTAGAGGGCATAACCACGGTGACCTCTGGTTCAGGTGTCAAATTCCCACGTACAAAACGTGAAATGTCGTTAGGCAAGGTCAAGAACTTTGAAGACGTCTTACATAGCCTGTAAATTAAGCAGAGATGGTAAGCATTTTGAAAATTTTAAAAAAAATGTGTTTTTGGAAGTGGTGTAGTTTTCAAAGCAAAAAGTTCATAAAACTTGTAACTCAAGAGGAAGTTATCAATACTTTTAAATTTCAAAGTTATAAGCTCAAAATTAACAATATTTGTGAAATTCAAAGTTAAGATATTCTACAATTCAAAATTCTTAGACTATGAAATCTTTATACATAAATGCAAATGAATAGTATTACACAAAACAGCTACATGTACAAAGCATTCAAATTGCTAATCTACATTTTCAATGAGAAGCAAATTAAAGCATTATCATAATACACATCTAATTAATGTTACTTTTATCTTTTAAGGTGATATCACACGTTTCATGTTATAAAACACTTATTTTCAGAAAAATAGCATAATTTTGATTTCCTAATGTAATTCAGATGTAAGGGACAATATTAGGAGGTCACCATCCAAAATTATGAGATTTTGAAACTGATCAGACTTTTCAGCCATTCCCTTGATTGTATTGGAAATGCTCATTTCTTGACTATATATTTGTTTCAGCTCAAGATTTTCAAATGAAACTTCACATATGATTCCTCATCATATTGTGCAATTCTTATAGAAAGAAATCATTCAATGACCACGTCATATGTTGCAAAATCTGACTGAATGTGTAAATATCATGTAAAAAATTAAAAGTGCAATTCAAGTTATCTCTCTTTACTATGTGACCAAAAACAAAAGCATCCGAATTTATGTAAACAACTTTTTTGAAATATCACAGCACTGTTCCTTCACTTACAAAGATTTCAATATGTAAATAAGTAGAGCCGAATGCAGATTTTGTGTGATAACACGACAGTATGTGCACACGTGTAATGGTATTTCCATATGGGGAACTATATTATAAGTTTCTCTACATTCAAACACTTTACTGACACCTGACTTATTTCTGAATAGATACGACATATGTACGTAGGTAAAACATTCTTATCAAAATTTTCAAATAAGTTCAATTTCAGCAAAAATGTGACTATTGTTGGTCACTCTAGGCTTACCATTACTTTGCAAAGAAAAAAAAATTTCGTATGTACATATATATGATTAACAATCTCATAGTTACCCCCTGCGCTCAGGCTCGAACCACAGGCCTTCCTGTATGATGGGCAAGAGCTCTACCTCTGAGCTATTGGATCGACTTACCGATTGGGTGATTATTACAAAGCCAGAACATCAAGACATTTTAAGTTACGAAAATCGGAAATCTTCAGCGTGGAGATTTCTTAACAATTCTCGTCTAAGGGAGGCTACTGAAACGCAGTGTGATATCCCGTTAAGACAGATCTTATTTCATCTTTTTTTTCAATTACATTTTTTCCTTCCTTCATAATTATCTTTTTAAAAAAATCATCCTTCTCTTACCTAAAGGTCATAACATACATGTACATTACACTATTAACTACAGCAACTGTGCTCTGATGATGCACTTACTTTTTTGTGATAAATTTTTCACAGTGGTAGAATGATATATGCCATATGTACAGCGCAGGGGGCATAATCAGTATCACTGTGATCCAGCAGCAAGCCACGATCAAGGACATGAACAAACCAAACGCGTGTATGGCTGGAATCTGAAGTAAATGAAACCAAAACTAACTTCCGACATAGATTTACAAATTCTAACTGAATGTAAACAATGTGACATTTGTAAACTGATTTCATGCCTTGTTATGTTTCTGCATACTCATGAATTATATTAAATGATATGTGCACTTAAACACAAAGTAATAAATTCTGAAAAAATTGCACAATTCTTTTCATTAAATGCACAATACCTCTTATATTGAATTACTTAAATTAACTACCGGGTACACTTTTTTCATTTTTTTTTTTTTATACACACATTGGGCAATTTCCTAGGCCTGCGTCCGATTTCAGTTCCGGTTTTCTTCGGGGTTTTCTAAGAATCACATCATAAAAGACAACTGAACTACCAATGGAAGTTCAGGAAATTTATGCCATAAAGAAATCAATTAACTTTACCGATGACGTCATATTGGCAGCAAAAGCTGCAGCCTGTTGTGAAGGAGGTGAAGAAAGTGGCTTTTCCCGCAGTTTTTATCGTGTGAAATAAACGAGCTCTGCGACAAGAAATATGGCTTGCTTGACGGAATATGTTGATGAAAACAAACACATCATCAACACCTGAAATAAATAATATAGGGAACTGAAACTCATGTTGAAGTATAATGGAATTTATTACTTGGTATACAAAGAAGTTCATTGTCATTTTCATTTCTATTTGGTCAAATAAATTACATGTACATGATTATAGGTACAAGAGGTTATTTCTAAATCTTCACATTTTCTCACCTATTCCAATTATCACAAATGCTGCAACTCCATTCAGAATTCCAAGGGCTCTAATGTTGAATACGACTCGGTAGAAGTAAAATGCTAGCGGAAAACACGACAAAATGGCCACCAATCCCCATATAGTCAGCCATAGTGAAAACGATGAGAAAATTAACATGAAGAGGAAGATGGCGCCACCCGAGTAATATGCCATGCTGACATCCTTCCAGAAAGTGCTTTCTACCTCGTAGTCGAAGATTTCGTTTCCTCCATATAGGACTTGGACTTCACTACAGTGAAAAGGAAAGAAAAATTTGATGTATGATTTTCATTGGCCAAGGTATTCATGGTATTTAAGGCTCCTTCAGCCAAACAGAGTATTTCAGGTTGAATTTTCGACACATTTAAAAAAAATTTTCAACAAATAGTCAAATACCAATGATATTCTATTAATGAATCTTTGGAGGAAAAAGAGCTGATAATTGTATCGGGAGTAGCTATCATTTATTTATAAATAAGCAAGAATATTATAGGATTTCTTTATAAAGAAAATAATCTTTTTTTATTTTTGGTATTTTTAATCCAAATTGTACAATGTGTTGAATACCTTAAACACATATAGTTACAATAAAAATATTTTCCTTTCCATATTAATACAGAAATTTTCATGAGATACTAATTTTCACTATATTTGCGAGTGGTTTGAAATCGCGAAAAAACAATATCGCGAAAAATTGTTTTTGATAATGTGTAACAAATTGAAATATCAGTGACATTTTGTTTTTATTGTACATGTGTCATTCTTCACATATCCCGATTAAACATAAAGTGAAGAAAATCAAGTGTATTCTTAAGAAAGAAATAACTGAAACTTCAATAATGGAAGGTAAAAAACAGTGAAGTTATATGTACATATTTGTTTGTAATTTTGGAATCACGAAAAATTGTACTCGCAAAAATAAAGACACCCTATTTTACCAAGAAATAGCGAATTTGATATTTGAGAAAATTTCTGGTTATACAGTATAATCTTTGAATTTTTGTCAATTTTTAGTGGCAGTGTAAACAATTAGGGGTTACTATGCGTGTGTTTTACAAAAACTGACAGGGTATCGGCAAATCCCCAATCAGAAATTGAGTTTTACCCCGAGGCATAAGCCAAGCGGTAAAACGGATATTTCTGAAAGGGGATTTGCCGATATCCTGGCAAATCCTATCAGTTTCTGTAAAACATCAGTATGGTAACCCTATTCTAATGCTTTGGTCAATAAGAAGCTAGAATACACCTGCTTTTAGCGACGTGGCCATAGTTAAGCATGATGTCATAGCAAAAACTGCAGTGAAATGTGAATCCCCTTGCAGTTTTTTCATTGCTCAGCCAATCAAAATGCACGTTACAAACAGAGTGCATTAGAATTAATGCTTCATGATTTGAAAACAGAAAGCAAATCCTAAATAAACATGTGAATTGTATGTGAACTTGATTCTGAAGGTGACCTTGAACCTCTGATATTGCACCTCATAATGCTTTCTATCTGTGATTAGAAAACTGCAAAATTGACGGCAATTTCTGGTGGTTTTTTGTCAATTACCTGTGGATTTTTGGGACATTTTGATCATGTTATATAGAAAAACAACCAAAAATATTTATTCAAATGTCCTATGGTTTTTCAGACTATATTGTAAACACTGCTTTCCGGATGGACAGGTGGACGGACGGACAGACAGATCTTCTTTAACTCATTTGTGTCATACTTAAGCCCTTTGCCGTGTGAAGCTCGTAAAAAAGTTCCCTACGAGGAGTTTGACAGTAAGTGTTCTGAATATTTTCCCTGACTTGGTCGCCATAGCACTTTCTAAATAGACATAACCTCAGACAGTGCATGTATTTCAGATATTGTTTTTATTTGCATGCGTGAACATTGATGGCGGGTGCTGCTAGCCAAATAGGGGATGCTTACTCCTCCCAGGCACCTGGTCCCACCTCTAGCTTGCTGGGGGTCCTTCTCCCACCTCTAGCTTGCTGGGGGTCCTTCGATGCTCAAATGTGTGTTCCATTGTGAGTGCTCTTGAGATTAGCATCAGGATCTTCTTTAACTCATTTATATCACCATTCAATTTCACTCCTGACAAAATTGCAGCATAATGATTATGAATTTTTATGATAGTAACTTTGACAACCAGACAGATGAATGGACAGACAAACAGACAGACGCCAGACAGTGTGAAGGCAAGATAACAACAAAGTGTTCCACCTCTGTAGTAAATACTAACTCTGACGAGGATTCAGACAACAGGTCGATGTATTTGACGACAAATTTCTTGAACTTTTCCGACTGCTCCTTTATCTTGTCCCCTACGTATTGGTAGCCTACAAAGATGATTGTATGTGTCATTATATCAAGAATATTACATGTATTGCATGGAAGAACTTACAATTTATTATTACAATGAAAACTTTTTCATAAATGATAGTACAAGTATAAAGGCACGACCTATAATAATGATATTGAGAATTCACAAAATTTGTATTACATGTATGAGTATTCTCTAAATCTAGTATGAAAACATTTTAAAAGACTAAAGTTACTGTACACAAATGTATATATGTGTACAAAATGTACTTATTTTCGGGGGAATCAAATTTTAACGAAGTTAGCGCTATATGAAGAGTGCACTAACTCAAGACTACGCTAAATATATTATCTGCCATAGATTATAATGGACAATTAGTTCAATGCGCTAATTCATAATAACGCTTTTATGACCATTTGCCTGACTTTGCCCTGTTTGCACTAAAATTTGGTTGCGCTGAAATAAGTACAAGTACATTATTCAGTCTTTTGATATTATGTTATTTCCCATTCAGGACAGTATCTGATAAAAATAGCAATCCAAGGAATGCTTGTGTCGCCTGCGAAGTGGCCTATATTTAAAAAGTTGATCAAATATGTAGGTCATTAAGGTCAAGGTCACTTGGTTTAATATTTGTACATATATCAGTGGGAAAGTCTTGTCAAATGAACTGACATGTGAAATATTAAACCTCTTACTTACCAATTAAAGATATGGTCAATTTATTACTGTCAGATAAGGTCAATCATCTAGGTGAAGGTCATTAAGTACAAATTTTTGGGAATAAAAGAAAGGACTCATCACAAGAAATACATGTTTGAAATATTAAAGCTGTATCACTTATCAATCAATATATAGCCAATCTTAAATTTTTTTAAATGTGGGTCAAATATCTAGGTCAAGGTCACTAGGTCAAAAATTATGGTATGTACAGTAAGGTTTTTTCAAAGTCCTATCACTTACCAATCAAAAGATACTGCCGATCTTAATTTATTTTAAATGTAGGTCAAATATCTAGGTCAAGGTCACTAGGTCAAAATTTATGGTATGTATAGTAAGGTTTTATCACAAGGAATACACATGTGAAATATCAAAGCCCTATCACTTACCAATCAAAAGATATAGCCAATCTTAATTTTTTTGAAAAGTAGGTCAAATATCTAGGTCAAGGTCACTAGGTCAAAAATTATGGTACGTGTAAAAAGGTCTCATCACAAGGAATACCAATCAAAAGATATGGGAGTGACACCCAAAGTGTGACAGACAGACAGACAGACGGACTGACTGACTGACTGACAGACGGACAACGGACAAAGTGATCCCTAAGTGTCGCTATGCTTCGCAGGCGACACAAAAATGACGTAAACCGTAATTGTGACTTAAATTGACTGGAAGCCAATAGTCCATTTTCCAGAAAAAAGATATGACCGTTCCTTACCTTGATTTTATAGTTTATACACACAGACACCAGACATCACATCATTTGGCAAATTTTTCCATCGTGACGTCACATCTAATCGCACCGTCATGAAGCACCTTGATGTGTTGTCATGCTTTTTATTTTGACATCACAATGAAAATATCGCGAAATTTTGTGATGTATGATGTCCGTCCGCCGAATGAATCTATTGGAAAATCACCTATTACATTCAGAGGAAACGTGCTTCCATTGTAACGTTTTCTAAAGGTACATGTATATCTGATTACATCATAATGCATTTTATGTCAGATACTATCCAAAATGAGATTCTGTATATCATGTGTATCAAAAAGACAAAATAAAGTAATATTTATTATTCCCCTGTGTAGAGCTGCAACGAGTCAGGAACTTTTCCATTCGGCTCGATTTCGATTTTAAAGTCTTGATTCGATTTTTTTTCCATTCGAGTTATTTGCGGTAGAATTCTCAAAGATTATTTAATTTGACCTTGAATTTGTGACCAAATATGAAACTCTAACCTTACTCTTAAGTTTGAACACTCAGGGAAAAGATGCAATAAACTTAAAATAGTGAAGACCACTGTGTGTTGTATACATTATGTGACAGTGCTCGAACTTGTACATGTTTTAAAGCACTTGTTATATTCATTTTTATCATTATTGAACGCATTTTCATGCATTATAAGACTTTTCGATTCGAACCAACTCTTTGACTTTGTGACTTGCGATTCAAGTCGGAGGTAAGAATCATGACTTTCGATGCATCGCTGTGAATCGTTGCAGCTCTATCACCGTGTTTACACGTCTGGCTTACTTTAAACATAGTGTAATCAAAGATTACGAAGCTCACCTCGCGGCAGCAAAGTTCAATTAAAACATATCTCTAAGTACATGTATAATAAGAAAATCAAGTGGGAAAAAGTAGGTCAAGGTCATTTTATGAAAGTTTGATCAAAGATACATCCAATATGCAAGTTTGGTACATGTAGCACTTATACTTTGCTCAATATTGGCCTTTAAAGGCAAAATCACTCAAGTGAAAAAAGTAGGTCAAGGTCATTTTATGAAAGTTTGATCAAAGATACATCCAATACTGTAAATTGGTTTTTATTCGTCATGTACCAATTTTCGTCATTTTCGTCAGTGCCTCCCTTGACGAAATTATGTATCGACGAATATAAATACTCCTGACAAAGTATAGATTTAATTTTAGGAGTTATTACGACAGGCAAATGATAAATCATTGATTTCTGAATACCCAAACAAAGTCGCATATAATGTGCTTCTAATTACCAAATGATGTGTTTTCACAACAAGCTAGGTGATATACATGTCTCTAATTGTTTGTTTACCAATAATTGTTAAACAAACAATGTAAACAAATGCATACGGCCTATCTAAATGTTAGGTTGGCATTTGAACAGACGAATTTACATTTTAGGGACCCTTGGATGACGAATTTACGTACTGACAAAATGGTCATTTTGAACAAATTGACGAAAATTGGTACTGACGAAAATAAAGCAATTTACAGTATGCAAGTTTGGTACATGTAGCACTTATACTTTGCTCAATATTGGCCTTTAAAGGCAGAATCGCTCAAGCGGAAAAAGTAGGTCAAAGTCATTTTATGAAAGTTTGATCAAAGATACATCCAATATGCAAGTTTGGTACATGTAGCACTTATACTTTGCTCAATATTGGCCTTTGAAGGCAAAATCACTCAAGTGGAAAAAGTAGGTCAAGGTCATTATATGAAAGTTTGATCAAAGATACATCCAATATGCAAGTTTGGTAAATGTAGCACTTACACTTTGCTCAATATTAGCCTTTAAAGGCAGAATCGCTCAAGCGGAAAAAGTAGGTCAAGGTCATTTTATGAAAGTTTGATCAAAGATACATCCAATATGCAAGTTTGGTACATATAGCACTTATACTTTGCTCAATATTGGCCTTTCAAGGCAAAATCACTCGAGTGGAAAAAGTAGGTCAAGGTCATTTTATGAAAGTTTGATCAAAGATACATCCAATATGCAAGTTTGGTACATGTAGCACTTATACTTTGCTCAATATTGGCCTTATAAGGCAAAATCACTCAAGCGGAAAAAGTAGGTCAGATGCTGCATCCAATGCATGGGTTCACCTCAGCATCTCAAGATGAATCACTTGTGCAAGTTTGGTTACTGTAGCATCAGTACTTTGTCAGATACTGAACTACCCCAAAAACTTTAACCAGACATTGACAAAGTCATTCAACCGGAAAATGTAGGTCAGATGCTGCATCCGATGCATGGGTTCACCTCAGCATCCCAAGATGAATCACTTGTGCAAGTTTGGTTACTGTAGCATCAGTACTTTGTCAGATACTGAGTTGCCCAAAAACTTTAACCGGACGCGGATGCGGATGCGGACGCGGACGGGGACGCGGACGCCGGGGTTATAGCATAAGCTCATCTCAACTTCGTCGAGGTGAGCTAAAAATGGGCGGACCATGGCTGTACATGTAATTTCAGCATCTGAAAGTTTCATTTTTTTATGCTTTTCCAGTCATCAGTGATTTTAAAGATGCCTTTTAGATGATCAAGATAGATCCATGTCCAAAATACACTTGAAATGATCATGATGATCAAAATTTATTTGACAAACTGAATTTCTGCAACTTACATCCACTGTTGAAGCATTATTGATTAAATTGGGAGTTTTTTTAACCACAATAGTTGCATACTGTATTAAAGTGTATTTATTTTAGCGGGATTCTATTAATTTTAGCAGAGTTAGAGCTGCTAAAACTGCGCTAATTCAAGTATACGCTAGATCATGAATCTCTTATAGATTAATGAGGAAAATAAGTCAAAGCGCTAATTTATGATTACCCAATTCTGACCCCCCCTCCCAATTCTGCTCTGTTTCCGCTAAAATTTGGTTGCGCTAAAATAAGTACAGGCACAGTATTTATACTTACCATGCAGTGGTGCACCAAACAGAACCTCTGTCCTGAGTAAGTGACTTTCTCTGTGATCTTTGTTCATCTTCTCGTCCACAAAATAATATAGGTGGTCAGAGCTCAAGGCCAGCTTGAGAGTCTCATTGATGTCAGAGGTCAAGGTCATTCCAAGGCCGTCGTAGTATGGTTTGCCATCCACAATGGACGGATAGAAGTAGGATAACAAGGAATTCAAAGGTGCACAACCGTTAATAGATTTCACCGCAGGATCGTCCAGAAAGATATCTTTGAAACAAAATTCCTTAAACTGCGGAAAATTTATTATTTCTTTTTCAACTTTGTGGATGTGCTCTAGTTTCTCTTTGGTGAAGATGTTGTTACCGTCACCTTTGGCAAGAAATACAACTTGAAGTTTCCATTCTTGATGGTACTGATGATGAGCATTTATCGTGAAAGAATTTCGACCCGCTGACCGCTTAAAATATCATGCCGTCTATTTGATCCAAAGTCTCTATCACTCTTGCCAACATCTTGAACAAAGTTCACCGTATCTAATTTTCTTTGTACAAAATCTAAGTTTTGTCCATGATTATGAGTTTTGAACGCAAACGAAGATTTTGGTAGTTTTGATTTGTGGGACTGGTTTTGCCATTTTGCTCTCAATACAGCGTAGTAAAAACTACTTAAATCTGAGGTGCCTGTTTTTCTTGCATTATTAAAAGCTTCGTAGTGTAGAGATACTGGATGATTTGGTATGGAGAAAGAATGATATGACTTATCAATCACAGGTGCTGGCTCCTTAACAAAGATACTATAGTATCCTAAACTTGCACATATACCTGGAACGAGTAACATTGCAAACAATGCTAAAACGATTCCAATCACAAACTGGCATCTTTTGCTACATGTACATCTACATTGAAATATTGATCTTCTGCTCTCTATCTCAGGAGAAGGAAAGGAAATGTAATCTAGGCTCTGATTGGCTGTAATTGAACTGAAATTTTCTGTCTGAGCCGGATTTTCATTGGCTGAATTAGGAGGGTGTGAGATTTCGTCTCCATTTGTTGAGCAACCAGGGAATACTTGGGCATTAATTTCTTCGGACATATCGTCCATTGGCACTCCACTATACTGCCCCCTGGTGGCCCGCGTAAACACTTTCGACATCTTGTATCCCTTGACTCTCGTTTCCTAATATCTATTTTTGTACCTCATTCTGTTCTTCTTCCTCACAGTCTAAGTGAAGCACTAGAAAATAAAATAGCATTCATTTGTACATATTTTCTTTAAAATTTCAATTACAATTTTTTTTCAAAATATGAAATTTATGTAAAATGTTTATCAGAATTTATCAGAATTATTGTTGATAATTATTTAACATACATTATCGGTATATGTACGGTAAACATTCACAAGTTAAAAACCAAGTTCAAACAGTTTTAGTGATACACAACTGCTCTGAGTGCTCTCACCAGCAGCTTTTACCCTATGGAAGCTCTTTTCCAACATACAGGTCAAATTCCAAGTCCTAGGTCAAGGTCACAAGCAGAAGGTCATCATGCCTGACCATCCCTGCAAGTTTGATGGATGTACAATGCATACACAGCCAATTGTGCCTCATATGAAATTCATGTGAAATTTACAATAACTTTACATGAAAGTTCACATGAAATTTATGTGAAACGAGCATGAACATGAAATTTACATGAAATTTTTCACATGAAATTCATGTGAAGATTTTGACATGGATGTTATGTGAATTCAGTTTCCTTTGAAGGTCACTTAGAAAAATTCATGTGAAGGAAATTAATGTGAAATTCATGTGAAATATTTTTCACATAAATCTTATGTGAAATTTATATGAATTTTACATGAACTTTCATGTGAAATTTACATGATGCTCATTTCATGTGTAGCAATTTATGTGAAAGTGTGACTAACATGCAGACAGACTGACAAATAGACGGACAGATGCTGGACAGTGTGATCCTTCTTCATTGCCCTGGCTAGCACAGTGTAAAAACTATCTGCTTCTGAATCTATAATACATGAATAGGGGCTTAATAGGCATAAACTATTCAGGAAAACTTCTGGAAAACTTTGGTAGGAAGTTTTGCATTGAACATAATTAAATGAAGTGGAAAGGTGAATCCCTCCTTTCCAGTTGGGAGGAGGTCTATAAGTCCTCACCTGATGCAAGGAAAAACCCTGGTTCATGTAATGACCTAGCTATAGAGGACATCATTAATGATCTGGAATACCCCCCTCAACCCCCCCCCCTAAACATACACACATACCTTGGTAGAATGAGATATTTTTTTTCATTTCATGACTCACGAGAGAGTAAATGTACGGGTTAATCATGATAATGTCTATACAGAGAGGCTTTAGTTTGAAATTCTTTCATCTACAATACAGTGACTTTATTTCCATTAATATGGAGAATTTCTTACTGAAACAGATAGCAATCATTATTTAAAAATCATTACCAAAACCTGGGGCGCATGCACCTATCATTAAAAGTTTTGTATCTAGCAATTTTACAGGTATTTTACAGTACTATTAATTAGAGCTCTGCAAGGAAGGTTTATAACTATAAATTACAATTGTTTTTGATAAGCCAAAAGTTGAAATGCATTTGTAATTTAAAAAGTGTACAGTACTACTGTGTTGTTTAGGGAGCAACCATTTGATTTTTATGGGAGGGGCAGGAAGACTTTGCAAAAAAAAATTTCTGGATCAAAATTTTAGGGAAAAAAATTTTCCGGCCCAAAGGGCCGGCAAAAAAAAATTTCCGGATCAGGAAATTGCCCCTCCCCTCTCTCTACCGACCTTCCCACTGCCCAGTAAACACTTTTTTGTGTATCATAAACTAAGTTTAATAAAATGGAACAAACTTTATGCAATTTGGAGTGAATAAATCAAATTCAAAAGTCATTAGCACCATATAGCCTGTCTCCATTGAGTATCTTTTAAGTAAATAGATTATAGGCATCATATGCCATTCAAGAAATTAAAATGAAGTGATCTGCTGGCAAGAGATGAACTCATTCTGTGTTTAATGTTTAATATGGTCGAAAAATCACGCTGAATTATTTAAACTTTAGAGTAATTTTCAACAATGGAAAATTACTAAAAAAAAAAACATAGGTAATCACAGATTACGAAGCTCACCTCGTGACAGCAAAATTCAATTCAAACATATTTCTTAGTACATGTATATTGGCTTTTAAAGGCAAAATCACTCAAGCAGAAAAAGTAGGTCAAGGTCATTTTATGAAAGTTTGATCAAAGATACATCCAATATGCAAGTTTGGTACATGTAGCAGTTATACTTTGCTCAATATTGGCTTTATAGAGCAAAATCACTCAAGCAGAAAAAGTAGGTCAAGGTCATTTTATGAAAGATTGATCAGAGATACATCCAATATGCAAGTTTGGTACATGTATCACTTATACTTTGCTCAATATTGGCTTTTAAAGGCAAAATCACTCAAGCGGAAAAAGTAGGTCGAGGTCATTTTATGAAAGTTTGATCAAAGATTCATCTAATATGCAAGTTTGGAACATCTAGCACTTATACTTTGCTCAATATTGGCTTTTAAAGGCAAAATCACTCAAGCGGAAAAAAGTAGGTCAAGGTCATTTTATGAAAGTTTGATCAAAGATACATCCAATATGCAAGTTTGGAACATGTAGCACTTATACTTTGCTCAATATTGGCTTTTAAAAGCAAAATCACTCAAGTGGAAAAAGAAGGTCAGATGCTGCATCCGATGCATGGGTCCATCTCGGCATCCAAAGATGAATCACTTGTGCAAGTTTGGTTAATGTAGCATCAGTACTTTGTCAGATACTGAGCTACCCCAAACTTCTTATCCAAATCACTCAAGCGGAAAATGTAGGTCAGATGCTGCATCCCATGCATGGGTTCACCTCAGCATCCAAAGATGAATCACTTGTGCAAGTTTGGTTACTGTAGCATCAGTACTTTGTCAGATACTGAGCTACCCCAAACTTCTTAACCAAGTCACTCAAGCGGAAAATGTAGGTCAGATGCTGCATCCGATGCATGGGTTCACCTCAGCATCCAAAGATGAATCACTTGTGCAAGTTTGGTTAATGTAGCATCATTACTTTGTCAGATACTGAGCTACCCCAAACTTCTTAACCAAGTTACTCAAGCGGAAAATGTAGGTCAGATGCTGCATATGATGCATGGGTTCACCTCAGCATCCAAAGATGAATCACTTGTGCAAGTTTGGTTACTGTAGCATTAGTACTTTGTCAGATACTGAGCTACCCCAAACTTCTTAACCAAGTCACTCAAGCGGAAAATGTAGGTCAGATGCTGCATATGATGCATGGGTTCACCTCAGCATCCAAAGATGAATCCATTGTGCAAGTTTGGTTACTGCAGCATTAGTACTTTGTCAGATACTGAGCTACCCCAAACTTCTTAACCGGACGCGGACGCGGACGCGGACACGGACGCGGACGCGTGGGGTTATAGCATAAGCTCACTCAACTTCGTCGAGGTGAGCTAAATATAATCCAGCGAAAAAAAATTTCCCGCTCTTAAAATGGCCAAAAAAAAAATTCCGTCTGGCAAAAGTTTTCCTCCCCCCCCCCCCTAAAAATCAAATGGTTGCTCCCTTAGTTCCTGTTTCTTTTTACATGTTTTAGATACTAGTATATACTGGTAGATGTATTATGAATCAATAACAAAGAAGTAAAATGATCTTATAATACAACGTCGTAGTATGATGAAGTAAAACTGTTTTCTAATAAACATGATAAAACTAATAGGAAGTACATTATATATACAAAGAAATTTGATCTAAATCAGGAAGTATATAAATACACTGTTAATATACAAGTATTTCATTCAATGATTCTTTTCAATTTTAGTCCCTAACAGGCAACGACAAGGGGAACTCTTAGTTTCCTCTCAATCTGTCTGTCTGTTCGTCCGTCAGTCGGTCTGTCCGTTAATTAGTTTTCCGGACTTTTTTTCTGCAACAGATAGAGATATTGAGATAAAATTTGATAAAAAGCTTTGTCTTGGATAGTTACAGAGCAAGTTTGGTCATGGTTGACCAATTTTTCAAGGAGTAATGCCCCTTCATGACTTACGAAATTCAGTTTTACGGATTTTTTTCTGCAACGGATAGAAATATTGAGATGAAATTTGATACATAACTTAATTGGTCTTGGATAGATTAGCATGTTTGAGTTTGGTCATGGTTGACCTATTTTTGAAGTAGATACATAATGCCCCATAATGACAGTTTTCCGGACTTTTTTTCTATTAGTATTTTATATTGAGTTGTTAGATATACATTGTATTAGATATTGAGATGAAATTTGATATATATTACATATTGAGATGAAATTTGATGCATAGCTTGGTCTTTGAAGTGTTGAGTTTGGTCATATTTGACTGATTTTTAAATGAATGACCCTTGATGACATACAAAATTCAGTTTTCTGGACTTTTTCTGCAATAGGTAGAGATATTGAGATGAAATTTGATATATAGCTTGGTATTGGATAGTTTCAGAGCAATTTTGAGTTTGGTCATGATTGACCATTTTTTTAAGGAGTTATGTCCCATGATGTCTTACAAAATTTAGTTTTCCGGATTTTTTTCTACAGTAAATAGAGATATTGAGATAAAATTTGACCTCTTCTTTCCTGTTGTTGCAGATATTGTTCAAAGTTATTTTTTGTATGTGAATACAATGTACATGCAGTATTCTTACAGTTTACAGGAGTTAATGTGACTCTTGGACTTAGCAGATCTGAAGGATGCAGTTCGATACCGGACTGGGGCATTAAAACTTTGAACATCTGAAGTTTACTTCAATACTTATGAACTGATGAGGTAAACATGTAAAGGGCACTCTGTATATATAGGGCTGTCACAATTCACCGCAGTTCTAGATTCAACACGTTTCTTAATGACGGTTCTATTCGCGATACCAGAGGAGGCTGTATCGTTGATTTACGGTTTGTTTTCGGCATTTAGTTTTATACCTTAGGATACCTTAGGATCTTCTGTGGACGTTAGCCTAGTTGGCCACTTTATCCACCTCTGATTTCAAAGTGCTGTTGCGCAACTTAATGTGACTTTCGTCGGTTGATGTTATACCAGCATTGTATTCATATTTCACATCTATATTCTCCCAGTTTTATCTTTGAAAAATAATATGGCGACGCTTGACGCCAAAGATAACTTTAAAAGATGCTCATGTGGCATTTAAAAGCTACGTATGGAAGCACTTTGGATTTCCGTTGGGGAAATTGTATCAGCGCAACGAGCTTGTCTCCAGGGAGATAATGTTGATCTCCTCATTTTCTTAAAGTGCAATTTGCAAATTCCTGGTGATCTAATTGTCTTAACAAAGTATGTCTTGTAACATGTACATGTACGACCTTCAAAAGCAAAAACATGCTCTCTCGTTGCTAATGACCATGACCTTGATCATCATGATTACTTGATCATAATGACATTATCAAGTAAAAGTTATATATTGCTGAGTTTTGTACTTTTTTTACTCAATACAATAATTCTCAAAGCATTCAGGTTATGAATTATCTTAATCTGTTGTTGTTCAACTTTTTTATCAATGTATCTAACGAATTACAGAAATGCCTTCATATCTACATTAAAAATTATGTATCATGATACATGTACAACGGCCTTTGTTCAGTTTAGGGGACTGGGACTATATAGGCAAAAAAAGACAATTTTCTAGGGTAAAAATAATCCTACCTTATTCCCGTTCCTATATGTATATCCAAGTGTCTTGCGTCGCAGACCCTCCAGAAAGAGGAAGGGTTTTGACATGATACGGAAAATTGGGGTTGTACACTGTAGTCTGTAACTCAACATAAAAATGTCGCCATTTTTTAAAAAGTTTAACCGTCATTTCACGCGGAAATCCTGACGTCACAATGCGATTTTCAGACAGGAAACAATGATACTGAATTTTAACAATTACTTTTACGTCTGATGCAACCGTCATTTTGTACGGGAAATCAGTGAATCAACTGTGACAACTACAAAGATGAGTTTGAAAGGGGGAAATGTACGAAGCCAAGCGGGGGTTTGGGGGCAGTAGCCCCCGATAAAAGTGAGTTAAAATAGTGATTTATTGTTCCTTTAGTTACAGAAATAAAATATATCTTAAAAATGTTCATGTTTTTCATTTATTTTTTCCTTAAAAGTAGTGGTATCCTAAAGACAATCAAGGGCAATTTTATAGAGTAAACATAATGATTATAATCCACAGTAAAAATGAAAAACGCAACACTACTAAAACAGTAGAAAATACTTTATTCTCTGAAAAAAATTCTGGCTGAAAATTTCGTCTTAGAAATTACTGTCCGCGCGGCTCACTTCGGAAACTGAATAAATGCGATTTTGACTACTTTATGATGCAAAAATTTAAATGAACTTGATACCATTCAATAGATCTCGCTTAGTCGTAAATTTTGGTATATGTTATATGAAAGTGAGTACACCCAATCAAACTATATGGACAAAACAAGTTTTAGATGGGCCATTTCCAATGCTAATTTTTCCCGTGACGTCGTGACGCTCTCCATAGGCTAGATGTTAAACTCAGCGACGTCACACTGAAATTTACATTGAAAACCCCCTATCTAAAACTTATTTTGTCTGTATAATACGATTGCATAAACCCTCGACCATGTAACATATACCAAAATTTACGACTAAGCGAGATCTATTCAATGATATAGATTTTATTTTAATTGTTGCATGACAGAGTTATCAAAATCTTGTTTATCCAGTTTCCGAAGTGAGCCGCGTGGACAGTAATTATCTTTTTTGTCTACATAGTCCTGGTCCCCTAAACTGAAACAAAGGCCGATACAAGTTGAATCGTGAGTAAACATCAGGATACATATCTTAACGTGAGCTTAGCGTAGTAGTTTGCAGGTGCCCAGTCCACGTTACCGGGTGAGCTAAAGGGACATCCCTATAGCCCAGTCATTTGAACATGTACAGTACCTTTAGTTACAGTGCAACAAAGACACTAGGCCTATTCATTTATTCGGTTATTTTCTGTACAGGCAAACTTTCAGATTGTCTGATTGGGTATGCTATTTAAGTTTCTTAGTGCATGCATGTTTAGTCTTTTGTTTGTTTGTTTTGGGTTTTTTTTTTACAGATTTAGCATTTCTATAGTTTGAATTGTGTACTCTCACGTGATATAGAAACTGAGAAGATTAGAAAACCACAGTCAACCTGTCAAATGGTTCCTCATTAAAAAATACAAGAATAACTACACTCAAGGCATCTCTGTACCACTTTTCTTCTTGATGATTGTTTTTTTTTAAATACCTTACCATCAAGTGATTTTCCAGATAGAATTGCTTAAAACTCTAACAAAAATGTAGTTTCATCGACAAAAGTCAGAAATATTTTTGTTTACGTGATCTGAATTTACTAACACCCGATCCCGAATCAACAGGTTCCCGTTTTTCGTCTCTTGTCATGATTTATGATATCCAAACATCTATAACTAATTTGGACGCATATATATCCCTGGTTAACTTTACTCACCCGAAGTTTTTGAAAATGTTTTTTATCATTTTTTGTCGACATGTTTCATAATAAAATGTTGATAAAATATTTTCAAAAAGTCAAGAATACATGTATTTGATTTTGCTGTTTAAAAAATCTTTGATTTTTTAGATCCACGGTTTGTCACCGAGGAATTTTAGCCGAAAAACTTGATCCCTGACCTTGAAAATCAGCTCTTTTTCTCGTTAATGAAAAAATATGCATGGCAAATTTGAAATTCGCGATTCACGGAATTTGCACGTGACCAATTACCAGAATTATACACCCATGAACACCAAAAGTAAGACAGTCATTTCTTAATTGAATTACGTTCATATAGGATTTTATAGTCCTGTGCAAGTCATAAAACACACATATTTCTTTACCAAATCTTCTATACTAGTATAATCTTCTATAACAGATTGACTTTTTTTTTTTTACTTTTTTTAAGCTCGTTTTAAATTTGAGGTCATGATCAGTCTTTTAAAATGAACAATCAAAATTGTTTTTGCCAGTTTGCAAAGAGTCAAAAATGCATTTTTCCTTATCTTTAGAATCGAATTGCCAATAAATAATTCTGGATGATGCAGGGCAAGGGGCACCTGTGATCTCTTGTTTGTCAAGGAAATTGATAATTTACTTATTTTCTTTACCTTACAAAAATCAAGAAACAAGCGTGGATCTAGAGTGATGGTTAGGGGGGAGGGGGTTCAGTTCCCGCCTGTAATATGCAAAAAATTGCTGATTTTTTTCCTAGTGAATTTACGGCTAACCTCCCTGTCCTTTCCAAACTTTTCTTGATCCACCCAATCCTTAGAAAATCCTGAAGATGTAAACTTCTGCATCAGAAGACACTTCTACAGCATCAGAAAATGTCGATTTTTTAAAAAAATATACTAATTATCGTTAATTATATTAATTGACACTGACTGAATAATGAGCAACTAATCCCCTCTAAATTCAGTTTAAATACGCTTCAGTTCAGGTGCCACCAAACTGCTTCATTTACGGCCACCAAACTGCTTCATTTACGAACCCCCACCCATACCCTCCCCCACTCGGCCCTTCTGGCCTCGCAAGTGATTCCCATCAAATATTGTATGTGCCCCCCTCCCCCCCCCCGGGCAGATGGGGTTCTGGATCCGCCCCTGGCAGCATAAACAAAAAGCCGGTAATGTGCTCATGTACCGGGCCTCCCCTGTAAACCCATTATATGCAAGTTCATGCCTTTATAGTTCCCTGTTAAAAAAGAGAAAGTTTCAAAACAAGTTACACTTAGACCAATGCAAACACGTAGATTTGTAATCATGAATTTTCAAAAATATTTTCACCCGAAAATTTTAGTCTCAAAATAACATAGACCTTTAACCCCTGACCCACAAAACGATGTGACTCTAAATATTACTCTTCCAGGTCAATCTATACATGGCAAATCGGTTTTTCTTTTTTTCTTTTTTTTAAACGACCCATCTGAAGAAGAACGGGAAAACTGAAGTGGTTTAACTCTTTTATAAAAATCAGAGCATCCCTCTGGACACATGTGCAAATTTCGAACTCGCGGTTATTCGGACTTGCATGTTTCGGATAATGGATCCTCATCGTTTATATTTTAAAAAATGATAAAAGTTGCAAAAAAAAAAAATAATAATAATCGTGCCGTTCCCAACGTTTAATTTCTAATCAGTTATTTACCAGTGAGTTAGAGCGGCTTCAAATTTTGTAGAAATTTCCAATTTAAAAAAAAAAACGAACATCTATCGCTCATGCAAAACTCAAAATTTTAAATGAACATTGAACGGCTCTGGAAGTTCAAAGGAACCGTTGATAATGGACGATGGAACAGATTTCAAGTGAACAATGAAATAATGGATGGAACAGTGATTTCAAATGAAGGGTGAACAAATGATTGATACATACATGAAATGGAATGTTCAAAGGTGAGATAAATAATGGAACAAAGGTTTCAAATGCAGTGGCGGATCCAGCGCCTCCCTTGCCGGAGGATCAAGGGACGAATTTTACCGATTTTGACTGAAAATGGGCCATGATACACCTGTTTTTGGAAAATTTTGGGTCAGTGCCGAGGGGGGGGGGGGGGCACTGAAATGATTGATATATAATAATGGGATGTTCAGCGGTTTCAAATGAAGGCTGAATAATGATTGATAGATAATGGAAAAGAGATGTCGAATAAACATTTGAAAATGAATAAGGTTACTTACGATTCGAGTGTTCCATAGTACTGTCGATGTGTATAGTTGTATGGAAGCCGGATTTAGCCAATACAGTGCGTACTATTTGTGATCAATGAAACAAGACAGTGCGTTCAATGACCGCATCCGGCTTCCATATAATGTATTTATAGTTACAGATAAATCTGTCGGAAATAAACGGGGTATATCTGATTATCAAGGATTATTATGCATTGAAAATTTCCAACTACATTGTATTTTAACTTAGCATTTTTCTTCCTTTTTTCCTTTGTATCTTTTTTCTTTAAATTTCTTCCTCTTCTAGCTTTTTTTTTCTTTTCAAATGTCGTGCATAAACCCTTTATTGGATAATGCGCAGTCGTTTAATTAAAAACGAGAGGGCCAAGGGGTCAACATCGCTCACTTGAGTAGACAATTTAGTTGAGGCATTAGAGTACTTGCTTCCTGTAAGGTTTCGTGAAATTCTATTCAACGGTCGTAGAGAAGTTGAATGCGTCAGCAAATCAGAGCTCTGGCAGCCAAATTTGTTGACCTATTGGCACGAAAAACACAAACTTGGTAGAGGACCTTAAGTACTTGCTACGTGTAACTGTAAGGTTTCGTGAAATTCTGTGCAGCGGTTACAGAGGAGATATCGAAAATACGTCAGCCAATCAGAGCCCTTGTCGGCCCTATTTGTTGACCGATCGGCATGAAAACACAATCTTGGTAGAGGTCAGACCTTGACTACTTGCTCCTATAAGATTTCGTGAAATTTTGTGCAGCGGTTGCAGAGGAGAAGTCGAAATTGTAAAATTAAAGTTTACACCGGACGGACGGCACGCCATGACAATAGCTCTCAGAAGAGCTAAACATAGGTAATCAAAGATTACGAAGCTCACCTCGCGGCGGCAAAATTAAATTCAAATATATTTCGCTTTAAAAAGTAAAATCACTCAAGTAGAAAAAGTAGGTCAAGGTCATTTTGTGAAAGTTTGATCAAAGATACATCCACTACGCAAGTTTGATACATGTAGCACATATACTTTGCCCAATATTGGCTTTTAAAGACAAAATCATTTAATCGCAAAAAGTAGGTCAAGGTAATTTTATGAAAATTTATAATCAAAGATACATCAAATATGTATTTTCGGTACATGTAGCACTTATGTTTTGCCCAATATTGGCTTTTTAAAGACAAAATAATTCAAGCGCAAAAAGTAGGTCAAGGTAATTTTATGAAAGTTTAATCAAAGATACATCCAATATGTAACTTCGGTACATGTAGCACTTATGTTTTGCCCAATATTGGCTTTTTAAAGGCAAAATCACTCAAGTGGAAAAGTAAGTCAAGGTAATTTTATGAAAGTTTGATCAAAGATACATCCACTATGCAAGTTTGGTACATGTAGCACTAATACTTTGCCCAATACTGGCTTTTAAAGGCAAAATCACTCAAGCGGAAAAAAGTAGGTCAGATGCTGCATCTGATGCATGGGTTCACCTCAACATCCCAAGATGACTCACTTGTGCAAGTTTGGTCACTGTAGCATCAGTACTTTGTCAGATATTGAGCTACCCCAAAAACTAACCAGACACTGACGCGAGTCACTGAACCGGAAAATGTAGGTCAGATTAAGTATCTGATGCATGGGTTCACATCAGCATCCCAAGATCAATCACTTGTGCAAGATTGGTCAATGTAGCATCAGTACTTTGTCAGATAATGAGTTAACCCAAAAACTATAACCGGACGCGGACATCAAGGGTGTAGCATAAGCTCATTTCAACCTCGTAGAGGTGAGCTAAAATGAAATTATGTCATCATGATGAGATCATTACTACATTGAATTTAAATCAAAAATCACGGTAACTAGAATGTGATAAACAGGTACATGTCGCCTGTCGCATTCGTGACACGGACGGTGACATTGATCCTGCGCTGTTCAAAGTCGTTCGTCCCTGCAGGATTTATGGAAGAAGTGTACATAACACATTCAATTTGGTGGATCTAGAAATTTGTTCCGGGGGGAGAGGGGATGAGGCAAGCCGGGGGGAGGTTCCAACCAATGAATTTAATAAGATTATAGTATTACGTAAAAATGGATAAAATGAGCATTTCTGCCAATTTTTACAAAGAGGGCTACTGACTCTCCTCTAGATACGATTCCTATCCGTGCTTTGGTTTCGCAGATGGCATAAAAGGAAAGCACAGCGTATTCACCAAATTAGTCCTTGTACAACACTGATCATAATAAAGGCGGTGAAAGGATAATCATTGTAGACGGCGCAATTGTATTTTTAAAAGATTAAAAAAGTTCTTACCCATTTAAAACAAAGTTGACATCAATAAATAGAAAAAAAATGTATCGTAGGCTAGGCTCGGCCAGCTCTGGAAATGTTTTACAAAATTTTCCATAATCTCTGCCCCCCCTCCCAAGAAAATATTTTGTTCTTGACTCAGTCTCAGTGATCTCAAAAAGGAGATAAACATTTGTATTTTTGTCAGCTTGTAGACGTTCATCTGAAATTTCCTTGTACAGTAGTATTTAGTGTAAATTTAAATTTTGGTTTGAATTTTCAACACTTTATGTGTGGAATGAAGGAGCAGAGTGGTGCATTTTGGTACCTTACAGAAGAAGACAGAATAATGATAAAAAACATCTCACTTGTAAAATTCTTTTATCTAGTAACGACAAACATACATTTGTACGACCATACACAAATTTCAGTGTAAAGCAATCATTCAACGACTCTAGAGAAAATACACAATACATTCAACGTAAATTAATACTCAATATGGCAAAGTTTCCTTGTATCACAGACCATATGGAAATAATCAATACATAGATTTCTAAAAATAAAGAATATTGGTTTACAGAATGTATGAATAAGGAGTTTTCCCCTCAAATTTTGGTCAAGGTCATGACCCAGTGACCTTGAAAATGCTAGTAAAATGGTTGTTATCATAAAAGTATTAAACAATGTGTGTGATTCAGTTGAAAACCCATGATAAATTAATTAGCTACATCATTAATGACAATGAAGAAAGCATTTATTTCTTGTTGATATAATTTTAAATACAATATACATGTAAATATATGTATGTATACATATTAGCACTTTATCATGATGATATAATATCAAGACTATTCAAATAATCTGGAATCTGAACTTCCATATTATATTTAGGTCTAACAATGCATAAATGCAAGTCAATGGCCTTTTTTGAAAACAAAAATCTATAGCCTAAAGCATATCTTCAACCTTCTATAAATAGTCCTACATAAAATTACATAGTAGATAAAACATTTTCTTTTACTGTATTAAAACCTCAATTTTGCCCTTGGTTTATAGAATACAAAAAGTTGAAAAAAAAGAAAATCAACAGGCAGAAACATTTCACAATATACTATTAGTTACTTTTCATTCCTCTTGCTTTACCAGATTTTAATATGCAACGTACACTGACTATCTTAAGGTAGAGTATCCCTCAGGCTCAGGTCAGAATTGCTGGTAATTTTTTTTGCCCGGATACCCCATTTTTTCTCTTCAAAATATTGTTCAGATTATCAAACTAATATGGTTTTGGGAAAAGAAACCTTTGTAGTTACATTTTATCAACCCTAAAAAGGGATTTTTCTTACTTTTCCCATAGGGTCCAATGTTCAAGTTCAAATGGCTTAATTAAGTTCTCGGTATAATCATGAAACCACAAATTATATTTTGTTGGTATATATCAGGTTTAACACAAGCTATGTATAAATGGAAATGAAAATATTGTAAAAGTTGTTATATAGGAAATATGAGCATCTGAAACATGAAGGATGCTCTATCTTAATTCAAAAATTTTATGTTTATTTGGCTTCAATTCTAACTCTTGTATAGAATATACAGAAAATGGAAGATCTACGTGAAATTCATCAAATGGTACATAGACTCATTATAAACGATTGCCAGCAAGTCATCATGGCTATCTTTAGTGTAGCGTTGGCATCCATTACTGTCCGCACGGCTCATAACAGAAACTGGATAAACATGATTTTGACTATAGTATCACGCAAAAATTTAATGAAAATGATACCATTCAATAGATCTAAATAAATTCTAATATAATTACAGTTGATTCAATTTTCAAGGTGAGCTTCATGGAAATTAGACTGTTACTTAAAGACGTTGAGAATTAGGAAATAATTAGTTTTGCCCGTGGTATTTAGAAGCAATTACTGATTAATCATTAATTAATAAGACAAAGCCTTGACAATGGTGTAAAACTTAGGAATATTTTTTCTCTATACATAGAAGTCTAACTGGTTTATTTATAATTAACAATGATACAATGCATTGAGAAAAGTTTACAAATAATTTATAAAGGATACATGTATGTTTTTATCCCTATGACATAAGTCTATATAGTATACATGTACTCGTATTACACCTATGATTTTCAGTAAATTAATAAAAATTACAAGTTGTCTATTCTTAAGAATATCATATTAGGCATCAGGGCCCGGCACCATAAAGTAAGAATTTACTTACCGTTGGGTCTGAAATTAAATATTCTTTTGTCTCGTTATGATACATATATAATGTATTAGTGATGATTTGAAATTATTTGAACAATTTTTCGATTTCTAGAGTAGAATAGATTAGATGAACTCAAAATTTCAAATTTTCACAAATTTGTCATTTATTGACAATTTGTTTTGAAAATTTGACTTAAGGCAATTCTCAGTTTATGATACCGTGTCCAGGCCCCAAATCCCTCACTTTTTCTCAATACACCCTCTAGAGTTATGCATGTTTTTCATTCTTACTTTCTTTATTATTAAGGTACAAAAATTCTCCATGGAAAAGTATAAATACCGTTGATAGAAGCATGGTTTCTTTTCAGTACCAATGCTACCTTGCCATACTGATACAGTAAAACATGTAATAATTTCAATGACTTTTCTTCAGAAGTCTGATTGAAAAAAAATTAAACAAATACAAATTTTTAATTAGTCTGGTACAGAATGAATTAATCATATTCTTATTTTTTCACTCAAATCAATTAAACAAAGAAAGAATTCTTGACACAATTGTAATATTAGCAACAATGCACAAAATACAATTCTATCACATAATTTTCTTTAAATACATGTACTTTGATCACCAAATTTGGCACAAAAACATATTGTAAAACATATTACATTTAAAATGTAACATTTAAATTTGTTAAAAGTACAGATTTTGCTTTGCTGCAATTAAACAAACTTTCTTATTCCATTTAGTAAATATATAACTGGAAAATGTAAATTATTTTTCAAAAGTTATCCTTCTTTGTCTCCAAGAGCCTATGACGTTAGAGTTATCTTTCTTTGTCTTCACATTTACATGAACTATGTAAGAGTTGTGTTTCTTTGTCTCCAAAAAGAAAACTTTAAAAATGCACTATGAAAACTGTAATTTATATCTTATTATGAAGAAATGTTTCTACTTGTAACTGTTGATAAAGTTTAATTCTTATTGTAATTTTACCACTCTAATATCCGGCTGTTGCAGGCAATTGACCCTTCCGATTGCCCGGAAAAAAATGCAAAATTTCGTGACGTCACAATGCTTTTACCTTGGACAAACAAGCTTCGAACCTCGGTCAAACATCGAAATTGCATTGTGACGTCATGGAATTTCTCAATTTTTTCCCGTTTTCGGAAGGGTCAATTGAGCTGACCCTGAGTAGAATTGAAGAATTTTATCAATCTAGACCAATGCATCAGCAATTCACTTGTACTTGACTTAGCTAGTTTATAAGTATGGGTAGACCTACATAGGGTCAAGCAAGTTTAAAATGAATTTAAAGAATATGTACTCTATGCAAAAAACATAAATGTGTACATATAAATGCTCACAGAAATGCTGACCATAGAAATGATTTTTTGACTTTTGTAAGCAGCTAAGTTTGACAAAATTAAAATTTCAATCATATTTAAACATAATCAGTCATTAATCACAACAAGTTTTACTGTATCAAGTTGGTTGTCAATTTCCGCGATCCGGTTTGTCTCTATCACGTCCTGCCCGGTTGCGACGCACCCCCGATTTATTGTCCACTCGACCCCCTTTTGGATTTGCGAGAACAAATGTAGCCATGGAATTAGATTCTATATTAGCATCGGAAAGCGTAACCGCTGGAACCACCATAGGTTTTGAATATGCAGAACTTGTGGTCATTTTCAAACTAGCTGTTGAGAAACTGATATAGGGTTGTTGACCGCTTGTTTTGGAGTGGTTATGTTTATCATGAGATTTCATTAGGTCATTATTAAGTGTGTAAGGGTTCGATATAAGTCCGTCAGCATTTGAGGATCGAAGACCTTCTTTTGAGGCTTTAGAGGAGGTAAGATTAGAGCTATTTTTCAGATTCTTTGCTGTGGAGTTGTTCGTTATCACAGGGAAGTTTGTGCTATGACGCAAGCTAGAATTGGCACTACTTGAAGACACATTGGCTGAAGAAGACTTGTTATTTTTAGACGCAGATGCTGATATCAGGGCAGAAGAACTATGAGTGGCACTATTGGCAGACTTTGATGATGTTGACGTTGTTAACGTACTGCTACCTGACGTATTTCCCTTCATAGAATCAAGCACACTATTATATGTCTCAGATTGAGTCACCTTGACTGCCTTAGTAGCAGCAGCAGTTGATGGCACTGAGCAAACTGGTTTGATATTCTTAATGTCATTACCAAGAGAAGAAGCTTCTTTGGAGCCCAATTTGCTTTTTTCTCTTCCCGCACCTGATGCTGATTTTGAGGATGCGGAGGTCAAATTAAGTACAATTCCTTTTGATTTCTCATTTCCCTCTTTTTCATTTTTCTTTTCATCATCAGAATTTCCATTTTTCTCACCGTGCATCATTTTAAGTTTCACTGATTCTTGCAGTAAAGATGAATTCTGAAGAAGTGTCGAGCTCTGACTTAGTAATGATCCTGCAATTTCGAGTACGGCAGCTGCAGATGCAGGTTGTTCTGGAGTTTTGGAACAGACATATGGGGGTTCTTCCTCTTTCTTTGATACTCCTTTCTCAGACTTTTCATTACTATTTTCTTCCTCTGATTTGTTATTGCTCACATTATCTTCTTTCTTGCGTTCAGACGCGGACACTGCCGTGCTCGTCGTAAACATCCTGTGGCTCCCTCTAACGGGCGATCCAGCTCTGGGCGCTGATAGAGAGGCTTTTCGCTCATCTTTAACAGGAGACACACTCCTCGTTTGCCTAGCCGGCATGGCATACGGTCGGGATCCACAATATAAGACGTTGAAATTCTTCATAGAATTCAATGGCAGTAACTGCTGGTTTTTGCGTGATTTTTCAAAACACTCAATGGACAAATCTGCAAGAAAAAAATTCATATAGATTGATGTACCTGTAAGCAAATAAAGACTTATTTTTCATTTCTGCTCCCTTTATCTTTTCTTCATTTCCTTCTTCCCATATGTGACATATATAGTATTTAATATCAGATTTTGCAATGAATTTTGACGTAAAACATTTAAGACTATGCGTTCATTCACGATTACAATTTTATGTACTAATTTTAATTTTTTCAACATTGGCTGTATATTTAACTACAATTATCCAAGAATGTGCAAACTACATTCTTAATGCTGAAAGTCAAAAGGTCAAGGTCACTGGGTCAAAAGTCATGCTATCACATAAAAGCTCTAGTCATGAAGAATATCAAAGTTCAAGAGATAATTATTTCCTGGTAAAATTGTTTGTACATACAGACACAGATGTAAGGGATAACAAAATGACTCTCCAGACATTTGTCCCATCAAGCAACAAAGTCTGATCTAAATATATACATTTACCCAGCCTCTGACAGATGGAATCCAAATGCGATTGGCTCATGACCATGCTTCTGTTACCTCACAATTTTCAGGTTGATGTCATAAAATGATGAGACAATGACGTCCTACGCTTCATGAATATTACCAAAATAGGTCATCCATGAGGTAAAATTCATCGCTTACTTTAGTCATCTGTTAACCTGGCTAGTATGTAAATATAGTCGGCTTCACCTTGCCCAATATAAAACCTAGTGACCTTGTATCATACCGTAACAGGTCAATAGATGACTAGATAATATTGGTTATACAGTGTTTTACAGGGGGGATACAAAAATATATTGGGTCAATGAAAAAAGTTGTATTGGGCTCGGCTTCGCCTCGCCCAATACGACTTTTTTCATCAACCCAATATATTTCTAAACACTGTATAAACTTTGTATAACGAATTTATCCCACCTCTGGCTTTTGGCTTGCATATACATGTATAACGTCAACATATTTTAAAGCATTTCGGTGACGTCAATATCGTAAAATGTCTTAGTAGAAGCGGGATATCAAAATAATATCCTGTCAGTAAAATGATACAACATAATATTCGGTTCTTCTCGACCAATCAGATTGCTAGAAATTTGCCAGAGGTGGGATGATATTAGTTATACAGTGTTTTACAGGGGGGATACAGAAATATATTGGGTCGATGAAAAAAGTTGTATACAACTTTTTTCATCGACCCAATATATTTTGTATCCCCCCTGTAAAACACTGTATAACGAATTTATCCCACGGATGGCTTTTGACTTGTGTATGTAACGTGACGTCAACATATTTCAAAGCATTTCGGTGACGTCAGTATCGTAAAGCGTCTTAGTGGAAGCAGGATATTAAAATAATATCATGTCAGTAAAATAATACAACATAATATTCGATTCCTCTAGACCAATCAGATTGCAAGAAATTTGCCAGAGGTGGGATAATAAGTAATACAAGGTTATAGATGTATTGATGTACATTTACTTACAAAGCGTCTCCTCGACAACCCCTGGTATGACATCTTTAAGAGCTTCACAGTTGATGTGGAGAGCTGGATTCACGTTCACCTCAATCAACCATACCTAATGAGAAAGTAACAAGAGGCCCAAATGGGCATGAATGGCTTAAAAGGCACTATGACTCTATCAACCATACCTAATGAGAAAATTAACAAGAGGCCCAAATGGGCATGAATGGCTCAAAGGGTATGATTCATAACTCAGTCTCCAAGTAATATAAACGATAGTCACAATGCTTTGGAAGAGATCATAATCATTTAAGGTCTTCGGAGAAATTAAGAAGGTAATGCGAATTTTTAAAATTGAAGGTGAAATAACAACATTTATCACAGCCATTTGATTATGATAGCATGACGAGCAGTCCACTAGCAAGATTGTGACAACATTATGCACATTTAAATTTTATTTCAAAGCATACCGCTATTGGCCCTACCTTCATATCAGTATCGATCATAAAATCTAATCCGTACAGGTCAAAGAAACCAACACGTGACTGTAGTTTATGCTTTACACTGTTGAAGCAGTGAATCATAATCTTCTGCATTTGTTTCTGAAAAAGATCATTTAGTATTTAGGAAACTATGTGAATGACACAATCATCATATTCCTGAGACTTACAATAATGATTGAAATGTACAGAAATGAGTACAAGATTTGTCTCACATCAAACTTACTAATGATTTCTAAAGTATTTAAGTATTGGTCTACGTAAGAATCAGGCAGGGATGATACATCAAAATTTTTGCGAAACTTTTTATTTCTGTTTTAAGACATACATGTGGTACAAATCAAACATAATTCACCTCATAATTTATAAAGGATTATGAAGGAAAAAAATGGTGGGAAAAATTTCTCCATTTAATTCAACCAAATTTGCTATCCCTATAACTTTCTTCACCATCCAAGTAAGAGGAAATTTCCTTCAGAACATTCATGTGGAGGCTGATCTGAACATATTTCAAGAGAAAAAGTTCTGCAAAAATTTTAAGGTTTTTCAACTGCTTGATCTTAATGAAATGGCAATGAAGATGACAGTACGATCATAAATCCAACGTATATGTATGATACCATACATTGAATAATATATAAGTAACAGTAATCCAGAACTCAAAATATAGGAATATAGGTATCTCTTATATGGAAATATGGAACAGATATAGGAATTTTTCAAGAAAAATAGGATAATTACCGTATAGGACTTTTTGAACTTCAAAACAATGCTGGGAAAAACTAATGACAGAATATTTGCCTCCCAGCACTCATTTTGTTGTTATACTACCGTTATCTTCAACAATTCATAAATCCCAATATAGAATATATTATAAAGTTATAGAAGATGGCAAGCAATTTTAGCGCGCCAATTTTTTTTATATGGTACTATTGTCAGAAATTGCTGTAAATCACATTAAGTTCATGATTGATCGAGTTTTCAATGAAGCAGCCAAAAACTGGAAAAGCAAATTTTCAGACATTTTGGCCCAAAATATAGGATTGATAGGACAAATTTCTTAAATATAGGACTTTGAAAGGTTCCTATATTTTTCATAGGGAATATAGGAATTAAAGGTCAGCTATAACCCATGTGAAAGTCAGGCTACAAATGTGAGTATGCAGTCCCAACATCTGGGATAAATGCATTAGAATTCTTGTTTTGTGGCACTTCAGTGTTCTATTTACAATGAATACTGTAAACATGGTTATTTTTCACTAGGGGGAAAATTTCGCAATTATAACATCAAGACGTTATGCTTGGGGGAAATATTTGCGATATAAACGTATCTTCCATTGTAAGAATGCAGCAGGGTCATTTTCGTGAGAGGAAAATTTTCGCAAAGTCCATTGAATCGCGAAATACGCAAAAATTACCCCCATGTAAAAATGTCCACATTGACGGTAATAGCAACAAGTCCCATAGCTCTGTTTATAACTAGTTCTTAAGCTTAAAGTTTCAAGTTTCCAAACTCTGCTTGTAGGGAGCTGCCCTCTGAACATAAAGGTCAAAACACTGTACATTGGACATGCATATTTCACATGATTACTGGTAACCCTCATCATTGGTACTTCAAGTCAAAATGTGATGAATAAGGCACAAACATCCAACTTACAGTAAGGGAGTTATAGACCCAATTCTCCTCTAAGCCTTTCGCTGCCATGAGGTTTTCATTGATGTACTGGTTAAACTTGTCCATAGACCATGCGGTGTCTTCTTTCACGTCCTTGTAGTTAGGATCTTTCTTCTGAACAAACTGTGAAACGTAAAATAGATAGCGATAAGTGTGAAATGTGCTGCATTAAAACTCTTCTTCTTATGGCCTCGACCAAGTCCATATTTGTATAATAACTCACCAGGTTTGTGAGATGTGATAACTCACCTGGTTTGTGAGATGTGATGACCAACCTGGTTTGTAAGATATTATAACTCACCTGGTTTGTAAGATATTATAACTCACCTGGTTTGTAAGATATTATAACTCACCTGGTTTGTGAGATATTATAACTCACCTGGTTTGTGAGATGCTATAACTCACCTGGTTTGTAAGATGTAAACGTCTTCAAATTGAATAGCATCATTTAAAAACACTCACCTGGTTTGTAAGATATTATAACTCACCTGGATTTTTTTGTAAGACGTTATAACCCACCTGGTTTTTGAGATGTTATAACTCACCTGGTTTGTAAGATATTATAACTCACCTGGTTTGTGAGATATTATAACTCACCTGGTTTGTAAGATATTATAACTCATCTGGTTTGTAAGATATTATAACTCACCTGGTTTGTAAGATATTATAACTCATCTGGTTTGTAAGATATTATAACTCACCTGGTTTGTGAGATGTGTAGACATCTCTGTATCGTCTTCTTTGTACTTTCCGCAGCACAGTCTTATATAGCCTTTGTGATACAGGACAAGGAATGGCGAGGTACTAGCTATGAGGAGGTAGGCTCGAATATCAAATTTACGACCCTCCAACAACAAAGGGTTCTGTATGTACCTAAAAAATGTGTTAGGTATATCAAGTGAATAAATATTCAGAGAAATAAAGGAAAGGACAAAAAGACATGTAAACTTAAGATTAAGGTCAAGTCTAAGGAAAATAATTCAAATTCTATTCATCTATTGGTTCAAAATATTTCCAAGTTCAACATGCCTTGGTCAAGAATAAGTTTACGAAAACCAAGTTGAACTATTATCTTGTACTCTATGAAAAAGGTATAATTAAGATAATTTTCTAAAACAGATCTATGGTACTTAAGGTATCCATTGTACAAATAAAAATCAAAGTGTATTATATAGTCAGAATCATTGAATATTTATACCTTAATATACCGTATACAACATAAAAAATGGGTTCTATCATCAAAGGTGAACATGCCAACCTTTGCTCAATTTACGGAAACTATCGAGACACTGCCGAAGATTACCGAGATAATTTTAACACTGTTTAAATGGACGAGACGTCCGCGAGATCTCCATTTGTACATTGGATACGTTAATAGTGATCTAAGATTTTTTAAACATCCAATCACCTCTGTACGATTCTGGTCATCATCGGTCTTGATGATTTGGCCAGCTGTTCTCGTCGCTGATCTCTCTCCTCCAGAAGCTTGTCAAGCTCCTCTTTGGATCGGATGATGAATATTCCTTTTCCCTGATTCATTCCTGTAGGCTTGCAGATCCACATTTCTCTATCTACGAAATAGGACTATATTGCAAATTTGGAGTCGTAAAGTCATCATGTTTCATTATACATGTATTAGCATAATTTCAAATATATTCAATATGCTCTGTCAAAGCTATTAAAATATAAACAAGACTGTTCAAGAACAGGTTTGTTTCGCTTAAGTTTCCTCTGTGTTTGACCTTGAAATATATGACCTATTGATCCTTAAAGTGACCTTGACCCACATTGGGTATTGAGGCTTTATGCTTGCAGGGTAATTCATTCCTGCAAGTTTGAAGTACAGTTCAAATCAATTTCAAAGTCAAAACCTCAGACAGACAGAAAGACAAAATGACCAATTAATGTACATGTATGTGTTTCTCAACAGAGTTTTCCTTCCTGAAGTTTCTCTTTAACGTATAATTGTAACACAAAGAGAAACAACTAAACAGGCGGCTAGGAAAAACCACTTTGTTTTGCAAGCGGTATAAAATCCTATGGTACCGGAGTTATTACTTCTACTGTGATTTTTACCTTTATATTTTTCTAGGAAGGTTTCCCTGTCATGTTTTTCGTCCAGTCTGTACGTCTCAGGTACAAAGTCTATAAATCTTAGCCTGGGTGGCCTCCCTTTGGTAGATAAGGTCACACGCTCGTACTCCTGTAAGCTGTTCAATAGGCCCAGTTTGTTTGTCAGCAGGTTTCCGTTCGGTATGTGATTCACCAACTGCTCTCCTAAAGCGGGGGAAAATAATAACGTAATCTGTACTATCTGTTTATTATTGATTTTTAATCAACTGTCCAATTCTTTTGGGGGGAAGGGAGGGTAGGGGGTTATTGTCATTATTACTAATTTTAATAAGTTTTAGTACTATTACTTTTCGTTCTTTGTCAAGAAAAATTCAACTATTTGTTGAGAATCAGCGACCAGAAGGAGATATAACCAGCTAGAAAACGGCTCAAGTTTCGCGCGAGCCATTAATTTGTAAGGAGAAAGTAATGTCTTAAGGTTTTTTAAACGAAAATAATAATTATACTTCTTCAACATTCAAAAAATAGTACTTTCAAAAACAGTTTGTGCAAACCCTCTGTTTTCAGACGACAATTTTATATCCTGATTTTCGTCGTGCAGATTTTAAATCACCTGTTTTTCGCATCAAATCAGTAAGACAGGGACTATTTTTACCACAATTCGGCCAAATGACTTTCCAAAAATATATTTAAGTGATACCTTATTTTGTTTAAACTCATAAATCAGTGCATGCCAAGTTAAATCATACAGCATACCCATGTCAATGTAAATATCAATAAGGGCTTAATGCAAAGTTGAAAAGGCACTTGGTTTAAGAACATTTACATCTAGTTAGCAACCGATAAACAAGCAAGTTATCCAAGTGAAATTATCCAAGTTATCCAAGTGAAATTATCTTCCGCCCAGCAAATAAAATGGGCGAAAAGAACAGATGTACGTAAGTTGTACAAATTTTTGGAGTTAAAATAAGCAAGATATTTTAATGAAGTCATTAGTAAGAATAGAAAATCCTTTGGAAGCAAATACAGAATTACAAAAAAAAAGCAGCGTGGTTCTATAACTCTACACCCCCCCCCCCCAAAAAAAATACTTGGAGAGGTGCTCCAGTTCCAATGGGGATTTACAAATTAAAGGGTATTGGTATGAAATCCTTATTAAAACCCTGTCTTTTAAAAATGCACTTTATGCATGTAGCTACAAGACGAAAATTAGGTAGCAGTCTGTTGGCCGATTTGAACCTCCAGTGTTCAAAATCATTTCAATTTTTATGCAATTCTGAATTCTTTTTCTCTTTGCAGCCAAATCTAGTATGCAAATATACTCTTTGAACATACAATACTTTTTTAATTAATCTATGATATACAGCTTGGCATCTTTACCTTCATGCAATCACCCAACCCCTCCTCCGATTACCTCCCTTTGATATGAAAACATCGTGTTCTGCAAGATGTACTTATCCTTGGCTCTTGATAAAACCTAATTTGACTCTCAATAGATCGACTTTCATTGATATGTAATTAAGCTAGTCATAACACGACATCAACGACCCAGGATTGTGATCAATAACCATTAAACAGTGAGATATCGTGTAGTACAACGTAGAAAATGTCTAAAGCATGCACTGGATGTATAGAGAAAGAACTAACCCCCTCCCAACCCCCATCCCCGATTACGAAAAAGGTTCCATATAGACAATGCCAGAAATAAAATAACACAATAGGATTGGGTTGGACTACCCCCCCCCCTTTTTTTTCATGATCTAAAAATAAAGTCCCATGTACCAGGAACAAGATGTACGGGGTTGGATGGAGTCAGCACCATCCTTTGAGAAATTGAGAATTACAGTATGGTTCTGCGCACATCCGACATAAATCAAAATCTCGCACACTGAGAGGGAGAGAGAGAGTCAGAGAGAGAGAGAGAGAGAGAGAGAGAGAGAGAGAGAGATAATATAGTAGGAACAATGGAATCGCGGGAGTCATGGGGGGGGGGGGAGTGTTGCATGTTGACTTGAAACAAACCCCATCTTCTTCCGTAATAGAACTGACTCAGACTGAGGAGAAGTTTAAATTAGTCTTAGTTTCGAGGTTTATAAGGCCTTCCTGATCTTTTGCTCAGAATTAAGTATCCACACCGGATATTGCAAAAACAATGATACTAAAGTGCGGAGCAGGATAGAGATTATATTCCGAACAGGATCTCATCTAAATCAAAATTATATAGAGCATTTTGGAGTTTTGGTTGTAGCAATTCATAATTTCATGAAGTTCTACAATAAAACAAGAGGCCTAAGTGAGTCTTTATCGCTCACCTGAGTCGAAGTTCATCCGATTTAATGAAATCATAGCCAGCGCGGCGAAAACGCTTGCTGAGAAAAAAGTCGGACGACAGACGGACGGAGCTCTATGATGATTCAGCTCACTGGAGCTCTACATTGTGTAATTTTCTTTAAGCTTTTTCAATTTTTATCAAACACATACAAAATGATTTTTAATTACCTTCTTTAAATGCGCCGTAGTTGATTTTGGTTTTACACTCGGTCCATTTCAGCCTGTACCGTTCGTCATACTTATCAGTTGTTCTCTTCCAGCCCAGCGCAGTTAGAGGTCCTTCTACCCTGGAAAATAGAAATTTGATTTTAGCAAAATTGGAAAAAAAAACTTTTAAACGTTTTGCCATTGTCTTAGATTTGATACATGCTGATAAACAAATTTATTTGAATATTCAGTATACAGTGAATACAGGCCGACAAATTTTATGCAGGCCCTTCTAAAAACAAATAATGAATGCATTGATTTTACTCTCATTTTTTTACATTCAACATCGAATTTTGTACGTTTGTGAAGTACATGTATGTGAATGAAAATAACAAAATTCATAGTTATTTATTATATAATGATCGCCGGTCATTATTTTACAACGAAAGTAAATTTAGAACAGCACAGCGCCGTTCTTCGTGTAAAAAAAATCGAATAGAAATGCACATCACTGTTCTTCGGGAGTACATGCATGTAGTTAGGAACAGCACAGCGCTGTTCTACCGGAAAAAAATCAAAACAGCACAATGTTGTTCTTCGGGAAAAGTTCGGAACAGCACAGTGCTGTTCACCGGGAAAAGTTCAGAACAGCACAACGCTGGTCTTTGGGAAAAGGTAAAAAAAAACACAGTGCTGTTCATCGGGAAAAGTTCTGAACAGCACAGCGCTGGTCTTCGGGAAACATTCAGAACAGTACAGCGCTGTTCATCGGGAAAAGCTCTGAACAGCACAGTGCTGGTCTTCAGAAAGTTCAGCACAGTGCTAGTCTTCGGGAAACATTCAGAACAGTACAGCGCTGTTCATCGGGAAAAGTTCAGAACAGAACAGCGCTGATCTTTGAGAAAAGTTCAGAACAGCACAGTGCTCTTCATCGGGAAAACTTCAGAACAGCACAGCGCTGGTCTTTGAGAAAAGTTCGGAACAGCACAGTGCTCTTCATCGGGAAAAGTTTAGAACAGAACAGCGCTATCTTCTTTGAGTTCTTAAGGAAAAGTTCAGAACAGTAAACCACTATTCTTCTAGAAAAATTCAGAACAGTGCAGCGCTGTTCACCGGAAAAATCTCAGAACAGGACTTCTTTGAGCAAAACTCTGGACAGAACAACGCTGCTCATCGGGAAAATCTCAGAACATGACTTCTTGGAGAAAAACTCAAAACAGAACAACGCTGCTCATCGGGAAAATCTCAGAACAGCATTTCTTGGAGCAAAACTCAGAATAGAACAACGCTGCTCATCGGGAAAATCTCAGAACATGACTTCTTGGAGAAAAACTCAGAATAGAACAACGCTGCTCATCGAGAAAATCTCAGAACAGCATTTCTTGGAGCAAAACTCAGAACAGAACAACGCTGCTCATCGGGAAAATCTCAGAGCAGCATTTCTTGGAGCAAAACTCAGAACAGAACAACGCTACCCATCGGTAAAAATTCAGATCATCACAGAGCTATTTTCGTTAAAAGTCCATAGCTAAGCGGCGCTGCTCTTGGGGAAATGTTCTGAAATGCGCTGCGCTATTCTTCGTGTAAAGTTACGAACAGAACAGCGTCGTTTATCGGGAAAAGTTCAAAACAGCACAGAAATATTATTCAGGAAACGTTCAGAACAGCCAGAACAGTACAGCGCTGTTCTTCATGAAAAGCTCAGAACATCACAGCTATAGTGTGGTCCATCGGGAAAACTTCAGAATAGCGCAGCGCTATTATTTGACTAAGTATAGAACAGCGCAGCTCTCAGCCTCTTTGTAAGAGATTGACATATCGATGAGCTGACCAGAGTACCATACTTACAAGGCTACACCGTTCCCTCCGCCCACAAAGAACGTGGGCTGCATGTTGTTGGGCAGGCTACATGAGGGCAGTTTAGTAGGGCGATTCCCGGGCGATTTTTTTCCTGTGTTCTTTTTCTGTCGTTTGATCTCCTCGTCTTTCATCATTGTCACATCATTATGTTTATCCGTCTCTGTCTCTGAAATAGAAAGGAAATGTATCATTTCACTGAAATGTTTCTTTTCTATTTTTAGGGGACGACCAAATGATCCGGATGGGGGGGGGGGGGGGGGGGCTGGCAACTTTTTTTTCGTGTCAGATTATTTATTTTCAACGCAGGGCCGGCCAGATTATTATTTTTTTTCAGTAAATTTATTTTCAACCTGTAATAATCCTGACAAGCATTTGTAATACTATGTAAATGTCTAAATAATACTTGATATAAAATTCTGACAAGCATTTGCTATACTATGTAAATGTCTATATAACACTTGATATAAAATTTTGCGAAAGGGCGAGCGGAGCGAGCCCGATATTTTGTTTTAGTGTAGAAATTTTGGTCTAGTTGCTAGTGAATGGCGAGCGAAGTGAGTCGAAAATTTTTGGATTTTGAATACATATGTGGGCCAGAATATTTATTTCTGCAATTTATTTTAAAAAACCTGCCAGCCCCCCCCCCCCCCCCCCCCCCGATTAAATGGCCGTCCCCTTACTTGAAAACTAAAGGTGTCCGGAGCAACATTGATCAAATGGGTCAAGGCGTGGACTGATTGTACCAAATTGTACAGTTATTTAAATCTACCATATAATGATGGAGGGTTTTGTTATAAATGCACCCCTTTTCTTTTGGAATGTGATTTCCTACAAATCATGGGCTATAGGACCCTCTCCCCTCCCATTTCCAAGACCTGGCTCGATCGGGCCAGCTTCTAGTTCGACTGTTTGTGTATCCGTCAGCAATTTTTTTTTTCCAAACTACATGGTATAAAAAAAAGAACCGATATAATTCATCTAAACACATTTATTCTTCCTATTTCTGTGAAAATGAACAGTCATACATAAATTCTGATGCCCTAGAATTCTAAATCCATTTTTAGTTTCACAAGAAGTATCTGTCACTAACGATAGAATTTGAATCAAACCCCGCACGGTCTCTGATTAGATTGTATATAGTGTATGTTTGAACTTAAAGATACAAAGTTTTCAATAATCAATATAAGAAGGAAAGTAGGTTGAATTTTCCATATATGTATTGAGTGGTATCGATTAGAGGTTTACATCTATACCATTTTGAATTTTACTTCTTCTCAACTTTTTTCTTCAATTTTCTTATTAAAGCCAAAGTCAGTCTTTCACTAACGAGGATCAAAAGATCAAAACCAAGATCAATTGAAAACATCTAAAAGTATTGAATAATATATATACATAATGTTGAAAAAAAAACCCCGATACATCACTACTATACATGTACATGTCACTGTCCCACCTCTAAATCCCTCCCTCCCCCAACCCCGTAATCGGGGATTTGGGAGCATTTATAGTTTTGTCATGTTCGCTTAAATTGTTGGTCGCTCCTCCTGAAAGGGGGAGGGGGGGGGAGGCGTCCATACGATAGTTCGAGAAAATTGTAGGCAAAAATATAACAAGAAACATGGCATCCCTTCTCGTGATAACAACAGAACCCCTACCCCTACACCACCCTAGAGGTCAATACATGGAAGCCCGTTTTAGGGGGAAAAAAAATGAAGAGCTGATCTCTAATGCGACTTCACAACAAATCCTCAGAGATAAACACACAAGTACACAAACGTGGAGCACACATCAGAGAAAAATACGACAGTATAGACATGTATATATATAAACAAACACAAGATTGTTCAAGACCAGGTGTGCAAGTATACGTATAATATATGTTGACATTTGACCTTTAATACATGTATGTGACCTTGACATTGAATGCGACCTTGAGAACCGAGGGCAAAAATGACCAATACTTGACAGTTAAAGAATGGTAAATATGTGACAATGAATCTCATTGCTTGTAGAGCCTCATCCCACAAGTCGGATGTTTGCATATTATGCATATGACAGAAATTATGGCTAAAATATGTATGAAAGTGTGACTACAAGACAGACAGACAGACAGACAGACAGACAGATAGACAGACAAACAGACAGACTCTGGGCATCAAGTTATAATTACTCCTCTGCGTTGTAAACGACATAAAAAACCAGACATATAATATCAAACAACACAAAATGATGCGACTAATGCCAATGTGACCGTCAACGGTCAGCGTTAGGTCAGCTTTTTTTTCCGCGTTTTTAGCAAATGGAGTGGTAATCCTGATTACACGTGCACCACTAGTGTCATGAATAGAGGACTACATGTAACGCAACGACTTGATATTCTTTAATAATATTCTCTCAGTTTTGTTTCGAGGTGAGGGAAACATTTATTTCTATTATTTGATGATTAACTTTTAGTGAGTGAAACATTTTGTATTTCTACCCGGTACTGACAAGACCTGAACTTTTTGTATCATTTTTTACAAACCTCATTCGAAAGATTTGCAGTTACTCACAGTTCTCAAAAGGTGAATGGTCCGGTTTTCATAATTCATACATATTTTGACTTTACGTTGGAGTGATGACCTCGATTCAGGTTCACCTTTGACCTGCACACGGAGGTCATGAAATACAACGTTCAGTATTACTAAACCTGACAATGATCAAATATGAGATTCATAAAAAAAAACCCCAAATATAGGATACAGAAATGGATGTAGCATTTACCAATACGTGTATTCCATTTATTTCCTTGTACTGTTTACACACAAGAACGATTCTAGAAGGTGGGAGCGGAGTCAGGACCCCCCCCCCCCTGGAATTTAGCTGAAATCCTGAATCGATCCTCCCTGTTTTATACGTACCAGGTTAATATGCTGCACCCCCTCTGTCGGGCTATAGACCCCCCCCCCTTTTTTTTCTCCACTGGAAAAAAAATAGATGCACCTAATATATACATGTATATGGCATCTTGTTAGATCAGACAGACTATCTGGAGTATAATACACCTTTACTACCTACGGTGTTGATATATTTTATCGATCCGATCATACAAACAGAAAACTGGTAAAAACAAACACTTCACACTCGATAAACAGCAACCGTAATTGCTTGGATATGCGTTGGGAACCGATCTTCTCCACAGAAGGTGACAGCTAGACTGCCACGACGCGACCAGGATGACACCTCTCTCTACCCATTGATCAACATATCAAGTTTGATCGTGATCGGCGCAACCAAAACGTTTCCTTACCATTTTCAGCAGGGGACGTTTGCATGATGGTGCACAAATTAATGGGTGGAATTTCCAATCTCCTCTCATTCAATTTTCCATATAAATTCCAAAACTTCCCCCATGTTTCCTACGCTTCTGTGAACAGTAAAAGTGAGAAGCAGCGAGGAGCTATATCCATGTCAAAGAAGGAAAATTATCCCTATAACACTTAATTCATTCCACTTTGCATTAGCAGGTCGCTCTACAATTCTATCGAGTTTCTAAACATAACCAACGTACGGCTATGGAAACACGGAATGGACCGCACTGATAAAAGGGGGTTTAACTATGAGCCGTTTAAATAAAGCATTGACCGCGCGCGGTCAGGTGTACAGGGTTTCTTTCAATCATTTAAGATCAATATTTAGAAATCAACATCCGTTATTTATCACAGCAAGTTTCCTTTTCATCTTAATCTCTTAATTAATTAATCCCATGTCATACATACTGACAATAATCCTTGGTATCGGAAAGATATCCGAATAAAATTCTACGATTTTGCTTTAATTTATATTTTTGAATCACCCCCCGTCGAGGGCCCCGAGTAGTGATTTCAATAAGTATTTAAGACTGAATTGAACTTAAGAAAATATTAACAGTGCACGTTTTGTTCAATGTCGAACATGTATTTTACAGACATTGAGTTGTAAATCTATGTACATATTGAATTAGCATAATCTTTTAAAACGTATTGTAGATTTTTCATTCAATGCAAGAGGTGGCGCAAAACGAAAACGGAAATCGTAAGACTATTTAGCACTTCATGGTGAATAATTTGTAAAATCGTCTGAAAACTAATACTTCCTAGGCAGAAAATGACTATATATATAAATGGACGTTTGTAGAATATACGGATAATAAACAATGATAAATATAAAAACAACCAGGGTAAATGTTTTAATAAGGGCAGAGTCGATGAGGTTAAAGGTCAGGGAGGTGAAGGTCAGACTCAGGTCATTGAAATAGAATATTAATCAATATCATTGACAAATTATGTTAAAATTAAGACTAAACAGTGGACTCTAAAGAATTACAGTACCTATCACGAGTTTTACAACGAGATCGCCATCGATGGAGTAAAAATTTAACGAGTAAAGGCCAATTCCTCCATCAGGTGGAGGGCTTTTAGGAGGGCTGGTGAGGGGCAAAGCGGGCTCAACGCGAACAAACTTTACCCCGAAAAACTCGGAGTGTTTATGGGCGGGGCTAATGAACGGAGGCGGCGCTTATGCATATTTAATTATTAGCCGGGGTAAACACCGAGTGCTTGTAGGCGGGGCTTATATTCGCTTGACGGAGCATCTCGAGTCGCGTAAAATCTCTTTGTAGAGAGTAGAATCGCGATAGGCTAGTCAAACAACTGTTTTAACAATACGCTAGATCTGTACGTACAGTAAATGTTTTCCTAAGAACGATTCTATAAATGTTGTAACAATTTAAAGAATCATTATCTTACATATCCGCATAGATACACTACATTTAAAACAATGCAATATTCAGGATTATGTACGTAGAGATAGAGAAACCCTAGATGTTAAATAGGCAGTCTACACATGTCCGTAGTTTGAATTTCCTGTGATGTACATGTACGAAAAATGAATATGAATTAATAAACCAGCAAATAATGTAGGAAGCAAAACTGTAATAAAGAAAACAAGGAAAAAAAGAAATACATAATTGTTTATCCTACTCATGTATTTTATAAACACCTGAATATTGGATGTGTAAAATACATTATATCCGATGTATCTGATGGAAGGAAAAATAAGATTTGTTTCCTGTTAGACAATGAAACGAAGTTTTGCATGCATTTATAGATTCAAGTACTGTAACGCACGACTTTGCATTAAGATGAATATTAAAAGTATTATGAGTTATGCAAATCATTTTCCCGTTCATACGGAATAGCTTCTAAATCCGTACTCTGGATACTTCACATTGTTGTAATCTATTTTACATATATACATGTACATGTAAACGATTGCACACTTACGGATAAAATTTAATCTAATGCTGTACGATACCAAGTAAATTAAATGTTTAATTCATTGATAGTTAATTTTTATTCTATCGTGTTTGAACGGTATTTTTTTTATCACGGGAGCATATTTTAGAAGGCATCAAAAGGTATAGACCTTTGTTAATTTTTCAGCAATTGTTATAATCCGTTATCAGTAATAGCTGAAAATCTCGAGCAGGAACCAGCGTTCACCCCTGCTCCCTCACTTTTTAGATAAAATATGAAAAAATATAGACAATACAGTCAAGACAACGTCTATTTACTAACTCAGGCACGTACGTCATCATGTATGCACATGCATTATGTTTCTGGGGTCGCAGGTCATTTATAATATACATGTACCAGTGGTGGATCCAGGATTTCAGAAAGGAGGGGAGAGCCCAGCTTCAAAGAAAATTGTTCACAGAAAAGCTGACAAGCAAAAGATGAATTAAAAAAACCAAAGAGACGATGATACAAATATTAAGACTTAGGACTTTATATTATTCAGGAGTCCTTAACCCCCGCCCCCCTCCCCATTTGGTCTTTTCCTTATATGGTATTTGATCGTTTACCTGAAGATGTGCCAATTGTGTGATTCTATAGATCCTACAGATTTGTAGTACCTTAAATTGACACTATACCACGAGCAAGACAGACCCAACGCGTAATTACTCTTTTAAATCGGAATTTCTCTCTTAAGTGGCGCATCATTATTAATCAATGATGCATATGAATGAACATGCGATTCCCAAGAAATTGTCTCCTGATAAAGGACGCAATTTTTGTAATATGAATTGAACTGCAGCTAGCGAAGCCGGAAAATTTTCCTGAATTTGAAGCGAAATTTTATATTAATTCTTCAAATTCGGATTACTTGTAAGAGCAAGATTATTTCTTCTGTCATACCATAAGCAAATTCATTTTATTTATTAAAATTCAGAGCAAAATTTTTTTTTTTTCGAGCAACCCCCCACCCCCGAATATTAAATGGACCGTGCCTTACCTGTACCTGTTTCATTATCAGTAGATAAGGGTTAGTTTCGAGTTACTCCGTTCTTGATCCGCACATACATTTTTTTGCAAAATTAAAAAGAAAAAAAAAATCAGTTTTCGGAAGCGATTCAAGAAACTAACACCAAAAAGTGAGGGAGCTCCAGCCTCATTTGTAATCGAACAGGCTTACGTTATAATGTTTTTGTTCCTTTTCTATATGTCAGATTAATAATAAAACGATTTTCGATTCGAAGCAGAGGAGAAGGAAGGGGGGGGGGGGGGGTTGTTCGGTCATTCTTTATTCCTTCCCAAATCTTACATTTCCGGGTAATATGACAAATTTCAGGGGGTCCTTAAACCACCCCTCCCGATCCGCACTTGTTATAGGGGAGGGTGGATGGTATTCGGTCCTTTATTCCTTCCCAAATCTTTTTTTTTCATTTTTCTAGGTATAAGGACAAATATCAAGGGGTCCTTAACTTCTCCCTCCCCTTCCCTCCATCTCCTCTTTCCCTCCTCTCCTCCCTTCCTCCCACTTCCTTTTCACCCTATCCAACCCGTAAAGTATAAAATGCGAAGTCTTTATTTAGGTTAATGAGAAGCGTTTAATCTAGACGAATCAATGAGAATCGAACAGTATGTTTTTTTTTTCAGCTTAATAATAATGCAACGCTTAAAAGAGAAATTCCGCTTTCAAAGAGTAATTACGCGTTGGGGTTGTCTTCCTCTTGATAGTGTCAAAGTAAAAACAAAATCTGTAGTAAACTTTATAAAATCAGAGAAATTCCTACATTTAAGACTTATTGGTGTGGTTCCCTCATTCTATATTCTTACATTTGACCTGGTATTATGACAAATTTAAGGCCGGGGGGGGGGGGGGGGGTCCTTACCCCCTTACCCCCTATCTCCTCTCGCCCCTTCCTCCAACCTCCCTTTCACCATGTCCACCCCGTTTAGTATTCACTAAAATGCGAAGTCTTTATTCAGGTTTATGATAGATGCGTTTACTGTACACTGATATCGAATGTTCATTCACCAATCTGATTAAAACCAGATCTCTACATGATCCCGATTTTATTTATCATGTTTATGTCGCGTGGAATTTGTCGCTACGCGACATAAAACAATCAGGAGCATGTAGAGATCTGGTTTAATCGCATGAATAATGCACCAATAAAAAGAAATTCCGCTTTCAAAGAGTAATTACGCGTTGAGTACCATTTGCAGTAACTCCTTTGGCTGACAAACACAGTACATTTTTGTAAACCGGTACAAATTATGGGATTTTTTTCATTCGAATCTCCAATGAATGACAAATAAATATACAGTATAGTACAAATAATGCAGTTTTAATTTTTGAAGACACAATAAAAGAACATGTATTAAATTAACCCGAACTGTAGTGAAGGTTGAATTTGGACTGAGGCCTTTCATAAATATTTTACGGGAGCGCCGCACCTTTATGTAATTTCTTTTGAGAAGAAAAATATGACTCTTTCATTCTTATACATGTACTTCCCAAACTGTCAGCTTGCAAATCCTTTTTTGTTTAGAATTTGCTAGTGTTATGATCTTTGAGGCACTTTATACAGCTAGGTAAATCGCACAGAAGTTAAATTTTCATGACACAAAAAGTTTTAAAATGATTCTAATTTTGCTGAAAGCCATTTCAACGAGATACATAACTGGAGGGTGTATTAACATATTCTACACCAAAATTTTCTAGAATAAAACTGGAAAGGGCTCGACCCCCTTTGTGTCGATGAACAGGTGCGTTGTCGGCTACTAATATATCGCCCGAATTCAACGCATTTTCTCCCATTTAAGTATATTAAGCATCTAGTGCTTCTTAAAAATCTAAGATATTGAGAATGTCAGTGGCTCCCTCTATGACATTACAATACATGCAATCCAATTAATAGACTGGGTGTTACATTTGGAGATTTTGATGATCTAAAAACTTAAATTGCGCTCACCTTTTTCAGCATGACCATAAATAAGTATTTGTGCAGTCACGAGAATTGAAACCGGCCTCATCAAAGAATTTCAGTATAAGTACTTCTTTATCATATAAATATTCCATGAATACCTCCGTATAAAGGAGATTTGCATCTGTGAATCTTTCAGCACTGATTTGTTACAATTCTTTTTAACGAGATCTTTTTCCGCAATTCTTTTTCCACGACAGATATATCGTTGGGAGACGTTTTGTTAGTCGTTATCATCAAGTCTTTTTGTTCTTCCTTTATTTGAATTTTTTTTCCACAAAAAAGTTTTGTTTATCACCCCATAGTCCCATGTACGTTTAACACATGCAATTTCTATCAATTTGAAGTTCGTCAGCAACCTTTTGCTCTAGAAATATAGCCATTTTCCTCATTTGCTCACAGAGAATTTGATTTTGTGATGATTTTAAATCCTCATTATAAGCTTATAAGCGGCGTTCCTTCTTTATACATTCTTCCTTTCTTTTACTTTTTAATAACGACATTTTCATTGATTTTAGATTTCCGACCACTGTTTGGAGGAGACACTTTTATAAATATATTTGTTTTAAATTTAAATGACCACATGCTCATTTTACGAGAGAACATTAATGGGGATTAAGATTTTATCTATAAAATTGATTTCTCCGTGGTCCTTTATAGAAGTACGAGTTTTATCAGTAACACCCGCTGTGCAATGGCTTGAGGTTAAGTGAACTTTAACATGTTTAATAACACCTGGCTTGTAAGTAGTGATGAGGTAAGCTACATGTACATGATGTCTAGAGGGATATCGAATGTGTTTTGGACTCAGCCAAAGAACAAGTCCAAGGTGCTTGAAGAGGAGGGGGGGGGATTTCGGGTGAAATACAGACGTTTGCTTGACGTTAGATTTCATTTCAAAATTTATTCTTCACTTTGTACATGTCTTGTAGGAATGGCATTTACCTCGCCTGATTAAGAAACGAGCACCTGTCCTCATCTTGTCTTTTCTGATGTTCGTTCATGTTTATTTCGTGTACGTCGAATGGTGTTTTGTATGATACATGCATTTTTTCCTTGCGATCTTTGAAATGAAAATCACGAACAAGCTAGATAATCTTGTAAAAGTTCTATTAAATGAACTGAATTATTATATGCAAACAATGCAGAATGAATTTAATTTCCCAGGTGATCATTTTTATGAAATTGCAGTAAAAAGTACAATATCGCATTGCAGTCATTACAACTAAGAATCCAACCGCACAAACATGTCGGCTTTCGCGTGTTGATAATTATTTTGACCTGTAAAGCGACCTTGGCCATGTTATTAATTAAAAAGACTATTTCGTAAACTATGTGTGCATGTTCATTTTGTATCTATTCATAAAACAAGTCATGCTTGCCCCCTCCTTAAAGCCATCAAAGTAACATCTCTCTCCCCTCTCTCTCTCTCTCTCTCTCTCTATCTCTCTCTCTCTCAGATCACATTTGTATTTCATTCCCTCGCATGAATATTGTATATTTGTATCACTATATCTTAAAAATTGTTTCTAAAATTGATTGATAGATTGATTGATTGATGAGTTGCAGCTATATCTTACGACAAGACTGACGGACAGATGACCGGGAGGTGGACAAAGTGGTCGTTATATTTACATGTAGCTCTTGCATTGCCGGCGACATGGCCAGAAAAGGCGCGAAAAAAAGCTTTACCAGGGTCAGTTTATTTACTTTATAAAAGAGACGTTTCTGTATAAGAATAAGGCAAAATTTGCATTTTATTAGAAAATTTACGTCTTTTCTTTATTTAGGAAGGTGAGAAGAAAAAAACTGAATCATTAAATAAAACAATTTACATGTAAAACTGAAAGCAATAAAGACATAAAAAAAGAAGAAGCTTCTCCTATCCTATTATAGAAAGGACAGAGAAAATTACGTTATTTAATAAGAATTTTCAAGTACATAGAATATGAAGTGAAAAAATCAGCATTAACAAATCTGAGGTCTCTTGACTATCTCAGCACCAGGGGCGGGTCCGGAGGGGGAAAGTGGGATTGTATCGATCGAGGCACTAAGTGCCGAGTCGGGGAGAATGCGGTTTGAAAAAATTAAAAAAATACAATGGTGCAATCTGGAGCATATTTTCTCTGTTTTTCTCGTATATATCATGGTCGTTTTCACTCATTGAAAAGACAAGAAAGTATACGCAAGTGGAACGCCGTACCCGACCATTTGATAGGGCGAGACTTTGCTTTTCTCGAATTTATTGCTAGTAAGATTGAATTACTGTGTTCATTTTCTTTTTTTCTGTTTGTAAATTAATCCGCGAAACTTGGAATATAAATAAATGGGTTTTTTTATTTCATTCTTTCTGCATTTCAATATCTTTTTACATAATAGGTTTATATAGGGAATCTTTGAAGGAATCGGGGGAAAAAGATAAGGAAATGAGCGACAAGAGCATCTGTAAGAGTTTTTTTTTCCCTTTAATTTCGGTGAAACACATGCAGGCAGATTTTGAGATTTTCACTTTATACTAGGGTTCATCCATAAACTAAAACAAAGGAGGGGATCTCCAACAACACCAAGTTGTAGCACCTACAGCAAAACCCCAAAACACCCAATGCAAAAACACAAAGCAGACAAGCACAAAAGGAGACGCACAAGGGACAAGGAACGTCAACGCACAACACAGAAACATCAAACACAAAGGACTACACATAAACCAACGAGACCAATGGGGAACCGGTGCCGACTTAGGACGGCCATCTTCCACGGAAATAGCAGAAGGTATGGTTATCCTGGATTACGTGCGCACAACCCTCCCATTTTCCCGATTACCCAGATGTCTCGAAGAACGTACAATTGTGGTGTAAAACAACCTCCTCACTGTCAGATGACCACACACAAACAAGACCGCAAAACGCAGGGGCCCAAGCAACACAGATGAATATGTAAATGGATATAAAAAGAGGGCCTACGTAATACAATCCGTGCTCTGCCGCCGCGAGCTCATGCATGTATCAGGCGAGCAAGTATCAGGCGAGCAAGGGAAGGACTGCAAGGAATTTATACTATCCCCTAAAACGGACTACCCGCAGAAAATTTCTCAACTGCGGAAAATCAAAGGCGCGGTCATATTATGTGATGTATGATTGACACCACCGGATGTTTATTCGGTTATGGATAATACAATGTAAAGAAAATAGAGTCACGAAGAAAAATGGTACATTTTGTAACATTTTGAAAACAATGTAAATTATAAAATTCATTATTATTCGCAAGTTTTTATTTATTTATTTATTTATTTATTTATTTATTTATTTATTTATTTATTTATTTATTCATTCATTTTTTTTTTTTTTTTGAAAATTTATTCTCATATTTTTTTTCAGTTTTGAGATAATGTATATCTTTATCTAACCATTATGTATACTTTAAAGTTTTATAAGTACAATACCTACAACGACATTTTGCGGTGCGGAGTTTGAATAACCAGCCATCTTACAGATAGGCTATTAATGTACATATAACTGACACGTGAACTTCACATGCGCATGTCTCAGGAAGTCTTTTGTATAGTTTGCAACGGTTCGAAGCCAATTGTTGTTCACCTAGTAGACATATTACTGGCACATCCAGTGGCGGATTCAGGTGGGTGCGGAGGGGCGTCCGCTCCCCCCCCCCCCGGCACTGACCCAAAATTTTTCCAAAAACAGGCATATTTTGACCCATTTTCAATAAAAATCGGCAAAATTCGCCCCTTGACCCCCCGGCAAAGGGGTGCTGGATCCGACACTGACATCATGTATGTATTGAGTAAAATTTCCCACTTTGCGCACTGAAAAAAATCCTTCCCGTTGATATTGCAAGTAATTGAGTATGTATATGTACATTTCTCCGTTCAGATCACATTAATTCAAGCATGACGCCAATATTTCTACATTGTATATTATGAATAATTAAAGATTAAAAAAATTGCAAAATATTACTTAAAACCTCAAGGTCGGAAAGGAAGAGGATTGTTCGATTGCACGTGCAACTTTTTTTCCGTTGTAATGCCTTTTTTTATTTATTTATTTTTTCTTATTTATTATTTCATCTATCTATTAATTAATTTTTTTTTTTGCTTGTTGAAAGAAGAATCCGATTTTTTTATTGTTTGGCATTCTTTTGATTTAAGGTACTTTTACAAATCATTTTACTGGTATCTAACCATTCAATGGTGAATTTTCACGTTACATTTGATTCTATCGTGAAAAAAAAACGAGTTCACGGGTTTACAAGTCAACTCACACGGGCGGATCTAAAACATTCTTCATTTATTGATTTTCAACTGAATGTACATGTACATGTAGTTTACTGACAATGTACGTGTATGCAAAGTAAGGCCATAGTACGGTAACTTAGATTCCGTAAAATTGCCTGTACTATCGTTAATTTTAGGTGACTAGTGGTTTTTATAAAAAAAAAATAAATAAAGTCAGAATTATACATCTCTATTTTTTATCTTTTATGTTTTCAGTCATCCTCTCCAAATATCTTCATATTGATCATGTGTTTATGTGTTTTCATGCCTGGCGGGAGGATACCTTTTAGGAAAAGTTTAGGACGTAAAGCAAAATATTTAATTACTATAGATGAAGATTAAAATTCTCTATCAGTCTATATTCAGTCTAATCAATTCTCCCGTATAATTGATATGAGAAAAATCGGAACAGTCGAAAAGTCGACACTCGTCAAAATCAAAATTCAGGTGGTTCAACAAAGTGCAACAGTCACCGTTCACTTCAAGAGTAAAGGTACTGATTTTTTTTTAAATACTCACAGCAACGGCGAGAACTGCTGAGATATTGCTAGCAATGTTGATATTTCTAGAGTATCACATATTGAAATATGATTTTGTTCAACGTATACACGAAGATAAATGTACTTTCCTGTGAAACCGATCTTTCTAAATTTTCAAATGATTGCTGCAGGGTCGTGTTTCATAACAGCTGATATTTACATGTACATGAAAGTGGTCTTATTACAATGTCCAACGGCAAAACCATAGAATTGAATTCTCTGTGAAATATTTACACATGCATTCCTGATTTTACCGAAAAATTTTAAAAGTTTACATCTGTTGCTCTAGGTTACTTTATAGCTGGTGTCTTCTCTTTAATCCTGTTAATCGGGAAGCTTCATTGATTTATTTATTTGGCGTATTAAGTACGAAAATGTCCCTTATTTTTAAACGTAAGGGACGTTTGTCCCATGAACTCTTTAATATTCTTCCTAATCACTGATCATGTACATGTGTCCCGGCGGGAAATAAATACAAATGTACACGTATATATATCTTTGAGAAAAAGGGATGGGCAGAAGAAATACATTCGATGTCTGAGAATTTATCTAAAAAAAATTCTACGAAACGTTTTACCAAGGACTTATATAAGTCCTTTGTTTTACATATACGTAAACACAATGCATCTAAGCAAAAGAAAATAGACCTGCATGTAATGATGCTCCACTGAATCGGAGTAAAATAATTAATAATAATATGTTTATCTTGGTGAACCTTTACGGTACATTTGTACTTTGACCCTTTTCTCACAAGTGTCGAATATATCTGTGACTGTTTGAATATAAAAAAAAAAGAATGAAGATGTTGAAGATATTATAAGCATTGTCTAATATTAAGTAACTCTTGATTGTGGCTTATAATAATGTACGTTATTTAATATTTGTATGGGTTTAAAGATTTCATGTGCGCTAACTGACCGGGCGGGGATAATTCAATTAATGAGACGAGTTAAAATAATTTACGGTAGGAGAGACTGTGCGTGCATTAGTACTTAGAGTATATACTCAATACATGTCATTTTTATACCGGGAAGCTGATATCAGCTGGTGAAAAGTAAACGCTACTGATGACCAGGTGAAACTGAGCCCCGCCCTGCCCAATTAGTTTTCCGCGGCAATTCATTTACATGTAAATTACATCCATTAGGTTTTTATTTAAAATTATCAATTTGTGTATTGACGTTATTATATCTCATCAATATCCATAGAATGAGAGAATGAAAGTCAAACACAAAAGCAGAAACCAGATTCCAAAAATCACAATAGAAAGAATTAGAATACTGTACATACAGTGTCAAATCCAATCTCTAATATCTTTTTGTTCCCTCTTTCAACAAGAATCGTGTCATTAAAAGATCGCGAATTTAGCCGATGATGAGGGAATTACGCATTCATATTAGCTCCGCCTTCGATCCACTAAGCTCCGCCCATTAAGCCCCGCGCTGTATTTTGGAGGAAATCCTCGGCGGGCATGGCGTTTTCTATGGAGTAAACAAAGGGGGCAAGGAGGAAGAAAGAGAAATTACTCTGGGGAATTATGGAGTAAGCTTACTCCATCAACGCGATCTCGTTGTGAATCTCCTGGTACGTACTGTACGTTTATCGTAAATACGAATTTCAGCCCCCCCCCCTTTTTTTTTATCAAATATCATCCCTCCTCTTTTTACGTGAAATTCCTCGATAAAGCTACAAAAGAATTCTTACAATATACATTTATAACAGAGATGATTTTTTCTAAATATCTTCAAAATATTCAAGGTTGCATGCACAATATTTTTAAGACAAATGAAAAAAAAATGTGTTTGTGAAACATGAATGCCCGCATCGGTATTTTTACCAGTAAAACAGCTGTAACGTAAAACGTAGGTCACACTCCGAGGTCAAGAATACAAGGTCAAAATTTCATAATCTGTTCAAGTGATAGATCATACCACCACAAGAAACGCACACGTGAAATATGAAAGCAATATCACCTACCATTCAAAAGTTATGGCTAAGATTAAAGTTTTTTAATAGTAGGTCAAACTCCAATGCAAGGTCAAGGTCGCAAGGTAAGACATTTTGGTATCCATGGAAAGTCTTGTCACATCGAATACACATGTAAAATAAGAAAGCCATATCACTTACCGTTCAAAAGTTAAGGCAAAGGTAAAAAGTTTTTCAAAAGTAGGTCAAACTCCAAGGTCAACGTCACAAGGTTAAAAATATGGTATCCATGGAAAAGGTCTTTTAACAATTTAAGGAATCATCATGTGAAGTATGAAAGCCCTATCACTTACCACTCGAAAGATATGGCCAATTAAGATTAAATATTTTGCGGACAATCAAACGAACGGACGGGCAAATAGACAGGACATAAACTATATGCCCCGAATCTCCGATAAATTTCACATCGTTCACGTTGTGACAATGGATCTTGATTCAAAGTCTTGGCTAAACAAATGGTCCTTTGTCAACCATTTTAAGAAATAACATTCCTATCATGTAGATGATGAAGTTCAAGACGGAAAAGATTTTCATTCATGAAATACTGTATGACCTTGCCTTTGACCTTTGACCTTGACACTCATTATTGCCCTGGGCAATAATTATAAATCTGTGAAATATTGATGAGGGTTTAATGCTACGAACCTAGTAAAACTGAACCCACCATACGACTCTGATCATAGTAAACTTTACGTCGCAGACAACACGCATCCATTTACAGTAAAATAGTTGTAGTCCGGACTAGCTTGGTGAAGACGTTTTCGTAAGCTCCGTTTCTATGGGAACAACTGCTGACTGCAATTACATAGAATTTCTTCATTTGTGGATATCCGAAAAAGAAGTCGACACTCCCTCTCCATTACTTTTGTTTATGAAATCAAATAGTGATGATTGTAGTCAGTAATTGTTTCCATGGAAACTAACTAAGCTTACGAAAACGCCTTCAGCTGTCTTTTCCGAATGCGGTTTAGATATGGTTGCCAACCTTTTTTTCAGTAAACTGAATTGATTTGTATCTCAATACTTCTTTTTGAACGGCCTCTTTTGAAAATTCTCTGACTGTTAAATACTGTTGTATCATACATGTATGTCATATAGCGTCTTCCTCTACTCAAAATATAGAGATATAGGTATATCTTCTATGAAAATATAGGGCAAATTTAAATATAGGAATTTTTCGAAAAAAAAAAATCAGTACAGGATACTTATCATGCTCATACAGTAGGACATTTCGAATTTCAATGTAAAAGTTGAAAACAGCCATTTACACACTATTTCCCTTATGGCATCTCGTTTTTAATTTAAAAATCATGATCAATCAAGAATTAAACAGTAAATTGTAATATGAAGTACATGAAGAAGATAGGTATAGGGCGACGAGCTAAGCGCGAGCATTAATATCTTTGCAAGATGTGTGTCTAAATCTCATTTTGTACATGATCGAGTTTTCTATAAAGCAACGAAAAAAAAGACATCTTAACCCATAATATAAGATTTACAGAATACAGGACTTTTATATTTTTCAATTTTAGGAATCATAGCAAGTCACAGCTATGACCCATGTTGAACCTTAGACTAGTTAGTTGAGAACATAGAGACGACATAATATCATGATTGAGATTTGCCAATACTTTTTCCAAAATGTTGTAGTTTTCTCGGGATAAAACCTGAATCTTGCAAGACCAGACCCCCCCCCTCCCTCCTCACTTGACCGTTTTTGTAGATCAGTGCAAGTGGTATGAAACTTCCATCTTGTCCTCTACCATATTTATCCGAATTTCTATTTCAATTTTTATAATGTTGACTCCGGCAAAAACATCTTAAATTCATTTTCATGTCATGTCTGGCCACACTTAATAGAATACATGTACATTTGTATTCTGAATCGATAATTTTACTTTTATCTGATTCAGGTGAAGTGCATTTAAATCAAATTACTTAGCTTGCTTTTCAAAATGCTAGATCATGTAAATTCACGGCTTACTAACGACTTTCAATCCATTATGCCTTGGTGCCAAATATAGCCAAGCCCTTTCATTTAGAGGATCATTTTTGCATAACATTTTTGATCTCAGGTTTAACAGTCTTTTCTATAGGTACGATCATTATGGTATTTTACAGAAACCCCTTAAATATAATTAAAGACATTATAACTTGATTCTGTCTCTATGATTGATTAGACTTACTTCTTAATTTGATATTTTATCATTGATTCCCTACCGTAGTTACAGTGGCAACAGAGAGTCGTTTGCTATTCGGTCTTTCCTTCCCTGTCCGAAAAGACCGAATAGCAAACGATTCTCTGTTGCCACTGTAACTACTCCTACCGGTGAAACAGAAGTAGACCATAGGTTTCCTTCGGGTCTGTCCGTCTGTTTGTCTGTCCGTAAAAGCTTGTCCGGGTCATAACATTTCACTGCCTGCGTGGATCTGAATAATACTATACCGGTAGCATTTCACAGATTTGTTGCCCAGGACCAAATGATGTCTCATGACCTTGATTCAAGGTCATAGGTCAAAGTCATAGTACATGAGGTTTGAAACATTGTCAATTTTTGCAATAATTTTTAACTTTTCTGGATGGATTTTAAAAATATTTGACATAAGATTTGCCCAGCCTAAAGGATATCTCATAACTTCAAATTTGAACCAAGGTAAAGGTCAAAGTGCACTTGATTATTAAGATTTTTTTGGATATGTCATACATAAAGAGTTTGACTTATAATTCACATTAATTAAGTTTTTCATTAATTCAACCTTAATTTGTGATTTGATTATTTTTGTGTGTACTGTATGTATGTTGTACGGTAAAGTCAATTATATGTATTGGTCTATGTTTGACCTGTGTGTTGATCATGATGTGATATTACTTGTATTTGTATGTCTGTGTGTATGTATGTCTGTATTTAATAGCACAAATATGAAAAATAGTTTGAATTCATTTTGAGTCAACGGTTCTAGGTAGAATATTACAAGACTTTAGATTTATGCCAGTATTATGCATATAGCTCGGCGATCAAAAGCTTGTTCCTACTTCTTGAATATATTTTCCAACTTTTGTTTATATCAAAGTTTTCTTGGTCAAAGTCCGTCAAAGAAAACTTGGTCAAAGTTTTCTTTGACCAAGTCGTCTGTTTACACTATCAAAGTTCTTGAGTGACTTAAAGTCACTTGCACAAGAAAATGCAGTAAATGTACACCAAATCAAAGATGGATCCTGTTTATAAATACATGTATTGTGAATATTTCTAATGCAAACTTTATAGTACGAGTATATGTTTGTGGTTGTTCATTGGAGTTCTTACACAATATGGACACGAGTTCTATATAAATGCCCCGTTATTTCTAGCAAAAATCGCAGATGGAATTCACTGCATCGCTTCGTTTATCTTTGTCACTTTATTCTTTACTTTTAACAGTTTAACGTTCTAAATTGCTTCAATATCACTTTCTTCAATATTCAAATACTTCTGGCGCTGTTTTGAATCGCTATTCTGATTGGTCGATTCCCGTCAAAGTCCGTCAAAGTTTCAAGAAAAATAGAGTTGAGTTCTATTCCATCAAAGTCCATCAAAGTTCTTTAGACGGACTTTGATCAAAGTTTTCTTGGATCTGTTATCGTCAAAAACTTTGACCAATTTAAGTTTTCTTGTACAAGAAAACTTTGATAGTGTAAATGAGGCTTTAATCTAAACTAGGTTGTTTTGAAACAGGTATGTTATCCTTACGTTGACCTTGAATGACCTTAACTCACATTGGATGTAAGTTTGATAAATCTTAAATGAGCATTTATAAAGTAATGTGACAGTGTGATTACCAGATAGACAGAAATACTTTAAGTAGTTGAGAAAGTCTTGAGTTATCTTTCTTTTGTCATTGTTCGTGTATGCCATGGATTATTAATTTATACATATCATCATTTTTTTTTAATGATAGTTCATACAATAATATATTTACAAATCAGCATGAATGTAGAAATTTCTACTAAAATTATTCATTTCAAGCTACATGTAGGTAATCTTAAATGGGTAGATAACTCACATTTCTTTACAGTATTTAGTATTCTAGATGTTGAGTTACTGTCCTTGATCTGCAAATATCGCTGAAGTTTGCTTTCAGAAAAATTGAAAATCTGATCGAGTCTTTTATAGTTTGATTACAATCTTAACTGCGAAGTTTAGAAGTCCAGCACGTTTGTGAATAAATAATAGTTATAATTTTAAAAGTCCTCAATATTCACAATTTAGGGGAGAGCAAACTTAACAGTGAAAACCCTCAGCAAATGTGCTTTTTGTGAGAATTTATTCTCAGGACTTTTATGAAATTTCAGCTAGCTATGTATGTATGGTAGGGCCTGTATGATACCGGTATATCTAGATGCACAGAAATTTCTTAGTGACAAAATACAGCCTCTAGAATGGTTTCGCGTCGATGTCAGGATATTTTTACTTGTTTCGACCATGCACCAACAATCCGAAAACATAAAATTCGTTGGTTACTGGTATGTAAACCTTTTACTTCGTTCGCTTGTTGGTGGTGCCATCTACATTCGATTCCGTTTTCATGCAGGGCTCTGTATCAGTCTAATTAGGGGCCCATATTTGGCCCAGTCCCAATGCAAAATAGTATTTTCCCAATTTGACACTTCATGTAAAATTCAACAGAATGAGTTAAAAATTCTCATTTTCTAGTGAAAAGTCATCCAAACTTATTTTATTGTTTTCCAAATTTATGAGGAAAATGCCGCTATTTTTCCCAATTTCAAAGGCCCCTTAGCCCAGTCCCAAAAATGGGTGTAAGAGCACTGTCACATACAGTCCTTTGTCTCCTTCCCCTTTGTACAAGTTATCTATCATGACCGCTTTTGTGAGATTATTGGTTGTTCCACCCCGCCTCACCCCGCCCCGTCCCGCTCACCCCACCCCAACCTTACTTTTAAGTTCACGTTGTAATCACTACTGCATCGTCTTGTTGGAACTTCAGAGTTTTTTTTCTCAATTGGTGTCATAAGATTTCTTTCTATAAATTCAACTGTGACCTTGATCTTTGAGCTCTGTCTTGAACAATGAATGAAGGTTTGGTGATTCTGTACCATATATACTGCCGGTATATAGATTTCTACTATGTATTCATTAGCCGCTGTGATCCTTTGTGGTCTTGAATGAGATAAATAACTGACGACAATCTCATGAACGACCCCTAGCAAGCTAGAGGTGGGACCTATAGGTGCCCGGGAGGAGTAAGCTCCTCCCGTTTGGCTAGCAGTGCCCGCTGTCGATGTTCACGTACGAAAATGAAAACAATACCTACAAAACATGCATTGAAAATGATTATCATTTGTGGGTGATCAGGGATTTTTTAGGGTCTATAGGGGGCCGAAATTCGGCCCCATTTCCAACGCCAAAAAATGGTACTTTTGCCCAATTTTAGACCGAAAAATTCCCAATTTAATCTTTTCTCCAAAACGAGAAATTCATTTCCAATTTACGTATCATTAATTGAAAGGAAAGCGAAAGTAGAACAAACATATTGTGTTAGTTTAACTCTAGGAGGGATTAACAATTATATTTTTTTTTGGACAATTGATATGATAAGGGATAAGCATGAATATATCTTTTTGTTGTTTGAAATTTATTTCCCAATTTAGGTTGAACTGTCGCAAAATTCCCAATTTCATCGGCCCAGGCCCCTGACATCAGGGCTAGAAAAAACCCTGCAGTGATACAATACTATGGTTCTGTACTGTTGAGTTCGCACCCCTCCCTCTCCCTTAATTCAGAATTATCGACCCCAGATTTCTGACGATACCCCATACTCTTCATACTTTTCAGTGTGACCTTGACCTTGAAATGAAATGTGATTCATCCTATAGATTGTGGGGAGGTTTGTGTTTTTCCGCAAGGTTACGGACAAACACCCACACTCCAAACTGTTCTGATGGGACAGTATGTAAGAATGGATCGAGGTGGAGCTATTTATACTCAGCGTCAAGCAGTCTTCCTCCCTAAAATTTATCTTTTTTACATAAAACAAGGTCTCCTTAAAGCATAATTCGATCTTTGATTATGGATAAAATGCAGCATCATCTTTGCTTTTGGGTGTGCCCAAATATTTCCCTTAATAATCTCCCTACCGTGTGACAAATCTGACTGCTTAATTCGTCATAAGGCAATTTTCATGAAATAAAATTCATCCTACACTGTGCATCATAATATAAATATTTCAGTCACCATATATAATGTTTGTATTGGTTACGATCTGAGATGAGAACTATTTATATCCTTTTTACATTTACGTTACTAATCACTAATGATAATGAAGATCGTAATATCGTGTCAGTTCGGTTTCGACGACAAAATCTCGTAAACAACGACTGAATTTACGGGTTTCCATGGGATTCTTAGTAAAACACTCCCTGGGAAAACATGAGCGGATCTAGGGGGATGAGTCCAGCATACATGTATGTGATTTTGAGAAATATTAATATTTTTTTATTGAGTCTCTACTATTTAAAAAAAAGTCTCCTACTGTTTTATTCCATTTTATTTTCTATTTTAGTCGGGAATTTAAAAACGGGGGAAAATTATTTTTTTGGCAAAATCCAAAAAAGGGGGGGGGGGGTTGGCAGGGGTCCTGACTCTGTAACCTCCCCCCTTCCTTTTTTATACCCGCTGCTGAGAAAAGTTATGAATTTCTACATGATTCCTTAATTTGAATAGTTCGTTATTTCAGATGAAAGGAGCATAAATTTCTTTTAAGTACAAAGGGAAATTAAATGACAGTGTGTCCTAATTAATCCTTTAAGTTAGTACATTATGGAGAGTGCTTGTTAATTGTGTATCATGGGATGGATTCGTCCGGCAAGAGCTAATTAAGTAATATCAGGGAATACTGATCGATCTGAAAAGATGCAGTATATTTCATTATCATAAAGTAACAATTAGCATATCTTATATATTTCCAACTTGCAAACAAAGTCCTACGCGCAACAGGCTTGGAATATACTAGTAGATTTCAAATGGAGAACAGCTGTTCGAGAATTTAAAAAAGGGAAAAAAATTATTTTTTGGCAAAACCCAGATGGGGGGGGGGGGGGGGGGGGGTGGATCGTGAAATCGCGAATTGAAATCGGACGCATCTTTTGCAATTTTTTTACCTGTTTCAATTTTTGCAATTTTTTTACCTGTTTACATATTTCAGTGACACGTTTTTTTACCTGTTTACATATTTCAGTGACATGTTTTCCTTTTTGCAATTTTTTTACCTGTTTACATATTTCAGTGACACGTTTTCTCAAAGAAGGAACGAAGCAAATAATGAAAAAGCAGACTGTTTAGGAGCAACAGTTTCGTCTTTTGCAAATTTCGACATGACCTTGAACTTGAGGATGACCTTGACCTTGACCATAATCAGCCTTTGAGTCTCATAGTGTCTGTCCATCCATCTAAGTCATAATGTCTGTCCATCCTTCTAAGTCATAGTGTCTGTCCATCCTTCTGAGTCATAATGTCTGTCCATCCTTCTAAGTCATAATGTCTGTCCATCCTTCTAAGTCATAATGTTTGTCCATTCTTCTAAGTCATAATGTCTGTCCATCCCTATAAGTCATAATATCTGTTCATCCCTCTTAGTCATAATGTATGTCCATCCTTCTAAGTCGTAATGTCTGTCCATCCTTCTAAGTCATAATGTTTGTCCATCCTTCTAAGTCATAATGTCTGTCCATCCCTATAAGTCATAATGTCTGTCCATCCCTCTCCATCCTTCTAAGTCATAATGTCTGTCCATCCTTCTAAGTCGTTGATTCCGGGGGCATAGAAACAAAGTCAAACGAAAAGTTGATGAAAAAATAAGGGAAAAGGTCAATGGATGTCAGAAGCGGTTTTTAAGGATTCCGACTATTCCGTCGGAATCCTTTCTGTTATTGCAATGTCTTTTCTTTATTAAGGATTCCGACTATTCCGTCGGAATCCTTTCTGTTATTGCAATGTCTTTTCTTTATTCTTATTATTATTAAGGATTCCGACTTCCGTCGGAATCCTTTCTGTTATTCTATTGTCTTTTCTTTATTCTTATTATTCTTATTATTATTCTTACCCCCATGCGTTCCAGACACTTTACAAAAAGTACCGCAATATATGATCAAGTGGAAATACCATGTGAAAGAGCATATAAAGATTTCAATTCAAAATTTTTTTCTTGTCGAAAAGTTCACATATGCCCCCGCTAGAGGTCATCAAAGCTCAAATCTTTAAACTCTGATAACTCCTAATGTAACCGTACGATTTGAACGAAATTTGTTTTATATTGTTCTTTGGGAAATTCGCAAACTTTTTTACGCTTACATGCTCGATGAAATGTTTACGGTTTTCGCGCTATTACGAGTTGAAAATGGAATTTTAAATTGGCACAGTGCCAATTTCTACAGTTTTTGAGATTTTGAGTTGAAACTTGGATGGTAGGTTACTTATAGGAAGTCATTTAATGTTGACCTAGTTTCAAGGTCAAATTATGATTCTCTAGGTCACAACAAACTTTTGCCTATAGAACAAAGACGGTTTGACCTTGAGAGTTCAAACTTCATACATATAATCGTTGAGCCAAGCCCTTTCACCTTGATCTTGACCCAAGGTCAAATTCTCCTTCTCAAGGTCACAACAACCTTTTGCCTGTAAAATACAGACTGTTTGACGTTGAGATTTCAAACTTTACACAAATATTCCTTGCATCAAGCCCTCTCACCTTGACCTTGACCCAAGGTCATGTGTTCGATTTCAAGGTCACAGCATACTTTGGTTGATAAAATATTGAACTTTGATCAGTTTAAGATATATTTTGATGAAAGTAACCTCTAGTTCTTATCTTTGATCTGTGACCTTGGCTCAAGGTCAAAAAGTCATTCTCAAGGTCATGACGAACATTTACTCCTGTAGAATTCACAGTTCTGGTCCTATACTATTTATTCTTCACACAAGTAGTCCTTCTTATTTAATTTGACATAGTCCGAGAAAGATAACTCTTTCATTCTTGTTCTCTCTTTCCTTTTTTTTTCATAGTAGCATAACATGCTGTTGTCATTTTCTATTAATAGAAATTTTCTCATTGCCAAATCATTGTGCAATTCTGTTTTGAGGTAGTATACTAAAGGATTTAAAATTGATAAATCATGGAGTTTAAAGCTTTCGTAAACATGGAAGGTATTTATTATCTTTTTCTTCTATTTTGTTGGTAAATATAAAAGAATCCGAAGTTAGACATTAACTCATTTGCTGAAGTGAATAAGGTACGAAAGCAACTATTCTTTTTCCCATCTTCTTTATTCGGATTTTAACAATTCAGTTCCGAGGAAGGTCTAATAAAGGAGGAATCCGTCTGTTGCTTGCAACAGTAGCCATCTAGTTCTTATTAAGGATTCCGATTTCCGTCGGAATCCTTTCTGTTATTGTATTGTCTTTTCTTTATTCTTATTAAGGATTCCGATTTCCGTCGGAATCCTTTCTGTTATTGTATTGTCTTTTCTTTATTCTTATTATTCTTATTATTCTTATTATTATTATTATTATTATTATTCTTACCCCCAAGCCAATCCAGTGACGTTACATCAAAGTACCGCATCATATGATAAAATGGAAAGTATCATGTAAAAGAGCAAATAAAGATCTTAATTTAATATTTTTTTCTTGTCGAAAAGTTCACATATGCCCCCGCTTGAGGTCATCAGCGGTCAAATCTTTAAACTCTTATAACTCCTTTACTAACCGTACGATTTGAACAAAATTTGTTTTATATTGTTCTTTGAGAAATTTGCAAACTTTTATACTCTTACATGCTCCATAAAATATTTACAGTTTTCAAGCTATTTCAAGTTGAAAATGGAACCTTAAATTGGCAAGGTGCCAATTTCTACAATTTTTGAGACTTTGAGTTGAAACTTGGATGTTAGGTCACGTATAGATAGTCATTTAATGTTGACCCTCTTTTCAAGGTCAAATTTTATATTCTCAAGGTCACATGAAACTTTTGCTTATAGAACAAAGACTATTTGACCTTCAGAGTTCAAACTTCATACATATAATTGTTAAGCCAAGCTCTTTCACCTTGACCTTGATCCAAGGTCAAATTCTCATTCTCAAGGTCACAACAGCATTTTTGCCTATAAAACAAAGACTGTTTGACCTTGAGAGTGCCAACTGGGTACAAATATTCCTTGCAGTAAGTCCTGTCACATTGACCTTGACCAAAGGTCATTCGTTCGATTTCAAGGTCATAACAGTCTTTTGTTGATAAAATATTGAGCTTTATTCAATTTCATATATATTTTGAAGAAAATGATATTCTATACTCATCTTTTTTCCTTGACCTTGGTTCAAGGTGAAAATTTCATTCTCAATGTCATAACAACATTTACTTGTTAAATACACAGTGTTTGTCCTACACTACTTCTACTTCACAAACGAGGTCCTTCTTATATGAACTTTACATGATCTAAGAAAGATAAATCTTTTATTTCTATTTCTCTTCGTACCATGACTTGTCTGTACTTTCATGCTGTTGTCATTTTCTAATTAAATGTTTTAAAAATGTCTTAAAATTGAATAGCATCATTTAAATTAACTGGTAAATTTGCAGCATGGACCAGACAGACAGACTGACAGTGTAAGATAGACAGTGTTAGATAGACTGACAACGATAGAAGAACGAACAGACATACGAACAGATAGAGAGAGTACTAGACAGAAACGCAGACGATCGGCGAAAAAAAAAACGTCCAGACTGGGGATCGAACCCGGTACCCTTTGGCCATCAGTCCAACGCCCTATCCACATAGCCATTGGAGTTCCTGAATGTTAGTGGTTTTTATTTTTGATATACAGACGGAGAAATACAAATGGCTGATTCAGCATTACAAGAATTATCGATCGTTCATGCAACAAGTCAGTCCTATTCATAGCTTTTTATTCAGAAGAAAAACACATTTCATAGTGCACATATTTATTTCACTGTCATTGACTTCAACGTGTATATATGGCCACCTTAGGCCTCTTTTTTTTCATTCGTCAATCTTTGAAACAACTGTACAAGACCTTTGACGGAGCAATGTGGCCCCCTTGGGCTTCTTGGTTTTGTTTGTTATGTTTGTTTGTCTTGTTTTTTTAATTCGTCAATCTTTGAATCAACTGTACAAGACCTTTGACGGAGCAATGTGGCCCCCTTGGGCCTCTTGTTTGTTTTGTTTTGTTTTTTATTTTCATTTGTTTTGCTTGTTGTTTGTTTGCTTGTTTTTTTTCTTTTTTGATTCGACAATCTTTGAAACAACTGTACAAGACTTTTGACTGAGCAATATGGCTCCCTTGGGCCTCTTGTTTTTTTTTTTTTTTTTTTTTTTTTTTCATTTGTTTTGTTTGTTTGTTTGTCTTTTCTTATTAAATTCCTTAATATTTGAAACAACTGTACAAGACCTTTGACGGAGCAATGTGGCCCCCTTGGGCATTTTTTTTTCTCGTTTGTTTGTCTGTTTCTTTTTGAATTCGTCAATCTTTGAAATAACTGTACAAGATCTTTGACGGTTTGTTTATCCAATGACATAGGCTAGTCCTTCGAAAGGGGGAGGTTGATAAGTTTTTGCCCCCCCCCCCTCCGACTTACATGTTACATACGTGTACATACCTGTTTTCACCTACCCTGTCTAGATCCGCCCTTGCAAAATAAGCAAACACATTTTATTGATTCATAATTTTATTCTCTACATACATGGTCAATGAAAGTCAATAAAAAAAATACATTTGATGAAATTCTGTGTTGTTTACTCCTGAATACAAACCTGTAAATAGAATCGATCGATAAAGATTTATCATTCGGAACATGCTCGACATGTTGAGTCATATCATAGTCGCAAGATTTCATCCTTCTAAAGACTTTTGATGCAAATCTTTGTCAGTTCTGCAATAGCTCAGCGGTAGAGCGTCAGACTTCTAATCGGAGGGTCCGGGGTTCGATACCGGCCTCGGCCATTTTTTCCCCTCAATTTTTTTCATTCGTAAGCAAACATAAAGTACAGTGCTTCAACATTGTTTTCATTTCAAAATTTATACGAGTAATATATAATACTATGTATTAGTTCAAAATGTTTTCTTACAGAATCAAGAAATATCGAATACATGTACCAGTTTAAAAACACTTGCTATATTGTCATGATTCATTGGAAAATCCCTCACATAATTAATATGCATGACCCAGGATGTGTTACAAATTTCATTGGTCAATTCAACCATGTGACCTGACATTACATGTACAAGATACGATGGGGCCTACCTTGGTGAAGGTACCTGGTTCGAGTCCAGCTGCGGCCAGTCATTTTCGCATTTTTTCAATTTTCATTTCTGTTCTTAACAAGATGAAAATGAGAGGAATCCGTCTGCTATGTCCACAGGAACCTCCATCCTTCCATTTATTAAGGATTCCGATTTCCGTCGGAATCCTTTCTGTTATTGTATTGTCTTTTCTTTATTCTTATTATTCTTATTATTATTATTATTATTATTATTATTATTCTTACCCCCAAGCCAATCCAGTGACGTTACATCAAAGTACCGCATCATATGATAAAATGGAAAGTATCATGTAAAAGAGCAAATAAAGATCTTAATTTAATATTTTTTTCTTGTCGAAAAGTTCACATATGCCCCCGCTTGAGGTCATCAGCGGTCAAATCTTTAAACTCTTATAACTCCTTTACTAACCGTACGATTTGAACAAAATTTGTTTTATATTGTTCTTTGAGAAATTTGCAAACTTTTATACGCTTACATGCTCCATAAAATATTTACAGTTTTCAAGCTATTTCAAGTTGAAAATGGAACCTTAAATTGGCAAGGTGCCAATTTCTACAATTTTTGAGACTTTGAGTTGAAACTTGGATGTTAGGTCACTTATAGATAGTCATTTAATGTTGACCCTCTTTTCAAGGTCAAATTTTTATTCTCAAGGTCACATGAAACTTTTGCTTATAGAACAAAGACTATTTGACCTTCAGAGTTCAAACTTCATACATATAATTGTTAAGCCAAGCTCTTTCACCTTGACCTTGATCCAAGGTCAAATTCTCATTCTCAAGGTCACAACAGCATTTTTGCCTATAAAACAAAGACTGTTTGACCTTGAGAGTGCAAACTGGGTACAAATATTCCTTGCAGTAAGTCCTGTCACATTGACCTTGACCAAAGGTCATTCGTTCGATTTCAAGGTCATAACAGTCTTTTGTTGATAAAATATTGAGCTTTATTCAATTTCATATATATTTTGAAGAAAATGATATTCTATACTCATCTTTTTTCCTTGACCTTGGTTCAAGGTGAAAATTTCATTCTCAATGTCATAACAACATTTACTTGTTAAATACACAGTGTTTGTCCTACACTACTTCTACTTCACAAACGAGGTCCTTCTTATATGAACTTTACATGATCTAAGAAAGATAAATCTTTTATTTCTATTTCTCTTCGTACCATGACTTGTCTGTACTTTCATGCTGTTGTCATTTTCTAATTAAATGTTTTAAAAATGTCTTAAAATTGAATAGCATCATTTAAATTAACTGGTAAATTTGCAGCATGGACCAGACAGACAGACTGACAGTGTAAGATAGACAGTGTTAGATAGACTGACAACGATAGAAGAACGAACAGACATACGAACAGATAGAGAGAGTACTAGACAGAAACGCAGACGATCGGCGAAAAAAAAAACGTCCAGACTGGGGATCGAACCCGGTACCCTTGGCCAGCAGTCCAACGCCCTATCCACATAGCCATTGGAGTTCCTGAATGTTAGTGGTTTTTATTTTTGATATACAGACGGAGAAATACAAATGGCTGATTCAGCATTACAAGAATTATCGATCGTTCATGCAACAAGTCAGTCCTATTCATAGCTTTTTATTCAGAAGAAAAACACATTTCATAGTGCACATATTTATTTCACTGTCATTGACTTCAACGTGTATATATGGCCACCTTAGGCCTCTTTTTTTTCATTCGTCAATCTTTGAAACAACTGTACAAGACCTTTGACGGAGCAATGTGGCCCCCTTGGGCTTCTTGGTTTTGTTTGTTATGTTTGTTTGTCTTGTTTTTTTAATTCGTCAATCTTTGAATCAACTGTACAAGACCTTTGACGGAGCAATGTGGCCCCCTTGGGCCTCTTGTTTGTTTTGTTTTGTTTTTTTATTTTCATTTGTTTTGCTTGTTGTTTGTTTGCTTGTTTTTTTCTTTTTTGATTCGACAATCTTTGAAACAACTGTACAAGACTTTTGACTGAGCAATATGGCTCCCTTGGGCCTCTTGTTTTTTTTTTTTTTTTTTTTTTTTTTTCATTTGTTTTGTTTGTTTGTTTGTCTTTTCTTATTAAATTCCTTAATATTTGAAACAACTGTACAAGACCTTTGACGGAGCAATGTGGCCCCCTTGGGCATTTTTTTTTCTCGTTTGTTTGTCTGTTTCTTTTTGAATTCGTCAATCTTTGAAATAACTGTACAAGATCTTTGACGGTTTGTTTATCCAATGACATAGGCTAGTCCTTCGAAAGGGGGAGGTTGATAAGTTTTTGCCCCCCCCCCCTCCGACTTACATGTTACATACGTGTACATACCTGTTTTCACCTACCCTGTCTAGATCCGCCCTTGCAAAATAAGCAAACACATTTTATTGATTCATAATTTTATTCTCTACATACATGGTCAATGAAAGTCAATAAAAAAAATACATTTGATGAAATTCTGTGTTGTTTACTCCTGAATACAAACCTGTAAATAGAATCGATCGATAAAGATTTATCATTCGGAACATGCTCGACATGTTGAGTCATATCATAGTCGCAAGATTTCATCCTTCTAAAGACTTTTGATGCAAATCTTTGTCAGTTCTGCAATAGCTCAGCGGTAGAGCGTCAGACTTCTAATCGGAGGGTCCGGGGTTCGATACCGGCCTCGGCCATTTTTTCCCCTCAATTTTTTTTCATTCGTAAGCAAACATAAAGTACAGTGCTTCAACATTGTTTTCATTTCAAAATTTATACGAGTATGTATTAGTTCAAAATGTTTTCTTACAGAATCAAGAAATATCGAATACATGTACCAGTTTGAAAACACTTGCTATATTGTCATGATTCATTGGAAAATCCCTCACATAATTAATATGCATGACCCAGGATGTGTTACAAATTTCATTGGTCAATTCAACCATGTGACCTGACATTACATGTACAAGATACGATGGGGCCTACCTTGGTGAAGGTACCTGGTTCGAGTCCAGCTGCGGCCAGTCATTTTCGCATTTTTTCAATTTTCATTTCTGTTCTTAACAAGATGAAAATGAGAGGAATCCGTCTGCTATGTCCACAGGAACCTCCATCCTTCCATTTATTAAGGATTCCGATTTCCGTCGGAATCCTTTCTGTTATTGTATTGTCTTTTCTTTATTCTTATTATTCTTATTATTATTATTATTATTATTATTCTTACCCCCAAGCCAATCCAGTGACGTTACATCAAAGTACCGCATCATATGATAAAATGGAAAGTATCATGTAAAAGAGCAAATAAAGATCTTAATTTAATATTTTTTTCTTGTCGAAAAGTTCACATATGCCCCCGCTTGAGGTCATCAGCGGTCAAATCTTTAAACTCTTATAACTCCTTTACTAACCGTACGATTTGAACAAAATTTGTTTTATATTGTTCTTTGAGAAATTTGCAAACTTTTATACGCTTACATGCTCCATAAAATATTTACAGTTTTCAAGCTATTTCAAGTTGAAAATGGAACCTTAAATTGGCAAGGTGCCAATTTCTACAATTTTTGAGACTTTGAGTTGAAACTTGGATGTTAGGTCACTTATAGATAGTCATTTAATGTTGACCCTCTTTTCAAGGTCAAATTTTTATTCTCAAGGTCACATGAAACTTTTGCTTATAGAACAAAGACTATTTGACCTTCAGAGTTCAAACTTCATACATATAATTGTTAAGCCAAGCTCTTTCACCTTGACCTTGATCCAAGGTCAAATTCTCATTCTCAAGGTCACAACAGCATTTTTGCCTATAAAACAAAGACTGTTTGACCTTGAGAGTGCAAACTGGGTACAAATATTCCTTGCAGTAAGTCCTGTCACATTGACCTTGACCAAAGGTCATTCGTTCGATTTCAAGGTCATAACAGTCTTTTGTTGATAAAATATTGAGCTTTATTCAATTTCATATATATTTTGAAGAAAATGATATTCTATACTCATCTTTTTTCCTTGACCTTGGTTCAAGGTGAAAATTTCATTCTCAATGTCATAACAACATTTACTTGTTAAATACACAGTGTTTGTCCTACACTACTTCTACTTCACAAACGAGGTCCTTCTTATATGAACTTTACATGATCTAAGAAAGATAAATCTTTTATTTCTATTTCTCTTCGTACCATGACTTGTCTGTACTTTCATGCTGTTGTCATTTTCTAATTGAAATGTTTTAAAAATGTCTTAAAATTGAATAGCATCATTTAAATTAACTGGTAAATTTGCAGCATGGACCAGACAGACAGACTGACAGTGTAAGATAGACAGTGTTAGATAGACTGACAACGATAGAAGAACGAACAGACATACGAACAGATAGAGAGAGTACTAGACAGAAACGCAGACGATCGGCGAAAAAAAAAAACGTCCAGACTGGGGATCGAACCCGGTACCCTTGGCCAGCAGTCCAACGCCCTATCCACATAGCCATTGGAGTTCCTGAATGTTAGTGGTTTTTATTTTTGATATACAGACGGAGAAATACAAATGGCTGATTCAGCATTACAAGAATTATCGATCGTTCATGCAACAAGTCAGTCCTATTCATAGCTTTTTATTCAGAAGAAAAACACATTTCATAGTGCACATATTTATTTCACTGTCATTGACTTCAACGTGTATATATGGCCACCTTAGGCCTCTTTTTTTTTTCATTCGTCAATCTTTGAAACAACTGTACAAGACCTTTGACGGAGCAATGTGGCCCCCTTGGGCTTCTTGGTTTTGTTTGTTATGTTTGTTTGTCTTGTTTTTTTAATTCGTCAATCTTTGAATCAACTGTACAAGACCTTTGACGGAGCAATGTGGCCCCCTTGGGCCTCTTGTTTGTTTTGTTTTGTTTTTTATTTTCATTTGTTTTGCTTGTTTGTTTGTTTGCTTGTTTTTTTCGTTTTTGATTCGACAATCTTTGAAACAACTGTACAAGACTTTTGACTGAGCAATATGGCTCCCTTGGGCCTCTTGTTTTTTTTTTTTTTTTTTTTTTTTTTCATTGTTTTGTTTGTTTGTTTGTCTTTTCTTATTAAATTCCTTAATATTTGAAACAACTGTACAAGACCTTTGACGGAGCAATGTGGCCCCCTTGGGCATTTTTTTTTCTCGTTTGTTTGTCTGTTTCTTTTTGAATTCGTCAATCTTTGAAATAACTGTACAAGATCTTTGACGGTTTGTTTATCCAATGACATAGGCTAGTCCTTCGAAAGGGGGAGGTTGATAAGTTTTTGCCCCCCCCCCCTCCGACTTACATGTTACATACGTGTACATACCTGTTTTCACCTACCCTGTCTAGATCCGCCCTTGCAAAATAAGCAAACACATTTTATTGATTCATAATTTTATTCTCTACATACATGGTCAATGAAAGTCAATAAAAAAATACATTTGATGAAATTCTGTGTTGTTTACTCCTGAATACAAACCTGTAAATAGAATCGATCGATAAAGATTTATCATTCGGAACATGCTCGACATGTTGAGTCATATCATAGTCGCAAGATTTCATCCTTCTAAAGACTTTTGATGCAAATCTTTGTCAGTTCTGCAATAGCTCAGCGGTAGAGCGTCAGACTTCTAATCGGAGGGTCCGGGGTTCGATACCGGCCTCGGCCATTTTTTTCCCCTCAATTTTTTTCATTCGTAAGCAAACATAAAGTACAGTGCTTCAACATTGTTTTCATTTCAAAATTTATACGAGTAATATAATACTATGTATTAGTTCAAAATGTTTTCTTACAGAATCAAGAAATATCGAATACATGTACCAGTTTAAAAACACTTGCTATATTGTCATGATTCATTGGAAAATCCCTCACATAATTAATATGCATGACCCAGGATGTGTTACAAATTTCATTGGTCAATTCAACCATGTGACCTGACATTACATGTACAAGATACGATGGGGCCTACCTTGGTGAAGGTACCTGGTTCGAGTCCAGCTGCGGCCAGTCATTTTCGCATTTTTTCAATTTTCATTTCTGTTCTTAACAAGATGAAAATGAGAGGAATCCGTCTGCTATGTCCACAGGAACCTCCATCCTTCCATTTATTAAGGATTCCGATTTCCGTCGGAATCCTTTCTGTTATTGTATTGTCTTTTCTTTATTCTTATTATTAAGGATTCCGACTATTCCGTTGGAATCCTTTCTGTTATTGTATTGTCTTTTCTTTATTAAGGATTCCGACTATTCCGTCGGAATCCTTTCTGTTATTGTATTGTCTTTTCTTTATTCTTATTATTATTAAGGATTCCGACTATTCCGTCGGAATCCTTTCTGTTATTGTATTGTCTTTTCTTTATTCTTATTATTATTCTTATTATTATTATTATTATTATTCTTACCCCCAGATCGTTCCAGTCACTGTACAAAAAAGTACAACTTCTTATGATAAAACGAAAAGGATCATGTGAAAGAGCACATAAAGATCTTGAGGTAAAAAAATTTTGTTGTCGAAAAGTTCACATATGCCCCCGCTAGAGGTCATCAAATTTCAAATCTTTAAACTCTTTTAACTCCTAAACTAACCGTACGATTTGAACGAAATTTGTTTTAAAATGTTCTTTTGGAAATTTGTAAACTTTTATACGCTTACATGCTCGATAAAATATTTACGGTTTTCGCGCTATAACGAGTTGAAAATGGAACTTTAAATTGGCACAGTGCCAATTTCTACAGTTTTTGAGATTTTGAGTTGAAACTTGGAAACTAGGTTACTTATAGGTAGTCATTTAATGTTGACCTACTTTCAAGGTCAAATTTTCATTCTCAAGGTCACAACAAACTTTTACCTGTAGAACAAAGACTATTTGACCTTCACAGTTCAAACTTCATACATACTATCGTTAAACCAAGCTCTTTCACACTGACCTTGACCCAAGGTCAAATTTTGATTCTCAAGGTCACAACAAACTTTTGCCTATAGAACAAAGACTATTAGACCTGCAGAGTTCAAACTTCATACATAATATCATTAAACCAAGCTCTTTCACCTTGACCTTGGGCCAAGGTCAAATTCTGATTCTCAAGGTCACAACATACTTTTGCCTATAGAACAAAGACTATTAGACATTCAAAGTTCAAAATTCATACATAATATCATTAAACCAAGCTCTTTAATCTTGACCTTGACCCAAGGTCAAATTCAGATTCTCAAGGTCACAACAAACTTTTTCCTATAGAACAAAGACTATTTAACCTTCAGAGTTTAAACTTCATATACATAATTGTTCAGTCATGCTCTTTCACTTTGACCTTGACCCTAGGTCAAATTCTCATTCTCAAGGTCACAGCAACTTTTCCCTACAAAACAAAGACTATTTGACCTTCAGAGTTCATACTTTATACATATCATGCTTGGGCCCAGCTCTTTCACCTTGACCTTGACCCAAGGTCAAATTCTGATTTTCAAGGTCACAATAAACTTAAGTCTATAAAACAAAGACTGTTTGACCTTGAGAGTTCAAACTTGACACAAATATTCCTTGCATCAAACTCTTTCATCATGGCCTTGACTAACGGTCATTAGTTTGATTTCAAGGCCACAACTGACTTTGGTTGATTAGATATTGAGCTTTGCTCAGATTAAGATCATTCATGATGACATTAATCACAGTACTTAACTTTCATTCATGACTTTGGTTAAAGGCCAAATAATCATTCTCAAGGTCTTAACAAGCATTTACTCTTGTAGAATTTACACTTTTTGTCCTATACTATTTATTCTTCACACAAGTAGTCATTCTTATTTGAACTTAACATAGTATAAGAAAGATAACTCTTTTATTCTTGTTCTCTGTTCTATTTCTTTTTTTTTTTTCTTAGTAGCATTACAGATCTGTCCTTTCATGTTGTTGTCATTTTCTATTAATAGAAATTATCTCATTGCAAAATCATTGTGCAATTCTGTTTTGAGAAAGTAATTGTAAAGGATTTGATATCCATAGAGCATGGAGTTTAAATCTTTCGAAAACATGAAAGGTATTTATCATCTTTTTCTTCTTTTTTGTCAATAAATAGATAAGAGTCCCAAATTAGACTAAAGCTCTTAAGACTCATTTGCTGAAGTGAATAAGGTACAAAAGCAACTGTTCATTTTTCCATCTTCTTTATTCGGATTTTAACACTTCAGTTCCAAGGAAGGTCTAATAAAGGAGGAATCCGTCTGTTGCTTGCAACAGTAGCCATCTAGTTGTATTGTCTTTTCTTTATTCTTATTATTATTATTATTCTTACCCCCAACCTTTCCGGACCCTTTACAAGAAAAGAACCGCTTCGTATGATAAAATGGAAAGTACCATATGAAAGAGCATATTAAGATCTTAATTTAAAAATTTTTTGTTGTCGAAAAGTTCACATATGCCCCCGCTAGAGGTCATCAAAGGTCAAATCTTTAAACTCTTATAACTCCTAAAGTAACCGTACGATTTCAACGAAATTTGTTTTATATTGTTCTTTGGGAAATTTGCAAACTTTTATACGCTTACATGCTCGATAAAATATTTACGGTTTTCGCGCTATTCCGAGTTGAAAATGGGACTTTAAATTGGCACAGTGCCAATTTCTACAGTTTTTGAGATTTTGAGTTGAAACTTGGATGGTGTGTTACTTATAGGTAGTCATTTAATGTTGACCTACTTTCAAGGTCAAATTTTGTTTCTCAAGGTCACAACAAAATTTTGCCCATAGAACAAAGACTATTTGAGATTCCGAGATCAAAGTTCATACATACTATCGTCAAGCCAAGCTCTTTCACCTTGACCTTCAACAAGGGTCAAATTTTGATTCTCAAGGTCACAACATACTTTTGCCTATAAAACAAAGACTATTTGACCTTCAGAGTTCAAACTTCATACATATAATCGTTAAGCCAAGCTCTTTCACCTTGACCTTGACCCAAGGTCAAATTTTGATTCTCAAGGTCACAATAAATGTTTTCCTATGGAACAAAGACTATTTGACCTTCAGTGTTCAAACTTCACACATATAATAGTTTAGTCAAGCTTTTTTACCTTGACCTTGATCCAATGTCAAATTCTCATTCTCAAGGTCGAAACAAACTTTAGTCTATAAAACAAAGACTGTTTGACCTTGTGAGTTCAAACTGTACACAAATATTCCTTGTATCAAACCCTTTCACCCTGACCTTGACTCAAGGTCATTTGTTCGATTTCAAGGTCACAACAGACTTTGGTTGATTAGATATTGAGCTTTGCTCGGATTAAGATAAATCGTGATGAGAATGATCACAATACTAGTCTTTCATCCATGAAATTGGATCAAGGTCAAATAATCATTCTCAAGGTCATAACAATCATTTACTCTTGTAGAATTCACTTTTTTTGTCCTACTATTTATTCTTCACTCAAGTGGTCGTTCTTATTTGAACTTACATAGTATAAGAAAGATAACTCTTTTATTCTTGTTCTGTTTCTATATTTTTTCTTAGTAGCATTATACATATATGTACTTCCATGTTGTTGTGATTTTCTATTATTAGAAATTATTTCATTGGAAAATCATTGTGCAATTCTGTTTTGAAAAAGTAATTGTAAAGGATTTTGATATTGATAGAGCATAAAGTTTTAAGCTTTCGTAAACATGAAAGGTATTTATTATTTTGTTTTCTTCTATTATGTTGAAAAATAAATAAGAGTCCCAAATTAGGCATAAGCTCTTTTGACTCATTCGCTGAAGTGAATAAGGTACTAAAGCAACTATTCTTTTTTTCATCTTCTTCATTCGGATTTTAACACTTCATTTCCGAGGAAGGTCTAATAAAGGAGGAATCCGTCTGTTGCTTGCAACAGTAGCCATCTAGTTATTCTTATTATTATTCTTACCCCCAAACGTTCCAGTCACTTTACAAAAAAGTACCGCAATATATGATAAAGTGGAAAATACCATGTGAAAGAGCATATCAAGATCTCAATTCAAATTTTTTTTCTTGTCAAAAAGTTCACATATGCCCCCGCTAGAGGTCATCAAAGGTCAATTTTTCAAACTCTTATAACTCCTAAAGTAACCGTACGATTTGAACGAAATTTGTTTTATATTGTTCTTTGGGAAATTTGCAAACTTTTATAATTTTACATGATCGATGAAATATTTACTGTTTTCGCGCTATTACGAGTTGAAAATGGAATTTTAAATTGGCACAGTGCCAATTTCTACAGCTTTTGAAATTTTGAGTTGAAACTTGGATGGTTGATTGCTTATAGGTAGTCATTTAATGTTGACCTACTTTCAAGGTCAAATTTTGATTCTCAAGGTCACAACAAACTTTTGCCCATAGAACGAAGTCTGTTTGACCTTGAGAGTTCAAACTTCATACATATAATCGTTGAGGCAATCCCTTTCACCTTGACCTTGACCCAAGGTCAAATTCGCCTTCTCAAGGTCACAACAAACTTTTACCTGTAAAACAAAGACTGTTTGACGTTGAGAGTTCAAACTTTACACAAATATACCTTGCATCAAGCCCTGTCACCTTGACTTTGACCCAAGGTCATTTGTTCGATTTCAAGGTCACAACATACTTTAGTTGATAGAAAATTAAACTTTGATCAGTTTAAGATCAATTTTGATGAGAATAACCTCCAGTTCTTATCTTTTATCTGTGGCCTTGGTTCAAGGTCAAATAATCATTCTCAAGGTCATAGCAAACATTTACTCCTGTAGAATTGACAGTTCTGGTCCTATACTATTTATTCTTCAGACAAGTAGTCATTCTTATTTGAACTTAACATAGTCGAAGAAAGATAACTCCTTCATTCTTGTTCTCTCTTTCTTTTTTTTTTTCTTAGTAGCATTACATGTTGTTGTCATTTTCTATTAATAGAAATTTTCTCATTGCCAAATCTTTGTGCAATTCTGTTTTGAGATAGTATACTAAAGGGTTTAGAATTGATAAATCATGGAGTCTAAAGCTTTCGTAAATATGAAAGGTATTTATTATCTTTTTCTTCTATTTTGTTGATAAATGAATAAGAGTCCCAAGGTAGACATAAACTCTTTTGACTTATTTGCTGAAGTGAATAAGATACTAAAGCAACTATTCTTTTTTCCATCTTCTTTATTCGGATTTTAACACTTCAGTTCCGAGGATTGTCTAATAAAGGAGGAATCCGTCTGTTGCTTGCAACAGTAGCCATCTAGTTCTTATTATTATTATTATTATTATTATTATTATTCTTACCCCCAGATCGTTCCAGTCACTGTACAAAAAAGTGCCACTTCTTATGATAAAACAAAAAGTATCATGTGAAAGAGCATATAAAGATCTAGAGGTAAAAAAATTTTGTCGTCGAAAAGTTCACGTATGCCCCCGCAAGAGGTCATCAAAGGTCAAATCTTTAAACACTTATAACTCCTAAAGTAACCGTACGATTTGAACGAAATTTGTTTTAAAATGTTCTTTGGAGAATTTGTAAACTTTTATACGCTTACATGCTCGATAAAATATTTACGGTTTTCGCGCTATTCCGAGTTTAAAATGGAACTTTAAATTGGCACAGTGCCAATTTCTACAGTTTTTAAGATTTTGAGTTGAAACTTGGATGGTAGGTTACTTATAGGTAGTCATTGATGATGACCTAGTTTCAAGGTCAAATTTTGATTCTCAAGGTCACAACAAACTTTTGCCTATAGAACAAAGAATATTTGACCTTGACAGTTCAAACTTCATAAATACAATCATTGATCCAAGCCCTATCACCTTGACCTTGACCCAAGGTCAAATTCTCATTCTCAAGGTCACAACAAAAATTTTCCCATAGAACAAAGACCATTTGACCTTGAGAGTTCAAACTTTGCGCAAATGTTCCTTGCATCAAGTCCTTTCACCTTGACCTTGACCCAAGGTCATTTGTTCGATTTCAAGGTCACAACAGACTTTTGTTGATAAAATATTGAGCTTTGAATAGATGAAAAGGAATCTTGATGAAAATAAACTAAAATGCTTATCTTTCATCCATGACCTTGGTTCAAGGTCAAATAAACTTTTTCAAGGTCATAACAAACATTTACTCTTGTAGGATTGAGAGAATTTTGTTCTTAAATATTTATTCTTCACACAAGTAGTACTTCTTATTTGAACTTTACATAGTAAGATAGATAACTCTTTTATTCTTGTTCTATGTTTCCTTTTTTTATCTTAGTAGCATTACTTGTCTGTACTTTCATGCTGTTGTCATTCTCTATTTATAGAAATTTTCTCATTGCTAATTCATTGTGCAATTCTTTTTGGGATAAAAAATTCCAAAGGAATCAAAATGGATAGAATAGATCTAGGAGTTTAAAGCCTTCCTAAACTTGAAAGGTATTTATCATCTTTTTCTTCTATTTTGTCGATAAATAAATAAGAGTCCCAAATTAGACATAAGCTCCTTTGCCTCATTTGCTAAAGTGAATTGGGTACAAAAGCAACTATTCTTTTTTCCATCTTCTTTATTCGGATTTTAACACTTCAGTTCCGAGGAAGGTCTAATAAAGGAGGAATCCGTCTGTTGCTTGCAACAGTAGCCATCTAGTTATTCTTATTATTATTATTATTCTTACCCACAAACCGTTCCGGTCACTTTACAAAAAAGTACAGCATCATATGAAAAAACGGAAAGTACCATGTGAAAGAGCATATGAAGATCTAAATTTAAATTTTTTTTCTTGTCGAAAAGTTCACATATGCCCCTGCTAGAGGTCATCAAAGGTAAAATCTTTAAAACCTTATAACTCCTAAACTAACCGTGCGATTTTAACGAAATTTGTTTTATATTGTTCTTTGGAAAATTTGCAAACTTTTATACGCTTACATGCTCGATAAAATATTTACGGTTTTCGCGCTATTTTGAGTTGAAAATAGAACTTTAAATTGGCACAGTGCCAATTTCTACAGTTTTTGAGATTTTGAGTTGAAAATTGGATGGTAGGTTACTTATAGGTAGTCATTGATGATGACCTAGTTTCAAGGTCAAATTATGATTCTCAAGGTCACAACAAACTTTTGCCTATAGAACAAAGACTATTTGACCTTGACAGTTCAAACTTCACAAATACAATCATTGATCCAAGCCCTTTCACCTTGACCTTGACCCAAGGTCAAATTCTCATTCTCAAGGTCACAACAAAATTTTTTCTATAGAACAAAGACCATTTGACATTGAGAGTTAAAACTTGACGCAAATATTCCTTGCATCAAGTCCTTTCACCTTGACCTTGACCCAAGGTCATTTGTTCGATTTCAAGGTCACAACAGACTTTTGTTGGTAAAATATTGAGCTTTGAATAGATGAAAAGAAATCTTGATGAGAATAAACTAAAATGCTTATCTTTCATCCATGACCTTGATTCAAGGTCAAATAAACTTTTTCAAGGTCATACCAAACATTTACTCTTGTAGGATTGATAGGATTTTGTTCTCAAATATTCATTCTTCACACAAGTAGTACTTCTTATTTGAACTTTACATAGTAAGATAGATAACTCTTTTATTCTTGTTCTCTGTTTCCTTTTTTATCTTAGTAGCATAACTTGTCTCTTCTTTCATGCTGTTGTCATTCTCTATTTATAGAAATTTTCTCATTGCTATTTCATTGTGCAATTCTTTTTGGGATAGTAATTTAAAAGGATTCAAAATGGATAGAATAGATCTAGGAGTTTAAAGCCTTCCTTAACTTGAAAGGTATTTATTATCTTTTTCTTCTTTTTTGTCGATAAATAGATAAGAGTCCCAAGTTCAACATAAGCTCTTTTGACTCATTTTCTGAAGTGAATGAGGTACTAAAGCAACTATTCTTTTTTCATCTTCTTTATTCGGATTTGAACACATCAGTTCCGAGGAAGGTCTAATAAAGGAGGAATCCGTCTGTTGCTTGCAACAGTAGCCATCTAGTTATTATTATTATTTTTATTCTTACCCCCAATTTTTTCCAGACACTTTATTCAAAGGTCTTTAAACACAGAGCAAAAAGGATGGTACCATCAGAAAGAGCATAACAAGATCTTCTTTAACTATTGTTTGTTTGTCGATAAGCTCACCAATGCCCCCGCTGGAGGTAATCAAAGGTCAAATCTTTAAACACCTATAACTCCTAAACTAACCGTACGATTTGAACGAAATTTGTTTTAAAATGTTCTGTGGGAAATTTGCGAACTTTTATACGCTTACATGCTCGATAAAATATTTACGGTTTTCGCGCTATTCCGAGTTGAAAATGGAACTTTAAATTGGCACAGTGCCAATTTCTACAGTTTTTGAGATTTTGAGTTGAAACTTTGATAGTGGGTTACTTATAGGTGGTCATTTAATGTTGACCTACTTTCAAGGTCAAATTTTCATTCTCAAGGTCACAACAAACTTTTACCTATAGAACAAAGACTATTTGACCTTCAAAGTTCAAACTTGATACATATCATTGTTCAGTCAAGCTCTTTCTACTTGACCTTGACCCAAGGTCAAATTCTCATTCTCAAGGTCACAACAAACTTTAGTCTATAAAACAAAGATTTTTTGACCTTGTGAGTTCAAACATTACACAAATATTCCTTGCAACAGACCCTTTCACCATGACCTTGAATTAAGGTCATTTGTTCGATTTCAAGGTCACAACCGACTGTAGTTAATTAGATATTGAGCTTTGCTCAGATTAAGATCAATCGTGATGAGAATGATCACAATACTTATCTTTCTTTTATGACATTGGTTCAAGGTCAAATAATCATTTTCAAGGTCATAACAATATTTACTCTTATAGAATTCACACGTTTTGTCCTATACTATTTATTCTTCATACAAGTAGTCCTTTTTGTTTGAACTTAACATAGTATAAGAAAGATAACTCTTTTATTCTTGTTCCCTGTTTCTTTTTTTTTTTTCTTAAGTAGCATTACATATCTGTATTTTTATGTTGTTGTCATTTACTATTAATAGAAATTATCTCATTGCAAAATCATTGTGCAATTCTGTTTTGAGAAAGTAATTGTAAAGGATTTTGATATTGAAAGAGCATGGAGTTTAAAACTTTCGTAAACATGAAAGGTATTTATTTATTGTTTTTTTTTTACTATTTTGTTAAAAAATGAATAAGAGTCCCAAATTAGACATAAGCTCTTTTGACTCATTTGCTGAAGTGAAAAAGGTACTGAAGCAACTATTCATCTTTCCACCTTCTTTATTCGGATTTTAACACTTCAGTTCCGAGGAAGGTCTAATAAAGGAGGAATCCGTCTGTTGCTTGCAACAGTAGCCATCTAGTTCTTATTATTATTCTTATTAAGGATTCCGACTATTCCGTCGGAATCCTTTCTGTTATTGCAATGTCTTTTCTTTATTCTTATTATTATTCTTATTATTATTATTATTATTATTATTTTTATTCTTACCCCCTCATCATTTCCAGAGACTTTATTCAAAGGTTTTTTAACACAGAGAAAAAAGTATGATACCATCAGAAAGAGCATACCAAGATCTTCTTTAACTATTTTTTGTTTGTCCATAAGCTCACCAATGCTCCCGCTAGCGGTCATCAAAGGTCAAATCTTTAAACACTTATAATTCCTAAACTAACCGTACGATTTGAACGAAATTTGTTTTAAAATGTTCTTTGGGAAAATTGTAAACTTTTATACGCTTACATGCTCGATAAAATATTTACGGTTTTCGCGCTATTCCGAGTTGAAAATGGAACTTTAAATTGGCACAGTGCCAATTTCAACAGTTTTTGAGATTTTGAGTTGAAACTTTGAAAGTAGATTACTTAAAGGTAGTCATTTAATGTTTTCCTACTTTCAAGGTCAAATTTCTATTCTCAAGGTCACAACAAACTTTTGCCTATAGAACAAAAACTATTTGACCTTCAGAGTTCAAACTTCATTCATATTATCGTTAAGCCAATCTCTTTCACCTTGACCTTGACCCAAGGTCAAATTCTGATTCTCAAGGTCACAACAATTTTTTGCCTATAGAACAAGGACTATTAGACCTTCAGAGTTCAAACTTTATACATATAATAGTTCAGTCAAGCTGTTTCACCTTGACCTTGACCCAAGGTCAAATTCATATTCTCAAGGTCACAGCAAACTTTTGCCAATAGAACAAGGACTTTTTGACCTGGGGAGTTCAAACTTAACACAAATATTCCTTGCATCAAACCCTGTCACCATGGCATTGACCCAAGGTCATTTGTTTTATTTCAAGGTCATGACAGACTTTGTTTTACTAGATATTGAGTTTTTCTCAGATTAAATTCAATCGTGATGAGAATAATGACAATATATTCTTTCATCCAAGACATTGGTTCAAGGTCAAATAATCATTCACAATGTCATAACAATCATTTACTCTTGTAGAATTCTCACTTTTTGTCCTATACTATTTATTCTTCACACAAGTATTCCTTCTTATTTGAACTTAACATAGTATAAGAAAGATAACTCTTTTATTCTTGTTCTCTGTTTCTTTTTTTTTCTTAGTAGCATAACATATCTGTACTTTCATGTTGTTGTCATTTTCTATTGATAGAAATTATCTCATTGCAGAATCATTGTGTAATTCTGTTTTGAGAAAGTAATTGTTAACGATCTGATATTGATAGAGCATGGAGTTTAAAGCTTTCGTAAAAATGAAAGGTATTTATTATTTTTTTTTTCTTCTATTTTGATGATAAATAAATAAGAGTCCCAAATTAGACATAAGCTCTTTTGACTCATTTGCTGAAGAAGTGAATATGGTACTAAAACAACTATTCTTTTTTCCATCTTCTTTTTTCGTATTTTAACACTTCAGTTCCGAGGAAGGTCTAATAAAGGAGGAATCCGTCTGTTGCTTGCAACAGTAGCCATCTAGTTATTATTATTTTTATTCTTACCCCCTCATCATTTCCAGACACTTTATTCAAAGGTCTTTTAACACAGAGCAAAAGGGATAGTACCATCAGAAAGAGCATTACAAGATCTTCTTTAACTATTTTTTGTTTGTCGATAAGTTCACCAATGCCCCCGCTAGAGGTCATCAAAGGTCAAATCTTTAAACATTCATAGCTCCTAAACTAACCGTACGATTTGAACGAAATTTGTTTTAAAACGTTCTTTGGGAAAATTGTAAACTTTTATACGCTTACATGCTCGATCAAATATTTATGGTTTTCGCGCTATTCCAAGTTGAAAATGGAACTTTAAATTGGCACAGTGCCAATTTCTACAGTTTTTGAGATTTTGAGTTGAAACTTGGATGGTAGGCTACTAATAGGTGGTCATTGATGATGACCTAGTTTCAAGGTCACATTATGATTCTCAAGGTCACAACAAACTTTTGCCTATAGAACAAAGACTATTTGACCTTGACAATTCAAACTTCATAAATACAATCATTGAGCCAAGCCCTTTCATCTTGACCTTGGTCCAAGGTCAAATTTTGATTCTCAAGGTCACAACAAACTTTTGCCTATAGAACAAAGACCATTTGACCTTGAGAGTTCAAACTTGGCGCAAATATTCCTTGCATCAAGTCCTTTCACCTTGACCTTGACCCAAGGTCATTTGTTCGATTTCAAGGTCACAACATGCTTATGTCGATAAAATATTGAGCTTTGATTAGATTAAGAGGACTCATGATGAGAATAAATTCAAATGCTTATCTTTTATCCATGACCTTTGTTAAAGGTCAAATTAACTTTTTCAAAGTCATAACAAACATTTACTCTTGTAGAATACACAGTATTTTGTCCTTAACTATTTATTCTTCACACAAGTAGTACTTCTTATTTGAACTTTACATAGTAAGATGGATAACTCTTTTATTCTTGTTTTCTGTTTCTTTCTTTTTTATTCTTAGTAGCATTACATATCAGTAGTTTCATGTTGTTGTCATTTTCTATTAATAGAAATTATCTCATTGCAAATTCATTGTGCAATTCTTTTTTGAGAAAGTCATTGTAAAGGATTAGATATTGATTGTGCATGGAGTTTAAAGCTTTCGTAAACATGAAAGGTATTTATTATTTTTTCTTCTATTTTGTTGAAAAATAAACAAGAGTCCCAAATTAGACATAAGCTCTTTTGACTCATTTGTTGAAGTTAATATGGTACTAAAGCAACTATTCTTTTTTCCATCTTCTTTATTCGGATTTTAGCACTTCAGTTCCGAGGAAGGTCTAATGAAGGAGGAATCCGTCTGTTGCTTGCAACAGTAGCCATCTAGTTTTTTTCTATTATTATTATTATTTATTTTATTTTCTTATGAATACATACATCATATAAAGCATTGTTTGAATAATATTCTTAAAGGCATGTACAATGGATGACCAATCTATTAGCTAACCGAAATGAAAATTGCATGTTGATAAAGGTTATGGAATATTTATTACGTACTTATGGGCGTAAACCCACCTTTCAATCATTTATTGCCATGTTAGCATTATTTTCCCATGAACATGATGGATTCAATATTAAATTTCAGTGGTATAAGACAAATATATGACATCGATATTGGGGGTTTTGTTTGCTTTTCTTATCTGGGCATTATAAAATTTGACCATTACAGCTTACGTGGTGACCATGTTGTGCTGAAATGAGCAAAGTGGACGCCGGGTATAGAGAGAGTTCAATCATGGGTCACGATAACCCGTTGTTCCTAAATAATTTAGTTCCTGACAAAATTAGAATTTTTTCTTTGATATTGGAATGGACCCCTTGTGCTTTGATCCTTTATCTATCACAGAAAAAAATCAATATTGTTGACGGTTCGTCAATCAGTTTCTATTGTTTTTAAACCCAAAAACAAAGTCTTTTCACGTTTTTTTGCAGATCACACTGAGAAACGAAATGAAAATTTTCCGCAGCTTAAAAGATGAGAGTATGTTATGTTTTCATTATATGAATAAGTCATTAAGGATATTATGAATTGTTTTTCAATGTACCCTCTCGTATGATCAAATGTCCTGAGAAGGGTTAATGAACCTGAGATTATAAATTGATTCATTATCGCTACAGTTCATTAAGTCAGCTTTTAACGATAATGGATGAACTCGTTAACGGGACAGAAACTTCGCGGTTCTCATCGGCATAATGTGTAGGGAATGTCCTCCGTGATCACGTGACCGGAACGGACTCTGACACGATGCGCACGGTTCAAGGTAACTTTTACGCAACGATGCAAATTCTCCGTCAAAAAAGTTAACGAAAACTCTCTAAAAGTAAGGGCCGGTATCTCCCTGATGGCATAAAGCCCTGTCCTTAACAGGTTCTTTGTAGCAGTTTTGGGTCAAGTTCAGACCTTTTCTCTTCATTATTTCACATCACTGATGAGACGTAACTTGATGAAATGCGCATATGGTGCACTGAATTTTTTATAACATACATTTATTTCAAAATTGCCAACACATACACATAAAACTATACTGCTCAAATTTTGAACGTGATAAAAAATAAGATCTCCGACACGTGATCAGAAAGTGATAAAAAAAGGATCTCCTACAAGACCACGTCGTATTGAGCACAGCGGAACACACACCAATTAAACGGAAAAAAGGGAGACAACGCGTAAAACTAGTATTGCATGTACCACGTCAACAAACAGACGGACATAATAATCAAATCAAAAGGTCAAAGATTCGAGGCAAACATTACTGAAACATAAAAGGCAGAACATAACAGGAAAGATGACGAATGTGTTACAGTGCGTGGACTACATAACAGAGAAGATGACCATTGTCTTACAGTGCGTGGACTACGTAACAGGGAATATGACGAGTGTCTTACAGTGCGTGGACTACATAACAGAAAATATTACGAATGTCTTACAGTGCGTGAACTTCATAACAGGGAAGATGACCATTGTCTTACAGTGCGTGGACTACGTAACAGGGAAGATGACCAATGTCTTACAGTGCGAGGACTACATAACAGGGAAGATGACCATTGTCTTTTAGTGCGTGGACTACATAACAGGGAAGATGACCATTGCCTTTTAGTGCGTGGACTACATAACAGGGAAGATTGCTATTGTCTTTTAGTGCGTGGACTACATAACAGGGAAGATGACCAATGTCTTTTAGTGCGTGGACTACATAACAGGGAAGATGACCATTGTCTTTTAGTGCGTGGACTACATAACAGGGAAGATGACCATTGCCTTTTAGTGCGTGGACTACATAACAGGGAAGATTGCTATTGTCTTTTAGTGCGTGGACTACATAACAGGGAAGATGACCAATGTCTTATAGTGCATGGACTTCATAACAGGGAAGATTGCTATTGTCTTTTAGTGCGTGGACTACATAACAGGGAAGATGACCAATGTCTTATAGTGCATGGACTTCATAACAGGGAAGATTGCTATTGTCTTTTAGTGCGTGGACTACATAACAGGGAAGATGACCAATGTCTTATAGTGCATGAACTACATAACAGGGAAGATGACCAGTGTCTTATTTTGTGTGAACTTCATAACAGGGAAGCTGATCATTGTCTTATAGTGCGTGGATTACATAACAGGAAAGATGACAATTGCCTTTTAGTGCGTGGACTACATAACAGGGAAGATGACTAATGTCTTATAGTGCGTGGACTACATAACAGGAAATATTACGAATGTCTTACAGTGCGTGGACTACATAACAGAGAAGATTACCATTGTCTAACAGTGCGTGGACTACATAACACTGAAGATGACCAATGTCTTACAGTGCATGGACTACATAAAAGGGAAGATGACCATTGTCTTATAGTGCATGGACTACATAACAGGGAAGATGACCATTGTCTTACAGTGCGTGGACTACATAACAGGGAAGATGACCAATGTCTTGCAATTCGTGGACTACATGTAGTTGTTTAAAAAACCCAAACGGAATTAATATTCATAGCAGAAGGTGCCACCTAAATAGACAATGATCATTCAGACGAGCAAGCAGTCTTATAATAGATCTGAAAACAGAAACAAGTCGTGTATTATGAAATAAAACAAATAAAAACTACCATCAAACAAGGCAATGTACAGATGAAACATATGAAGGACAGCACAAAATAAAACCTGTGTTTGTGAAACACGAATGCCCCCGATGGCATTTTTGTTAGTATAAACACCATTTTCTGTTAAGTAGTTCAAAGGTCACCAGGTAAAAAATTTAGGTATCAATGGAAAAGTCTTGTCATAAGGAATACACGTGTGAAAAATAAAAGCCCTATCACTTACCATTCAAAAGTTTTCCTCAATGTTAAAGTTTTTGAAAAGTAGGTCAAAGGTGAACGTCAAGTTCTCGAGGTCGAAAATTTTGGTATCAATGGAAAGGTCTTGTCACAATAAATGCACATGTGAAATATGAAAACCCTATATCACTTACCATTCAAATGTTATCCCCCAATGTTAAAGTTTTTGCTGCGGACAAACACACAGACAGACAGGTCAAAATTATACGCCCCCGAATTTTTGATTCTTTTATTATGGGGGCATAAAAAGGAAAACAATGCATTATAGCTGCGTGTGGTGGTCGCTCATGAATTGCATGGAATCATTGAAGATGGCGTTATCGAAATATTCTTTCGAATAATTCATGGTCCACGAATTCAAACAAGTAAAAGATGTTCTGATGGCATGAAACCAATATATAGAGATTATGTCCTGTGAGAACTAAAACAATCAGCTCATAGACATCACATCAAACAGTAGCACTACAACTATAGTGTTATACATAGGAAGACTTTTAGGAATCGATAAGGCCAAAGTGATTTAATATTTTGTTTTACCTCTCGAACTTTTTCTGAAAGGTACCCTCCAACCAGGCATGAAAACACACAACTACAAGATCAATATGAAGGAATTTTGAAAGGAAGATTGAAAACATAAAAGAAAAATATCTTTCTCTAATTATCATGCTGACTTTAGTTTTACAGAAAGTACAATTATCTCTTGTTATCATGATGGTATAAGAATTTTATGGTATTGAAGGTCATTTACTGGGTTTTTTAAACCTGAAAAAAATGCATTTTTGTGTCTGTGTGTGTGTGTTTTTTCCCAGAATTTCTTTCAAAAATTACCTTCCCGCTGACGTAAAACAAAATATTTTTCTATGGCCTAATCGGAAAGGGTAAACCGATCGATTATCGATTAATACCGGAAAGCAATATTTGTAAAGAAATACATAAAAGGAATAAAGGCTGTACTTTTTCTGCATAAAATCGAGGGAATATTGTTGAAGACATAGATAGCATTCAATCTAAGATTATCTTCCAGTCTACGTGCTTTCCCATCTATCCTGGCAAAGCGTTGCGAAAGAGGGAAAGAAAACTTCTTTACTTCTACCTTTTAGCTACAATCGATTGTTAAAATTTGAAATCGATAATCGGAATCGATAGACTTTTAGCAATCGACAATCGATTATCGGCGACAATTAACAGAGATTTAAAAATGCCCATAGACCAAGAAACACGAATAATTTCAGCTCATTATACAGACAGACGGACAAAACTGGTGGGAAAGGAAGGTTAAAGCAAACAAGTATCGTAAGGGATTTTTTCAGAGAACTTGTTTAAGCTGCCTCGCAGAATGTTTTAAAAAAAAGAATATTCTCGCATTATGTCAATTTCTCAAAACGACGAATCGGCATGAGGCAACAAGGAATACTATTTGTATCTAAGTTTTTATTGCAAACTTTAATTTTTTTTTTAAATCTGTGACAGTGACCTTGGGTTCATATTCATTCCCATCACCTGTCTAAATTCAGAAAACTTTGAACTTACATATGGAAACTAAGATCCTTATGACATTTGATTAGAAAAATGACTTTGCAATTTCAATGAAAAAAAAAACACCTCCGCACCATCTGTTCGAAATACTATACTTAATAATTACTTGCACCTACCGAGGTTGGCAAATATATTTGGGTAAAATGTTCACAACCTTTAAGTTGAGTTTTTGATAGAGATCGCTCCGTTCATGAAGATGTAGACAGATCGTATTGTTGGATCGCAAAATGTGCGACAACGCATCTGCGACGCACAACTGTGAGCAAGACTTCGTATTACAATATATTTCCATTGCAGAAGAATCCCCATGTTAAGCGCCCGTAAGGCAAAGGGATTTATAAACTATAATTCTGGTTGCCTACTATGACGTCACGCTTTAGTTTTGAAAGTACGGAGAATTCACCAACGTCCAGATACTTTTGACGTTATAACAGTCAATACGCTCATTATTGATGCTAAACGGGGTGTCTCATATTTAGTACAAATGGAAATATAAGTAATGACTGTCTTACTTTGGGTGTTCATGGTAGTATAATTCTGGTTGGACACGTGCAAATTTTCCGAGAATCGCGAAAATGTCTTACTTTGGGTGTTCATGGTAGTATAATTCTGGTTGGACACGTGCAAATTTTCCAAGAATCGCTTCGCGATTCACGGAATTTGCACGTGACCAACCAGAATTATACTACCATGAACACCCAAAGTAAGACAGTCATTTCTTAAATAGCGTTAGTTTGAAATCGCTGCTTGTCAAAACTTACTGACAATATATAGTAAGCATTTTATTTTTTACAAATGAAACGCATCTTCCTTTTACAATTATTACGCCTTTTTTTACAAATATATACGCATATTCCTTTTACAAACATCATGCATCTACCTTTTACAAAAATATTACGCATCTTCCTTTAATTTACAAATATTCCGTATCTTCCTTTTATAAATATAATTACTAGTGTACGCATCCTCCTTTTAAAAATATATACTAGCAGCCCTTTGTATTGCATTCATTGTGGCTTTTACAAATATACTAGTTAGAGACTTTTTTCACCGTGGCGGACTTTGCACTTCGAACTTCGCACATTGAAGAATCAGTTGCGTAGCTGTCGTTCACGTATAAACTCATAAGCGGAGTCATCTATATTTTGATTTGTATACTCGATGGAATTGGAATATCAGACTTCCTACACTACTGGCAACCCACTAACAAAACTTTTTATCATAATCAAAGTTCGAAGTGCGAAGCTCGTCACGGTGAAAAATGTCTACTGGTAGTACACGCATCTTCTTTTACAAATATCCCGCATCTCCAGTTTTCCTACTCAAAGAGTCTGGATCATTATGCTTGATGCAGAAATAAGTTGAATGCATGATTTACATCGTGATTTTCATTTTATGCAATATTCTTATTCTATTCGACATTTCTATTTTGCTCTACATAACAAAGACGGTTTCCCTTGATGAGCTATTTTCACGTCCTTTTTTCAGCCGTTGCTAACAAGGCTCTGACCGACTATAAGGTTTCTCGGGGAACGTCAAAAGAAACATAGAATATTAAAACGATTCGCACTCTTAAGGGTTGATCATAATATAAAAGAGAACATTACTACCACAAAAATAGTCATTCCGGGGACAAAACTAATAGACAAACTTCCCATATTTAATCTTCATGATTTATTTCAGGAAACATTATAGTAATTGTCCACATATAAAGAGCACGCTTCTTCAATATTAAGACAAAATACCGAGAAAGCTAAGTCACGGAAATTACCTCAAATCATGGTTAGATAAAGGGTGGAATTTCCAATAAAAAATATGTGGGCAGATTGCTGTAGTGTACCGGTATGACGCAACACATTGTCGAACGATATCTTTTTTTTTTTTTTTTTCATTTTATTGTGGCGTTGTTTTTTGGGTTGTGCGTTTTTTGTTGTTGTTTTTTGTTGTTGTTTTTTTGTTTTGTTTTGTTTTGTTTTGCTTATGTTTTGCGTTTGGATTCATCCATGCACCGTCTTAGGCATCCTTACAAGGTGGTATGGATTGTCGTTATCGCGCATGACCTTCTTGGGAGTTCCGGTGTATTATAAGGATGATTTTCCTGATTTTTGCGTCATTCTACTGATTTTTACGCTATACGTTTCTGAAGTTTTAGTTTTTGGCCTGTCCGTCTGTCTGTTTGTCCGAAAAACTTTAACATTGAACATAATTTTGAATGGTAAGTGATAGGGCTTTGATATTTCACATGTGTATTCCTTGTGACAAGACCTTTCCATTGATACCAAAATTATTGACCTTGTGACCTTAACCTTTGACCTACTTTTCAAAAACTTTAACATTGGGCATAACTTTTGAATGGTAAGTGATAGGGCTTTGATATTTCACATGTGTATTCCTTGTGACAAAACCTTTCCATTTAAACCAAAATTTTTGACCTCATGACCTTGACCTTTGACCTTCTTTCCAAAAACTTTAACATTGGGCATAACTTTTGAATGGTAGGTGATAGGGTTTTCATATTTCACATGTGTATTCCTTGTGACAAAACATTTCCATTGATACCAAAATTTTTGACCTCGTGACCTTGACCGTTGACCTACTTTTCAAAAACTTTAACATTGGGCATAACTTTTGAATGGTAAGTAATAGGGCTTTCATATTTCACATGTATATTTCTTGTGACAAGACCTTTCTATTCATACCAAAATTTTTGACCTTGACCTACTTTTCAAAAACTTTAACATTTGCATAACTTTTGAATGGTAAGTGATAGGTCTTTCATATTTCACATGTGTATTCCTTGTGACAAGACCTTTTCAATGATACCAAAATTTTTGACCTCATGACCTTGACCTTTGGCCTACTTTACAAAAACTTTAACATTGGAAATAACTTGAATGGTAAGTGATAGGGCTTAAGTTTGATATTTCACATGTGTATTCCTTGTCACAAGATGTTTCCATCTATACCCAAAAGTTTTAAACCAAGTCGACCCTGATCCTGACCTTGACCTTTTATATGCATGTACTTAATAGAAAATAGTGTTTATACTAACAAATTTTCCGTTACAAGGCAAAAACTCTCTACTTCGACACTCCTCAATCACAGGAGCTCGAGTCCTACGATCAACAAGAATATCCGCCCCTACTTTCCTTATTTATACTTTGACTATAGAGAGATGGGAAGGGGCTGGTGTCATTGAGGGTTGTTGGCATCGAACTCCTGTGGCATCAATGCATTCAATGTCAAAGTAATGAAAAAGAAGTGCTTTGGTCATTCGTGAATAAAATGCATCTGTATATTATGTAGCCTGTCAAAATATGGGAACTACTTTTTTTGCTCAGTATATATAAGAAATATATTAGAAAACATAATTTAATCTAAATTTAATTTTTTTTGAAACTTAAAAATTTTTTCTCAACGACGAAAGTTGCGAAATTTCCAAAAATTGTTCGTAAGATTTTTTGTTTCATTGGTCAAAATATTGGTCCAGTTTCAGAATCGGTCCACTCATTAAGATGTTGATCTGCTGTTCTCTTGGCGAGGGTCAATGCTTGTGTTTTGGAATCGGAAGGAAATAAATTGCCTGAAGTAAAACATAGATGCATGGAAACAAAATTTTTAGTGAAAAAAAATGCTAACTAGGTGTCTTGGCAATTGTGTGTATGCGTTTGATAGGGACAAACTCACCTGAATTTTCATGAATGCCAATTTGGCAATGGGAAGAGAATAAACCTTGTTGAGGTCAGATATCAAAGGTCAAGAAAACGGTTGACATTGTAAAAATAGACAATAAAGAATTACCAAATCTTCCACATTTGATGACAACTATGGATAAAACCTATTGATTGTTCAAGGTCAGGGGTCAAGGTGACGGACTGCAATACAGGATTGTGAGCACAAGAGGGCTAGGTGAATCCAAAACATTATCATGACATGACATGCGAAATTTAGATGGCAACATTTGAGCTAAGCCAATCACAGGCTCTGTAATTGCTCGTCTTATTTGTGAAGAATCTGTGAAGAAATGGTCTTCATGGATCCTTAATCTTACAAAAGCTGAACAGTATATACTTGAAAAATATGTGGCTTGAGCGAATTCGAGACCTTTACCATGCTCTCTGACTTGCTAACCGGGCGCGCTACTACTACGCAACCGGGGTAGTTGCCATCTGCATAGTTTAGAAAGTAACTTGAAGTTTCTACATGAATAAGAAGGGGCTTCGCTGACTCTCCGCCCACTTCTTATTCATGGAGAAACTCCAAATTACCTTCCAACCTTTACATAGAGCTCCGTTGCAGCGTGAACTCCGGACAAATCATGCTGACAAGCTAAACCTTTCATGCATGTCGGCCATTGAAAGAGGATATGCGAGCCATATTTTGAGCCTATTGAATTCAATAATGTCGAAGGGCTCCAACTCTATACCTTCTTGAAGAAAATTCCAAACCAAGATCAGCGCTCAAAGTCACTCGGAGTGTAAGAAGATATATTACATACCACAAAAGAAAAACTAAGCAATGTAGAACAGAATCATGTGCTCTTGTAAGAGGACGAACCTTTTTGATTTTCAAGGTCAGATGTCAATGTCATATTTAGATTAAATGTAAAAATCCTGTTTTCAAGCCAATGATGCAACTCATATCAAGGATGTTAGCCCTTTTACACTAAATCAACATTATTTCCATTTCACCATTAATTAAAAAAATCTTAACACATGCATATTTTTGTATTGCATGAGAAAAAGTAACCTTGACATTGATTTCGATCCCATTTAAAACGGAAGGACTGTACCAAGTTTGGTAAACATTCAGGCAATATCTAGGATACAGAGATACGTAGAGGCCTCGAGCTTCATACTTCACAAGCAAGAAAAAAAAAACCAAACAAACACAAAACCCCGATATTTCGTCGCTTTTATGTAAAATGGTATTTTCACAAGTAATATGCAAGTAAACGGCAATACTGATACATTGAGAAAAAAAAATCACATTTGAACTGTGATCATTCATATTCCTACAAAATAAGCTAGAAAATTAAAAAAAAGCAAAATGCGAGATAAAACATTTCGATAAAATATATAATAAAATTTTCGTAAAATAATGAATTGGACGGCATGGCTATAATACAATATCACAGATCTTTATATAAATAAGCTCAAAATGCATCGAAGATGCAAAATGCCGAGTTGCAAAACTGGAATGTAAGTATGAATATGCAGACTAACATGAAATGTGTATGGTTTGTAACAACATTTTGTGGTCCTAAATGAAAATTTCTGGATCAAGAAATGGTCTTCTCTTTATTCTATATCAGCGTGTAATATATTTTCAAGGATACAGATTTTCCTGTGACCTTGATCTTTGACCTTTTGACCCAAAAATTAATGGCAAGTTTCATGATTATAGGTGCAATACAGGCTCAAAAATGGTCTGGAAACCATTTTCAATTACCTAAGTCCTGTGACCTTGATCTTTGACCCTTTGATCCCTAAATCAAAAGTGGTCATTTTCTATTCACTGGAAACATTTCTGGCAAGTTACATGATTATAGGTGCAATACAGGCTCAAATTCAGTCGGGAAACCATTTTTAATCATCTTAGTCCTGTGACCTTGACCTTTGACCTTTTAACCCCAAAATTGATAGTGGTCATCCTTGATCCATGGGAAACATTTCTGGCAAGCTTCATGATTATAATTGCAATACAGGCTGAAATATGGTCCGAAACCACTTTCAATCATCGGAGTCCTGTGACCTTGACCTTTGACCTTTTGACCCCAAAATCAATAGGGGTCATTCTTGATTCATGGGAATCATTATTGGCAAGTTTCATGACTTTAGGTGCAATACAGGCTAAAATATGGCCAGGAAACCATTTTCAATCATCAGAGTCCTGTGACCTTGACCTTTGACCTTTTGACCCCAAAATCAAAAGTGGTCATTTTCTATTCACAGGAAACATTTCTGGCAAGTTTCATGATTATAGGTGCAATACAGGCTGAAATATGGTCCGAAAACCAATTTCAATCAACAGAGTCCTGTGACCTTGACCTTTGACCTTTTGACCCCAAAATCAATCGGCCTCATCCTTGATTCAAGGAAAACATTTCTGGCAAGTTTCATGATTATAGGTGCAATACAGGCTGAAATATGGTCCAGAAACCATTTTCAATCATCTGAGTCCTGTGACCTTTACCTTTGACCTTTTGACCCCAAAATCAATAGGCCTCATCCTTGATTCAAAGGAAACATTTCTGGCAAGTTTCATGATTATAGGTGCAATACAGGCTGAAATATGGTCCGGAAACCATTTTCAATCATCTGAGTCCTGTGACCTTGACCTTTGACCTTTTGACCCCAAAATCAATAGGCCTCATCCTTGATTCAAGGGAAACATTTCTGGCAAGTTTCATGATTATAGGTGCAATACAGGCTGAAATATGGTCCGGAAACCATTTTCAATCATCTGAGTCCTGTGACCTTGACCTTTGACCTTTTGACCCCAAAATCAATAGGGCTCATCCTTGACTAATGGTGAGTAAGTGTATGAAGTTTCATTGTTATAGCCTCTTTCGTAGTTGACTTATAGTCCGGAAACCAATTGTTGACGCCTTCCCGCCCGCCCAACCGCCCGCCCAGACGCCCGCCCAACCGCCCGCCCGCCCGCCCGCCCGTCTCACATCAAATTAAGAGCCGAGTTTTGCAACTCGGCTAAAAACCTAGTTTAAAAAAAAAAACATGCATAAATATTGTATAACTAATGTATCAACTACTCCGAAAAAAAACCCCACTTTTTGTGTGTCACACGTCCAACACGATAAATTTTAATGAGATCTCCCATTACAAAGGAACATCTGCTTGTAACTTATAACCGAATAATATCGGTTCCCAACTTCATGAATTATTCAATTTATCCATTTTTTCCCCTCCAACACACTATTTTACACCGTTACATAGAGTAGGCCGGAGGAATCGCCGGAAGGAAATAAAAGCGCGGGAAACTCGGCGCGGGAAGATTCTATTTCATCCAATGATCGATGAGCATGCGGAGTGCACACCCGGAGCACGATTTTAACAACGTCCCGTAAATCAAAACCATACGAGATGCATTATAAATGATGAACAATTTCTCATGGTGTTCTGTGACCATAAATTGCAATCAAATATCAATTTCATTAAGGTACTTTTGCAGTGTCATTGTGGCGATCGATTGCCGCATTAGCAACCTAAACTAAATCCCGCCACGCACGGCGTCAGTTTTCCATCGATGCATGGCCTGCGTCCAGCAGATAAAGGCTCCGGGGTGCTTCTATGGATCTTAAATCACGCTCTTAATTAATTGCTATTTGGAATTAACATCTAGACACAGAAACGTCTTCAAAGCTTTATAATACTTATTTCTATTTTTAAGACTTAGTCAATATAGGAACAGCCTGGAATTTTACTTACTTTTTAAAGAAATGTATATCGATTTTACTCATAAAAGCATGAATGCAAAATCAAAACCGATTTCACTTTTTATGATTTTTTTTAGCCGTTTCTCTTTTTACTTTCAAGGGGCAACAGACAGATATACAAAAAATTAAAAAAAAAATTAATTGAAGCTGCTGAAATATTTTGTATTCATCGTTTTTCCCTAGAATCTAATTTCGTATCTTTCGTGGATGGCTTTGCAATGAAAGCGCTAGACCGAACATATCGTTTCTATATTTGTAACGCTCGTGACCGTAAAAATCATTCCCATTTAAATAGTCCCCCTGAGACGACGGCATCGAATGTTAATTTGCATATTTCGGGGTAAACACGATTCCCAAAGGAAAGTCAGCAAAACACAAAGATTTTATCAATAGTCATAGATAAGCAAATTTATAAATTATACATGTATTAATAAAGATATCATCTTAGCCTACTTTCTTCATACCCGTTATCAACTATATGGTACATGCGTGCATTCTAAAATGGAAACACTGGATAATTGCGTGATGAAAACATATATTTTCATCTAGACAATATAATTTTTTTCTGTTAAAAACGTATGCTTAGAATTTGTTTTATGTACGGTTGTCCATGTATTATCCTACCACACGCGCATGCGTATATTTCATTTCCGCTATATCTAAACTTGATCATGAAAATCAAAAATGTTATAAACGCTAACAATTGTAAATAAAATAAACATTATAACATGGAATTCAACAAATGCAACCAGTCAATATTCAAGCTATAACTACATTCGGATCACCTCGCGCTTTAGAGTATACGGGTGTGATAAGATGTGATGTGCTCAGTGTTTGTACAAATAAGCTTGCTGTAATTCGTTTCTGTCTTGATTCAAGTCTGAACTTCCTTTTATGTTCGAATAACATTTTTGTTACAATGAAATATTTCAAAATGGCTTTAATATATGATTAATATACCGACAAATTTTTGATTTGTTTTAAATGGCGCCTTTTTCGAGATAAAGGACGAGGATTTTCCGAATGGCTATAACCTCACACATGCGAAACTAGTAACAAGAACTAAAGAAACAAATTTTCATTTAAATTTTAACTTGTTTAAACCTGGATCAGAGTTACAGGTTGGTGCAGTCTTCATCGATGGTTTGCCTTCCGTTTTCAATGAGCTACTTGACCTTGAACCTTGACCTTTAATAGTACAGTTGGCAGTCATAGTACATAATGAGGAGGTTTCGTTGCCTTCGGTCGCTGAATTACCATTTATGAATATTGATTTTTGGATGCTCATTTCTAATCCGTGGGACTTTCGTATATGCAAAGCTTCATCCTTTTTGTATGGTGACCCAGAACCATCTGGATTCTCAATAGCACAGCTGTTCTTGTTATTCACAGCAGATACCCGTGTTGATAGGCTGCTCTGGCACTCCAGGGCTTCCATATTTTCTGGCAATGCGTTTATGTCTTCACTTTCGCTTTCAGTTCCGTCTTCAGATCCCGAATCAACTTGCTGGTTGTCTTCATCCCCTTCATCTTCGCTGGACGAGCCAAAATCTTCATTTCCTACTTCATCGCAATCTTCTACAGCGTCCTCTATATCCGCTTCCGGAAAATCGCCATCTGCGTCTGATGCCACGTTTGTATCAATGTCTGTTTTGTATTCACCTCTTCCGACTACTTCTAATGAATTTTCCGTGACTTTTTTTGTCGTTTCTTGGTTCTGTTTCAAGCTAAATACAGATTTCTTTGAAGGGTTGAATTTCCGCCTTTTCCATTTGTGTTGTTTGCAAAAGCTAGGGGAAAGAATGAAATAATTTAAATCATTAAACAATTATTTCTAAAAATCAAACTAGAAATAACCTTCAATTTTCTTTGAATAAATATTGTTACACTCTTTGCTCATAGCCACATACAGAGACACAAGGTCAAAAGTTGAATCGGCCATGACGATCAAATCAATACAAAATTAATGCATAATAACAATAGGTATTAAAAGCCCTCCTGTCTTGACTATAATTACTTTATCAATCAACCCCTGATACTCTCTTTATACTTATTCATTCAAATTCATCATCATGTATGGATGAAAATTATGAATTCGTAAAGTCGGTGGTGCGTTGGAAAGACCAAAAGGCACTGTCAAAACTTGTCTAATACGTACATGCAGATTTAATATACTCAACGATTATCATAGATGTGTATTGGGATTGAAATTTCAAGTCTCCCGTTGTTCTAATAATTTTTTCTTTCCAATTACATCTATTGAACTGTGAGTTAATCTTTTTCTAAGCTAAATAATTAGGAATCATGACCGTGCCTGATTGCTCCGTATTTCCATCAAATAGCATCCTTTCTATTCTGGTATATTTATGTTGCCACTCATTTTTGATGTATCTATCGTGCGCTTTAATTAGATTTCTATGAAAAGATTAATTTTTTTATCATGGCGATGCATCCATGCTTATTAAACGTCATCCATACTTAGAAAACCCAAATATAAATCAACAGTTGCTAAGCAACACATCTGATTACTGGATCTGCCATCACGCATCAATGGCTAGAAATTAGCTACCTTAATTTTTCAGGATTTTGAGGATATTTAATTATTCGACATTAGCATGGCTTGCGTCTTAGTTATCTGATACTTGCACGCTGTATTTACGACACGCCATAGAAAGGGAAAGATTTCTTTCAATTAACTAACGTATCGCAATCTAGGCATGACAGAATACGTAACGGTTTCATTCCAACGAAATGCTCAAATTTCTAGGGAAAAAATGTTGATTTTTTTCTAAGCGAATGAATTCGAATGCTAATGTTGAGTTCTGCATTTCTCCACCTTCTTGAACGTTTCAAATTTCCGTTGCAGTTGTCATACGTCATATAGAGGATGTCATCCCTAGCAGATAACATCATTGCAGTGATTGGGAAGGACAGGGGTCAAGGGAAAAATCTCATTCATTTAAAAAAGATCGTCCATTCAAGTCTCTGTACTCTCTTGGAAATGGCCCATTCACAAAATGTCCCTCCCTATTACTGTCATTGCATGGTACCTAATTTTAGCTTGTCCCAAACTTTTACTAATAGAATACGGAAATCAACAGAAGATTCATCTTTTTAATTTTGATTTTTTTCTCCATCATTCCTTCTTGTGTAGGTAACCGGGCCCAGTAAAAGACCAGAACATTTGACGATATCTTATTACACCTAAACAAGAGCCCCAGGGGGGCACAACGCTCACCTGATATCCATGCACACTCTGAACATACTGACATTGAATAATGTTAGAGCCAGAGCCATAGTCAGAAGTTTTTGGTCCATATGCCATAAATAATTAAAAAAAATATCATAAAAATTCCAAAAAAGTAAAATGCAATAAATGAGTGTGCAAAATGGAGAAAATGAAAATGGAAAAAGAAAAAAGAAGGTTTTTTTGTATTCAGATGATTTAAAAGTGCTTAAAAAGCTTGCAAAATGCAAAAAAATGAAAAAAAATTGGGATGCCAGTGCCTGAATTTGAACCCACAATCCTTGGGTCTATGTGCACGCACAGCATATCTAGATTAAAATATAAAAAAAAAATTCAAAAAATAAAGTTATAGCAAATAATGTATATAAAAGAATTGAGTAACTTAATCTGACAAACATGCAATAAATGAGTGCAGAAGATCATATATTTACTAAGTTATTAAAAGAAATAGTTAAAGAAAAATAATAAGAGCACCCTAACATCTCTCTCTTTCGGGGAAAGGATGGACAACCTAAAGAGGCATCAGATAGGATGTCATCCTTAAGAAATATTAAGTGCAGAAAACCACTGTTAGATGGAGTAAATGAAAGAAAGATTAGTATTTACTCTGATTAGTTCATTAATATACAAGCCAATTATATCATCTAATAGAAAAAAAATCTGTCAGCAGATGTTGTTACAGAAATTTTGACCCCCCCCCCCCCCCCTTTTTATACTCTATAGAATACAAGAATTATTATAAATTCAAATTGTACATGTTGTTAATCAAAAATGCTATCACACAAGCATTCATTAATTTAATTTTACCTAGGATATAGGTTTCAAAATATCAATATGAACTCAAGGGAAATTAATATGGAGAAAATGCCAAACTTCATAAAAAATTCCAAAGTTCAAAAAGTGGCAAAAATGGCATTAAAATTATTCAGGTAAGTTAAAAATAGCATTCAAAGCTTAAAATATGGATGAAAAATGAAAAATAAAGAAAAAAATTTTTTAAGGCCCAGCCGGGATTTGAACTCGCTACCTTGGGACTCATTGACAAAGAAAACATGCCTATTTACAGTATTAAAGAAATCATTAAAAATCTAAAAGTCAAGATATTGAGATAATTCTTTCACTGTTACATTCCTTACAATAAATATGATAAATGTTAAAACAATCATTCATGGGAAGAACCATAAAATGCCAAAAATGATGAAAATGACCATCCTCCCTTCCTTTTTTACAGTATTAAAAAAATCATTAAAAATTCAAAAATAAACCTTTCAGCAAAATTCTTTCACTAAAGCATTCCTTTGCTTAAAAATGGCTAAATTAAACTAAACTGGAGCAGAATTTTCAATAAGAAAGAAAATATTAAGAGAAATATCAATTTTTGCATTAAAAATGCAATGTCGAAAAAGACGTCAAAAACGCGTCAAAAATTAGTTATTGGATTTTAACGAAATGAACAAACTTGAATCGTACATCCTTCTAGATCACTTAGATACAATTAGTTTTTCAATCCATTCAGTGGAACTGGAGAAGAAGATTTTTGAAGAGGGGTACCCTCTGGGGCCTATTTGACCCCGCCCTGGATCCACCCCTGAAGGGATCGAGCCGAAATGAACAAACTTGGTAGAGGACCTTTAGTACTTCATGCATACCAAATTTCATCAAAATCCCTTCAGCCGTTCTTGAGAAGAAGTTGAAAATGTTAAAAGTTTACGACGGACGGACGGACGACGGACGCCGGACGCCACACTATGACAATAGCTCACTTGAGCCTTTGGCTCAGGTGAGCTAAAAAACCAGCCCCCTGCCCCCACCCTCCCGACTTTCCCCTATTTACCTACTTCCATCCCTCACACATTGAAAATATGAGTCGATGAAACCAAATACAAACTTCATGACGGTTGCACAAGGAACTTTCAATTATTTTCCACGGTGCATTCAGTGTGTGTAATTAAGCGAACGAAGAAAATAAGTCATAAGTCAGAGGTAATTCTGGACGGCTATATTAAGACTTATTATTGCAGATGTATGGATAACATGACCTGAAAATACGACAAAATTATAGAATTCCTTCCTATAATTGATTGCACCGTATGCCCGAATTCTTACAATGCCTCGTGCACTTAGCTCGGCACACGAGGCTTCAGAAACGCTGCATCCAACAGGCCGTCTACATGCATATTCATGACACTCGAACAAAAGCTCTTTCATTCAAATAATATTTTTCTTAATGCACATGACCCGCGGGATAACAGAAATTTCTATTACTGATGTTTCAATGAAGGAATAGAATTCCACAATCTTAAGCAAGAGCGTTAAAATATCATCTAGTGCTAGTAAGTCAATACCTTTGTTTCTTTAGGATATTCAAATTAAAGGCATTTTCTCTGTGTTGGAGGGTTATTTTTTTATTTATTTACTTTTTTTGTAATATGACATTTCATAGAATTTATGGGGGTTTCTTTTTTAACAAATTGTCTGTAGCTGTCGATTATTGGTGATGCCGTGATGACGTCACAACTTTACTTGTTTCCGTTTCATGTTCAGTAAATCTGAAATACTTCTAGTACACAAAACTTTCATATACATGTCAGACCGAACACAATATGTACACATATCCCACCTTATCAACCTCCTCTATTGTTAAGTTTTATATGGAACTACAATCACATTTGATCTCCTCTCCAATTTTATGGCATTTACATATCAGGCATTCAATAAATTCTGAATCATTACAAGTGATTTCCTACTGTACCGAGCCACCCAAGATCGCCCCCATTAAGTAACCATCGACAAATATCACTATTCCTTTATAAGGATGCTTTATTACCCCGGAAATAATTCAGTTTTTGTTCCGATCTTCTTTTATTTTTAATTCAGAGTGTAGTTTATTATAGGGTACGAGGTGCAGTCCCGAAGAAGGCGAATTATCAAGATCAAATATTAACAACTTTATGAAGAAAAAGCAATTTTCGATATGAAATTGGCAATATCTGGATAGAAAATCAGCAGGATTTTCCATACATGTTTATGCTTTTTGAATTTTTGATCAGGCTGTGTACACTTTATAATGTATGCGGGTTTTTTTCCGGCTAAGAGTAAATTTACACAAGTCATCATGAGACAAAATAGAACAAAATGTTCTTGAAGTATGCATAAGTTGATCCGGAACAGATGTATGAGGTTTCTTTCTTTCTTTTTTATCTTTTTGTTTTCTATAATCTAATTTTACTCTTTAAATTAAGTCTTTTATTATCAATTTGGTTTATTTTTTGGTCAATTTTCAATATTTGAAAAAAAAAATCTGTCTTGTTTAATATATTTTTTTATGACAATAGCACACTTTAACAAACGATAAAGTCAAATAATATACATGTAAAAGATGATTGATGTGCATTAAAATCTACGTGAAATTTGGCGGGGAAAAAACAGTCGCCATATCGTCCGTGATCTAACAGGTTCCGGGTAAGAATTACGAGCACTTGGCGTGACCGAAATCTTTATTATAAGCTCTTTGATCCCAGGGAAATAAAATGGAATATGAATGTAACAAAGAGGCTGATCCCATTAACGACCCTTTCACTTCATAAAATAGACCTTATACGACCCTAGGATAAAAGACATGCGCGAATCTAGAAAAATAGGGGAGGGAGGGGGCTTGTGGACTGTGTAGGGATGGTTAGTGGCCATTTTCGAAGACTTTCAATAGTTTCAATGGGCAATTTATTTCAGAAGTATAATGCATATTTCAGTAGGTCATCGACTATTTCGCATGGCGCGCCATCTCCAATCCTTGCAATATTAAGTATACATGTTTGGTTTTTTTTGGGTTTTTTTTTTCGAAAATTATTGCCTGAACCCCCCCCCCCCCCCCGCCCTTTTTCGCTCAGGCTGAACTACTATGTGTAAAATCTAGACCCACGCGTGGAAAGAATACAATATGTCAGCGCCCATCCGGACTATGTCGTTTAGGACCAAGACAACATAAGATGGCGATAAATATTTGCATAGAATGACAATTGAATTGACTTTCCACCGGCATGATTATCCTTTTCAAGTCCATATCAAAGTGAATGACTTTTTGACACCGTATAAATCTGTGATATTGTAAATATTGGAAGAAGAGGTCTTAAAGCAAATTTACCTGGCCATGGAAAGTCATTGTTTGGACAGCGTGCGGAGAACGGGACAGGCTACAACTAGTTGACGTTGGTATGATACCGTTTTACAAGCCGTGGCACAGAAAAGGGACGTATAGAAAATCAGTGCCTTAATTTCTATACAAAGTTTATATTTTAAAATTTTTCAATATTATGAAAGTCGCAATGCTTCACAAGCGAAAAATGTCCGATATTTTCTACGGAATTGAATTCAAAATGACGAACCATAGACCAATGATAAAGGTCATAAAATCCTCATGTACATTTAGGTCATTCTCAAGCAATTTTCTTCAGGTATTCACAGCTGAGGTTTTCTCTTCTACGGCTTCAACCACACTGACATGATAGCACATGCAGCATGCTAACAATTTGATATTGCGGACAAACAGACGGACAGACAAGCCAAAAACTACACGCCCGAATCTCCGATTACGGGGGCATAAAGCCGAATTTCATCACCTTCATTTAGTCCGATGAACTTATTTAAAAGTCTATCTCAAAATTCTTAAGCAACCAAAACATGAAAACAGATATGAGCCTTTTAATCCTCAATATTTCGCACTTATCCTCTAAAGAATCTAATAATTGGTTCTAATAACCTTTGACATGCATCAATTTGCCAATGAAAGTACATAACTATGTTTTCCTCATGCAAGCAAAGCATGTTCAGTTTTTGGAAATCCTATCGTTTATTAATTTGTCGAGAACCTTGTCTGCTTTAATGCATTTAAATGTTTTCCCTTATTTATCATATGAATATATAGCTCTGATATTTCATCCAAGTGCAAATTAAGCATAAATTCAGTATACATGAGCGGATCAAGAAAAATTGGGGATGAAGGGGGGTGTGTCACCCTTTCTATTTTGCAACATAAAATGCTACATTTTTCACTGTTATTTTCCCAAAAATCAGCATAATTCTTATTGCCTTCTACGACCTCCTCCGTCTTAAAGCTGGTCCCTGACTCCCCGAAAAACTATCTAGATCCGCCTATGAATTTTCGCCACAAATAGAGTGTGAAGATATATAACACTACCTTTTACAAACTCCCATAAGCCAGGTGTCAATTGACTTGAAGTAATACTGTGCACTGTGAAAGCTTTTGGCCTCGAACTTGTAATGGTCCCATACTTGCACTTTGCCGTTGTTCCAGCGAGCGCCTATCGTCTTGCAACCATCTCCCGCCCAAATCTCCACGTGGGTCATGAAATGTTTTTGCTGCCGTGCTTATGGTAACAAATAAATATGACCGACAATGAAGCATTTTGCACCATATCATGAAATCTGTATCTTAGTGTGATTAAAAAAGTTAAATTGTGCATACCTCAGCAAAATCTGAATGATTTTTCTCTATTTCTGAATTTGAAATTTCTATGCACAACCTCTACTCATTACTAAATGCGGCAATTTAAATGATTGAAACTGCGGTGTTTAAAAAGATAAAATTGATCGTCCTTTTCATCATCGTCAATTTTATACATGCACAATATACAATGTACGGTACAAACAAATATAATGGAGTACCTTTTGGACTAGGATAGACACCGGACATGAACACTAAATCACCAGGTTTCATATCTTTCTCGCTAGTCAAAGTAATGGGAAGAGTGTCATACATATAGGCCTGATTCCAAGGACCCAGTCGGAAACCAAAATCCTTTTCCAGGTCTCTCATTACCTGACGTACAAGACCGCAACAGTCCAGGAATATTTTTGAGTAATGTTCCTCCGCTGAAAAAGGTACAGACATCTTATATATACAGCAATGGAGTGTTAGCAAAGAACACATATAATTACAAAGATGATAGTTTTTCCATTCGGAATTTTTTTTGGGGGGGGGGGGTGTTCGTGAAAGATTTTTTTCATTATAAGAAGGAACTTTTCAAAGTAGAATTATAAGACACACATGATATACTCACTGTCGGGTGACCAATACTTTTTGGCATATGGGACACCAAAATACTTCTTCGCTTGGTTGAGAAATTTCTTCCGTAACTCCAGCATAGCCTGGGGATCTCGTTGCTTTTTCTTTCTTCTCTTTCTCATTTTCTTTTCTCTTCTGATTTCTCTCTGTGTAAAATTTGAAATTAAATTTTTTTTTCAGAAACTTCTGAATTAGAATTTCAGACCCTATAATCTTCGACATAAAATGTTTATGTTACACACTTTTAACAGGAACATAACGTCGTGGAAAATTGTACTTCGGAGTGTCTCTCTCTCTCTTTCCCTCTCTCTCTTGTCAACACGATCTTTTGAACATATGGTAAGAAAATGTCAACCGTGCATACAAATGTACCAACACCGACCGACAAACCGTTTCATCTTTGATAAGAATATATACTTAAAAACTTAGATACAAAGCCACATCAACCCCCCCCCCCTCCCCCCGGCGACGTTTCTGAGAGAGAATTCAGCGATATTTTTCTTTAAATTTTCAAGTGATTTGAAGTTGAAGGAGATAATCATAACTTCCTGTTTCGGTATGGATATTCAGGCACGTGCGTGTTTACATAACGGCTCTTAAAATAAAGTCTTCATAAATATTTACTTGCCAGAAATTCACGAGAGGCCATAACCATATATATTTTTAAAGTTTTAGCTATACTTTGTAACTGCAACAAGGCGAATTTTTACGCACTGTAATATGCAAATCCATTTCACATTCTAATAAAACAGGCAATGAAACGAAACCAGTCTTCCATAACTGGCATTCGATGAATCCCTCTCTCTCTGTCTCTCTCTCTTTTGAGTTTTAGAAATCATTATGAAAGCCTTGTGTACGTTTAAAATCTTTTGTAACCATAGAAACAAATGTTTTCTTGATAATATACCATTTAAGATACATGTCAAAGAACAATTTTTTTCATCAAAATCAAAATCCCAAGTCGATTGTCAGACACAAATTATAAATTATTGACATTGACGGTGTCCTTGACCTTTGAACCCATCGATTTTTAGCAATAAATGAATTCTGGGTTCTTTTCCCTCGGGACGATGGGAATTAGGTCATGACATCTCTTTCATCTCGATTCTATATCTGTGTCTTATTTCCTTTAAATTGGCTTAAGCTTTTAAAGACTCTTAGGCGATGCATATATATATATATGCAACAAGTTCGAACTGAACATTTTTCGAATGACAAAGCAATTCCTATCTATATTGTATATGTAAGGTATACTTGAACAAACATCCATATTATGAAATTACCTAATATGAAATTTAAAAGATGAATATTTAAACTTTGTACCTTTTCAGAAGTCTAACTGATTCAATACATTTATCATTTATGTTGGTTCAATATATATACAAATATATGACATTGCAATTTTAAAACTTATATTATTTTAAATCGATGTCTATCTTGAGAATCTTGATGAACATTCTATAATACTTTTTTTTTTAAATTAAAACATTCCGAGGTAAATCATAATATCATTCTGAGAGTTTGGTGGAAGTGTATGTACTCAATTTTTCAATTAATGGTTAAATTAAAATTATTCTGTAGTTATTATAATTATATTGCAAAAAGATGAACCCTTCATGAAGTGTATTATTTTTCAAACTATTGTCAGGTACATATATAGTCTAGTACAGTGAATCCCCATTACATGTTATGCACACATTATGTTATATCTCAACCAAACATAATTGTTGTGACCTTGACACGTTGACATTTTACATAAGCGGACCAGGAAAATCCTTGAACCTTGACCTTAGTACAAGGAGAAGCAGTTGATCATAATATTTGTTGTCATAAATAGAACGTGCTCAATGCTTTCTTCACCATCTTACCGAGAGGGAGTTCCCTCAGAATAGCAAACTTTGGGGGTGCTTTTGGATTGGGTTGACTTCACACGTTTCTAACACAAAAGGTCAGCAACAACTTGAGGAAGTTTCACCACCCGTCTTATTCTGTATTGAGCTCTTAAAGTAGCATCATATAATTTCCATACTTTAGTTTTGTGCATTCAGTGCATTGGATCACACACTCATCAGAAAATCGTGATCATGAATCGTCTTGCAAATAATGGCATATGTGGCAGATTACTTACAAGACCAAATGGCAGATAATTGATAAGGCTATATGTGGCGAATCACTTACAAGGCAATATAAGGCAGATCACTTACAAGGCCATATGTGGCATATAACTTACAAGGCCATAAGTGGCAGATCACTAGCAAGGCCATATGTGACAGATCATTTAAAAGGCCATATCTGACAGATCGCTAACAAGGCCATATGTGGCAGATCACTTATGTCATATTTGACAGATCACTTACAAGGCCAAATGGCAGATCATTTATAAGGCTATATGTGGCAGATCATTCACAAGGCAATATGTGGCAGATTACTTACAAGGCCATATGTGACAGATTACTTACAAGGCCATATGTGGTAGATCATTTACACGGCCACATGTGGCAGATAACTTACAAGGCCGTATGTGGCAGATTACTAACAAGGTCATATGTGGTAGATCATTTATACGGTCATATGTGGTAGATCACTTACAAGGCCATATGTGACAGATCATTTACAAGACAATATGTGGCAGATCATTTACAATGCAGTATGTGTCAGTTCACTTACAAGGCCATATGTGGCAGATCATTTACAAGGCCATATGTGACAAATTATTTCCAAGGCCATATGTGGCAGATCACTTACAAGGTCATATATGGTAGCTAACTTGCAAGGCCAAAAATGACAGATTACTTACAAGGCCATATGTGACAGATCACTTACAAGACCATATGTGACAGATCACTTACAATTAAGACTATATGTGGCAGATCACTTACAGGACCATATGTGGCAGATCATTTACAAGGTAATATGTGGCAGATCACTTACAAGGCCATATGTGGCAGATCACTTACAAGGCCATATGTGGCAGATCACTTACAAGGTCATATGTGACCGATCACTTGCAAGGCCATATTTGGCAGATCACTTACAATGCAGTATGTGAAAGATCACTTTTAAGGCCATATGCGGCAGATCACATTGTGTAATTTCAAAGTGGAGAAATCGGATGGATGCACAGGAGAATGCAACGTTTGACTTGTTAGTGTGTCAAGTCAGCAATAGTCCTCGTTAGATTTAGAAGAAAATGAACACAAATCAAGTAATAAGTGTATCATATCGTGTATAGGTTAGAGTTCAAACTTTAACCTTGCTTGAGTGTCTTTTCGCTTTTCTTCGTAGGATCTGAGTAAATTTCATTGGTGAATGATCCATCTACATATAAGAGAATATTGCAAAAATCTTGCATAAATTATACTGAAAATATTGAAAATAAATCTTTAAAGAAAACAAACTTGATTTGACTTGGATTTCTGCATGTTAATTATGTGCTTTTTTATTTCGATTTTTTTTTTTGTTCTTTTTGCTGGGCAATGCCTTTAAACACAAGTGCTTCATATTTTCTTCCTTCACGAATGATTATTAGATGAATTTGCAGCCAGATGGGTCCGCCATGAGACGGACAGACTGACTGATGAACATGTACGACATTTCGCTTTACTTCGCCGGCAACATAATCAATCGCATCGATCATAAATCGTTATATTTTGCCATTTCAATAGCATTTTCTCCATTTCAAGATAATGCACGATCTCTTATCCTCTGATCTGCTTGTACAAAGTGTTAAGACATGAATTCTACATTGAGAAAATCCCTTTATCTTAAAGATTTCACTCTCTTCTACCCAAATTTGGAGTGTCCCTCGACCATGTTTGTTCGTTTGTTTGCTTAGTAGCTGAATAACAAGAGGGCAAACTTAAATTCAAAATCTATAACGGCCAAATCACCTATAATCGTCTACATTGGAGACCTTTTACAACCTCAAATATTGGCTCTGATTTTCAAATTTGATATGGATCATTTTCCATTCTGGCAACGTTTATTAAATAAAACTCGCAGTAAGAACTATTTTACAGTATGTGATAAAATAATTGCTAAGAAATATAAATTACATGTACTACACTTGTACTTAATGCAGTTTTGAGTTTTGACTGTCAAATTTTTTTTTAAATCTGGAAATGAAAATTCCAATTGCGTGTCTATTCTTTGAAAAACAATCTTGTTTATGTAATTTCAGATTTAACCACGATGAAGCAATCCAGAGTGAAATGTCGACTTAGAGTGCCATCTAATGGAGATTGACCTAACACAAAGTATGAGGGCACTACGCTGTTAGCGGAGAGTAGCGTAGCGCCCTCTTTGTGAGATATTCATACAGTAGTCTATCAACAAAAAGCAAGCCTTTGTTGGTTTAAGAAATAAATCTAATGAAAGCTGGAATCCTAAGTTCTTCAATCCTTCAAAGGGCATTAATAAATGAGTTAAGACAAACATAGATATTTTCAATAAAAACACCTCCAACTGGTAAACTCTGTTGCATGACAAAGACACCAAAAAAATTTCCCTTCAAGAAGCCAGGGTCGTTGATCTTTCAGTCACTGTAACCTATCCTTTTTTTCCTTTTTCCTCTTCCGTACGTGAACAAGAGGCAGAATACGAATTAAAAAAGAAAAATTTCAAAGTAAATATGATCATTTCATTTCATACTAATGTCAAGCAAACATAAAAACAGAGTTTCTTCTATACCTCCTGGGTCAATGATCCTGGAGAAAGTCAATATAGTCGCTGGGTGGACAATGTAACTATTTGTTTAGAATCAACAAAACTTGGCGTGGGGGTTTAACTATATGATTGATTAGAATACTGCGGTGCCGAATTTTGTTTTTAAATTGCATGGAGCTGGAGCAAAGATTTCAGAGCTATGAAACGACGTCGTGGCTTTATATCCGTCCGTCTGTATGTGTACAAAAAACCCCTTGATTCTTTAGCTTTTCTCCCGGCAAAATAGCAGCGACAAAGTTCAAAAGCTAAAATTGAAGGTACATTTTTGCACTTCGCTATGTTGAGTCAATCGCATAATCTCGGGTCTTTCCGTTGCGTGTTCGTAAAGTCCTACGGAAAGGCTCGAGGATGTTCGAGATGGCCACCATAGGTCGATTAGTTACGCGAGTCACGTGACTTAGAACCATTTCGAAAAATGCCCGATACTGCAGTGATATACCCATTCCTAGTATTTGAGGCTACGCGACTGTATAATCGCCATTCATATTTCAACTTTTATCTTTTGATTTTCTTCTCCCCTGTCATCAAGTGATAAGAAAGCTTCTTAAATCCTGCCCTTTGATAACCCTTACATTGATAAAGGACCGCAATAGCATTCTCGGCTATTCACAAGGGATTATGAACGAATTATGGGATGATTTTGTCGATAATTCATATTGAGAAGGGCCGATATATCTATCAAATTTAACTTCTAATCGATTACTTTTATCTTGGCGATGTAGGAATGTGTTCCTTGTACGGGTGGATTCGAACCTTATTGAAATTATTAACAAAATGTCGGATAAAAAACTTCCAGATTAAAGAAAATGTACTTTTGATACATTGACATTCTCTGTTGCTCATGAACTAGTGAATGAGTCTTATTTTCATAGTGAGTCAGTGGACGATGAATTTCTAACCTCTGACTTGATTTTTCTTTATTTTTCCCTGTAGAAACCAGAAAACAATGAAACAAATAGATAAATTAGTACATTTTGACACTTCTTTTTAAACTCTAGTTTCAATAGATTCAAAAGTAATGTTTTAGGATCCATGATTCGTGAATATTTGTGATTCGTGAATATTTGTGATTCGTGAATATTCGTGAATCGAGTCAGACAACGCATCGCTTTTTCAAACATTTTGTTCAACTTCCAAGAGCAAACGAACTTTATGAAAACCAGTCTTAAGTAAAAGCTAATTTTTCTCAGGTTTTTTTTTTTTCTCATAACCGGATCTGCAAGTTCTCTATTCCCACATACCAAAAATGTTAAACGTCGTTTTCATGGATGATATGCCGTGTGACAAGCTTTTGATGCTGTTGACTTTACAACTTTACATGTGAATAATCAAAATCGATCTACATACATATTTTGGCTTACAATTTACATATCTGTGCCATCTTAAAAGTGTTTTGGCAGTTTTATATTATTTGATAGACGTGTTTTCAAACGCCGTCTCAGTCGCTCAATTTGATCTCAATCATTGGGTGTCGCAGTTACACAACTATATATGGAAGATACGAGAATCAAAAGGCACATTGAAAAGGCATAAAAATCATACCCACAGACCATGGAGATTTTGATTAGCTAAAATTGGGGAATAAACGAGTCTAACTCAAATCTCGCAAGTGTTTGATCATGCAGTGTAGCCATGTAAATTAGCATAATTTATGTATTATAGCGTCAATTTAGATGGAGTAGATTTATCACGTCGACGCTGTTGAAATGAAAGGTCGTAAGTGACACATACGACCAAATCGACTTTTTTCCGGATTCTGAATATACGTTATATTTTGCATCATTATAACTTTGAATTAATGTCATAACCCCCATGTATCCATGGCAACAAAGCAATATTATTTGGTCGTATCTGAAGCAATGGGATATGAAAGGTCGTAAGTAACACTTAAGACCTTTTAATTTAAGAAATGTTGAAAAGATAAGATTCTGAAAGGTCGTAAATGATACTTACGACCTTTCATACTTGCTGAATTGACCAACACGTGGGGTAATCTGTTGAGGAAGAAAGACATGAATGGTAAGAAAATCAACATAAATATCTACCAAATTAAAACAAAATTGAATTCCATTAGCATCAAGCAATAATGGATGTTTAATTTTCCCCTCATTTGACAAAATTATCTTTTAAATCTTTGTGACATTGTGATTTTGCTAACACACACAAGGCTCCATGCTCATACGAATACATTCAAAGATTTTTACAATAATTTCTATGTATTAGTTCTTGAATCTATCACAAAGAACAATAATTTGAGATAATAAATATGATCAAAATGTCATAGTAAATACTAATCTAAAGGATTACAGAATAAAATAGTTGCACAAATTGTTCAATCCAGATACGACCTTTCATATCTGAATTCTTTTCTTCAACAGAAAATGACTCTGTGGTGTGCAATTCCTGTGATATTATCAAAGAAAAACTAGAAAATATTGAAAAAGAACTTATAATTGTAAGAAATAACTACCTTAGATCGTTAAAAACCCTACAACAGGAAGAATTGCCTCAACACATTAAAAATTTGTGGATGTGCCATTTACTTAATGACGAAGGACGTATAGACTTACTAGAGTTCAAACAAAACATATTAAACACAGAAGCAAAGAAACATCTTTGTGAATTTCACAATTACAAATATGAGCAGTGATTCGGAGGAAGATAACATTGTTCTTAGTAAATTGAAAGAAAGAATTAAGGACACAGACAATGAAGAAGATATTCCTTTGAAGCAATTAGCAAAATTATCAAGCAATCAAGCAATCTCAGACGATCATGGTAACTATTTTCGGGTAGTTGATGAATCACAAGAAGGAAGTGTTGATTTAGTGGAAAATGATTTTACTCTCGATGAGAATGTCGATGATGGTGATAGTCAAGGAAATTCTGAAGGTTTTTCGCTAATATCGGAAGGTATTTTCGATCTAAATGACACATTTATTATTCCAAATGATTTTGAAACAAGCCCAGAGCAGCTCGAAATTCTTTTTCCGTTATTCAAAGATGTAGTGGAAAATGGCAACGTAGCCCTAGTATCGGAAGAGGTATCAATTTCGGAAGAAACGGAGTTAAATATTTCAGTTGAACAACCATCTTGTTCCGTAGACAAAAACAATAACACAGACACAGATATCACAGAGGACACGGAATCACAAACAGACTCAGAAACTGAATATCTATCAAAAAGACAATCTAGACGGAGACACAAAAACCCAGAGCAATGGAAACAAAACATGCGGAAGAGGAAGAGGAATCAAGGAGAGGAGTATGAATCGTGTAGAGGAAAGAAAATACCCAGGCGTTCTTTTCGTACACCAAAATGTAAATGCAAATTTAAGTGTTCGGAAAAAATCACAAGAGATGACCAGGAACAGGTATTTCTAGAATATTTGAAAAGGGTATACAAGGGACAGAGGGAGTTTATTTCAAGGTCTGTAACAAAGACAAATAAAGCAAAACATACAAGAGAAAACTCAAGAAGAAAATATTCTTATTCTTATTTTCTGCCAAAAGATTCAGAGAATATTCGTGTGTGTAAGATGTTCTTCTTGAAGACACTGGACATAGGGGAGAAAACAGTCTCCTACACACTCAACAAGGATAACGATAATAAAGCACACGATAGAAGGGGACATAAACTTGGACAAGCAACAAAGATTACAAAGGATCAGAGGCAGTTTGTGCGTGATCATATAAACTCCTTTCCGACAGTTGAGTCACATTATTGTCGAAAGACTTCCAGCAGAAAATATTTGGCAAAGGATCTTTCAATTAGAAAAATGTTTAATCTGTATTTGGAAAAGTGTGAGCAGGAAGAAAAAGATCCTGTAAAGTATTGGACGTATGACCAAATCTTTGGAAATGAATTCAATCTTGGATTTCATCGCCCTAAAAAAGATATTTGTACATTTTGTGACTCATACTCGAAACTCTCTGAGGAGGAAAAAGATACAAAAAAAGACCAACACTCACAGCACTTGCAACGAAAAGAACAAGCACGAAACCAGAAGAAACTAGACAAAGAAAGGTCGATGAAAGCTGAGGAAAAAATCAAAGTCATAAATTTTGATCTTCAAAAGGTGCTTATTACACCAAAGCTGTTCGTGAGCGACGCTTACTATAGTCGAAAACTTTCTACGTACAACTTATCAGTTTTCGATTTAGCTTCGAAAGAAGTGAAATGCTATCTTTGGAACGAATCGGAAGCCAAAAGGGGTAGTTGTGAAATAGCTACGTGTCTCTATAAGTATATGAAGGACGCTGGTGAACTGAATGAAATGATTCTATACTCCGACAGTTGTACTGGCCAACAACGAAATTTGCCGTTTAGCATCATGTGCTTATATTGCGTAATGCATTACCCAATAAACAAAATCACGCACAATTACTTCGAGCGTGGCCATTCACAAATGGAGGGTGACTCCGTTCATGCCACGATAGAAAATTACACAAAAAAACTTGAAATTTACAGCCCAGATGATTGGAAAACTGCAATTGAGTCTTCTAAACAAAAAAGTCCGAAATATGATGTCATTGAAGTTAAAAATTCATGTATAATAGATTTCAAAGAATGTGCATCCTCAGTTGTGTCCAACAGGAGGAAGGACATAACTGGTGATTTTGTTCAGTGGAACAAAGTTCACTCGTTCCAATACCGTAAGGAGGATCCTGAAAACATTTATTTTAAATACCAATACAGTGACGAATATCGTGTCATGAACATTAAAAGCAGACGCAGAGTCGTGTCATTGCAGAATTATGAACTCAAGACCCTCTATCAGACCAAGGTTCCGATATCTGCATCAAAGTATGCTGATTTAATGTCATTGTGCAACAAAGGTCTTATTCCCTCAAAATGTCACAAGTTTTACAAAGATCTACCTCACGATGGACGAGGAGATAACCTTCCAGAGCCCAATTCATCAGACGAGTCGGATGATTGTGACTAAAGTTGTATTATGAATATCAAGCGTTCGATTTTCAGAGCAAATCCGTATCAAGAAGTGATAATGTCTCTTACTGACCCTCTGCCTTTGAAGAATACAAAATTACCAATGTTCCTTAAGACATACAAGTGTATGTCAATTGATCAATCTGTTTTTTTTTTTAAATTATTCAAAGACATGCTATGATATTGAACCTACATAAATGTTTCGTATGTCCATGTTAGACCTATTCTCTTCGGATTGGGTATGAATGAATCGACTTCTTTTAAATCGTGTTAACGCTTTCGAAATACATTATTGTATAGTCTTTGAGTCAGTTTACACAAAATTATAGAAATAGTTTCCGCAAAAATTATGCTTAATCATAGTAGACATGCTTGTTTTGACTTCTCATTCGACATTTTCAGTATGACGAGAAGTACTCTGTGAATTAGAACCAATTATTATTTTGATTTTTTTTTTCACTGTTTCACGGGACAAACATAAGTACATCGAAAATGAAAACATCGGTTCGAATGTCTCTGTCTTATGGTAGATGAAATTACTCTTATGTTGTATATTGTACTTCTGAACTACACTTATATTACTTGTATCATGTTGTATTTATAGGCCTCCTCTGACACGAGAAGCACATATTAGTACAGCTAACGATCGGAAAAATTCTTCAGAAAAGTACATAATTTTGCAACGAGCTGGATAAAGAGGAAGTTACGTGCGTCTCAGAAGAATTTATCCTATCATTATTCTGTATTTATCTGTGTTTTTGTTGTCAGATGAGGTCTACATAGTAATATTGCTGCTTTTCAGAAGAACAATGGACCAAATAAGAGTTATTTCATCTACAATAAGAGAGAGAACTTTCGAACCGTTGTCGCCTGTTTGAATTTTTGATATCCTTAACTTTAATATTGATGCTTTTCAGAAGAGAAATAGACCAAATAAGAGTTATATCAATAAAATAAGAATCCTTTCCCCTTCCTTTAAGTTAAGTTCCACCGCTTAACACCAGTGAAGATTTGAAAAGTCAAGACATTTTATATTTCTAATGAATATCTTCAGTTGGTTTCAGTAGCATATTGGTTTTCATTCTGTCTTAGTGTCTGGGTGATTGTTCGAGTAAATGAACTATAATAATATCATTAGGTCTTACATCTGATTATGCATTCTTTTTGACGTTTATCTCATTGCTCTTGAATTGTATTAAGTTGTACATTTCATTCTGCGAAGAAAAATGTTATTGAAAGTTGTTTGTAATTTGGATTGTTTATTGATTTTCTTAAAGTTGTTGATGTTTGTTCGTATTTGTATTTTGCACACTACCTTGACTAAACTTGGTGAAAATTCATGAAAATGAATTGCAAAAGTCAGGCCTTTTATTACATCATGTGCTTTATTGCAAGGCACCACGGTTTGTTGTTTCAACGAGTTGAAATCTAAGTGCAACATTTAAAAGTCTTTAAGCAGTTTAATGTTGAAATTGTTCATTGTTCTTGTTTCATTGAGAATAAAAATCATTTGAACCTTGTTCGTGTTAAAATAAATTAATAAAAATACAACATTGTATTGTTTGTTTCTCATAAATTGGTATACCTAAACCTGATTTCTCCTAGAGCTTGCAATTTATTTGCGTTTAATTGTTGTGATACGCTGTCAGAGTCACCTTTGACTGATTTTTATATCAGAAACTTGTCCACATTGCTTTGTATTCCTGCTAACTTGGAAGTTCTACTTTCCTGTCTTTATATTTTTTTTATCCAAACCTAATTACTAATTGCGCTTGAAAGCATATTTTATGCAATTTTCATTTAGATAAGTCTTCATAAAAATTTATAACTTGGGTATTTGTAAAGAGTGTAATCATGTGTCTTTTCGTATTTGTGTTAAAAGGTCGTAAGTGACACTTACGACCCTAATTATCAATAAGACTCTAATTCTAAAAGGTCGTATGTGTCACTTAAGACCCTTTATATCTATATACTCGAAAAATAAAAGGTCGTATCTGCATAAATATTCCAATTTCATCAGCATCAAATCAAAATTCTTCAAAATTTAATGGGCAAATATCAGATGAAATAAATCTCAATTTATTTTCAACAGTTTTTTGTTCTTAAATATGATAGATATTAAGCAAATCAGTTTTTCCTTCGCCCTGTAAAATGTGAAAAATGCACTTACGACCTTTCATTTCTACAGCGTCGACGTGATCTATTATCAAAGATGGCGGCCGGGGTTCCATGCTTGACCTAAAATGTTCGGAACAGACGTCTGAATGTCAGTTTTCTGATTATTTTCAACGATTGCATAATATGATGAATTGCCTAAGTTTTTTCTCCCTTAATTTTCAAGTAATTTTGATAATGACCACTTCAGCAATATACATCATGCATCATAGAACCGGCGAGTGACCATCAAATTACCGTATATTAAACTTTTTTTAAAACATAGGGTAATCAAAGATTACATAGCTCGCCTATACAGGTTTTTGTCAGAAACCAGGGTTTTTGAAAAGTAGGTCAAAGTCCAAGGTCAAGATCACTAGGTCAAAGGTCATGGTCTCAAATGAAAGGTATCGTCACAAGGTATCTACATGTGAAATATCAAAGCCCTACCCCTTATAGTTCAAGATATATAGCCCAGGTTAAAGTTTTGTCTACGGACAACGACAACGACGTCGACGCCGAAGGTATGGCATTAGCTCTAATTTTGAGCAAAGTTTTTTTTAAACAATAGTTAAGGTATCCATCACAGAGGACCCACATGTTGCATCCCCTTTTTGAGATACTATAGATTCGCCCGTGCTCAGATTGTCCAGGAGTTGGTAAACATCTCTGTGATGCTCGCAACACTAGAGGAAACCTATGACATGTGAACAAGTAAGGAAGGCTGTACGATGTCATAAAACAGACATTTAATGTCGTAATTTACAGAAAAATATCAATTTCAGTAATAAATCATAATTAAGGTCAAGGAATCCATTGATCAACAATTTGATAGCAGACACATTCGTATATTGCCTTTATTTAGATGTTGATATGAACCGGGAAATTGGAGTGACGCCTCCGTCAAAGTAAAATACATTCAATTAGAAATAATAAGGACTATAAATCTATTTATGTAGACCTTGAGGGAAACTTAAAATTAAGGAGTAATCAGCGAAATTAAAGCCGCAGAAATTGGTTCATCTGAAAGGATCTGAAATGGCACATTTGAAGATAAAGATCATGGAAGTGTTATTTTGTATCGACTCCAATGACGGACAAGGACGACGCAAATGAAGCACGAAAAGTAATAAAGACGAATGCGTTTCTGCCAAAGAAATCAAGATTTTTTGGCGCTAGATCTATTAGGGTCTGATAGAGTATGAAAATATGGGGATATGGAATCACTGAAGATTTATATGGAAGACCCTCTCTCAAAAGATATCAAGACAAATCATTATAAATACGGTAGCATATCTACACGTATCACAAGAGAGGATCTTAAGGGAAGGAAGGGGGTAAAAACCCTTCATCTTGGAATTTGTCAAAAAGCTGTCTTTTTCGAGTTTATACGAAGTCTTTTTTTTTCAAAATCATGGGTTGTCTTCATCGAACTGGACGCCCTCGAAAATCTAGATCCGCCTTCGTATCCTCGGTTGATTTGGATCATTAGTCCAGACCATCCAAGAACAACTTGACAGAACTGTATGTTTGTCGATAAGCAATTTATGTAATATTTTTCTCAATAGTATCTCTCTCTCTATATATATATGTATATAGTTCACAATTCCATTCAAAAATCTGCCACGTCAATATTGAAGACTATACTCTTTCGAAATAGTCCTACATGACCTTCTATGGTAAGTACACGTGAAAATTCAACACAGATTTTTAAAAAAAGTAGTTTGTTCCAATTTTACCGATTCTGAAGGTAATAATGTAAAACCTAAGTCAACCAAATACACGATTTACAAACCCTTATTTCACGTTTCGGTAGACTTAAGGGAGATCACCCCCGTCCCCTTCAATACTCATTCGCTTCAGGTGACTACAGTCAAACCCATCTTTGTGACATAAAATAGGATCAAGCTGGGTTGCTATTCAAAATAAGTCGTCCAAAAGAATAAATGGGGGGATCGGAATTTCTAACCTGCAGAGCCAATGAAGGGCCGATAACTGTGACCTGAAATGGCCCTAAGTTAGCGTTCACTATATCTCATTTCTTATACTAGAGACAGGGCTTTGGCCAAACAGAAAGGGGATTTTACATGCTGCGAATAATACTACATCACTTCTTTTCATTTGAAAAATTAGATTAAAATTTTGACTTCATACTGGTGTGACGCAAGGTGCTAAAATAAGGGATTTAAGGGTAGATTAAATTTCAGAGTTCCTCCCCTAGCCGATTATTAGAAAACGCTAGAACACGTAGCGCACCTGTTTATCCACCTTAAATCTGAAATACAGCATTGAATTCTTTAATAAGAAAAGCTTTATCCAATAACAATGATAGCTGTATCCATTGCAAAGAATTGCTTTTAAGTAAAAGTGATTTCACGAAAATTTTAAACTATTCATCCTCCTTAAAGCTTTATACTTCATTGCTTCCGGGAAACAAATCGCAAACTTTAAGGTTGTTCAAAACTGTGTCAATGGTTAAAAAAAAAATAAATAATCTGACGTCATATATTGACATTTTTGGAGGGAAAACGGCTCAAAAATAATGTATAAGAAAACCAAACAAATCCAAGGACCATGGTATATAATTAATGTTGGCGGTAACTATAGACTTAAACATTTTGGTCAATACCGATAGCAGAAACCAAACAGATATACATTAGAACTACATGTTCACAGTACATAGTTGATGGTACAAATGTATTTCGAAGCAATATACAATTATACTTGTGTGCATTTGACAATTCCTATTTATATTTCACAAAATCGTCGATTTGAAAGTAATCTGAATGATTACTTTTTCTTTGAAAATGCCTCGCAATTTGAATATTTCACAATGAGATGCACGACTGCCATTTCATTGTATTTAAATATTCATATATCAGCATACAGTACCTTTGATCTTCCTTTGGATAGACTTGCATACAATCGTTCAACGAGCTGTCAGATAAATGTGACTCAATTTTAAACATTTGTCCATAAAATATGATGAAACAACTTATGAAAGATTGAGTATGCAATAATGATGTCTTTCAAAGGAGTGTTCGAAAATAATGACGGAGCTATTTTGCAAGTGCTCAATCTTTCTCTACTCTAAAATGTTCTTTTTGTCACCTTCATATGACTAATTCTTTCGATGAAGAGGCTACTAAATCAGTCCTATTATTCACAAGTGTTCGATTTGAATGGCAACAATAGAACTCCACAAAGAAACTTCATAATTTAAAATCCGCGACCAAGCATCTCCTCTTCAAGGTCTAGTTTAAAATACTTTGAGAAAAACTTAGACTTAAAAATAAAATTACAATACGTAATAGGATATTCCATTCTTGTCCACAGGATAGACCACATGCTGCAGCATCAAAATTCAAATGTTTCAACAATTGTCATGCTTACTCGACAAGACATCTGGAATACCAAGTGCAAATAAAAGGTTTCCAGACAAATGGTCTTTTTAAATTTGTTATTGCATTGCATAAAGGCGCTAACAAACTATAAATTTATATCACGAATAATATATTCACCGTGTACGTATGCATGTTAAAATTTTTCTTGAACGATGTGTTCCTAAAATAAGATAGGAAGTAATTTCAGAATTGCAGACGACAATAATTGCAGACGACGAAAATTGCAGACGATGAAAGTGTCGAACATATTTTGCTTTTATACCAACTGACTTTGAAACTCTGTGTAGACAAAGCCGATGCCGAGCTTTTGGCGACTGCATTCAATAAATTAAGGTTTCATTACTGAAAGTCAAGAAGACATGGAGTCCCTAGCAAAAGACGTTAATGGAGATTGAGTCATTCTCACAAAAAGGCTGCATTGTATCATCTTACGGAAATCAAAATCAACGTCAGACAAAATGTACTGTTGCAAACAAAAAGACAAAAGGATGCCTCAATGCAACGTATCTCCAAGGAAAAGGAACAACATATGTTAAAAGATCAATGTCATTGGGCCCTATTTCCTTTTGATTCATCAAGGATAATGCTAGTGCATATATCATTACCATGTCATCTATTTCATAATGGTATAATATAACACTCCCGGAAGAGTTTGAATTTTTAAAATGGTCATTTTCCCATCAAGCACTGAGCCTAATGAATGATACGGCCGGTCAATTTCGGATCCTTTAAATTGTTGCGAAATCCAAGCTCTTACGTAACAAATCTTCCTCTATCTAGTAAGAGATCTCAACTTCAAGAAATACCACGAATGCTTGTTTTTCAGAACGGTAGAGCAAGTAACGATGTCCTCTTCAATTTTGTTTTCACCAAGTAACTGATTTTTAAACTAATCAAGTGGCTACCGGAACAGTATTCTAAAACTCTAAAACAGAGAAAGATAATCTACTAGTATGAAATGCAGATATGTAAGCATTTGTAGAAAAAATAAAGAATATACATCAAGAATTTGGAGGTATATATCTAACACATATATACTGCATGCAGAAGAGTTAATATATAGGTCAAGTTGCTCCTTACAGACTTGTTCCAAGGTCTGATCGTGTCTGAACATAGTAACCAGAGCACAAGAAGAGCCTTGGTAAGTCCACACTGGTCGGGTCGCCGCCGGCTGCTCACGGGTTCTGGTGCCATACATCAGTGTATACGAATTTCTTTAATCAACAGTATACAAAAGGCAGACTGCACCTTTCTCGAATTGGTGACGTGTGACCAGGACCAGGATATGAGATGGTGCATGGTTAATAATGTTAAACGGTGCATGTTAGGTATATGTACAACGACTATACATGAAGACGATCACAATATACAGACAGAAAGACAGACAGACAGGCAACATTTTTAATATGATATGTCATAGGACAATATGAATTTATAGCGCGGGATTAGAAGGGCAAAAGGAATCGTTTTGTTGGGGGAGGGGGGGAATTTTTAATATCCCTTTCGTTATGGAATTTTGTCAAAAATCCTCCAATTCATGCAATTCATCGAAGGTCATTTGAGGTTGTCCCTTTCCCATGGAATTATTCTCAAGATTTACCTACATCCGCACATGTATTGGCTGAGTACTTTTTAAGTGAAAATGGAATAATTTCATAATAATTGTTATGGGACAGTTTATGTTTGATAAATGAGTGCATTATTAACCTTGCAAGATTTGTATTCTGAATTTGTCTCATTTTTGTCAAAAGCTATGCAGCAACCGGGGCCACAGAACTGATACTAGGTCTTTTTCTTCATTTTAGTAGAAGGACCGTTAACATGAGCATTCTTTTTTTAATCAACAAAAATACCAACAACTACATGTACGTGATGGTATACACTCGCCCAAATTCAGGTTCATTAGGTATATTACGAGATAAGAGATTTAATAAAACAAGACATTAATTTTGTGAAAAACGTGCAAGTTTTTTTTTAATAAATCTACCTGTATCTGGCAAAATATATTAGGTCATTCATTTCTGGTTCTATTTTACGGACAAGGAAGTGATTCGGTTTCTTCAACATTCTCCTTGCGTAGGCGAAATTTGACGAGATCGGTTTGGAAAGTCCATGCTCTGTTTAATTACACAAAGTGACTCAAATCTTGCTATCTAAACGATGAAAATTTAAATTTACCTTTCTTTACGAAAATAATAGAGGAAGTACAACATGGCTAATTTTGCAGTAGGCAACAGAAACTCGCACAAATTTGGGAGGTGATGGGCCAAGACCTTGAAGTGCGAGTGTATGAAATCTCAAATAAACAAAGATATACTTAGTACATGTAATTATATGCTATGTTTATATGGTTTGTCTTAAAAATTTGTTAGTGAATGAATCATATTCATTGAGAAGGAGGAGTCGGGGGGGAGGGGGCCTTGAGTCGAATTTCATAGAATTTTCGATTAAATTCTTCATTAAGACCCTTGAAAAACTTTACCAATCAAGATTTCCTGTTCAGAAATGGTCAACCAAACCAGACCTGACTCTGACAACTCAAATTTCTGTTTCTTCAACGGATAACAGGGCCTACACCAAGCAAACAGAAGATGCTTCCATTTGAATTATCAAACGTTATCACCAATATACAAAGAAAAAGGAAAAAATAGTACATTTGTAACAAGCCAAGCAGAATGCCAAAATTATTCCCTGAATTCCATGTTCCTGTACAAAATACACAGGAGCAGCCTTCAGATCTTCACTGCACATAAGAATAATTGCTCATTATCATGCATCATGCAGACACCTGGACCATACAAATATAAAACAAGGTCATCCTGCCTTCCATAGATACCAACCCTATCTATGTTACCCTCCTCAAGTACAAGTGCACATGCCACATACCAAGTTCCTACATGAAACGATTCATATTATAATCGTACGTCCTAGATCCTTTCATATCACGTAACACAGGACAAGGCCATAACCAAACTATAAAGCACTTGACAGAACAGACAGACAGGCAACTACGAGTACGAGTAACATCATAGTAAAGCCAGGCGCGGATCCAGAGAGAGGCTGAGGAAGTCAGGATCCCCCTCTTTTCTTGAATTTGCCAAATACATGTAGAAGTATCTTGATATTTCTCCCGTTTTGCATACATGTTTTTTTTTTCAAAATCATATGCTGAATTCCCACCCTACTGATCTAGACACACTCTTTCGAATGTGCCAATGACAGCGAATTCATTGTTTCATCTGCTCTCAAGTCCAAGTACGCTCAGATGAAGTAAACTAAAGACAGGCTATTAACAGCATCCCTAAACCAAAGACATGATACATCTGTACATATCACACCATTAAATTTCCACTGTTGCCAAACCTGTTCGACCTTTTCCTAGAATCTGACGAAGACCTTTCGGGTAGCAGGGACACGGGAATGAGAGGTAGGGCGATTAACAGAATCCCAAGCCAAAGACCAAATACAGACTCACAGCACACTATCACACTAGTAAATCTCCAATGTTTCCCATTCTGTTCGACCTTTTCCTAGAATCTGACGAAGAGTAAGCCTTGTTTGAAAGTGAATAGAATCATATAAGCTTTCTGTTAGGAGGGGCAGGGGGAATGAGTGGTAGGGCGTAAATTCTGCAACCTAACATTAATTACAACTAATAATTTGTATCCGCCTCCCTTGTTTTTTTTTTTTCCACTTCATACTCAGATGACCTCCATGCATCCAAACCAAGCTTGTCATGTATTCCTTAATGATGTTTATGATTATTGTATGATCTAAAACGTATGCTAAAGTTAACTTCCATTGTAGGAAATGTCTTATTAATTAATGGGGTATTTATGTAAATATTATGCAAATGAATGGCGCGAGATGAATAGAATTCTTTTGAAAACGAATAATTAGTTCTAATTAGATGACAGCGTGTGTCATTTTATAGGCCTTTGTGAGAAATGAAAAAAAAGGTACATATCGTTTACTTGAAAACCATCTTTTCCATCATTCTTTCATTGTTTATGCAGAAATTCAACTAAATTTTCACTATTTTGATTATACAGAGTTTAAATTACACGTGCAGAATTAAGTTCTGAGGTAATTTTCCCATAAAGTGCAAAGATAAGATACGAGAAGTTTACATGACGAGGTCAAACTAGTTATCTAAAAGATTTATGATTTTTGAAATTTAAATTCAGAGCAAGCGCGGATCTAGAAGCGGGAGGGGGAGATCAGGACCCCCTGGAATTTGCCAAACAAGCTGAATTTCTCTTTTTTTTATGCTATAACTCCCCCTCCCCTTATGGCTTGGACTCCCTGGAACAAAATTGGATCCACCCTTAGCAGAGCGGATTTTACCTGGACTGGCGAGTAACTTCCTTGTTTCAATCACGTGACACTGTTTTTGTTAAAATTAAGATGATCCCTTCTGAAAGGAAGAATGTACACGACACAGAAACGAACACATGACAATGGTATGTTGTAGTCTATATTATAAAATCTACAAAAGTTGATGTCTCAAGATCAGTGCAGTCTATCTAAATCTACTACAGAAAAATATCATGCAATATATAGATAAATTAACATTCTAGAAAGTGAACCATATTTTGACGTCCTGGATACTGAACCGACATCTTTACCTGACAGTATTAGAAACGATAACGTTTAGTCTAATGCTATCTGGTAAGATGACGTCACAGCCCCATGAAATATTTCAAATATTCAAGGTGCATAAGTGAAGCCAAAAGCCAGCGTGCAGATTATGTAGGGTACAAAAGCGATAGGAATCTACAGAGTAATTTTACGCTAACCTCGTTAAAACACTTGACAAAAGTAGTCCTCAATATATTGTAAGGTGATATAGATCGTACGTATCGAATTCGCATGCATTCTTCTATTATTCAAACTTGTTTAAACTTAAAAATAAGAAGTCCAAAGAGAGCGGCGCTTTCTCTTGGCGGTAATACTAGTATCGCATTCAACAAGATTTTTCCATCGAAAGACCTTTGTTATCTTAAGTCTTTGAACAAACTTAAATTCCTCTCATCAATTTTTGTCAGAATTACGACCCGGCTGTATACCAAAGTCCATAACAGCTCAAGCATTTAAAGGCAAGGAACGAAAAAAAATATCAATATTTTTATAGCAACACAAACTTTTACGGCACTGTTCTCGTCAAAATCACGTAAGAGTCCTTCAGAATATGTACATAAGAAACAAATCTTTCATCTCAAATTATAATATAATTTCTCTCTCAAGAAAATCTTTGAAGTAGTACTCAACGAAATCGTTTCATCCCGATCACCGTATCGTGACCGGTTTAACCAAGAGAACACGGACGAATCGTCGGAAAGGAGTTTCCTTGGCGAGAGAAAAGTTTTGATTAATTTGAGTATCCTGGTAAAAATTTGATAAAATGTCATCAGAAATCAGTGATTCACATCCGACATAGGCGTGCGTGCATAATTCAGATTTATCAAAAAGCCGGCAAACAAGTTTCCCTTTTTACTTCTTTAGATCCATCACTGCCCGACCGTGAAATAATTTTCTCATAAATTCCCCCATCGAATATCATTGCTACATCAAAGGTTTACAGAGAATGATTTTTATAAACTCCATGAAAAATAGGTCTATCTATTGAAAATACCTGCGTTTTATTGCGTCGCCAACTTTTTCATCGCATTAGCTGCGTAAAGTACAAAATACAGGTAGCTGACGGAAAATCTAATAATTACAACTTTTATTGAATTAAAAAAAAATATATTGAATTTGAAATGAAACTGAATTTAAATATTCAACTGAAGAATGTTTCTTTTCGAATGTGAGCGTTGCCAAATTCAAAGGAAATTTAGTTCTTGTAGCTCGATAAGCTCGAGGTATACAGTTACTTTAAAGTTTGTATTAAGTCTATTGACAACTTCATTACGGTAAAAAGGCTTCTCCATTTTTCTGTTTCAAAAGTTGTGTCAATGGACATTAACAAGATCACAAATCAGTGAAAGTTTACCTTAATGATCACAAAGGACGAGTAGTTATTCAACAAATCATTAAACGAACCCCCACACAAAATATCTTTCTTACCTGTATTACACCACAAATATATGAAAGATGATTGCAAAAAGCATGAAGTACAAGTATTTCCCTCTTCCAAGTTCATAATAGGATCTCTTAGCGCCATAATTTCTTTTGTTTTTCCGGACTTTAATTTTACGAGGTTTTACCATCACTACCCATCCATCATCGTAACACAAAGAAAGCACACGTAACGCCAATAGAATACTTGTAAAATGACGTATGGTCTATTGAACAACGCCAGCCCGACTCACATGGTTGAACAAGTCGAGGAATTTCACCAAAAGAGTAATTTATTATTGTTTTGTAATATAAAAACAGTGCTTCCTTGACAACCGATGCGTAAATACATACACAGCCTGCGCAGCAACGTAGGGCTTAGTCAACCGAAGCAAAATAGCCGAGTCAGGCAAGATCCACATGTACATTGTAGCTACGATGCAAAAAGAAAATATTATTATGAAAGAATCCCATTCGGAATAACTGAAGCCCCGCGTTGTTTTGTCAGTAATTTCCCATCAGGAACTTATAAAAGTGCAATTTTCATCGATATTCCCCATAGTTAATGGTGCGCGTATTCATCTCAACAAAAAGACTCCATGCACGAAACTGCAAATATTGTGAGAAAACTATATTTTTAGGGAAAAAACATCGGTTTGCATGCTCTATTGCTCAAAATGCTAGAGGCCAGCGAAATCTCTCATTGGGAGCCGACTCTCACGCAGGCGATACAGTCTATTTCAGATGGTAACAGCGCTTTCATGTTCAGAGAAATTATCTGATTTCCTTTAGGGTTGATGCATCAGCCACAAACGTACATTAATGATAAAAGTTGCCAGTCATTTTCTTAAGGGCATTTCTCACTAGCGACAAATCTAGATCAAATGAATGCTCGATTTTTCTGATGTATGTGGAAAAAAAAGAGCTTTAAAACGCATGACTGATCCCTCGAATGGGTGACGCTAACTTGTTTCATCTATAAGCCAAAATTTACTTTTCATCATAAAACCACGGGACTCTACAAAATGACACCGAATATGATAAATTACTTAAAATTCGGATGAATCATTCCATCCTTGACCAGGGTATCGTAAATTTAAATTAAGGTAAACCACGCCCAGTCAGATGAATACCTGAACATGAAAGCAATACCTTAAACGCCCACGTACGGGGTAGAGATGGAACGCAAGATTAAATCAGAAAAGGAACTGAAACTATAAATAAACCTCCTTGAATTTTATATGCATTTGTGTCGAATTTAGGTCCAAATAAACGTGATTTCTACATGACAACGGGCTAAGCAAAACCTGAAAGTCTTAAAAACAATGATGGCGTGAATACTAGTACTTCTTACATATAAAACCGCAAAATCAGACCAGTCCAATTTATTACACATGCTATTAAGCATGCATGCACTGTGTAATTATCTTGAAATTGCGAAAAGGAGTTCATTAAATATGAAAGAGGCCCAAGATCGTATCAACATCAACTAACCAGTATAGCTCAATGTAGTCCCCACTCCGGCAAAAATTGATCTAAATTTAGACATTAGAGAAAAAAACACAATTTACCTGAAATAGGCATCTTTTCCTCCAACACAATGACGGTACAGTTCGATAAAATCACACGTCTCGATCAAACTAACTTAAAAATCGTTAGTGTCACAAATTCCTTCACTATTAGAGGCAGCAGGTCCGAGCGTGCCACATTAAGTTTAGCAAACTGGGAGGAAGGAAAAATTATTGCCGACAAACAAAGGATGGGAATGTTTATATTGCGTTTAGGCTCAAGGTAAAATCTGGAGTCAGGGTATATATTGGAAGGCCGTAAAACACTCCAGTCAATATTTACTCTACGGTCATTATAGGTGCTCTCTCTAACGGTCGTTATGTCAACCTTAATTCCCGGGTTTTGTCCGTACAAAGGAAAGAATCCTTTAGTCAAACATCGAGCACAGAATACATTTGCGATATCAACTTCAAGTACCCTGTTATTAGTCCATGCATCCTAGTGATATTGGGAATAGAGACCTTTAAAGGCAGAACTCGTGCCGCCAAAGGTCTAAATATTTTACAAACACCCTCAATGTCCGCGGCTTTTACGTATGCAAGTTTATTAAAACACGGTATCTCGCAACAATGTCACTATTATTGAAACTTGTGAGTACCAGAGTTTTTGTAAATTTAAGGAACGAGTAACAAATTCCTTTGGGATCAATATACGTCCGAAATTTGATCCGCTGTCTCGATACATGAAAAATCGATTGAATATTTTCTCTGAGTCAAAGAACTGGGGATTTATATATATTCTGTATCCCGGACCCGATCGAAGATAAATCTGTTGAAGGCAACGCGCACTTTTGTTTTCAGTTTCCAAAACAAAATGTCGCCAAAACTCGCATGATGGTTGGATGAAAACGCTCCAGTGAAGATATCCTGGTGTTAGGCATACAATGTAGTATAGTATCAACAATGACCAAATAGAAGCGTGTTAACTTGTTGGTTTTTTTTTTCCGTTAAGGCATTGCTCAATGGCTAATATATGTCAAGTATTCAACTTGCACCTCGTAAATAATTTTAATCTGATCTTTTGAAAAAAATCAAATGACGAAATCGTATTGTAAATTAGCGTAAATTATGCAAGTCTGATACATATATATTCAGTCGGTCAATTCAGCGACTTTGTAATGCAGCGAGCACAATTACTTCAAAAGTTTGGCCCACAGCAATCTTACGCAATCATAGAGCCATTAATTATCTAACAGCTTTAAAGAGAAAATGCACCTTCCTTGATTAACTTTACACACGCAAAAACGCCGGAGTCGTTCTGCATAAAGACCCCCATGGCCCTTAAAAGTCACGATATGTCAGGAATTACTTTATTTTTCCATTCTTTAAAGGAAACCCAAATCTCAGGTAATCAAAGAGTATTTGGTAAACTTCATGACAACGGACTTTTAGCTGACGTATCACAAGATGACAACGGAACAATATAAAATTCTCAGCTGTCAGATCTATTTTCACCTGCAGTCTAGTTGCTGGCGGATGATGATTTTGCATAATTTTTCCTAATATGAACGGAACAAAATTGCTTTTGTTGCTCTGGAATCAATTCTGCCTTGCCATTTCAAGGTCTCTAGCTTTTTTTTGCATAGATTCAATTAGAGCTCGACGATATTTCTTTACGACTAGTGTGTGTGGCTTTCCGTTTCTTATTTCAAAACATCAATAATTGACAAAAACTCTAGCTAATTCATAGTAATCGAATTTTGTGTGTTTTCAAACATTCTCACTTCTTTACTAACGACTCAACACATCAAACAATCTATCAAACACTAATTTGTCCCTCCCTTTTTAAAGTTTTATTTTCAGTCAAGACTCAAGGAATTGTCTACCAACATGACCAATGCGTAGAATTAAACCCACTTTTCTAAACCATCCACCCTATTGTCTCCCCAGCCTAGCTCTCTCAAGGAAGTGCAATATGGGATTTGCTAGGTATACTTTCAAACGATTTTCGAATTTTTTAAAATGCCTTTATGAAGAAATCTATCAAAATTCTAATTCAGTTCAATAGGTACCAGGCGTTTAGAAACACGACATAAAACAGAAGTTAAATATGCAAATGACTTGGTTGGTGGTCAACTCGTCAACAAACTTGGTCGTCCTAGCATTATAATTCAATGGTCCACGACGTCATGAATCTCTATCGGAGGAAATTAATACCCACGATTTTTCATAATTTGTTTTCAGTCTGTAACCATATCCATGTACCAAGTTGATGAATCAACATGGGAGGGGGTATCTCTACACGGTCAGACGACTTATTTCAAAATTGATCAAATCTACCGGTATTTTCTGAGATAGAAACAGCAACGCATGCGCGAAACCAAAAGGACACACTGTATATAATTGGAAACCCATCCGATGCCCCTCCTGGAATTGGACAATATACATTTTCCTTCGGTCTTTAGTAATGTACACATACCATTCATAGATAACCATAGACTTGACATCCCCGTAACCGCCCCCCCCCCCACCCCCCGTCCTCAGTTTCTAGTTCTGCTCGCGCTTTTGGACCGACCCTACTCCTGTACCTCCTGGCCCCTGCTCTTGGAACCCCCCTTTCCCGCTCCTGGACCGCCTCTGATAAATCTGTTCCATGGTTTGTGCATCTCGAATCGTTGACCGTGGCATATCAGGTGAAAGGCCGACCCCGATGGTATGATCCCCTTTGTGCTGGTTTTACATGCATGGCGTCTCCCTATTAATACGCATATGATGGCCGTACGAGCCATTGACCGGCCGATGGGGGTTAAATAAGTTCACGTACCAATGCCAACAAAGAAAAAGGTAACTGTTTGATACGGTATTGACAAAAACAAGGTCATCCCTCCCCTTATTACTGTCAAATCTACACATCTTTCTGTTTTGGCAGAAATCAGGCCCCCCCCCCCCCCCTATTTCTGTCAAAATTTCGGACATGTCTTATTACCTCTTTTTCGACCTTTCATGTTCATCTTGAAGTTCAATCACGATAAAAGACAAGTATTCTTTTAAAAGGGAATTATATCAGACAAATTTGCGAAGGGGATCCAACCACTGCGAACCCAACCCACACCCTACCATATATGATCAAAGAAAAAATCGACATGGATGGCGTCCCGCCATCACTACAAGACAAAGAAAGTAATATCGGTTTTTCCGACATTACCATTATCAACGACTCGCCGTTTGGCATCAAACCCGCGCCGCGGATGTATTAATTTTATGAGATCTTCCTCCTCATTTCCTTTCTTAAACAAATGCCTTTAATAGAAACGGCTTCATTTGGATACAAAGATCGGTTAATCTTTCATTCATTCTGGACGATAGAAACCCAATGACAACCTTTCTGAACAATGAAGTCCAAGAAATCAATTCACGTGTATGACAGACAAGAAGCAATATCGCCGGGTTCAAATATCAGCGGATGAAGATGCTTTCTATTCTTGTTTCGAATTTCTGCAGCTATTTTCTCATCTTAGCATCCATAAATTCGTATGTCTGTGACTCTGTGTTCATTGAATCTTTGTTCCAAAACTCCAGATATTCTAATTTAATTAAACTTTAGTATTATATTTTTTTCAGATGATATTTTAAGATAGTGTACTTGATTGATCTTCGGTAAGACGGTTGTTTGTGTTCTAGTATAGCAACATTAACTACATGTACAACGACACAAATGTACTCGCAATCTAGCACTTTTTCGAAAAAGTTTGAAAACCGTACATTTCCATTTACTATAGTATTCCAAAGGCATTAAACATGATTCGTTCAAAGCTTTGATGTTGCTAGGCAACAAAATCGTTGAATTTATCTCTAATTGTTTTTGCAAGGCTGTTTGAGATATTACTATGGAGAATTCAAACAAATTAATGACAAAAGAATCAAATCTGATACTAGCATCGCCCAACGGCAATTCCAGGGTATAAAATTGACATAGCTAACCATGCTCAAGGGCCCTGGCTAAATAAACGCTCATCAGCCGCTGTGTAAACGATATTGTTTGAAAATTATCGCGCGAATTGTCTACTTTGTTACCGTTTTCGTTTGATGAATTGTTGCTCCAATAGGTCAAACTATTCATTTTTTTTATCGTAGTCCAAGATCAAAAATCGAAGTGTTCAACATAGATCGTTGGCCTGGTACAGTATCACTAAAGAATTTCCAAGAAAAAATAGAGATCATATGACATAATGAAAATTATAATTTACCTTTTCTTCACAGGACTTGAATAAAAGGCCACTGCGATTTCAGACGGTTCCAGTATAATCACTTTATCTATCTAACATGGTCGATGATGATAATGCTCAAGTTTATCCAATTTCATGGTCAAACAACTCGACGTAAGGAAAACAGACGATAAATAGATAAATATCTGACAGGGGTAAGAAATCTTTTTCATACTTGTAGGTCTGGGCTGTCGTCTGATGTCCAATAAGCAGACGACCTGCCCTTGGCATGTTTTCATTGCTAACAAGGTCATTAGTACTGGCCCATTGATTCGGTTTTAAGTTTGCATGGGCAGATCTGGAGTTTTTTCCCGGGGGGGGGGGGGGGGGGGTTCCTAATCCATCATCTCAAATGGGAGATCACCCTACAATTTGGGGGAAAAATCACTATTTTTTGCAAATTCCAGGAGTGTCTGTCTCCTACCCCTCTATATACACGCTTGGTTGCGGTCCTATGAGCGGACCACAGATGGCGAGGGCCGGGTTTTGCTGATAGACAACAAAGATATATATCGAATTTGCGTCATCACAATATCATGAATATAAAACTTCATGAATATTTGATGGTACATAGCGGTATAGGACGCGATAGATATACAATATGGATACGGATATCGGAATATTCCACGTCGGCATATTGCGTCCGATGTTTGAATGGGAGTAGGATCGACTGGTACGAAAATTGACAAATGCTGTATGAATAATTCGTGAACGTAAAATAATGTATGATAGAAGATACCCTGATACAGAATGTCTAATTGAAGTGAGAGTATGGTAATGTCGGGGACCTATGTCAGACATATATGTACGAGCCAATGCAAATTTGCATAAAATTGACACTAAAACCCTTATAAGCGCAAATTTAGAGGAGGTCAAGATCACTTTTTCCCTCTCTCATGTCTCTACGTGTAATTTGCAAAAAAAAAAAATCTTGATTTTCCCTTTGGTGGTTTTTTTTTTCCTGAAACCATACATAGGCTGAACACCCCCCCCCCCCTCGTCTTTTGAATAATTTCTTGATATGCCTGGGTCACACTACATGGAACCAATAGTTATCTGTTATGCATGAATTAAAGACAGAAAATATAATCATCATAATCAGGATGGTAATAACTCTGAATTCACCGCTCCCGTTACTACAATTTCAAATCCCAAGCGACATACAGAGAGTGGTACCCCTGTATGTAACCTGACACTATAATGTACATGTGGTGTTGGACTGATTGTCAACAATAATGCCATGTTAATTTGTCTCGGAATACGAGGAAATTTCCTCATTATTTCAGAAACTGATCTCCGAATCAACCCTGCCATTGTCTAACAATGAAACAACCATGGAGCCATAGCTATACTTTTCTTCCAGACTCATTAAATCAAAATACTAGTAATGAAATGGCGATGACTTGCTTCCTGTATAGTAAGACTTCCCGCTGTTACAGAATTGATATTAATTGATCATACGCACATAGATTTATTTTTGACAAGGACGAATACTCGTGCAATGGAGAGGAGGAGGGGTGTTTTTCAATATTAAAATCAAGCTGAGGTCACCATAGAAACCTGACAAAGTCAGAAAGAGTTCCACATGGCATCTATAATAAAGTCATGGTCAGATTGTTTTTACAGTCAAGCCAAATATATGAAAGCCCATCATCTTCAGTTAAAGAAGTTATGGCCGATGTCAAAGATTTTGAAATGAAGGCAAAAAGTCACGGTCATAAGATAAAAGCTGTTGGTACCAACAGAGCGGTCTCGTCAGAAGGAACACGCATGTCAAATACGAGTCCTGGGTACTACAATATTTATGACCTCTGACACTGTTTAAGAATTTCAAACATTTGTCAAAGTAATGGTCAAAGTCCGTCAAGGTCATGGTCACGGTCCATGTTTTGGTACCAACAGAAAGGTGTTGTCAAAAGAACTCACATGCCAAATATGATGACAGACTGACAAACCTACCTCTTATAAGACGCCTATTGCTTGTTTAGAATAAAGGTCAAGGTCATATAGCTTTGAAATAGTGTTGCAGCATATACAATGCACATGTATGTGCCATTTGCATTTCTCATGTTCAAAGAGTATCTATATAATGACTTTAAAAAGGTCAATGTCGGATCAAGGTCACTGCATCAGATTTAATGTCACTGTCACATCAAGGTCACTTGATCATAACTTCTTGCAGAGAGCAATACACAAGTGAAATGAGAAATGTGAAAGTCCTCTATTTGCAGGCAAACATTTTGGCAAAAGTTGTGCCATTTTCGCATAAAGTGAAAGGTATTGGACGAAGACAAAGAGAGTTGAATTTATAAGGAGGGGGGGGGGGGTTGTTCATCGGACAAACAATTGATTCTGAGGGCATTATCTGGACATAAATGATATATATATATATATATATTTGTTGTTGAAACATCGGTTTATTGTATCGATAGTAAATGTTAGTACGTATCGATGACGTCTAAACAGGGGCCATCAAGTACACAACAAATACATGTACTGGTATGACTTCCTATTATATATATGATTATTTACAAGGACTTTTAAAGAAATTATAAAATGTTTTTCTTACTTCAAAACAAAAAAAAATTCTAACATTCTACTCTGTTTGATGATTGCTTCTGCGAGAAAGTCAATATTTTACATTCTTTTACCTTTATTGCATAATTAACGTCAAGATTATAAACAATTTCAATAACGAGGGGAATTCAGTCCTGATTTATGTACGGAATTATAACTCATTTTCTTTATTTATGGAAAAGTGAACTATTTTAAAAATTTACTACGTTCAGAGTCTTTTAGAAATTGCACATAAAATGACCGAATAAATAGATATTTTCAGCGAAATTCTGTAAGAAGTCGATGTTTCCTCTTCTGGCTTCTGAGTTATTTTACCTTTGACCTGGCGTCACTGACCTTGACCCCAGAAAGTTAGATTTGACCTCTGTCAAGAAAGAGAAATCTATGAATTTATCAGAAGAAGTTACATCGCGATCTCTCACTGGCCTGCCGTGCAACAAGAAAAATCCTGACGTTTTCCAGGGGAAGTCATCCATGCATGCAAAAGAGAATTGACAAGGAAGTGGCAACAGGTTCCTTTTTTTCATTAATAAATGAAAAGTCTATATTGGAGGAATGCGCCGTATGCAGAGTGGTACTATTGTAGTTTGCCAGATGTTACTTGAATGTTTCCTGAAGGTAATTTCATTGAGGATGTACGACATCTGTCAAACTAAGGATCACACATACAAGTGACCTGTACTAGAAAGTCCCTTCTTGTTTACCCCCTTTTTTCGCTAAATGAGACACTCGAGTTTTTTTTTTCTTCAAAATTTTAAAAGTAAAATGTTAACATCATTAATATCTCAGCAAGTTTCAATTTCATTTATAAAAACACACACACACACGCAAATATCATGGGAACCCCCACCTCGAACCCCTCCCCTTTAACATTTTCTGTTTTCGACTTTTTTCAATCAATTTGCTAAATAACAAGGTTGGAGGAGTCGAATTTTGGATGGGGTGGGAATCACCTTCCTCACTGGTCACTGCTGCATTAGCGCCTAGAAATTCACGCCCAATAAATTGAATGAAACCCCACCTGAACAAATATGTTATGTAATAGGTGAAATCTGGATATCTAACGCCAAGCCTCTAGGCTGTATTGTTAGTTTAAAAATGTTTGCTTGTTGATAATTCAAACAAAGACCTACTTCAAAACAAGGCAAACTGGCGCGAAATATGCTTAACGCGTTGTTATTATTTAGAAGAGAGATCAATTTCAGTCAATATTGTGTATACATTGTAGAATTAAAACCCTTTCAACATGTTCAATCATTTTTGATGCAGTTTTTTGTGTTTAAAGTAAGTTTCTCAAGAGAAAATGGCGGAGTTGACATATTTGAAAAATGACAAAATGTTTCTTCACGAAAAGTCAAAACGAAAAATCAGTTTAATTTGTTTCCGTATATTTCAGACTATGTGAAACGATATATATATATATATAATTTTTTAATTTCTATTGGATAAGCTGGAAGAATTGTGACACATGGCTTTGAGTTTTATGTGCCAAAATACCAGTACTTATAAATGCAAGGGTCAAGGTCACAGGGTCAAATTTTGGGTAAAATCTTTATCTGCTTACGGAAGCTTTGAACATGAAAATCTTGACTTGGGTGGTATGAGATGACCAGATGGGACAAGTAATTTTATTTGCGGTAACATCCAGGTAACAAATGCCATGATATGATTTTAGTAAATGTGGTCTTGTTTCAATGTATCGCCATGACTATTTTCTGAGAAAAAAAACCTCTCCCGCTGAAGTACTCATATTTTTGATAACTGAGGGGTTTACTTAAATTATTCATTGTTTTACTATGTCCAATAGGCTGCTTTCAAGTAGCAAAGTTGGATAACTTTGTTGTTTCTTCAGCAATTCATTTGATAATGTAGCGCTGCGCCCGATGCGCCCACATAAAAATGCACGCTCCAAGCTAAGGAATGAACAACCAACAAACGACACATACAAATATTGTAGATCAAAAACCTCCCGGATAAAACACATCTGACGACTAAATTAATGCACAGCGCGGATGGGACATCCATCATTCTCCCTTAATATGGCTAATCAATAACGTTGCACGTAATTTCTGACAAATAGCCTATGCATCATGATTAACTTTCAAAGAATTTTCACCTAAAGAGCTCAATGATCACGGCAGCTTAGCACAAAGTATGATATCATAGAACCTGACAAAATAACAGATTAGGGCTGACTGATATTGGTGTATAATCAATTTGAAAATATCACAAGGAATTTTTTCACAGTTGTGTAACTTATTTTGTTGTATGGGTGGATCTAGATTTGTTTCCTGGAAAGGGGGGGGGGGGAGAGTGTCCAGTTTGAATAAAATTATACTGGTCAAAGAACAGGTAAAATCATTGTTTTGCAAATTTCCTTAACATCCCCAAACACTCCCTCTAAATCCATCCTAATACATGTAATTTACTCGTGATAATGGCATATCACTATTAAGATGCTTTCTGCATATTCTGATTGTTTATTGTTTACGTCATATTTGACATATTTGAATCGAAACTTTAAAATAAGTAAATCAATTTCAGGTATTCAGAAATCAAAGTGGTTTTTTTTTTAATCTTCTGGCCCGGACCAACCTTTACCATGGCATCATCAGATCAACTTTGTCTTGAAATATCATGAAATCTACCAGTACATGTACTTTTAAAGTTAAGTTTTTGAAAAAAAATGATATTAATTTTTGCTGCAAGGTCAGAAAACAAAAAAATAAAAATTTTATAAGATACATGTACATAATATTAATAAACAAGTAAAATGTACATGTAAGGCCTCATAATTGTATTTAACTACCGACAAGTCAAGGGAAGAAGATAACACACTTATTGATAAATACCCTAGATAAATGAATCAGACAATGTACATTGTAACCCTCAACATGCTCAAGCTCTTTTTTTTTTCCTTTTTTTTCCTTGATTTGGAAGGTTAACATTTCTATGTACAACCAATGACAATGTAACATTTGTCAAAATGAAATATATCAGCACTAATAGGTTCATATCTATTCACTCTTCAATTCCAACTTGAAATTGACATTTTTTAGGTATAAGCATACATGTTAACATAATATACATGTATGCCTTGTACGGCATAGAACAAATCATGTGGACATACATGTGTACATGCTCCCTACCCTAATCCTGTAACCAGACTTGTCAGAATGACAACATAGCTCGCCGGTGGCAACCATATGTAAATTGCAACAACAACAATAAAAAAGGTCTTATCACAAGGAATGCACATGTGAAATATCAAAGCCCTATCACTAACCATTCAAAAAATATGGCCAAGGTTAAAGTTTTTCAAAAGTAGGTCAATCATCTCCAAGGTCAAGGTCACAAGGTCAAAAATTTTGGTATCCATGGAAAGGTCTTGTCACAAGGAATACACATGTGAAATATCAAAGCCCTATCACTTACCATTCCAAAAATATGGCCAAGGTTAAAGTTTTTCAAAAGTAGGTCAATCATCTCCAAGGTCAAGGTCACAAGGTCAAAAATTTTGGTATCCATGGAAACGTCTTGTCACAAGGAATACACATGTGAAATATCAAAGCCCTATCACTTACCATTCCAAAAATATGACCAAGGTTAAAGTTTTTCAAAAGTAGGTCAATCTCCAAGGTCGAGGTCACAAGGTCAAAAATTTTGGTATCCATGGAAAGGTCTTGTCACAAGGAATACACATGTGAAATATCAAAGCCCTATCACTTACCATTCCAAAAATATGGCCAAGGTTAAAGTTTTTCAAAAGTAGGTCAATCTCCAAGGTCAAGGTCACAAGGTCAAAAATTTTGGTATCCATGGAAAGGTCTTGTCACAAGGAATACACATGTGAAATATCAAAGCCCTATCACTTACCATTCCAAAAATATGGCCAAGGTTAAAGTTTTTCAAAAGTAGGTCAATCTCCAAGGTCAAGGTCACAAGGTCAAAAATTTTGGTATCCATGGAAAGGTCTTGTCACAAGGAATACACATGTGAAATATCAAAGCCCTATCACTTACCATTCCAAAAATATGGCCAAGGTTAAAGTTTTTCAAAAGAAGGTCAATCTCCAAGTTGGACTCTGAGTCCAAGGTCAAGGTCACAAGGTCAAAAATTTTGGTATCCATGGAAAGGTCTTGTCACAAGGAATGCACATGTGAAATATGAAAGCCCAATCTGTATTGGTTTAAAAGTTATAAGCAAGGTTAAAGTTTTTGTGCACGCGCACGCAGACGCAGACGCCGACGCCGGGGGTATGACAATAGCTCTCCGGACATTCGTCCCGGCGAGCTAAAAAACACTAGTGCTGTAAAATCTGGAAAATTTTACTATCGATTACTACGTCCCACACAGCGGACCTAGTACATGTACATGTAGTAGGTCCGGAATATGCTCCTCCTCGATTGTCAACTTCGCCATTATGAGTGTGTCTAGTTTCGTTCAGAATTTATCAGAGATATTTCGCACTGAGATCATTTCGCGTCAAATTATCTTCAACAGCGACAATCCCTTTTCAAAACCAGTATCGATAGTCGGCGACTTTCAAGTTTCAGCAACGATAACAGTGACATCGGCAATTATTGTTACAAGTTGTAACAACACTAAAAAACACATCAGACTGTTGGACCTGACAGGCTAAATCATTTTTTACTAAAAGTCTGAATGAAGTTAGATGCAACAGAAAAATGTTTTATGTACATGTACATGTAGACTGCCAATACTTTTCCAAAAAAGACAAGATTAGGGTCTGGTTTTCAACAACTTGACCCATACACACTAATTTAAGTTATAATGTTAACTGGAATTTACACTTTGAAAGTTAACTCCAGAAATAAGGGCAACAACCCATAACTAGCTCCCCCCCCCCCTTTACTGCACATTAATGAGCTTCACATCCCTCCCCCTCTACCCTTTCTTATCATTCATTAATTTACATACTTTGCCGATGAAAACACCATACTCAATCTTCAATGTTCTGTCCTTAAAAATTGCCGACAGTGATGAATAACAAAAATACAGCATGCACATACTGACAGAGGAAATGCAGAATAATAGAATGATTCGCAATGTCACACGTATAGTAAAGATAAAATAATTACCTGTCGTTCCTTTTTGAATTTAATGAAAGAATCTTGAAGATTGGAACCAGTCTTTGGAGTTTTAGATTTGTTGTCCCCGAAGTCAAACATGAAAGCCTCAGCCCGTTTTTGTGCCGGTCTACCCGTGGACATGTCGGCCATTTTTCCTCCTGGGTATCCTCGGCTTTATTCGCTTACTTCGTATTTTAAATTCAAGGTAATCAGAGCATTGCCATATTCAGTAGACAAAGGAATTTCATGTCACGGGATAAGTCGAAGCTGACTAGCGCCTTGACAATTTCAAAACACTTCTCTTCCAAAAGTACATCAGAGATTGATGCTGATTGGATAATTCTCACGGAAATATCAAATCATAATGCATGTAACAAAATTGGCAAATGAGGCGCACTGAGGGGTATTTTAAACTTCCAACACGGCAAAAGAAGGATAACTCGTATAGAAAAAAGGTATTCAATAATATTGATCGGGCAAAGTTTCAAAAAGCGAATTATCCAAGCATGAAACTAACTTCAAAGGAATTACATTAAAATTGTTGATATGTACCCATTACGTAGAATGTCATTATATTAGATGACATAGCATTTGCAAAACTATCGCATCACCGAACATAGGGAGAGGTTGACAGATAGAATCTGGAGTTCAATCAACTATAGGTTACTGAACAGCAATAAAGTATCTATAGACCTTTTAGACTTCAAATTAAAATTATTTAGAATTTGCTACTAAAAGTATCACAAACTCGTTTCTCATGTCTACATTAATATTCGCGAAAAAAAAAAAAGAAAACTGAGGTCCGCAAGGATTGTGTTTTTTTAAAGTCCAGTATTTTTTTTAATTCAAAACTCTGGTGAAACTATTCAAAACCCATCGGAGGTCAGGCTTACATTGCTTAGGAAAGTGAGTGATTTTTTTCTAATTATTATTATTTGAATTGTATTTTCATGTTCAGAGCTATGGGAATTGTCCAACTTGTCTGATTTGTTGGACTTGTCAAGATCCCGTTTGCCAAGAATTACCCCCCCCCCCCCCCCCCCCCCCCCCAAAAAAAAAGAGACAAAACACAAAAACAAACTTGATTTCGTATTTTTACGCGTAATTTACCCCCATCCTATCATCCTAAAAAAAGTAGAGTTGTGCATGAAATTGAAATGCCATGAACGGAAATGCTATAAGGCAAGATTTTATATCAATCTGATATGTACCACTGATTTACATTTACTTGTACACAAACATGTATACATAAACTAACAGTGTCACACGAAGTCAGTATGTCAGGACCTCCACCTTACTGTTTAATTAAACATACATAAATTATAATTGACAATTCATAAAAAAAATTCACCCAAAAAGGAACCCCCCCCCCAAATGTATGCTCCACAAATTGTCAGAGCTTTACAGTACTCTTCAGGAGCGGAGCCAGCGATTTTTCTAATGCAGCGTTATCTACTTCACACAGGACGATGTGTGAGAGGGGGGGGGGGGGGTCGATAGAAACGGTCATTCAATAATCATGTACCCTTTCATCGATCAGTTTAATAGGGATCGAACTGTTCGAAAAGTCCCTGTGGTTTTATGGCAACAGGGATATATACACAACAAACAAATAAATTATTTGAAAGACACTTATTTATACAACACCTGTTAAGCAGATGCTCTATTTATAATAAAAATAAAATGGTATTGGCATATCTATTTGATTAATGAGAACAGGGACGTACAATGAACATGTCATGTACTATACAAGTTCAATATCTATGTCCAGATTACAAAAATCTTGATTTATATTTCATCGGCCATACGACATATTTGCAGGTCCATATATTTTATTCATTGACAATTAATATATTATTTTCTATAGTAAAAAAAAAAATCAAAACCTGTTGACGATATATTGTACCTTCATCAAAATCAAATTGAGTAACATATATCTAGAGTCTGACTTGACAACAATACTAACATTAGCTCTTGTGAGCAATTTACCGACTTTATATGCTAACATGATAAATACTCACTTTATTCGTAGATTGTAGTTGTATGAAAAGGAGGACAAATACATTGGTTGATTTATAAACAATCGCATGAAATTATCATTTAATTAAAGAACATATTTCATCATCATGCGATCAAAATACACATCTACCCACCTTTAATAAGTACCCACCTATAATACTTTTCTCTTGTTTACAAGAAATGAAAAAAAAATGTGTTCCATTGTTTTGAAAACATGAAGATACACCATACTGCTGTCAATTTAAGTCAATTTCACGGCTAAATTTATGTCTTTTAAACTTTTCCGTAAAATGTCCATTTTTGACCAAAAAAAAAAAAATCCGAAAATACTCTTAATTTTTTTTTCCATTTTTGTATAGATATGAATATTGCAAACAAATTGTTTAAATTTTACATGCATCTTAAAGCTCAGAAGAGAAAATATTTGGATGAGCTTTACATGAAATTTTGTAAGAACAGAAGGATGTCTGTCTCACGACCCCCCCCCCCCCCCCCCCCTTCCTCTGTATCCACGCAGTTTAACGGCGATTCTTCTGTTATGACCAATATACTGACGCCGTTCAGAGTTTTTTGTAGAAGCTTCTGTTCTGTATCACCTCTCTTGCTTTAAAATTATTATTATATCATTCTAGTATGCAATCCGAGACTTATGTGGGGAAACATATGTAAAACTCCAGTATACCATCATGAACACATCTGTTTACAGATCGCTGAATATATAGAAATCTATAAAGAATAAAAGGAAAGCTGTGCAACATGTTTGCAATATCGTAACTGGGAATGGTCGACGCCCAGCAGCGTAGCAACAATGGAAGAATCAGCGATACATTGTATAAAAAGGAGACGATTGTACGAATGGAGCTGTGAACCTGAGAGAGAGAGAGAGAGAGAGAGAGAGAGAGAGAGAGAGAGAGAGAGAGAGGGAGAGAGAGAGAGTCATTCATAAACCCTTTCAACGAGACTAGACTTAATTCCGATACCAAATGAAACTCAGAAAAGACCTTTATTTTCGATTTTTTTTACTGCATGCTTAAAATTTTAATTTTAATATGTCATGGGACGCTAGTTACACTTTTATTCGAAAAATAAAAATTTTGGGGCATTCATTTTTATCATATGAAATAAAAAAAAAACTTTGGGACATCACAGAGACCAAATGCCAGAACCCAAACTTCAGAAATAGCAACAGTGAAAGCAAAAGAAATATAGAAAAAAGTCCATGAAGTCAATGGAAATAGCTGGATCTGACTTTTAGTTGTTCTTGTGGTTTCCACATGTTGGGACTTTGTTGTTGTTTTCTTTTTTTTTCTTTTTTCCTTTTGCGTTAACTTTCTCTTTCCTTTTTAAAGGATACTCAACTGCAAGGTCGGACTTTTTCCTTATAACATTTAAGTCACTCATTTTGACCTTGTTCTTACAACTGCATGTGTGTACATAGTTCTTAACACGTACAGGGATCGCTATCGAATCCCTTTTGTCTGAGACTAAGCCTGGTTCTGCTATGGAGAAAGACACACTGTAAGTTTTTATGCACCTAGCTTTAACACCCCTTTCCATAACCATCGCCAGAGAAATAATAAAGTGATTCGGACCTCAGCTCCCTCAGTCCCAATACCATGTATATCTGACCCTTCCAGCCGCCATGCTCCAAGACAGCGACCATCAACTTTATTTTACGATGTTGCAATGGTTGAGAGAAAATCACAGAGTGTTCGAGTTTCACTTACCTCCAATCTGCTTGACTATAGCATGAACGCAGTCCTGCCCTCGGGAGATCCACAGGGATCTGTGCTGACACCCATCATCTCGTGACCATACACTTTAAACAAGTTGGTGTCAATCTCCAATCTGTTCCTTTAGGTCTTCTATCTCCAGTACCCTGAAGAAAATATCATAAATATTGAAGGTAGATGGCATGAAGCACGCAGAATCACTCACAACATTATCTTCTGAACATAGTATCAATGATTCATAAAACGTTTCCTACACGATTCCAGACTCCTTCCTAATTAAGAACTTGTCCCAGGCGCGGATCTAGAAAGGGAGAAAGGTCGAGGAGGTCAGAATCTCAATTCGTCGAAATTTGTTTAAATGCTAATATTTATCAGTCTTCGGGTATAATTTTCTCAAAATCATGCACTTTATCACATACCTCCCCATACACCAGCCTCTCCCTCTTGGCAGGGCTGGACTCCCCAACCTCTGATACCTTTCTTGGATCCGCGCACATCCTCAGTGCTTAAAAGGACTGGGAACACAAAGTTCTTTATATGAGCAGATAGCCAGACTTCATGGCGCCAAGAATAACAAGTAAAGGTTCCAAGGGGACGTTAGGATCATGAATACTTTACTGATATTTTAAGACTTCGAAGAAAGTTCTTTAATAATTCTTTCAGTTCTATATCTTTGATGTACAGTTACTTATTTGTTTATTTGCTCGAGGGTTTTAATGTTAACGAACTCTTTTCGTCGGTATCTTATCTATATATGGTTAAAATAGGAGGGGAAGTCAACCATAGACCATTTTTAAGCAATAGTACACAATGGCATATATTGTTAGGAATTTTAATCGGAAAGAGGAACTCCGTGTGGCGACATCTATATATAATATGAAGATAAAGGACGATAAACAAACCAATAAATCATGCAGATACTAAGTAAAACATGAAATAATATAGACGAACAACAAACCAGTTAATCAACCAAAGACAATGTAAAACATGAACGACAGCACATAAAAAGAGGGCGACAAATTTGCACCCAGAGCCGACCATCTGCTGTATTCATGTCATATGTAGGTAACCGGATTACATGCACCCAACCATTGCACTTATCTGGAAACGTAAACCTTTGCAAGGCGTAGTTGTTGTGTAAACATAATTCATTTCACTCGGAGACATCACAAAGTAGCAGTGACTACATGAAACTCCGTAAGTTGATAACAAATATATTGGACATTCAGAAATGTTCATGTTTAGCTGGTTGAAACAATCTTATGATCAATTACCCCATAAATCATAACAACTGTGAGGGAGGAGAGGGGATCAAACCGCATTTTACGACATTTGCCGTTATGACGTTCCGACATTATGATTGACCCACTTGCAACGCTGACTCCAAATTGCGCGGGGTCCAGTACCATGTATGCCGATCTTTTAAATGACTTTAGTGAAATATGCCCCTTATTAATAAAGCGATTGATTTTTATACATTTTTGAACAAGGTTTAATTTACCTTTGATTATTCTTAAATCGTTTATAAATTCACCGTAAAATAAAGACAGACAAAGGACATCCAAATTATAATTCTATGATCCTGGAAATGTCCCGAGTTTTTTAAGAAGTGCAGAGTAATTCCTCGTGAATCTAAAGAAGGATTTTATAAAACTTTAGTTTATTTGACCTAAACGTCTATAAGTAATTTGTTCATTTTTTCCGCAAAATCATATTCTAGCATACCCAAGGAGTGGAGGAATGTAAACACTGTATAATGGCAGTTCCATTAGTTACAATTTAATTTACATGAAAAATGAAAATTCTAACACCCCGGGATCCGATGGATTCACGAAGACGATTTATATTGATTTGTATTTTCGATGGAAATGAACTCAATATATTTTTCATCATACGAATATTGTTGATTATGCCACTTTAAAAAGAAGATCGATTAATTCAAAATATTTATGCTGTTGGAAGGAAACATCCAAATTCCAACTGAAGAGGATGCTTATTTAGATAAAGAAGCCGAGTCCAAGTGAGCACATTTTCTACACAGAGTCATCTGTCCTCACCGTGTGCGCTTATATCTCTTCAACAATAATTTCCTATAAATCTTGTGAAACGAACAACATCTATTATCTCATATATTTTGGATAAAATTATTTTAAGATCTAAAGCTCACTTTTAGTCATTTAAATGCGTTGGGGTTTTTTTGTGACACAGAAATTGGAACTGTTGAGTTTAATTCTCAGATTTCTTTTTTTTTCATCTTGAAATTCGAGAAGGCAAAGTGTTGTAAAGTACGACAACACCTATATGATACAGGTAGAGTACTCAGAAGCTAGTTTTTCCTTCAGTTTTTCCTTGATTTTACACACAGGGGGGGATCATAGCTTAGTCACAAACCATATCCTCTGTACAACCATTTCCGGAGGACACTTCCTATACATGTAATAGCTATGTATCTCTTTTGTAGAAGATCGTGGTTATCTGGATTCGATCGGCGCATCTTTTAGGATGAATTTTCTATCTGGATTTCTTTTTCATTCATCTTGAGATAACCAAACCAAAAATCGTATCAACTGGGCCGAGGGATCAGCATGTAGGCAAGAAAGGTTAGAAAGCTACGACCGTGTACGAAGAGAGTGTCCACCCTTGATGATTTTAATATAGACTTATAAAGGAAAGGGTTTGCGATGAGGAAAGGGTTTGTGACTAAGCTATGATACCTCATACCTGTGGTTTTACATATTGATTTTTTTTTAATCAAAGACTGCCCCTCCTCTATTTTAGATGAAAAATAAAATCTAGATCTGCATATTGAAAATCATTTAGATGAGCAGTAAAGTGAGCATAAAACATTATGCAATAGTTAATATACACCCACAAGGACGTGTAGATTCTTGCAAAGGCCTAAATTCAAATGAACTCCACTTCTTTCTGAATTCATAATTAAGGCTTTCAAAAAGTATTGAATGCTGTAAGATACCCCACAATTATTTATGAGTCATGACCAAAATAAGATCATTAGGTGCATGTTAATTCACACTGGGTTTTTTAAATGAAAAATTATACAAATCGTAAATTTTGTATTCTAAACTCGTGTGAGAAAATGATGGCGGGTTGTTTAGCACTTCTATCGAAGGGTAAGATATCATTGATCATGAATTTGACAAGTCTAGCGCTACCATCGTACTTCATAATAATGTGCAATTAACAAAATGCTTTTCAAAAGACGGCATAGAAATCAAAATCAGAGACTCAAAGCACAGACACACTCAAAATCATCCCAAGCAGCACTTCATATTAACAAATCACTAAGTGTCTTGTTTATTTTGGTTTGGTTTTTTTATTGATATCTAGATGTTCCACAATAGCAATGTAAGTTTAAAAAAAAACAATTCAGGGAATAAATTTGATACATAAAAAAAGACCACTTTGCAGTGTTCACTGTGGAACACAAGCGTACAACTCTTTATTATATTGAAATATATTATTGTCTACTAGTATTATAAAATTTCAGTGCACCACATGCGCATTTCGACAAGTTATATCTCATCAGTAATGCTCGAGGCCGAAAAAGATGAAATCCAAATAATATGAAATTATGAAGAGCAAAAGACTAAAATTGACCTAAAATTCCTGCCAAAGAATCTGCTAAAGATAGAGCTATGCAATAAGGGAAATATCACCTTAGTTTTACAAAAACTCCATTAAATTTTGTGACGGAGAATCACTGAATTTCAATAAAAACAACGAGCAGAAGTAGAGCAAAAAGCCACACGAACAAAAACACCAACATATGAATAGCAATGGCCATTCACGCATACTGCATGTATAGAGAAATACCCGACATTGGTATTACGGATATCTAGATGGACTCCAATCTTCAAAACAAAGGCGGGGATCTCCAACAACACCAGGTTGCAGCATCCACAGCAAAACCCCGAAACACCCAATACAAAAACACAGAGTAGACACCCACAGAAAAATACGCAAAAGGGACACGGAACACCAACTCACAACACAGAAACATCAAACACAAAGGACTACACATAAACCGACGAGATCAATGGACAACCGGTGCCGACTTAGGACGGCCTTTTGCCACGGAAATAGCAGAAGGTGTGGTTACCCTGGATTACGTGCGCACAACCCGCCCACATTTCCGATTACCCAGAGGTCTCGAAGAACGTACAGTGAACTTACAATCGAAGAACACACATTTGAAACATATAATTTACCAGAAGATATCAAGCAGAAACCCATGGATCTGATTGACATTCCTTTCAGTTTTGATTAGATGGACTAAGAAAACGAAAAACTTCGTAATTGGAAGAGATTGCATTCAAAATAGATTACCGAAGCGACTGGCTGGAAGTACAAAAAAATCAGGACGGCACATGTAACCAAGTTCGATCAACACCTGTTGTTCGTTTCTTCAACGCTTTCGAAAATTTCTGTTATCAAAAATTTCTTGAAATTTCTTAAACGTGGCTTCTGTACAATCATATAAAACTCATCCTGCTACGTCTTTCGGTACATTTTTGGACATAACTTTCATAGTCTTTGGTCATATTACATTGTTTAGATTGAGGATTACTGACGCGGAATAAGCACCCGAAACATGCATGTCTGGTCCATGTTGCAAAATCTGTTCTTGAATGATGCTATTGAATTTGAAGACGTTTAACATACATGCATGATATACCATAACATAATTACATTGGCACAATCAGTTTAACGTAAATTCAAAATCAAAGTTGAACCCGGTCTTTTGCAAAGTTGAATCTTGCCTTTTGCAGAAACGCTTGTGATGAAGACTTGCCACCAGAAAGCTAATCTCAGATCTCAGAGCCGACTAGACCATACAAATCTTAAACGTTTTCAAATTTAATACTAGTAGCTTCATTTAAGAACAGATACATTTGCAGCATGGACCAGACATGCACATTTCGGGTACTTAACCCTCATCATTGATCCTCAATCTAAACAATGTAATATGGCCAAAGAGTGTGAAAGTTATTACGTCCAAAAATTTACCGAAAGACGTAGCAGGATGAATGGAATATGATGCTACAGGACCCACGTTTTAGAATTTTCAAGAAATTTTGATAACAGAAATTTTCGAATGCGTTGAAGAGACCGAAGATCAACAGAAGTTGATCGAACTTGGCTAAATGTGCCTTCGGGGACTCCTGGTCCACAAGCAGTGACACTCACTAAGTGGTACAAATGATAAACGTCTTTAAATTTAATAAATCAGGATAAAACGGAAACCAAAGTAAACAAACAAAAACCTCCACCAAACTAAAAGAAGCGAACTCTTAATATGGGAGTGACACAAGGTGCCCAGGAAGAGGAAGCATCTCCTGTTTGAACACCCGTCGCTTCAGTTCGGCAAAAATATCACACCCGGTTACTGGTTACTTTCATTTTGGAAGATACAAGTAAAGTCTGTGGTAGGAAGGTTCAAACGGTCTCAGAGAGAATTTCATTCTGGACAATTATTTTTCTCACCCTTTTCGAGATTCATCATTTAAAGAAGAATATACTAACTCAGATGCACATGTTCATGATCGTGTTTGTAAATACTAGTAATGATAATATGTCAAAAGTCGTTTCAATAAGTATTTTACTAACCCTACATTTGCAAACTAACTAATACGGTCAGACGGTTGCTATGTAAAGAATATTTTCAAGAGAATAACATGAAAATTTCATGTGGTCGTATAAAACAGGGAGTCGTAATATGTAGGGGGTCGCACAGACAGTCTTGATCCTTTTACATATATTAACAAAATGAAAAAAATGAAGTTGATAAAACCTTATAACCTAGTTGCAACAATATACTAGACTAAGTATTCAAAGTTTTCTAGCACCGCGTGTTCAAAATTCAAAGCATTCTTTTCTTGGTGAACACTGTGAATTTTGAGGGAAAAAGACACCTGTATGCCATAGATACGATTAAAATACATCAACTTTATAGTCTGAATGGAGAAGATAGACCAAGTGTGAGAAAGAATGAAGACCCAAGTGTCATATAATAAAGTTTCTTTTCATGCTAACATTAAATCAAGATATCGCTTTAGATTGAAATTTATGTTGCGATGGAAATTTAACCTCCTGTAAAAAGGGACATAAAAGACGAAGTTTCAAGTGCTAATAAAAGTTTGAATAAACTTTCAAATGCATACATAACTATACTTGCATAACCGCAGAAAAAAAAAACCACTTAAAAACGAGTTTTATTAAGTTCTGCAAGGGGTGTGTATTTCTTCAATGCATTTCAGGATTTCAACAGTTGTATCATGTCTATGAGTAACATTTTAAAGTGATAAAATGCATATTAAGATTTTGATTTGTTATTTCGGGTTTTTTTTTTTTTTTGGTTTTTGGTTTTTGTTTTGTTTGTTTGGGTTTTTTTTTACAACTAGAAAGTGACTAAAACTTATCATTTAGACTTGTAGATTAATTTAAAAACAAGCGTTTAAGGCATATATAGGAATTTAAAAGGCATTTCTGTAAATTAACCAATCATCGAGACATCTTTTGTTTTTGATATATATCAAAGAGAAGGTATAAAAACTTGTATATCTTACCTCGGAAAAGTTCGTTCAAAGTATGAATCTTTTTGGTGGTGTCTTGAATCTTCATCGTTTGTCTGCACTGCAGCCGAGTTTCCTCTGACGCGCTCCAGGACTGCCGGAGACCCGACAAATGCCGAGACATGTGATGTGGTGACATTGAAATCACTCGACGGGACAACAAAACTAGTTTGGCAAGTTTATAGGAATGAAATTCGTCTAAACATCTCTTTTTAAACTTTTATGTCATCGATGCATTTACGCGGGCGTTCTAAATGCAAGCTAGCAAAGGAACTATAGATTATAATTTGTTAAAAAAAGCTAATTTGCCGAAAACTCCTTGAAGCAAATCTTTTCCCTTTAAGATTTCATAAAGATACACGTTGGCAAGATGTTTTCATCATCACCGAAGCAGAACTACCACACGCCATTAAATCAATACTTTGGTATGGATTTTTTCACACTCGAGTTGTCTAAGTGGTGCAAGTCTATTGCACGCCGACATTGGCGCAAAAACATGGCTGATATGGGAATTTTCGCAAAAGTTCATCGAGGTGTCTTAGCCCTTAGGCCCATGGCAACGCCAATTTGCTGATCAATATGTATCAATAGTAACTACATTGGTAAAGTAAATTATAAATGATTCCGCAATTAAGAAGTTCTTTTTACAACCTTTGAAGCCCGACAAGAGAATAATATGTTAATTTCCTTAGCAACGGGTGCATCATTATCTAGAGCGAAAAAGCTACCCATCCGCTTCAAGCGTGAAATTAAAATTTCAAAAGATGTCATAGGATGCCCAACTTGATGTTTGGCAATAAACTATATGTTTGAAGATCAGTATATTTTTTGGTGTCTGTGATATAACATTGAACATGAGAGGAATTTATTATACATACCTCTTTGATTATGAATGACGATTGCAACCCCGGGGTTAGGGAAATCATTGGAACATTTCAAACATTAGAAGGAGGCGGCTCAAATATATTTGAGGGGGTGAAGGAGCAAAGGCAACTATATTTACATGTGCATCTTAACGTGCACAAGAAAAAAATATATACAAACTTTAATGTGAAACTTTTCATGTTTATCAGGTTGGAATCCTGTTTTAAAAAAAACTTGATCATAAAAAAGAAAAAGAAAAAGAAATGTCGGTTGGTTGATTTAAATGGGAACTGAAACCTGCAAAGACGATAAAATTAGATGTTCCCAATGAATCAATAAGAAGACATTGTATGGAAAATATATCCAGTAAAATCATTTATTTATCAGGTCTTAAATGATGCTATTGAATTTGGAGACGTTTAACATTTGCAATTACCCCAGGAAAGATACCCGCGGGTCTTTTAGAAACAATAAGCATCAGGTAAAACAACTTCAGTACACGAGAGGACATACACCGGACCAAACCAAATAGTCCGGTTTTTTTCAGAAAATATCTATGACCGTTTTAAACCTTGATTTTATATGCACAGACACCAGACATCACATCATTTGGCAAAATTCTGAATTGTGACGTCATATTTGATCGCACTGACTTTATGCGTTGTCATATTTTCTATTCTGACGTCACAATGAAAATATCGCCAAATTTTGTGATGTCTGGTGTCAATCCGCAATAGGAGTCTACTGGAAAGTTAGATACTGACCAACACATATCAGTAATCAAACCATACATGGATGACAATACAAAATGTACATAAATTAAGGGGCACCAATGTGCACCGACGGATTTGATCGGTCATCTACTTCATATGCAGTGGTTATCCGAGTTATGAACAAAAATTCCCTGACTATTCTGGATACCGGATACATAGAGGTCTTCAGGATTGTACAGTTGTTGTATTAAAAATGCTTCTCACAGATACTTAATCGCAGGGTCGGTATTAGTAGTCAGCCTCAGATTTAGCACAGAGCAGCATGGAATGCGAGTGCGTTGTGAAAAATATTCAGTAAACAAAGTATCAATTTATAACATTCATAGGATTTTTTGGTCAGTTTTTGGACCAATATGTGATATACATATAGTCTACGATTGTACAGATTGGTTCAATACATTACACATGTTTCTTCTATATGAATGTGAACTAAACTCATGAAAGTCAAACTCGGAATTCAAAATTCACAATAAGCTGATAATAAGTGAAATGCAAAACCACGCAAAATGCAACCAAAACAATTAGAACATTTTTCAAAGTGAATCTCGGATGATGATAAAATTAGGCCCTCCTTCCTAGCAACATTTGTCACTGCAACAAAGCAGAAAAGGTAAAAGGCGAGCAAATGCGTCACATTCGGTGGTTTTGGATGATATTGACAAAATGTATTCCATTATTGCAGGCAATGAGTTTTTGCGATTGTTTATAATATTTTTATGGAATCGTCAAAAATTATATTGTGATTTACTATCATATATACGATGTACTTGTAAGTTTCAAGTCTGTATCATTTTAAACCAGAAATATTGTTTCTGCCACATATTCATGCTACGTCGTTCCGTACATTTTTGGATATTATAACTTTACCTCTCTTTGGTCATATTGTATTGTTTCATATTGCATTGTATAGATTAAGGATCACTTACAAGGGTTATGTACCCGAAACGTGCATGTCTGGTCAATGCTGCAAATTTATCCGTTCTCAAATGATGTTACTGAATTTAAAGACGTTTAACATTTGTACCACTTGGTGAGTGTCATTGCTGGTTGACCAGGAGTCCCCGAGGGCACATGTAGCCAAGTTCGATCAAGTTCGGTTCATCGTCTCTTCAACGCACTTGAACATTTCTGTTATCAAAATGTCTTGAAAGTTTTAAAACGTTTTCCCTGTAGCATCATATCCCACCCATCCTGCTACGTCTTTCGGTACAGTTTTGACTATAACAGATTTACCACTATTTGGCCATATTGCATTGTTTAGATTGAGAATTACTGACGAGGTGTTATGTGCAGTACTCGAAACGTGCATGTCTGGTCCATGCTGCAAAGGAGCTGATAAGATAAGGCGTAAAATCTGCCCTGAAAAAGTGGAATTTTCAAAATGGGAAATTCAAGAAAAATTTTTCACGGAAATTCAAGAAAAATTTTTCACAAAATTGATGCCAGTTATTGATTTCATCATAATCAGCAGATAGATTAGATTTATCGTGCATCGTTTTCCGTAATTTTGGGGAAAATATGTCTTTTTTCCATAGAAATCAATGTAAAATGGAAAAGTTTTTTAAAACGTTGTTCCCCCTTAGCTACAGAATGCCACTTTAACAGAAGGTGTATATAACTAATACACATCTTTTGACAAAGTGGGGTTCTGTAGCTATGGGGGGAACGATGCCCCAGAGACGAAAAACTGAAAAAGGGAGGGTGGGGGGCTTTTTGCGAATATGTGTTTTAGGCCATAATATAAGCAAAGTTTCATTTGTTCCCTTTTAAAGTCATTCATTTATTTATTCTTAACATGTTCAAATGAAATTGACAAGATATTGGAATGAAATAAACAAGACCATGCAGTTTATTTCTAAACAGTGTGTATTTTACGGTAAAATGCCTACTTTTTAGCCAATTAATACAAAATACAACAATATTTCAGATTTAAGATTCTAAAATTTATGGATAAAGTTGAGACCAGTCTTTTAAATTTGATTCCTAGTATCTTGTTTAGACTATAACTATGTTTTAAAGTTTATAGATATCCATATTAGCCAGATAGCTCTAAATTTTCAACGTTTTTGCTCAATATTAGAATCTTTTCAACATGGCTACCCCCCACTCTTTGGGCTGTAACTTAAGAATCTAGAAATAAGCTTAACAAAATAAAAGTTGTATGAGGAATCTCCAAATACATTACATTTTAGTAATGTTCAAGTTTTTCGTGTGTATAGATCATTGTGTAGAAGAAACACTTGATGAGATTCAGGGCTAAATTCAGCCCTTATCTTATCAGCTCCTTTACCTGTTTTTAAATGATGCTATTGAATTAACTTATCAAGACTGATATGTCATGTTAACAGAGGAAGCGATATTGTATTTTATTTAAAGAAACCTACTCTATTTAAGAATGGATATGTGTGGCTCTACTTACACGAACTTAGGCACGGTCCATTTGATATTCGGGGGGGGGGGGGGGGGGGCTTGGGTTTTTTGTCGGAGCAAGATTATTTTTTTCGCCCCGGACCAGAGCAAAATTATTTTTTTCTTGCAAAGTTGGAGCAAGGAAATTTTTTTTAACAAAGTATATGAAAAATGTTTGTGTTTTATCGATCATATTTTTACACAAAACTCTAAATATTAATATATTAGTTTATTTTCATGCAAGTATTCAATTCACTTTTAAACAGAGAGATAAAAGATATTTACAATACAATTCTCAATATATTTTATATAAGGTACATGTATATAACATGTATAAGAGGGTCTGAGGGGAAGGTCTCCTAGACAAATTTTTAAATGTAGAATTGTAAATTGGTGAATAACTGAAGTTCTCCTTCCAAGCTTACACAGAACATAAAATATTAGACTCTATGGGGTACATGCAACATGTATTAATAGCAATTATACATAATAATTAATAATATATTTAAGCTTTTAAGGAAGCCCTTTTTCATTCACATACACAAAAACATTTAATATCTTCAAATTCATGAACATTGCCATTAGTAAATAATGTTTTGATAGAAAACTATGGCGAGCGAAGTGAGCCCAAAAAATTTGATACAAATTAAAAACTGCGGCGAGCGAAGCGAGCCGGAAAATTTTCAAGAATTTTAGCGAAATTCTATGGTAATTCTTCAAATTCAGATTATTTGTAAGAGCAAGATTATTTTTTTCTGTCACATCATAAGCAAATTAATTTTTTTCATCAAAATCGAGAGCAAATTTATTTTTTTTCGAAAAAAACCCAAGCCCCCCCAGATTATCAAATGGACCGTGCCTTAATTCTCATTCTGAATAGACATATTCCTGTCTTTCATATCAGTAAATGAAAATCAAAAGCAAACCCCAAAATCAGAAAATAATAAACAAAACTTTCTCATTAAAAAAGAAAAAGCGGACCACAGACGGAGACAATAACACAGCACCATAGAAACACGAAGGACAAACAGACGGAGACAATAACAGCACCATAGAAACACGAAGGACAAACAGACGGAGACAATAACACAGCACCATAGAAACAGGAAGGACAAACAGACGGAGACAATAACAGCACCATAGAAACAGGATTGACAAACAGACGTAGACAATAACACAGCACCATAGAAACAGGAAGGACAAACAGACGGAGATAATAACACAGCACCATAGAAACACGAAGGACAAACAGACGGAGACAATAACACAGCACCATAGAAACAGGAAGGACAAGCAGACGGAAACAATAACACATCACCATAGAAACAGGAAGGACAAACAGACGGAGACAATAACACATCACCATAGAAACACGAAGGACAAACAGACGGAGACAATAACACAGCACCATAGAAACAGGAATGACAAACAGACGGAGACAATAACACAGCACCATAGAAACAGGAAGAACAAACAGACGGAGACAATAACACAGCACCATAGAAACACGAAGGACAAACAGACGGAGACAATAACACAGCACCATAGAAACAGGAAGGACAAACAGACGGAGACAATAACACAGCACCATAGAAACAGGAAGAACAACACTATCTAATGGGCGATTTCCAGGTCCAGTGCAAGAACAGAATTTATTGTAGGTGTCGCTGATAATTGCGTGCACGGTATCATATCTTTCTTTTTGCTATCGTTATTGATACTCTATTCCACAGCCAAGTCAACTTATAGCGACATAGCAAATTAAGCAAGGTAACTCACCGAGAAATGAGCAGTGATTGACTAAACAATTTATCACTGCAGGAATTTGTGCAGTATACAATGAATATATTAGTACATGCTATTATGTCCACACCGTTGAAATGCATTTCAAACCATCCAAAAGACCCGAATGTGACACACTTATGGTTGTGACCTTTTCTGCATTAATAATATAACGGGTTTTGCTGGCAAACAGGATATACTTACTTTTTCCTGATCTCATCTCAGTTTACAATTCACTTTTTTCGATACAGTTTTGGACATAATAACTTTTACACTCTTTTGCCATATTACATTGTTTAGATTGAGGATCACTGACGAGGATTAAGGACCCGAAACGTGCATGTCTGGTCCATGCTGCAAATTTATCTGTTCTTAAACGATGCTATTGAATTTGAAGACGTTTAACATTGTTATAGTTTGCAGAATGTATCTGTTGTTTTATTTGGGTTAAGTATTTGCCTAGTTTCGTATGACAACTGATTGCGATTTATTTATTATTTAGTTTAATGCATGTCTTTCACTACTGTCCATGCAGCTCACTTCAGAAATCGGAAAATTGAAGTTTTCTCTACTTTGTTGGCATAATTTCCAATTAAAATTTATACAGGGGGGTAGATCTCAAACTCTCATAACTAACGGTGTATGATATATGTCTGTACGACCAATAGTATGCTCACAATGAAAGAAAACAATTTTAGATAGGGAGTTTTCTATCTTAATTTTAGCATGACGTCGTCGACGTTCTCCATAGACTCAGTGTAAAACATTGCCGACGTCGGGCTAAAATTAACATAGAAAACTCCCTATCTAAAACTATTTTCTTTCACTGTGAGCCTGATATTGGTCGAACAGACATATATCATACATCGTTAGTTATGAGAGTTCGAGATCTATCCCCTGAAATAAATTTTCATCTCAAAAATTAACGACAAAGTAGAAAAAAATTCAATTTTCCGATTTCTGAAGTGAGCTGCGCGGTCAAGAGCTCATTTCGACCAATAAATATCAATCTGTTTATCATGGAATCAGTAATGCAGAAATACAACTTCCCTATTTCCCCAGCATTATTACAGATTTTCCATGGAAATCAAGTGAAGCAAAGCTATAAACTTACTGAAAAATCTTGTCTCTTTTGTTCAGCCATTCTAGCTCACGATCTTCTACGAATTTCAAAGCTCTGTCTCGTTTCTGTTCCCATGTTAGTCTCGGCGGCTTATCAAACCCGACATACTCCTTCATAAACGCTAGAACACTCTCATATTTATTCGGTACATCTGTACTATAAAATGCACAGTACTCACTTAGTTCTTGTGTCAAGAACAGCGTATCGTTACTATTCAAAGACATCTCATCGTCTGACACGTGAATCACATCATTTCCGTAATTGTCATTTTCCTCTTTCTTCTCAATATCTTCATCGCCATCTTCATCGATTTGTTCGTCTTCTTCATCGGTATAATAATGCTGGTCCTCGTATTCCTCGCCATCGTCGTCATAAATGAGGTCAAGTTGGGGAGGTTTGATTTTCCATGGGAAGTTTTCATCAGTGACATCAATCGTCTGCTTGCTTCCGGACGAACCCATTTCCCGCCAAAATAGATTCCTGACGTCAAATAAAAGAAAGGAGAATGACAAATTTACTAGCGCGTTACTATTTTGATTACAATAGGTCCAGGAATAAATCAGACAAATGGAAATCATTCAATATTTCGTAGTATTGTATTCTTTTGACACCGTTACATAAACCTAAAATATGGATATGCTGACTGAGTGTTCGTTTAAGATATGGATATGCTGAATGAGTGTTCGTTTAAGATATGAATATGCTGAATGAGTGTTCGTTTAAGATATGGATATGCTGAATGAGTGTTCGTTTAAAATATGGATATGCTGAATGAGTGTTCGTTTAAGTATGAATATGATTGAAATGAGTGTTCGTTTGAAATATGGATATGCTGAATGAGTGTTCGTTTAAAATATGGATATGCTGAATGAGTGTTCTTTTAAGTATGAATATGATTGAAATAGAGAAAAATTCCGTTGCCTATTTCCTTTTACGTCAGATATGTAAGAATACAAAATTAATGAAAAATACATCGCTTTGCAAACACATTTTGTGAGATGAACAGGATGTTGACGATCGCATATTGCTAGCAAGATAATTGGATAACCTTTCATTATAGGAAATTGATGTATGTATCAGTATTTGTACAACATATACAAGTTGATATACAGTTGCATCAACTTTCTCTGCTTTTTACGTGGACTTTATCTCAAATCTATTTAGCATTTGCATGATGCTTTTAGACAAGCCCAGGTGTGCCTTCAGGTTGATGAAGTATTCATTTTAAGGATCGTAAAATTATCTTACATAACCATTATTTAGACTGTATGGGAAACTTTTTGCACTGACATATTCCAAGAAAAGTCATGCCCACGTAATAATGAAACAAACGTTATACTGTGTAAAATGCAGTTTACGTCCCGTTTAATGTCACCTTTTATGCAATGCTAAGAGTGCAAATTTAAGACAAATACTTAAGTATCTCTTAATGAATTGCGTAAGAAGTCGAATTCAATACTGGTCTCCTTCCTAATTTGGACGAAAATAAGATTGGGCTAAAATCAAGATAAAAGAAGTATCCATCAGTTACTCAGTCTCAAAGTCGAGAAGGCAAGGCAACTCAATTAATATTTCCATTGGAACAGTTGCGAACATCGGAATAAATAGTATTCCGAAGTGAGACAAGGTGCTCAGGAGAGTCAGCATCTCCTGTTTGCATGCAACATCCGTCGCAACAGTTCCATGAAAACTTGTCAAATTCGGTGATTGTCTCGATGTACATATTGATGTACACATCATGATAAGATGTCGTGTTTGGTAAACTACTCATGGTGACAGCCATTTAATCGCAATCTACACTATCACTGATCATTCTGAAAAGGGGGATCTCATATGCATTTATAAGAAAGGAGGAGATCGCCAATAGCACTCGGTTGCAGCACCCACGACAAAGCCACAAAACACCTAATGTAAAAACACAGAGCAGACATACACAGAAAGAGACGCATAAGGGACAAGGAACACCATCTCACACCAAAGAAACATGAAGCACAAAAGACCACACATAAACAATTGAGAGCAATGGGTAAGATCTCCGTAGCGACCAAAGAACTTGCTCAGTGATAATTTTAGCCGTTGTATAATATAACCGTGACCGAGTAGCTTACCTGCAAGCCGTGTGGCTCTAACGATGAAATCGTCATACATGTATTTGGAACATGCCTTGAGTCAAAGCTGGTTACTCTATATCCTGCTTGCTTAGAACATCCGTCATTGCTTAGAATATCAAAAACGGTTGGACTATCAAATAATCGTCTGTGGATGGTTCTATACTTAAACTTTTTTCAACTTTACGGAAAACGAGAAGGTATATTCTTGAAGTCGGACTGGTCACATTACCAAATTTCCGCCATGTTTACAGGGGAATGTGCATCTAGATTTTTCAGTGTGCCTATGAAAAATCCGTGATTTTGTTTGTTCCTTCTTCAAATCTCGTTTTATATTGGGGTTTGAGGAGCTAAGAGCTAATTCATCAATGGTTCCTTCAATGAATTCTAGTAGTTTTACTCTTGATATAAACGTTAGATTCTAGATATAAAGCAATTTCCATACACTATGCTCTATGATAAACACCGAGTTTATCCCCCAACTATTTTCGGAACTTCTTTGTGCTTATCTCTAATTGAACCTTTGTGTGACATCACGCCGACTTAGAGAATGTTTTAGATTATCATTGTGTCTTCCAAAATGTTTGCAGCGATAAAGTAAGTCGTCTGGTTGAGTCGTCGATAAGGCGCCTTGTCTGGTCTCGTCGGTTTATGTGTAGTCTTTTGTTTTTGATGTTTACATGTCATGTGTCTCTTTTCCGTCTCGTGCTGTACTCGTCTTTTGTGTTTTTTCATCGGGTGTTTTGGTGTTTCGTTGTTGATGCTGCAACGGGGTCTTGTTGGAGATCTCCTCCCTTCTTTTGTCCTCACAAGGAATTCGTTGCAGGTGGAGATTTCATCCGTTCCTTTGCGATAGGAATACATCAAAAAGCAGTAGAAGAAAGAAAGGTTAAATAGTAATTTTGAAGTTGAAGGTTACCATGTTAAAGTTAACATGACATCTAATTATGAAGCAGCATTACGAAGCAATGTTTTCAGTGATCTCTTCTACCTCTATATTACATGATTAGATTAGAAGGTTATTCGATAAATTAAGTGAGAGCACGTCATTAATATATCTGTATGCAGCATTGATAAGATAATTAGATATAATAAGCGTTTCTTTCCATGAGATACTAGTAGTAGGAACGGATCAAACAAGGCTTCATGTGAGTAAAGAAAAATATTAGAAAGAGCTAGAGCAAAGGTAGCTCCCATTGGAATTCCCACGATTCGCCGAAATACCATTCATTCAAAAACATTATTTATTCAAATACCATTCATTCAAAAACATTATTTCATTGTCCATATTAGTCATTCATTCAAAAACATTTATCAAAATTTGATATCACGTCTTTCTCTATGTATTTATTATCAGAATCAAAATATTCCCTCAAAAAATATGTATAGCCGTAATTAACAACAAGATCCTTGGATTTGCAATATCCATTTTAGCTGATAAAGGCATGAATAATGATTTGAGATATTCTTTCAGTTTTGAATGTGGAAATTTTCTTCAATTCATACATGTTTACTGGTAGTCTTAATTCAAAACATCGGGGTAGACTTTGAAATCATGAACCGAAAAGCATTAGAACCAGGCAAATAATCGAAGGAGTCTACCTTATGAGCATAAGTGAGATCCCAAAATGGGAGAGAAGCCAAGTGCTAATGATCAGAGACAATCTCTTGTCAGCCTATAGCACCTCACCTCACATCAGTAAGAAGAAGGGAGGCAGTAGCACTGTGTTAGATACGTGTCAATTAGATATCGTTTCATCTAATATATGTAGGGAACTAATTATAATTGGCCAAAGACTACTTGAAGCGAAAAGACGGCTATTTGAAATGTTCCTATGATACTAGTAAATTCTCAGGATTTCGAAAAAAAAACTATAGCTACATTGATTTTGACGTTGGATCGAATAGGACCCGTTCAATCTGCAATTTCTTTTGAAAGGTTTATGCTCACATGGTCATTTGTGTCTAGTAGTCGTTGAGTTTGGAAATTCAAGAGTGACCCTTACCGTCCTATAGGTAAACAATTAAAGGGATGACGGTAACAATAGTCCAAACCAAGGTCAAGCACAGGAACAATGAAGCAGGAACCTACTTGCCCGTCTACCCGGAAATTGATACCAAACAGTACTGATCAAGCAAGAAAAACTTCTCGATCATTATGTTTCAATTAAAAAGACAAGCTGACAACAGAACAAAAAGGACTGATTTGAATTCAAACAACCCGGAAGCTACACGCTCAGTTTATTTCAATGTCATTATGTAAATTTACAAAATATGCATTTAGAGTCGAAATGTTCCTTTCTGTGTAATACAATTCTTCCTGTTTTTAAAAAGTATATTTCAGACGGGAAATCAAGAGAAATATTCAATTGATGTTTAAAAATTGTAACTTATGCTGAAAGACACGACAAGTTGTAAATATGTACATCTACCTACCTTATTATAGGTAAAAGGCACGAATAAAGATTTCTGACACCGGAAGATTATTGTTGCTTTTATTTTAGAATGTGATTCTTAAATTCCTAAAGCACAAGCCCGGTGAAGGCAGAATGTATTGTGTTATCTTTCAATTTGATTTACAAATGTCATACACGAATGTTATAAGAAATCAATTATTGAAGGTAAAAATAATCGAATTTACTTTTCTTCACGACGATTATAATTCTTTTTTATATAATCTGTCACAGGGGCACAGTAACTAAAACATCTTTGCATAGTTAGTGTAAGTGGAACGCCTAGCTACCTAGCTATACAATATGCGCGGGCGGTGGTAATATTACGATATACAAATAAATCAGACTTGCATTTATGGCATTCTTATTTGAATTTCACATCTTGTGAATATTTGTGAAGAATAAAATAAAGAAATGAATGTGTGTGAAAAATTGGTTTAAAGGTAATTCAACCATAGTGCATATAAAGATTATTTGTTCATAAAATAAAATTTCAAAAAGGAAAATGCACACACTGAATGGAAGCATTCAAAATTAAGCATTGTATGCCGAAAGTCAAATTGGAGAGTGAAAGAAATCAATCCACTCCTTGGATCTGTACTAACGTTACCCCCTCTTTTCCTAGATCTGTAAAATATTTGTGTAAAGTGAACTTCTTCAATTTATATTCAACGAAGAGGTCAAAGATGAAGATCACTTTGTCAAAGGTCACGGACAAGTAATCTACGTGTGAAATATCAAATTATTTCTATCAGGACAATTTGTTTTGGATATTTATTCTTATCTAGCGATCTAGGTCAAAAGATATCCCCTTCCCTCATGACCTTAAGAAAGGACAAGTAACAAGGGCATTATGAGATCCATATAAATCACTGAGCACCATTCGTTGCATCAATTGGTAACGGAACGACGTTTTGGAAACTTTAAATTGCTTGTGAAAGACTGAAAGCCTATTCAAAAAACAATGCAAAGAAAAAACGGAGAGATTAACATCATGGACAACAAAGGCAAAGAACTGTTTCGGATATTTAATTGCTATGACAAGTTTTTTAATTCCACCAAATTATATAAAGTATGTTCTTTACACTATGTTCCCGGCGTCCACGGAGGCCACGTTTCAAGCCACCGTGGACGAAACTTGGTGACCGTGAGACAACGTAGGGGAACGGGATCGACAAACGTAACTAGCCGGGGTTGCCGGGGATGACGGGGCAAATGTTTAAAGTGTCAAAACATTTGTCACGGCAGCCCACGGTGCAGATGGCCTACTTTAGAAATCGTAGCAAAACGGGTAGAACGCAACGCAATGTGACAGAACGTTACAGACCGTAACAAAACTTGGGACAGTGTCCGTAGCGGAACGGGAAGCAAAAGTATGACTCGGCAACTAACGATCCTAGTTAAGTTGAGTTACGGTCTGCCACGTTTATGTCCCGTTTAGCTGCGGCTACTTTTGGGCAGATGCACGTTTTATCAAGGTGTGCCACGATTTCTCACGGCGAGCTAAGGAATGTGTTAGCCGTTTCGTCACGTTCAGTCATGGTACGTCCCGGCTTGTTACGGTTTATTTCAAGTTCTATTACGGCCTGGCACGGTACGCACGGTCACACAAGAAGTATTACAAACCAAACCCTTTTATGCAGCTTTTTGTGTCTCCTTTTCGTGGCGGTCACGGTTAACCGTAGTGGGCTTTGACAGAACTTGGTAGACGTAGCCAACTTGATTGGATCGTAACAAACCGTGACAGACCTTATCAGAACGTGACTGGTCATAGGGAAACGTACAAACGTCCGTAACAAGCCGTAGATTGAAACGTAGTGCGCCGTCATGTCTCCGGGGTTCAGGAGCCGCGGCTCGTCACGGATACCTTGATAGACCATGCGAAAACGTAACGACACCTAAAAGAACTTGAATACCAAGATAAAAACTGCCAAAAATCCTACGGCGTGCTACGTTTTGGGTTGCCGTGACTGCCGTGGTCGCCGTAAACATAGTGTAAACCTAGGGTTATCACCAGCCGACTTAATAAGTTTCTTTCATTATTGTTGTCAATGTTCTGTCTACTATTATTCCTTCCATCATGTGATTAAGGTAACCATGAAAACTAGTAAATTATCATCGACACCTACTTATGCAAGAGTTGAATCTTTAAATGGCTATGATAGTTCCCAAATTATACTGTAATTGAAAGAAATCCTTGACCTTGATATATATAGATAGATATACATTTGTATCTATGTCGAACTCGAGCACTTCTGATGAGATATAACTTGTTGAGATTTGCATACGAGGCTCTGAAATAAGTATGATAGAACATTAATATAAATATTGATGATTTTAACATAAAAGTTTAGTATGTACAAGAATGTTATAAATAAACCCGATATGCATTAGATATCACATAGGTAAATATCGAGATTGCCATAAACAAAAGATATTACGCAAAACACCCAGAAACAAACAAACAAACAAACAACCAGTCTGGGATCACAACACAAAAGAGAATACTTCACCAAGAGAACCAGTAAATAAAGAAGACATGAAGGACATAACAACAAAGAGTGTAATAGCGGAGTGTCGGCTTTGTGATTTTTTTCATTCTAATTTCGGGTTGTGTGTTTGACTTTTATGCACTGACATTGATAGCAATGACAAATATGGATAATGACTATATCCCCGTATACAGCATAAAATCGATAATTCAGAAAATCATAACAAAATCAGGATAAAACAGCAACCATAGCAAACAAACAATAACCTCCATCCCATGAAAAGAAGGGGTCTCCCGATATGGGAGTGAGACCAGGTGCCCAGGAAGAGTCAGCCTCTCCTGCTTGCATGCAGCACCTGTCGTTTCAATTCGGTAGAATTGTCACATCCGGTTACTTCCATTTTGGAAGATATAAAATATAATCTGTGGTTGGACGGTAAAGTTGTAAATTAATTAATCAAAATGTATTGGCATATCCATCTCACTAATGTAGATACGCAAAGGTCTCCTTAGAAGCATGATTTTTGTGATAACATAAAAACCCTCTTACTGCTTGGTGACGTCAGAAGCAAAATGGTAAATGTTTTTCATATTTCTTTAAAGAGAAGCCAAAAGTCTGACACATTCTAAGACTTAAACCTATGGCCACGAAATTACAATTTGGACAATGACATGACTTGTCGATTAGTTAAAACCATGACATCACTTACAATGTCCCGACGAAAAAGCTGTAAAACTGTTTCTTTTCGTACAAATGGTCTATAAGATATATATAAAATCTCATGGATAACAACTGTTTCACGTCTTCAAATTCATAGAATCATTCAAGAACAGATTAATTTGCAGCACAGACCAGACATGCACGTTTCGGGTACTTAACTCTCCTCAGTGATCCTCAATTCAAACAATGAAATATGCCAAAGACTGTGAAAGTTATGTCCCAAAAATACAGAAAGACGTAGCAGGATGGGCGGGATATGATGCTACAGGACCCATTATTCAAAAATTTCAAGAAAGTTTTGTGAACAGACAATTTTGAATGCAATATCATGAGCTTTGGAATGTGTTCTTTTGATTGGACTGTTCAATTACCGGGAAACTCCGACATACATTTTAACAGTACAGGAGATAAGGGCCCGTCTTTATAGATGAGGTCTGGACATTGCCCTTTACAGAGTCCCTTTGTCAATGAGGAACGATTTTTGTGATTGAAAAGATTTTGGTACCAAACTGCAGACTTGTTCAGTGCCAATCCGTAGATCTGTCTTGAGTCTTGAAGAATTAAGGGTCATAGCCTTAGTACAAAAGCAGATGAATATGCTCTGTTTCAATTCCAAGAAGAACCCACAAGATGACATCGAAAAACAAAAGATAACATATACACATAATAAGGCAGATTTTACTCGGACCTTTCAAAGAGTGGTCAATCTTCATTTAAAGTAAATGGTGTGGTTATCATACATTACTTAAATCACTGACCAAAACTCACCCACTTATCCGAATATGCAGAGGTACCCTTGTATGCACAGTTTGTGGTTCCGTATTATTATTATAAACACGCATTTCCTTTTGCGATGTGGAGCAGTTTAACTTGTTCCCTGAGACTTCATGTTTAAAGAGTAATAATTACTTCTTTCCAGCTTTGTCGCTTAAAAGAAGCTTTGTTTTGTCCTTTATCAATTTGACATTATATATATTATTTTGCTATTTCGGAAACTTGTCTTTTGATCCAAAATATCATCGAAATTAAAGGAAATTAACATCTTAGCACCGACCCTCTAATGCTAGTTTGGTCATAGATTTCAAGTATGCTACTAAATCGACCCTACACAAAATTTGGAGCCGTGCACTCTCTGCAAGATTAAATTCTAAAAATAAATATAGAGAGCGCTGCAGAAATACATTTGGCTGTGTTAGAAAATCACTTCCAAGATTTACCAACAGAAACACGTGTCTGCTGTATTACTGTATAAAGAAAATGCTTCTCGTTCTAAGGTGACGACACAAAACAGCTTACAGAACAGCTTGCATTGTGACACGGAGTTTTGAAGTCAAGTCCTAAACGGCAAGAAAAATGCTAGGGTTCTAGTTTACAAAAAAAAAAGAAGTCTGCAAATTGATATTGAAAGAACTGGGCATAAGAAACATCTGAACTGATCTGGGTGAATCAAACTTATTCATAATGAATAGAATAATTCTACAAATATTTCGGAATAGGACAGGTAATCTTCCCTTGTGAGACTAGGTTAGTATTCGTCATAGAGTCTCTTTTTCATACTCAGTAAAAATGCATTGTTTCAAAAGATGTTAAAGAGTTCATATGTAGTGCATGTAAAATTCGAAGAACTTGTGTTTTGATAACACGTACATGACAAATATGGATAATGACCATATCCCTGTATACAGCACAAAATCGATAATTAAGAAAATCAGAACCGAAGGCATACAAAATCAGGATAAAACAGGAACCAAAGCAAACAAACAAAAACCTCCACCACATGAAAAGAAGCGAACCCCCGATATGGGAGTGTTGCTAGAGTTGTATATTAAAGCTTGCTAGAATCAGCTTGCGTGAAAAAACTCTTGAAATCAAATTGATATCAATTTATTTTTCGTATATTCAGTCAAAATGGATTCTTAAAATAAAACACGTTAATCATGTTGTTGGCCATATCAATTTAAGACATTTAAAAGATGTAATTTGTACATAACTCAACCTTTACTCTCAGGTTTTTAGCTTTCGATAATGTAAAAATAAAGTAAGCTTTTAGAATAATTTTGCATCAATCATTATTGTTAGGTAATGGCAATTTAATTCAGCCAAGAAGCAAAACGTAGGACGTTTGAAATATTTCAGGCGAAAACAGGTTTTAAATATCATATTTAGTTTAGATGTGATTGACGAGACAGGAAGTCAGGAAAGGGTTATTCACATCTTTTTAATCGTTGTAAATAATTTGCAGAGAATAATGAATCTAAAATCCCTCCCTCTCCGGTTTTGGCTGCAGTTCCTTCTTTCGCAGTTTCTTTTATATTTGCGTTTAAAACAGGAATATAATGTCATCTATGGCGATTGGTTGGTTATTCTTTCCATTTGATAATTGTTTCAAAATGACCCTTTACATCCAAAAGCTTAACCATAGCTGTCTATTAATTTGCCAAAACAGATACAAATGAAATCAAACAGAAATTTAAACTTTATTTATTTTACAACGTTTAACAAACAAGTTACACAACTTATATTAATGTCTCACGTTGGCTCAGATGTTGGCGTGAGGGGTTCCAAGGAGCAGGAGGAAACCGGAGTACCCGGAGAAAAACCTCCTGCAGAGGCCTGGGTGGGGGACCACCTACCCTCCCACATAAGACCCTTCGCCGAATCTAGGATTCGAACCCGGGACCTTAGAGGTGAGAAGGGAGCGTGCTACCACTGCGCTAACCCGGCCGACTCAAATCAAACAGAAATGAAGTTCTTTCTGTCGTCCATCGTATGTTCTACTACTAAATTTCAGTACACCATATGTGCATTTCAACAAGTTATGTCTCATCAGTGATGCTCAAGGCAGAAAAAGAGGACAACCAATATTATTATATAGTCTGTTTATATTCCCACTCTCATTGGCTGAGAACTGTCACGTGACGAGTCATTGTCTCATCATATTGACCTGTGAGGGGCAATTTCATTAAATATCACTACCGCGAAAACTCTTGCTTCCGGTTTACCATGAAATATCGAAAACGCGCGAAATTTACATCTGTGACGTCATTAACGTCATTTCGTATAAACAGCAGCAAGGACCCTGAAGCTGAGCTCAAATTCTTGAATTTTGAGCCTATCTACGGATTTTGACTCTGAAATATTCTTCATTTGACTCATTGAATGAATTCCATTACGTTCAGGATAATTCAGCGACAGAAAATGCTGATATTAACACGACTTGAAACATTTTCAAAGAAAAGTCGATGTCGGCCATTTCGAAAAGGTACCTTTATAAATACTGATTAAGTCCACTATATAATAAAACAATTGTGGACTTTTCACTCGGTGAATATGGTGTGATATTTTCTGAATTTGAAAATATTGACCTCGGCTTTCGCCTCGGTCAATACATGTATTTTCAAATTCAGAAAATATTTACCTATTTTAAAATGCCCGTTTGTGTGGGTACTATTCTCTCATAGTGTTGCTTTTGGAAGGAATAGTGCCCGAGCGTCAGCGAGGGCACTATTTACCTTCTAAAAGCAACACTATGAGAGAATAGTACCCACACAAACGGGCATTAATGGGTTTAGTGCATCACATGACTGTAGTATTGATTAATAAATGAATTAATTGCAATTTACTTGAGATATATCTAACATTTCATTGATCACCCCCGCTTATTGCTATTTACATTCATGCATTGTTCATTACGTCATAATACTTGCTGAGGGACGTAACTCTGTAAAGCAAAAAGCAATAGTGCCCGGGTGCCGGGCACTATTCTCTCATAGTCCCCCGTGTTTAACCAATGAAATTCCGAGGATTTATCATGTGATGCACTAATTACCTATTAATGCCCGTGTGTGTGGGTACTATATATTCTCTCATAGTGTTGCTTTTGGAAGGAATAGTGCCCGAGCGTCAGCGAGGGCACTATTTACCTTCTAAAAGCAACACTATGAGAGAATAGTACCCACACTAACGGGCATTAATGGGTTTTATTATACCTCTACTGATTTTTTCCTATAGAAAAAGAGACTCATTAAATTTAACTAAATCCCTGAAAATCGCCTGATAAGACTATTTCTCTGCAAAGGGGTGCGTTAGTTGAGAAGACTATTTCCCTAGGGAGTTAGTTTCAAAATGGGGCGGAGCTTCTTTGGGGGTGTGTCAGTATCAGCCAATCAGCGCCGTTGAAGGTTGATCGGATGATGTGAAGGTTGATCGGATGACGCTATCAATACGCGAGCAGAGTAATCCGCCTCCTATCCGCTTAGCACATAAATTAATCCGCAAATTAATAAAATAAAACAATCAAAAATCAAACATGTATGAGTATAAACGATGTTTCTGTTTATCTTATCTTCAAAAATATATATTTTGCGTTACTCAGTCATTCAGTTGAGAAGGCAAGGCAAAATCATTAGAATTTCCATTTGAACCCTGTGAACCTAAGAGATATGTTCGTTTCAGTATAATGTTTGTTTCTGTTTACCTAAGAGATATGTTTGTTTCAGTATAATGTTTGTTTCGGTATAATATTTGCTTCGCCTCGGGAAATAGGTCTGGTCTCGGGGAACCAGAATCGTGCTAACTCCCTCAATGGTATACTTTAACTGTACACTTACCACCGCATATAATGTTTTCAGCACCTCATATAATGTACTTAACATCGCATATAATGTATGATTATACCTCTACTGATTTTTTCCTATATAAAAAGAGACTCATTAAATTTAACTAAATCCCTGAAAATCGCCTGATAAGACTATTTCCCTGCAAAGGGGTGCGTTAGTTGAGAAGACTATTTCCCTAGGGAGTTAGTCTCAAAATGGGGCGGAGCTTCTTTGGGGGTGTGTCAGTATCAGCCAATCAGCGCCGTTGAAGGTTGATCGGATGATGTGAAGGTTGATCGGATGACGCTATCAATACGCGAGCAGAGTAATCCGCCTCCTATCCGCTTAGCACATAAATTAATCCGCAATAAAATAAAACAATCAAAAATCAAACATGTATGAGTATGATAAATGATGTTTCTGTTTTTCTTATCATTAAAAAATGAATATTTTCCGTTACTCAGTCATTCAGTCGAGAAGGCAAGGCAAAATCATTAGAATTTCCATTTGAACCCTGTGAACCTAAGAGATATGTTCGTTTCAGTATAATGTTTGTTTCTGTATACCTAAGAGATATGTTTGTTTCAGTATAATGTTTGTTTCGGTATAATAAAACAGTTAAAGTATACCATTGAGGGAGTTAGCACGATTCTGGTTCCCCTCGACCAGACCTATTTCCCTCGGCTTCGCCTCGGGAAATAGGTCTGGTCTCGGGGAACCAGAATCATGCTAACTCCCTCAATGGTATACTTTAACTGTATATAGTGCATCACATGGCTGTAGAATCAATTAATTAATTAATCAATTGCAATTTACTCGAGATATCATAGAAAAGTGTTCTTCGCTTATTGCTATTTACATTCATGCATTGTTCATGACATCATAATACTTCCTAAGGGACGTAACTCTGTTAAGCAAAAAGCATAGTCCCCGCGTCCTTAACCAATGAAATTCCAAGGATTTATCATGTGATGCACTAACACACCATATTCACCTCGTAAAAAGTCCATAATTGTATAATATAACATTATGACGAGCAAAAAACTAAACTTAACCCAGAAAATCTGTTAAGAACAAAGCTATACTATTAGGAAGAAATCCTTCAGTTCTTGAACATTTTCATAAAAAAAAATTGACGGAAAATTTTTAAATATGTGATACTATATTATGGTGTCAACATCAATAATGAAGAAATAATGTTGTCAAATAGGATGCTATATAATTGAAATACATCATCTACAAATTTAATGGTCCAGTGTCCGTCTACAAGAATCTTACAAGTACACAAACGATAGGCAATGACGGCAGAAGTAGGTTTCAAAGTGGAGAACAGCGGAACTCAAATCGGACGCACGCGAAGGAGATTGGTAATAACGTACATATATTTCGATGTCCACCTCCCTTGATATTGTCTTGATTATTTAGCTTTCTAGAATACATTATTTATATTAAATGTTTAATGTGAAATAAAAATCTCCTTTAAATGATGGGGTGAAATTTGCAATTTTTCAGGAGAAAACAGCTTATTCAGGTAAGTATTGGAATTAAGGTGGTGGTCTAGCTTACAATTTTGAGAAAAAAACGCCAAACACCGAAGCAATAGGTAGTTGACTTTCAGAAGGTGCCCTGATAATCCCCCCCCCCCCGACAACACCTTCATCTTGATCTGTGCATGTCTTTGGGAGGAGAAGTGATAGAAAATGTGGAATGATGTTCATGATAATGAGATTTAAAGAAATAAAAATAGGTATATCCTGCCAATTTTAGCTTTGGAGGGGGGGGGGGTTGACAACTTCGACCCCTCTAGAACCACGCGTTAGAATCCAAGTTTCATTATTATGCCACTATCTAAGAGTTACGTTTTGAAAACTTCTAAGAGGATACTATTCTGAAGATACTAGAGGATGCTATTCTGACATCGATGCATTTGGCTTCGTTGCATTAATTGACAATGTCATCGCGTCTTTAAAAAGTAATAAATTATTTTTTTCTGAAAGATAACCCCTCTACTGACACACCATGATCTTATCACTGATCAGTAAGGATACAGGATATCGCATTGTCAAAATAATGAAGGCGATCGAATGGTGTTACAAGATTCATATTAAACGCGTCCTCAAAACTTACCTTTTAACATATATATACAAAATTTGATGCAAATCCCAATAGGCTTTTGAATTCGGTACTTGTGAATTCATGTGCAGGTCAAATATGGTTGAAGTGTGGCGAATCATACGCCGTGTCGAATGGTTAGATCATTCATTGTTTCCGTATCTGTACAATGAATAAGGAATCTTTAACAGCTTGATAGGATTTTAAATCTGCTGATTCAAAATTATTGACTTTGAAAACATATGGAAATATCTGAATATAGAATTATTAAACGATAAGTTTATCTTTGATTTAAAAGATATTTGACAGACCAAGTGTACCTTTAACTTTGAATAGCTTTTTATTATGTTCTAAAACATTTTCCTTTCAAGCAAACGAATTTCCTTTACATTAGATGCATAAATTGCATTGATTTTTGCAGTCAACACGCATGCAAAAGAGGCATAAAAAGGATGAAAATAATGTTTGACCTTACAAAAGGCTTTAAATCTTTTTCTTAATGGACATTTGAATAGATCTATCGAATATGATCTCTAAAACTTGTCAGAATTCTTTTTCTACTGTAAATGATTGAATCAAGGTATATTCTCTTGCTATGTGTTTAAATACTCCAAACCGAATCATGAACATTATATATTTCTTTTTTTATTTACGGTCAATTCCATTCAACAAAATTTGTTTTTCCAATAGGATGTATTGTGAATCGTAAAACATATTAGAGGGAGAGGGAATTCGCAAATGTCAGGAAATCCTGATTTGAAGCGGCGGATGTTGCATGCAAGCATATGGTGGAGGTTTTTGTTTGTTTGCTTTGGTTCCTGTTTTATCCTGATTTTGTATGCCTTCGGTTTCTGATTTTCTGAATTATAGATTTTGTGCTGTATACAGGGATATGGTCATTATCCATATTGTCATTGTAACTAAAATAGCATCGTGAAGGTACTATTATAATTTGAACATTTCTAGTAAACATACTTCTTTTGTTTTTAGGGTCCTGCATTATTTTTTTTTCCATACGTGTATAAAACAATTCACAACAAGAGGAGCATAGATGGATCCCAAGGGAATTCCAACAAATCATTCGCTAAGTCGTACAAAAAAGCTTATTTTAAAGGAAGGACAAGGCCTCGTACAGTTCAAAACGAGTCAACGATACCTATGTAGGGTTGCGACTACAGAACGCAATTTATTTTTAAAATATATAACTGTGCATAAATAAGGGTAAAATTGCAATCCGAATAACCAAACCATTTGCTATTATAGCGAATTACCCCTAAAGTGCACGTACATTAGACATCTAATTCTATGTTAATTATGCCATATTGTAAACGTCTTCAAATTGAATAGCATCATTTAAGAACAGATAAATTGGCAACATGGACCAGACATGCACGTTTCGGGTACTTAACCCTCGTCAGTGATCCTCAAATCTAAACAATGTAATATGCCAAATAAGTATGCAAGTTATTATTTCGAAAAAGCGTACCGAAAGACGTAGCAGGATGGGTGGGGTATGATGCTATAGGACCCACGTTTTAGAAATTTCAAGAAATTTTGATAACAGAAATTTTTGAATGCGTTGAAGAAACGATCAACCGAAATTGATCGAACTTGGCTACATGTGCCCTCGGGGACTCCTGGTCCACCAGCAGTGACACTCACCAAGTGGTATAAATGTAAACGTCTTCAAATTGAATGACATTATTTAAGAACAGATAAATTGGCAACATGGACTAGACATGCACGTTCGGGTACTTAACCCTCGTCAGTGATCCTCAAATCTAAACAATGTTATATGCCAAAAAAGTATGAAAGTTACCATGTCGAAAAAGCGTACCGAAAGACGTAGCAGGATGGGTGGGGTATGATGCTATAGGACCCACGTTTTAGAAATTTCAAGAAATTTTGATAACAGAAATTTTTGAATGCGTTGAAGAAACGATCAACCGAAATTGATCGAACTTGGCTACATGTGCCCTCGGGGACTCCTGGTCCACCAGCAGTGACACTCACCAAGTGTTATAAATGTAAACGTCTTCAAATTGAATATTGAATTGAATGATTCATGTTTCCTGGTTTCTGCTTTGAATTTTGGTTGGCCCATTTAGTGTACAATCATAGCCAAGATTTTGTACCTCATATGAAATTCATGTGAAATTTACATGAACTTCACATAAAAGTTCACATGAAATTTACATTAATTTCACATAAAAGTTCACATGAATTCTATGTAAAATGAGCACGAACATGAAACTTACGTGACCTTTTTAACATGAAATTATTGTGAAGTTTTTGACATGAACTTCATATAAATTCAATTTCGCATGAAGGTCACATAGAAAAATCCATATGTAGAATTCATGTGAAGTAATTTATGTAAAATCCGTGTGAAATATTTTTTATGTAAATCTCATACGAAATATGTACGAATAATGCAGTTACAATGTGAAATTAACATGATGCTCATTTCATATGAGTTCCATGTGAGGCACAATTGGCTGTCTTGTTATGCCCTGTTGTTAGTTAATGTTGTTTTGTCTACATTGTTTATTACATGCTATGGCATTATAAATAATGTATACGAATAAAGTGGTCTTGTGCCCTTAATTTGCAGTGTGGAGCTCTTAAAAAAGTTCCCCACGAGGGGTTTGACAGTAAGTGCTTTGAATATTTTCCCCATAATATTGTCGCCATAGCACTTTCTATATAGACATAACCTTAGACAGTACATGTATTTTAGATATTGTTTTCATCTTCGTGCGTGAACATCGACGGCGGGTACGTGCAGCTAGTCAACAGGGGATGCTTACTCCTCCCTGGAACCTGATCCCATCTCTAGCTTGCTAGGGGTCCGTCGATGCTCAATTTGGTGTTCTATTGTGAGTGCTGATGAGATTATCGTCAGGGTCTTCTTTAACTCGTTATCCCCTGTTGTTAGTTAATGATGTTTTGTCTACATTGTTTATTACAATCGTGTGAGTGGTATCCGCTGTGGTAAGAGCATACTGTACAATGTATACGTATAAAGTCTTGTACATAACTTATGCAATTCTGCATTTTGCATGTATACAAGATCACGTACCTTTAGGTCAGAGTAACGTATATACACGGTGGGTAATCTCGCAATGCAGAACAATATTGGTTTTTCTATATTTTCATGCACATGTATCAAGCAAAAATCGTAGCAAAAAGGGGAATGTGATGCAATGTAAGAATGTGTTAGCTATGAGTTGCATCCAAAATACGGTGGATATAAGCTTTTTATAGCGCACAAACACGATCGGCGTTCTACTTTCACTTTCATCTACACGAATCACGCCGATCGTTTTTCAGCTTTATAAAAAGATATAATTTCTCTCATTTTTAATAAAACGCATAGCTAAGGCATCTTTACAGTCTGCATCACATTCCCTTTTTCGTGATAAATAATCTGTATTACACGAAATTTTAGATAAATCAAATATTTTGCGTTGCGACATTATCCACCGTGATATGTAAATACAAATTCACAGTTGAAGCACTTCTTTTCTTTTGCTTCAAATTGTAGATCGTGCACTTTATCTACTCCATTCCTTGTGTAACAATGATATCAAAATACATGAATTGTAACAGTTGGGTTCTAGTCACCAGCTTGCTGGGAACATTGTATTGACATTCTGATATCGTAAACCATAATTTCACATTGCACAAAACGTTTGCACTTTTACAGACCAATGTTTCACAATTGCAAGTCAAGCGCAGATCTAGAGGTGTGTTGGGAGGTCAGGAAACGAACTTACCAAAATACAGTCAAACCTGCCCTTGCGGTCACTCGTTTTCTAAGGTCACCTCCTGTCAACGGCCACTTCTACTCCCCCAACAGGATTTGCTATATAAAAGTACCTTAATCAACGACCACTCTCGTAACGCGGCAAGCGGTCAACAAATGTTTGACCAAAATAGTTTCCTGGACTGTTTTCAACGGTCACTTTTAGCAGAAAAAGTAAATTTGTGTGTTTGAATAATGGGTATTTACTAGTAGAAATATTAATTTTAATGCATTTATTACATGAATATGAATAATCATAAACATATCGCTGTATTTGTTCAATCTGAGATCGGAAGTACATTGTGCTATTTTCATCCGTTTTTACGCCCAATTTTCTTTAAAATCATAGATTTGGAGCCAACCCCTCCTCCTGCAAAAATTCCAGATTCGCCAATGTAAATTGTGAGACGTGTTTCAGATATTTATGCGTCATGCTCCGCTCCATTTAGGACTTTGAAGTTTAGGCCAATCTTATAATATCCTCTTTTTTTTTGTCTAGAGCCTTAATGTTCTGAAATTTACCCATGATAAAAGAACGAATCATTACTGATAAAACATATGAAAGCCAAAAAGATTGAAAAAGGAAAAAATTACATATTCGGATAAATATTTATGTCCACACTAAGGATTAAACCAATGCACGGATCTATGATTTAGGCCGTAGTAATTAAATATTTTGTTTTACGTTCGCGGGTGGATACCTTCTAGGAAAATTGCTCAGATAAAAAACCCCACACAAACATGTATTTTTCTTGACTTCCATAAAATACCTATACAATCATTAATATGAGGAAATAATAACACTTTTCAGAATTATCCACCTCACTTGAAGAAAGATTTTTTTCTTCTATGAATTCAGTCTTCCTTTCCAAATTCCTTAATATTGATCATGTGTTTGTGTGTTTTCGTGCCTGGCTGGAGGGTACCTTTCGGGAAAAGTTCAGGACATAAAACAAAATTTTTATTTACTATGGCCTTATTTCCAGGTGGGAATTCGATCCTTAGCCGAGTGGGTTTCCAATCTATAACATTCAGAAAATTATGTACGTCACATATCATTTTTTAAAAAAATATTTTCGTAAATTTCAGTGTCTGAAATGTGTTCTCCACATCATAGTTTAAGATTCTCGGACAATTTTTTTTTCGTACCTTGTACACGTTTGATTCCTTCTGCGGACCATGAAAAAGAGGTGAGGTATACTGTCAGAATTAGCATGATGCCCCCCCCCCCCCTTCCTCTGGAATTTTCAAAATTTTTACTCAAATAATTTTCACAAAACTATAAGACACAGCTGCATGCATTACTATTAATCGGGGCGGACAGGGGGTACCTCTCTCTCCCCCTCCCACACCCTTACCTCCCCCTCTTTTTTACCCTTCCCTTCCCCTCCCTTCCCTTACCTCCCCCCTCCCGCCCCCTTCCTCCCTCCTCTTTCCTAGCTCCTCCCTTTCATCCTGTCCACCCCTTCATTAATAGATGCATATATATCACCATAGAGTCTAATTTTATATACAAGTTGGAAGGAGAACTTCAGTTTTTCCACAATTTACAATAATTTTATTCTAAATTCGAAAATATGTCTAGAAAACCCTCCCCTCAGACCCTTTTACAGGATATAGATTTTGTTTACTGAGGATTGTATTATAAAATACTTCTATCTCTCTGTATAGAAGTGAATTAACTTTTTCATAGAAATAAAGTAATATTTTAGATTTATGAATAAAAATCAAAAATTTCTATTGATAAAAACTCACAAACATTCTTAATATATTGCACAATTCACTTGTTAGAAAAAACTTTTCTTGCTCCATCTTTGCGAGAAAAAAATAATTTTGCTCTGGTCCGGGGCGAAAAAAATAATCTTGCTCCTACAAAAGACCCCAAAGACACCCCCCCCCCCTCGAATATCAAGTGGACCTTAATTACCTCGGTTTTCTTTAATGTTTCCGTCCAACTTTGGCTCCAATGCCATCATTCTGTTTCAATAAAGTGTCATTATTGTTTATACTCATTTTAATATTCCAACGACTAATTTCTACCAATATATCTTGTGTGGTAAAACTGTATCGAACATGTTCATGCCATCTCAGGGTTGTCAGCATTCTTGTTGAACAAAATTCCCCGACTCTTCACTTATCAATTGATGATTTTCACTGACAAAAACCGCCAAAAATTAAAACGGCCTTTCAATAAATGTTTAAAATATATATATAAATGTCATTATGTGAGGCCTTTTAAAAGGTTACAACAAAAACAAAGGCTTTGGAAGTATACTTATGAGGCCTTTATCATTTGAAATTCAATCTTAATTACTTAAATCTAATACTTGAAGACTGCCATTAGCCATAACATTTTAAAAATCGTAATATTTTTTCAGCTCTGAAATACTTTTTCCTTGACTTTTCCCTGACTTTCATGGATTTTCATTTTTCACTGACCAAATTCTAATATTCCCTGACAATTTCCTGATCTTGAAAAAAGGCAATTTCCGTGACTTTTCAAGACTGCTGGCAACCCTGCATCTTATATGTTGATTCCTCTTTAATATTGGGAAAATACTTCGTGTACATAGTATGTATACCATTCTTCGCTTATCGTAAAGCATTTGTTGCAGACCAGAAAAAAGGCCTAGTGGAGAATCTCTAAGTCCAAAATGAGCTAAATATGCATGTTTCGATCCAATTTAAATTGAATTTTATTTGATCTTCGTAGTTCGATTTCAGAACTAATTCATTTCAAATTTCATAAAAACTATAATTTGCCAACAGCTCGTAGACGGCTTCCTGCTAAAATGTCATTCTTTTTAGCCATGGGCATAATTTCTGACAGATTTGTACATAGAAGCCAATATAAATTGAATTTTATTTGACTTCTTAGTTCGATTTCGGAACTTATTCATTTCAAATTTCCTTAAAAACAGTAATTTACAAACAGTTCGTAGACGGGCTTCGTGCTAAAATGTCATTGAATTTCTCTTTTGCCAGGGACAAACTCTGACAGATTGGTACATATAAGCAGCAACAACAAAAAAAAAAAAAAAAAAAAGAAAAAGAAAAGAAAAAAAAAGACAAGTTCCTTTGATAGAAAAGGGGGATCGACTAGTTCATTTGATAGAAAAGGGGGAATGACTAGTTCATTTGATAGAAAAGGGGGAATGACTAGTTCATTTGATAGAAAAGAGGGGATCGACTAGTTCATTTGATAGAAAACAGGAGATCGACTAGTTAATTTTATATATATATAAAGGGGGGGGGTCGCCAACAGGACTCGGTTGCAACACCCACAGCAAAACACCGAAACACCCAAATACTAAAACACAAAATAGACAAACACAACTGAAGACACCGACGGGACAATAAAGAAAAAAAAAACACCAAAGAGGACATGAAACACCACAAAAGACCATATATAACAGACCAATTGGCACATTGCGCGACACACTGGAAAGGCCTTAAGCTTAAATGTGCATTTCGTGGATGCATTTCTTTCAAGTACTTTATATAGCATGTTGTCGCATGCATGCAAACACTGGCAACAAACTATAAAATAAACGCTATAAATTAACATTCTTTGATCTTCATATTTCAATACATGTATAGTCACATCTGTTATGTATGCAGAAATGGCGTCGATATATGGATGATAGCAGCGGATGCAGTGAATTGAAACCATGCTGGATTGAGAAATCCAGTATAGATCTATATAATCAAATGAAAATTTGAATGAAAATGTATGTTTGTGTACAATTTGAGTATATCATTAAACGTTTCGAAGAAAAATTAAGGGCTCTTGTGAATGACAAAAAAAAAAAGAGAATAAAAATAAATGTATAAAAGTCATTCAAACCGATAAAATAAATAAAATAAGCATTTATTATTGTGAAATGAAAATATTGTGATGCCCTTTTGCTGTGGGTCCGAATATAATGGCACCACAGGCCGAGAAAACAATCAATCCACAAAAATAACTACGCGTGTGAAAGGTCAATCAACTTTTAATAATACAAAACTACAGAACGTCTCCAAAAGTTTGTTATTCGATGAGTTCCGATCCCGAAAGTCATTACACCTATCCCCCCTTTTCCTTTAGTCCTGGAACATATATCTCCTTGGAGGCTTGGTCTCCCGACCGGAACGAGTTATTATTTTTTTTTGATGAGGATTCCTGTTGGTATCGCTGTCCGTGACAATCACTGACCCAATGTTAGGATCAGTTATCCCAGCGTGCGCAGACTGTGCTGCCATTTCGGTTTTCCTGTTGGTGTCGCTGTCCGTTGCATCCACTGGCCCAACAGCAGGATCAGTTATCTCCGCGTGCGTCGTCTCTGCAGCCATTGCGGTTATGCTAGCACCAGAAAGGCCCGGGAACTGTTTCCCTGAATCTGACTGCTGCCGCATGTCTCGCGTTGGATCTGTATCCATGCCGCTAGATGTGTGCGCAACAATTACATCAGGGTTTTTTCTAATGTCCTCATCCGTAGCAGGTATGTCCTCGTCATTTTCAGCGATTGTGGGACACTGTGTCCACACTCTGTCCTCGTCATCCTTAAGGGAATGTCGGAATCTGTTGATCCACAACGGAATGGTTTCCATGAAACACGGTTTCAGCCTGTTATGATGAAGGACGTGTGTTTTCTTCTTGTCCTGTACCTCATACAATACTGGTCCAAGTCTTTTGGCAACAATAGCGGGACCTTTCCACAACGGCTGCAGCTTTGGACTTTTTCCTACCTTTTTAGTGTCATCCTTGATGTATACGAGGTCTCCAACTTCCAATTTATGTTCGAACTTCCTCAAGTCGTGAAGCTTCTTCTGGTTTTTTGATGACATTTTAAGGTTTTCCCTTGCGATTTCCCAACATTTCCCAAGGGAAGATCGTAATCTTTCAATGTAACCTGCCATGTCTTCAGCATTCGAAACTTGGTGCAAACCGAACATTACTTCCTCCGGCAGATGAACTTCCCGGCCCAGCATCAGGCGATTTGGCGTTAGTCCTGTGCTTGTATGGGGAGTACTTCTGTAGGCACCGGCTAAAAGGGGAACATGTTCATCCCAATCCTCCTGAGACTGACTCACAAAACATCTCATCATTTGGAGTAGAGTTCTGTTGTACCGCTCTACAAGTCCGTTTGATGAAGGGTGATACGGCGTTGTACGTGTTTTTGCCCACCCGTATAGTTTGGAAAGTCGCCTCATCAGGTCACTGTCAAAATTCCGACCCTGATCTGTATGAAGTTCCAATGGCACACCGAATCTGGCAATAAATTCCTTGACTAGAACTTCTGCTATTGACTCTGCACTTTGGTCTGGTAGTGGGTAACACTCTGTCCATTTTGAAAACTGGTCAACTAATACCAGGATATACTTGTTCCCTTTTGCGGACTTTGGAAAAGGTCCCAATATATCCAGCTGAATTCTGTCTAGTGGTGCTCCGGCATAGTACTCTTGCATCTCTGCTCTCACTGTGTGTGTCTGCTTCTTGCTGGTGGCACATGCAGCACATGAGGCAATGTATGTGGATACTGTGTCAGTCATATTAAACCAATAGAAGTTTAGTCTCAGCCTTTGCAGAGTGCGTTTAATACCTGGGTGTCCAGCCAAGGGCGAGTCGTGTGCTACCTTCAGCAATTCCCTTTGTAGAGTCTCTGGAACTATGAGAAGATTCCTTGTTCCCTCTGGTCCGATCCATTTATAGCAAAGTAGTCCGTCTTTGAGTAGAAGTTGTTCTCGACACAACCAGTAATGTCGCAGAGCAGGACTTGATGAAAACAGTGACTTCTTTGATTCTGGGAAGCCTTCCTTCAGCCATTTGTGAAGCGTTCCCAAGTCCGCCTCCTCGAGTTGTTTCTCCTTGAGGACCTCAGTGTCGTACCTTCCGTCCAATGACACATCCATGTAAGGGGCACTGTGCCCACTAACCTCTTGTCCTTTAGATTCACTAAGCTGGCGAATCACATCTGCGGTCTCGGTGTTGGAGGCACTGTGCCCACCAACATTGTCCTCCGCCTTTCTCTTCATGCTGAGAGGTATTACGTCGTCAACATCAGAATTGAATCTCTGCCATTTGTTGTGAACTTTTCGACAATGATCACATCCTCCGCATGGCAAGTCATGTGGTTCTTTGCCTGCATTGTAGCAGTCACATCCCTCTTCTAATGGATAACGGGACAGCGCGTCCGCGTTGCCATGACACTGGCCTTTCCGGTGTTGCAAGACAAAATCGAACTGGCTCAACTGTTCCAACCACCTAGCAAGCTGGTCTTGTGGAGCCTTGAACCGGAACAACCATGTCAAAGACCCATGATCAGTGCGGATTATAAAACGTCGCCCGAGTAAGTAGTGCTTGAACTTCTCTGTAAAATTGACAACAGCAAGCAACTCTCGGCGGGTTACACAATACCGTTCCTGCCTTGGTTCAAGTCGTTTACTGGCGTAGCTGATTACCCTCTCTTCTCCGTTTTGCAGTTGCGACAGAACCGCTCCAATTGAAAAGTTGGAAGCATCTGTGTCTAAGATGAACAAAGCTTCCGGTAGGGGAAATGCCAGTATGGGTGGACTTGTCAGCTTGAGTTTCAGTTCCTCAAAAGCAGCTTGTTGATCTCTTCCCCAAATGAATGCAGTGTTTTTGTTCACAAGCCTATATAGAGGTTCCGCAATTTGGGCATATCCGTCCACAAATCGTCTGTAGTAGTTTGTCAGTCCTAAGAATGACTGGACATCCTTGACTTTTGTCGGAATAGGCCATTCCTTGACAACCTTGGTTAAGTCGGGATTCGTCTCAACCCCCTCTTTACTGATGATATGACCAAGGAACAATACTTTTTCTTGAAAGAAACTGCACTTTGATGGCTTCAGTTTCAAATCGCTGTCGCGAAATCTATTAAATACTTCGGTTAGGTGCACAAGGTGCTCTTCAACTCCTTTACTTGCAATAATAACATCGTCCAGGTAGATCAGTACTTTGTCCCACTGTAACCCTCGAAGGACAAATTCCATAGCACGTTGGAAAGTCCCAGGGGCTCCACATAACCCAAAGGGCATCCTTGTATATTCAAAGAGTCCATAACGTGTGATGAATGCCGTCTTACGCCTATCGTCAGGGTCAACCTCTATTTGGTGGTAGCCTTGCTGTAGGTCAATGGTTGAGAAGACGGTGGCTCCAGCAAGGGTGTCAATGCATTCCTCAATGTTTGGGAGCGGATACGAATCTTTCGTTGTTACACTATTCACTTTCCGATAGTCTATGCACCATCGGACTCCTCCATCTTTTTTTCTCACCAACACCACTGGCGATGCCCACTCAGATTGTGATGGCACAACGATACCACTCTTAATTAACGATTCGAGGTGGTCCTTCTCCTCGTCTTTGAATCCAATTGGCGTTCGTCGGACTGGTTGCTTTATCGGTAAAGCGTCTCCTGTCTGTATCTTGTGTTTAACTGGCGAGAAACATCCAAGGTCTTGACTATTTCTAGCAAAAATGTCTTGGAACTGGACGATGAGTGATGTAGCTTCTGTTAACACGGAACCCTCTAATTGCTTCGAAAATGATTCGATCAAGGTCTTCAAATGGTCAGGGACTTCTAGAGACGGTTCTTCCTTTGTTTTCATGCCTTTATCGTCATTCTTGTCAATTTCAACTAGTTTTCCAAGGTGTGTACCAGATGAGAGTTTCAGTTGCTTCGGAGTGGCGTTGAGGATTCTTATTGGAATTTCCTCCTGCACTTGAACAAGTACTGAACCAATATGTGCACCATTTTTCAGCGATGCAGGGTCCAGCACTGCGGTTATTCCTTCTGCTTGGTCATCTACTTTTCCAGTAATGATCGTCTCGCTAAACGGCTTCAGTGTAGTGTCCTTAGCCACTTGTACTCTTGCAATGTGAAAGTCATTGCTGCCTTTTCCCTTTCCTACGACAACATTGCCATTTATCACTAAGTCACCTTGACGTGCAAGAACTACGGCATCTAAAGCTTCCAGAAGATCCATTCCTATCAAAACATTGTCTCGTGTAGGGCATATGTAAAACGGCCAGTCGATGGTTGAGTTGCCAATCCGAAGCTTCACTTTCACGTCACATATAGCTTCCATCTCTTTGCCATCTTCCGCATTCATTAAATGTATGGTGTCCTTGTTGTCGAATTTAAGCTGCAAGTGTCTAGCAAATTCTCTCGATAAGACAGAAACATCGGCACCTGTGTCCACGATTGCTTCTGCCTCAATGTCATTGATTTCAATTAGAACTGATATAGACCGTCCACCAGTTTTCTTTCCTATTTGTAGAACGGGTGGCTTTATTGTGGTGTCATTTCCTTCATCTGTGCTGTGGTTTTGCTCCTGGTTTATTTTGTCGCTTCTCTCCTTTTGCGGACAATCTTTTTTGAAATGTGCCGGGTCCCCGCAATTATAGCAACCTGTATTTGCTGAAGATTTGTTTGTCGGGCAATCCCGCTGAAAGTGGTTTTTGTCTCCACATTTAAAACATCCTTTACTAGGTGAAGGTGATCTTGGCCTCCTTTTGGCTTCAAGATTACTCAGGAAAAGTTCCTTTAATTCCTTGATCTCTTCTTGGATTGTCTTTTGGTCAGATGCTGGAGACTTGATTGCAAAAACGCCCCCCTTTGACTCACCGACATCTAAGTACTGGTCTTCCCAAGAAACTCTTCTTGAACTCCTTCTCATTTCTGTATCACGTCCCACAGTTGCCTTGTAATTGTGTTGCAGTTGAACTACAATGTCTAAAGCTTCGGATACAGTTTTAGGCGCCTTGTTTAACGCTTCATACCCTACTCGGCTGTTGCGATAGCCCTTTAAGAATGCTTCTGCTGCAAGTTCTTCCTGAAGCGCTATAGCTACAGATGGAAAAGCTCTGGCAACTAATCTCCTGGCTTCTTCAGCAAATTCATCATCAGTTTCCCCTTTCTGTCGGAGATCCTCAAGGCGTTTTCTTGCTGTTGTTGGTGGATCCTTCCGATTGAATCGGTCCTCCATCATTTTTGCTAGTCTGTCAAAGTTTTCCTGTACAGACAATGGCAAAGTTGTGATGAACTTGCTCGCATGACCTCTAAAGCACTCTACGAATCTATCCAATTTCTCTTCATCAGACCACTGATATCTTTTGCTAGCTCTTTTAAAAGGCAGCATAAATCCATCCCAATCACCTGTTCCATCGAATGTTGGCAATTTCTGATGTGGTATATCGTGTTTTCTACTTCTGTTCTCGAATGACCTCTCAAATGATCGCTGATAGTTCGAGTCAAATGGGTGGAAAGGAGGGCAATATGAATCTCGTCTTGGTGTTGATGTGTATGGCCTGGTACCATGGCATGTTTGCCAGGGGCTGTCCCCACGGCTATCAAAACCAAAGTTAGCGGCTGTTCCTCCACCAAATCCATCCATATCCTGGTTGTACTCATAAGGTGACCAGGGGCTGTCCCCATGGCGACCCCTGAGTGGCGATTTCGACCTCCTTGTTTCATTACTCTGAATACTCCAAACCTGTGATGACTGCTGTCTTGGATCTTCACTCTGAGTGTGTTTGGGGCTGTCCCCACTACACAAAGTCTTCTCTAATATGTTCGTCACAGAAACAGCAAAATGTTCAATTGCATTAACACTGTCCCTTTGCTGACTGATCATCTGATCCTGTTTGATTGTCAATTCACGTATAGATTCCGTTAGTATTTGTACTTCGTGGTCCATTCTTTCCATAACACGCAATGATCTACTATTAAATGTTTCCATAATCTCCTCCTTGTCTGTCATTTCTCCTTTTCAAAAAAATGGCAAAGTTCTGACAAAACTTTGGTAAATCAAAGAGCAAGTAAATCTTGTGGGTCAACTTCAAGGTCAAGTATATCTGGGTCACTCCAGCACTCCTTGATCACGTCCAGTTGTAGTCTACGGAGCCACTTATTGCATAAAGTATTGCAAGGATGTATGCCGTCCTCTAGTAAATGATAATTGATGGTTTGTCGGGCTCTAGATCTCACCTTTATGATGTCTAAGTCAAGCCTAATAGTGTTTCTTCCTAGACTTTTGTTGCGTTCCTGAATCTCAGAGTTTATCCTCTTAACTTCACTCTTGACAAATAAGTCAGCAGATTCAAAGATTTCAGGATTTCTGTGTCGCTTTCCTCTGTTGTATTTCACGACAGAATATGGCGGTATGCAAATAAATTTGATTTTCTCCCCAGATGAAAGGACAAAATTTTGCAGTCTTTCAAATTGTTCTGTAACTTTCAAACAAGCTGCACCTTCTTCTCTGTATCGCAAATCGATGGGGCCTCGGCGACTTATTTTCTTGGTAATGTCACAAGTACCTAGAAAAACATAAACAATAATCGGTTTTCCTAATTCAGCTTTCAATGCAGGAAAACTCTCAATGAACGTGTCAACTGCAGTGACTGTTCTCTGTCCCGATGAACACTGATAATGAAGAGGTACTCCACTGGTGTTATCAATTCGCTTTATATATTTCCTTGGCTGTCCGACAAAAGAACTGCACATCGATCACTCTCTCTTTCTGGAATATTCAAAGGGTGGTCCCTCACAAATCTCTCAAGGCTTGCTGTACTCATCTACAAGTACACTTAAATAGAGGGATTCAATTATTTCTAATAAAATATGGCCAATGTGTGATAATATGTGTTGCTTAATTTCTGGCACGAATTTGTGAACTTTATTTTGGAAGCACCCTGTACCGTTTGACATAAACAAGTTGAAATACGATCGAAAAAAACAAAGAAACAAAATTTGAATAGGTTGAAACACTTTATACTTGAAAGGATACGGTGTAGAAAACTGGTGTTGACTTCAAAAAGGCCGCTGTAAGCACGATTCAAGGTGTCAACAAACCTCCCGTCTCTCCAAAAATTGCGCCAAAATGCCCCGATTGGCCGTTCGCCTGGATCGAAGATTCTGCACAACAAACAGCTAATTCAGACTTCACAAAGCACTTCTGACACCAATGTGATGCCCTTTTGCTGTGGGTCCGAATATAATGGCACCACAGGCCGAGAAAACAATCAATCCACAAAAATAACTACGCGTGTGAAAGGTCAATCAACTTTTAATAATACAAAACTACAGAACGTCTCCAAAAGTTTGTTATTCGATGAGTTCCGATCCCGAAAGTCATTACAATATTGTCCGTGCATGATGACCGTCAATGAATGAAAAAGTATTAATAATTGATACTGATTTCTGTCCAATTTAGATCGAAGGAACAGAATATTTTGGGATGCTATAGATATATAAGCACTGCCAATTTATACAAACAGACCCATAGCGTGATACACTGATACTTGATGTGACGACGATGACGTAAGACATCGTTTCTATTTTCTAAAACTTCGCGGCAATCTCATCAGAAATGGATGAGCATGTAAAGTCTCAAGGGAGAAGATCTAAGAGATTATGTCGTGTGAAGTCATATTCGCCATAAAAATAGTTCATCTTTCATCCTTCGCCGCAGTGGGACCTTCCCGACCCATAGAATCATTAACTTAATGGGACTGACTATGCAAATTGCAGACGAATCCACGAATGGGCGCATAAAGCTATATTTGAAATAAATTACTTTGACTTCACGATATGAGAAAATGCAAGTCACCGTAAGACATTTGCTCCATATGTTACACCGAGTAAGAAAGTAATCAGTCTATGAAAAGAATCGGCGGAATGATTTTAACTGTCCGGCAAGAAAACGGGAAGGGGGGGGGGGTCAAGGAATTTCTGAAGAGTTCAGACTTCTTTCCTTTAGAATTACTCAAGTATATAATCCATTCTCTGACCAGAATTTCGCGGTGCTTGAATATTTACTATTTCTTGTTCCCGTCAAATCTTTATGACAATTTTGTTTCAAACACTTGTACAGTCAAATAATATCACTATTATCAAACAATGACACGAATTGATTGAAGTTTCTCGAATGATCAATGTAATTCATTCGAATGGTCATAAGGAGGGAGAGGACATTACATAATGTTATGAAAACTTTTGCTCAATCTTAATCCTTTTTCAATTGTTTGAAATAAAACGATTAAACTGATGATCAATTAGATTCATTCATATTTGTAGCATCTTATAGCAATCAGAAGAAAGGGTATCTCCAACAGGACTCAGCGGCAGCTACCACAGCAAAACACCCAAATACTAAAACACAGATCAGACAAACACGACACAACAAAGGGACAAGGAAGGCTAAACACCAAAGACGACATCAAAAACGAGACCAATTAACAACTGGTGCAGAAAAAGTCAGGCCCAATTGTACAGTTACTGAGATTAATAGACAAATAAATAGACTGACTAATGGACGGATAAATTTTGCGGAAGTGGAAGACAACAAAAGGTCATATTTCATTCACCCGAGTTGCATCACATTTTTTAATGTGTGTTTTTGAAACCCATAAATTGGTATAGCCTTCATGTTCAAGTTGAAAATGTGTCAGCCAATCAGACCCATTGGCGGTCATCTTGTTTAATAGATGGTGTCAAAAACACCATTTTTGGTATCAAATGGACCTTGACTACTTACAGCTTCATGGATAGTTTCATGAAACTCCGTGCAGCAGTTACCCGTGAATAGCCTGTAAAGTCCAATAAGCATCTGATTCAGCTATTCATTTGCATTACTAATAGCCATTTTGTTAGAAATGAGGAGTCGAAAAACACAACTGAAATGGAGACCGACCTTCAGCACTTTCTTCCTGAAAGGTTTTGTAAAAATTGGGGGCATTGGTTGCCAAGGATAAGTCCAAAACTCATCAACCAATCAGATCCATTGGTGGTCATGGGTGAAATAAATATGCAGTTTTAGTAGAGGGCGTTTCATACTTTCTTCGTTTGACATTCCATGCAGTGGTTGCTGAACAGAAGTAAATACATTGTTTTACGAATCACACAATTATGGTGGATAACTACGAGGACTATGTTTCTGCTATAATTTCTTGATCCTTTGGCGGCCATTTTGTCTAACAGATCACATCCAATACGTGTATTAGAACACAATTTTGGTAGAGAACCTTATGTACTTGTTTAAGATTTTCAGGTTGTTTAGGTTTTATGAATTCCATGAGGTTTGCTCAGGTGAGTTGGACTCAAAACAAAATTATTGATAAATTTTCTGAATTGTTTTATTCAAAAGTTGAGAATCTACTCACAATAGTCTCGGGGCATAGTACAAAATAATAAATTCTTGTAAGCATTCAATTCTGACTTCAGTAATCAGAATGAACATTTATAAAACATGTCACGATGTGCATATTCTAAACAGAATTTATAGATTATCCAAAGGCTAAAATCTTTGAGCTAACATAGTGTTATTTTGTTTCTTTAAAGTTTAAAGTAAAATAGGTTATATTGTTGAAAAATATAATACAATATCTTTCATTCAACATTTTAAGGTATAGATTTCGATTAATTTACAAATTCATCAGCTCGAATATAAACACAAAGATTTGAAAAATATACAAAAAGAACATATGTATATATATCATATCACAGGATATTGAGATCACAAAGAAAAAAAAATGTATAAACAACATAATGTTATGAAACATGTATAAAGATGTAGACCAGACACAACTTTGTTTGATTTGGCCCTTTTTATTCTTTGATGTATCAAATACATGTAAAATATTTTAACAAAGGGAAAAATCAAATTGCGGTTTGTGGTTTTAATAAAAGAATCATAAATAATAGATTGAAAAGGAAAGAGATCTCACTTCAATGAATTATAAAATGTTCAAATTACATTGTAGATATGTGACAAAAATATTAATATGATACCCTCTGATATTAAAACGATGTATCCTTTTATTGCATGTTTCATTGGATGTTAAAAACAAAAGAACTTGAAGCAGCACCTGAACTTTCAAGTTATGACTAAACACTTTGCAAATTGCCCGATGACATTACATTACATTATGTTTAATGAATATGATAGCTTATTAAAGGACAAAAATAATATAGGTATGTTTAAACAAAATGAGACATGATAAAACTTTCTTTTACACATGTCACACTACTGTATCAAATCCTTTAAAGGTAAAATATGATGTACAAAACCGTACATGTATATATATACAATATCATGCCCAATTTAGAAATTTCAAAAGTACAATAAATATCCGATAGAAACAAAATGTGTTTGTGAAACTCTAATTCCATCGATGAAACTACTGAAATTTACCATTCCCAAGGTCAAACTTGGCACATTTTGTACCAAAGGAGAAATTCTTGGTAAAACAGGGATTTTCCTACACTTACCAGAACTGATTAAATTACTATCAATTTTTCCATGTTATAGAGAGCCAAATGCTGTAGATTCATAGTTTAAGCTTCTTTATTTCAACTCCGAATTTCCCTTGACAATATTTTAATTGTAAACCAGAGGCTATACAAAGACGTTGGTAAGTTTTATCATCTATATTTATATCATACAAATGTATTTCATAGGAAACATTACCCTCCATAAAGTTTGCAAGTAAGTCCTTCCAGTCCTGATTTGACATTTTCATCCTACTAGTCAGACTTCCTAATTGTAAAACTTCAAGTTCTGTCATAGAAGTGGGAATACGTAACCCACATTCACTCAAATCTATGTTTCCGAACTCAATGTGACGTAAATGTGACAAGGTCAGAGCCCTTGTAACGACATTGCTATCATATTCAGTGTCTGAGGAATCGTCCCTTGTCACTCTTTCACTAGACAACGAGCCATGATACACTAGTCTATGCAGACTATTAAGAGTAGGTAATATTTCTAAGAAAGCTTCTCTACTGACAGCCTCTGGTAAGTAGTCAATGCAAAGTGTTCTCAACATGTTAAATTGGTTTAAACTCGCAAGAAACTCTGGAATTGCAGGACCTTTAACATGCTTCAAAACTAACGAGTCCAATTTCTGTTTTGGAACGTCCAATTTCTCAACCTCCATAGAAATGAAAGACAAATGGCTCAGCTCGTTGCAAGATTTCAAATTCAAACAGAAATTTGTCTTGTGCATACCAAAGAAAGCACCTAACTCAAGATTTTTAAGTTGAGAATTTAAACTTAATGCATTCTCTAACTGACCTTTACCCTCTACAGATAGGGTAATGTACCAGAGCGATAATGTGGACAGTGATGTAAACCTTGTACTTATATAGTTGTTAAAGTCATATTGAAAATACAGAGTGATTTCAAGGTCACTATTTTGTCCAGTAATTGGGTGAGCTCTGTATTGCTTATGCCTTTTGCAGGGTCATCTGGTACTCCCTTCAAACATAAAGACAACAATGATTGGTGATGGTGGGTCAATAGGTCAAAGGTCAGCCTTGCAAGGTCAATGTCCTCTGGTAAATGATAGTAGTGTGAGGTGAAGGTCAAATAAGCATCTGTAGCATGGTAAGGACTGAGGCTCCATAGGGGCCGTTAAACATTCCCTGTAACCTCTTGTGAGAAGTTTGAATAATGCTTCTACTTTTGTCTCTTTGTCTGTCTGAAATGTCTGTCTGTAAGTCTGCATGTCTGCGTCAGAATTAGCAAGTTCCATTATATCCTTGGACAAAACTGCTCCAACATCAGGACTTAGCCCCATTAGGAAAACTAACAAATTCGACTGTTCCAAAATTTTGTCCACAGTGTTACATTTCCCTAACAGATGTGAAACTTTATCCTTTTTCAAATATGACACAAAAATGGCTGCCAGCATTTCCTGAATAGATTTGTGAAGGAAATGATAAATTTGAAGGCTACAGTGGGCCTTGCTTGGAGGGCAAGTTTCTAATAATAGCCCTGTCACAACACCGAAATCAATAGCATCACCAACATTATCGAAAAGGTCATGTGCTTCAAACTTAATTTGTGGAGGATTTGACATCAGGCCATCGTATGCAGCTCTTCCTAAGAGTACTATGTCTGCCATTACACTAGTCAAGGTTTGGAATTTACTTAAGCGAACTGATATGAAGCCTTCTTGTTCTTGACTGACATCTGAAGTTTTCGAATCGTCGTGATTGAATTTGACTTTTTTATCGTTTTTAGCTCTCAAAATTAATGAATCAACAATGAAACAATATAGCTCAGTCCAATTACATGTATGATCAAAATCTTTCTTTTGATGTATAACATGTGCCATAATACTAGCAAACACAGGAGCTTTTAACAACTCGGCATATGTAGGGATTTTAAGCAATTCAACTAAAGAGGAATAACTCTTGTTGTACAATTTTGAAGATTCTTTGCCTAGGATTTCTAACAGTGTATTTATGAAGATGCTTTTTGTTCCTAATGAATCAAGTCCCTCTAATTCTACAACTTTATCACTTGGCGTTATCAATTTTGTCAGAGCTTCAAATTTACTTGGTGATGAAGTAATCAACACGGTACAATTTGGCATGTAAGATTCATCTAGTAAATTGCCATACATATCATCCATTGAAAGATCTGGATAAAACAGCCAGTCATATAAGCTATCGATCATAATCAAACATGAAAAATTTACATCCTGCAATGCCAATTTTAATGTTTCTGATAACGATTGTTTTTGTCTTAGCTTCTTACCCAACATTGAGTGACAGCACATGTCTTTAAGTGATATATAATCTGATCCAACATGACTTAATGATACATATAATGCAAGATCAAATTTACCAACAAAATCTTCCCACCATTTACGGTAATGGTCTGATTTTTCATTTTTACCAAAAAATCTATGAACTTTCTGTAATACGCCTTCAGATTTTTTCACTTTACACCATTGGGACAGCAATTGCAAGCAAAATGTTGTTTTACCGTACCCTGCTTCACCTAGAAGAAAAATTCTTTCTGCCAACTTGCCCTCCTTACAAATAAGTCATTAGGAGAATTTACGTTATTTCCATCAAATTCACAGGGTTGTCTTCTGTTCCCGCATTCAAGGTCGCGACGGAATACTAGAGATCCTTGAGAAATTTTGTTGATGTTGCCTGGTAACGATGAAAGTACTGATACTGGAAAACTGTTAATGGCATCTTCGTTTGCTGATATTACTGCCTTTAGAAGATTTTGAATATCTGTAAATATAGAACATCTTTAAAATGGTACGATTTGTCATTAAATTAAGTCAGAATTCTGATATGTACATAATGCATTCACATCATGATCAAATCCAATATGGGAGGGAACTCTATATGTATATTAGTCAGGGGCATTCACTGAATTCCGTCGATCATAGAGAAAAGTCGGATTTCCATATAGTTTTGATGATAATGATGGTTTTCTAACATTTCTATCAAATAACAGTGTAATCGCCATTTCTTTACACCACCCAAACATCCCCTCTGCACAGACAAAATCAAAACTATATTTTTGTAGATCCATGTACGAAATGTAAAAGCTGAGGTTCTCTTACATCTATAGGGCATAATGTTTGTCGTCTGTTACCTGTCACTCATGATAGAAGGCTCAAGATAGAAAGTAAGTGTAGCTAGCTATTGTTTTTTTTTCTTGAAAAAATCATTCCAAGGAATGCGTGTGTCGCCTGCGAAACATAGCGACACTCAGGAATCACTTTTATAGGGTGTGACATCCAAGTGTGACAGACAGACGGACAGACAAACAGACAGATGGACATGGACAAAGTGATCCCTAAGTGTCGCTATGCTTCGCAGGCACACAAAAACTAACCAAATACTGAATTTTTCATAAGGCAAACTTTTATAGAGTGAGATTTTGCTGAAATCATTACTATTACAAATGAATTTAATTCTGTTCCTGCCAATTTGCTAGAAGAATCATTATCTATCCATTGATTAAAATCAAAATATCAAAAACTTCAACATGTTCAAAGGTGTGCATAAAGAAATTTTGAGAAATGGAAATATGGGAATACCATCCCTGTTGGAAAATATGACTGAATTCAGTCATTTCTCTTCCAGTTCTGCCATTTGGGAGATAGATGTCAGTCAATTTTATATGACTGATTTCCATCATTTGCAAAATGAAATCCTTGATCATTTGTTATTTACAAAGATAATAGTCATTTCTTAAAACTAAGAGTCCCCTCGGCATTGCCAGTAGGGGACTAAAAACTACTGAATTGTGAAATCAGCGATACTCCTGACTGTATATATCGAACTGATGGAATAAATTACGGAAAGTAAGTTACGAAAGATCATGATGAAGGATTTAATTAACATTACCAATCCTGTAATCCATTTTCTTGGCCATACCACTATAATTCTTTTGTCTTTTTTTCTATTTAACATCTTCCATCTACTGCAAGTCATTTTCTGTAAACCACAGAGCTGCATACATAATCCCGTCCTGTAAATAAAAAAAAAAAATTCAACATGTATATGTTAAAATAATACATGTATAAATTATGATCATACAGCAAATATAATACATTTTATGATTACATGTACTACATGTATCCTGAGAGTCAAACGCCTACATTTTCATTCAAAATAAGCAAAATCCTAATTACTACATGTACTAATAAAGGTTATACGAATGTTTTCGTGCACTTTTTGTTCTCCATTGTCTTGATGTCATCAATTTGCTTGGCCAGAAAAGTTTCCGATCGCTGCATCCCACCGTACGCACTATTCACTTTCGTATAATGCGTCTGCTTTAGATCACGTTTACATAAAACTAGTCAAGAAAGTGTATTAGCGGTATAACGTGTAAATGTCTCACGTTTATAATCGATCCTAACACAGAGATTAATCTACAGTTCGATCCAAATGGGTCTTCCGGACCTGATAGAATTTGGCCAATGGGTCCCAAGCCAAAACAATGGGTCCTAGCAAAAATCAATGCGTCCCAAGTACTGTAAACAGTCTTTTTTTCGCGGCGTCTTAAGTTCGCGAATACAAGTGAGATGACTGGTTCACGAAGTTTTATGTCAACGAGAAAGTTATGTTCCAGGAAAAATTATTAGAAATAAAACGTCTATCTCCAAAAACTTCAATCTAATAGTCAAATTTGCGGAATTAAATTGATTGTTTAATTATTTGCTTTACATGTGTATGTGTATATCAAAACGTTATCCAAACAAACCAATTATCTACGGTATACAAGACCGTACTTAGGTGAGAATAAATTTAAACGATTTCAATTGATTGATTCATAAGGTCCTGCAAGGTTTATTATATATGGACAAATTTTTCCTAAATATATTGTACATGTATATATTACTTCTGAATGCCAATGATAAGAAGTAGACTCGCATCGGATGGACTGAATAAATATTATAACTTTTATCGAAAAATATTTCCGCAACGATTTCTCATTACCATACCACAGACATGATCAACCTATTGTTGGATTGAAAGAGCGGCCAAAATATATGTCAGATCAATTATAAAAACGAGACATTAACACATTAAAACAGCTTAATATTATACACTTTCTCGACTTTGAAAGTTTATGTAAACATGAACTTAAGCGGACACTTAATACGAAAGTGAATAATAAGTACGGCGGGACACAGCGATTGGAAATCAATGGGCGATTTTTATGCGTCAGAGACACAGGACGCAGAGGTAGATTAATCATGTGCGTGGTATTGTATGACAAATTGTTGCAGAGCAAAATTTCAATATAAAACTAAAAGTTATAATATGCAGTCCAATGTGAGTTCAACTTATTACCATTCGGATTCAGATGTACCTTCGTAATTTTTTTAAACTTTGCAAGACATTGTTTGGATAACTTCTTACTACATGTATCTAAGTACTTTTTTGTTGTTGTTTATATTGTTTATTTAGTATACTTATGAAGTGTAATGTGTTACATGCATATGCCCTGTGTTCATCGTGAAATGAATGTCAAAATTGAATAGGCTTTTAACATAGAAAATCAACTTGCAATGTAAATATAGTGCATTGATTGAGGCATTGATTGAGGCGTAATAAAGATAAGGAACTGGTTGTCGGTGTACTGTCTTATTTACAAATCCCCAAATGCGTCCAACATCTATATGATGGTAGATGAATACCAGAAGCAGCTGCGACAAATGCATATGTACGAAGTCTCTCTTGCGTATATAAAAAAGCAACTGAATAAACAATCAATTACTTAGGCACGGTCCATTTGATATTCTGGGGGGCTTGGGTTTTTTGTAGGAGGAAGATTATTTTTTTCGCCCCGTACCAGGGCAAAATTATTTTTTCCTTGCAAAGTTGGAGCAAGGACATTTTTTTATAACAATTGATGTGAATATTAACATTATTTTTCTGTAAAACTTGTATTCAGTTCTAAACTGAAAGAGCTGAAAGAAATTTTCCAATATGCGATATATAATTTTTAGTAAACAAAATGTATATAAGGTAATGTAACATTTAAGAGGGCCTGATGCAAGTTTTAACATGACAGTAGAAATGAAAACTAGTGAAAACTTATTTAAATTCTCCTTCCAAGCTTGTACCGGTATATAAAATCCGATACTATGGTAATACATGCATCTATTAATTTAATACTAATAAATTCAGTGGCAGATCCAGTGCCCCCTTTGCCGGGGGTCAAGGGGCGAATTTTGATGATTTTTACTGAAAATAGGCAAAAATATGCCTGTTTTTGGAAAATTTTGAGTCAGTGCCGGGGGGCGGACGCCCCCTCCGCACCCCCTAAATCCGCCACTGACATTATATTGATAATCACTGTATTTAAGCATTTTAATTGTCAGTCACATGCATTCTTTTTTATATTTTCAAATATGAACTTGCAATTACACTTACAGAAGAAAACTATGGCAAGCAAAGCGAGCCAAAATTTGTTTATAGAAAGTAAAAACTGCGGCGAGCGAAGCGAAGCGGGAATTTTAAGCGAATTTTATGGTTATTCTTCAAATTCAGATTACTTGTAAGAGCAAGATTATTTTTTTCTGTACCATAAGCAAATTAATTTTTTTCATCAAAATTCATAGCAAAATTATTTTTTCAGAAAAAAGCCCAAGCCCTCTCCCCCCGGAATATCAAATGGACCGTGCCTGCAAATTTGAAGTTTCATGTCTCAATAACAAAACAACGAAGTTATTGATCGATTACTGCTTTAACATCAGCACACCATCCTCCGTATGATAGTCAATCAGCCTTCAAGCGAACGAAATTTTGCACAGTCGCTAAATCAAATAACTTCGATTTTGATCGAGCTGACGACAAAACGAAACCAGACGTCCATGTTCGCACTAAAATTTTTCGTACTTGGAATATTCGCCAGGGGCAGGGTGTAAAAAGTGAATCACAGTGAGTGATAGACTAAATAATTCAGTCTCTCCGCTGCCGCTAAAAGAGTGAGTGAGTGAGTAAGTCAATCAGTCAGTGAGTCAGTCAGTCAGTCAGTGATTCAGTCAGTCAGTCAGACAGTCCGTCGACCAGTCAGTGTCACTGTGTGAGTCACTCAGTCAATGCGTGTGTCAGTCAGTCAGTCAGTCGGTCAGTCAGTCAGTCAGTATCAGCGAATGAATGAATGAGTGAGTGAGTGAGTGAGTGAGTGAGTGAGTGAGTGAGTGAGTGAGTGAGTGAGTCAGTCAGTCAGTCAGTCAGTCAGTCAGTCAGTATAAGCGAATGAATGAATGAGTGAGTGATCGAGTGAGTAAGTGAGTGAGTGAGTGAGTGAGTGAGTCAGTCAGTCGTCATCTTCATTTTCAAAAAATCGGATATAGAACAGAACTTTATTTACTCTCAAGGTCATATGACATATTGAGGACATAATAATTTATGAATATATAGAGCATGCTTAAAAGGATATTCGATGATAATTTCTAGAAGTATGTTCCAAAAGTAAACATTGCCGTTATGAAGTATTTCAGATGCAACAGTATTTTAGACAATATCAAGATAATGATATGTAGAAACACAACTAATTAATTTATCGTAATTACTAGATACATAAAGATACATAAAGGTATTAAAGTGTAAAGTTATATTTCATAACTGAAGTATATACAAGTACATCATCTTAGCATAAGTCTATTTACTTAGAGTATCGTAAATTATGCAAGAAGAACAAAATAGAACAAAAACTTACACAGACTTTTAAGAAAAATGGTTCATTATAATTGACAAAAATTTACAGAGTTTGGATAATACGTCTAAATCGTTTGAACAGAAAAGCTGATTGAATTTCAAAACATTTGGTCGAATGTGATAGTATGAATCTATATATGTTTGTCTTTGTGCTGAGAAGAATTTGCACTTGAAGAGATAATGATATTCGTCACCTATATCATTTTCGTCACAGAGTGAACATTTTCTCTGTGCCCGTTCGATGTTGGCCCACCTGCCAGTTTCAATTGGCAATCTATGGTTGGTTGTCATAAGCCTTGTAAAATAAGGCGTGACCCTTTTGGTAAAATGGACAGAAAATTCTCTTGACAGAAGTATGTTTAAAAATTCTATAAGTAATACATTTTGGTGAATCATTAATACTACTATACCAGTTTTGTTTAGTTTGATCGCATATTCTAAGTTTGGCTGCATTCATAAACCATTTTAAATCATATACATTTTGTGATTCCCAAACAAAAGTAAAACCTAATTCATTCAAAATATTTTCGACATTTTTCAACCACTGATGCTCAATGTATACAAATGTATAAAGTAAACTATGATAAGCTCTGTAGAACTCTTGAATCGAATCACACAGAGTTTCTATGGAGGGGGATTAGGGTCACAATGCTATTTGACTTGCTTACATGCTTTATGCTATGTTGCTTCATTCAATGTTTGATTATTCCATGTTCATTTGTCTTGCTTTCATTTCAAATTGACTTTATCTTTCTTCTTTGTGTAATTTTGCTTCCCTGCATTTTACATTTGTCCTTCGTTAATGCATAACTGTCATTATACCATGCGTTATGACATCCTTCTTACTGCCATTATTCTTTCGTCTTAATGCTATTATTGCTTCGTCAATGCTAACTTCAATTTTGATACCAGATGGCGCTTCGCGCGACCGCATGTGCCCGATCCTTGAAATGAACTTTGAAACATCCCCTGTCGTTAGAAATTTCTTTTAAATTCTACTACAGTATCGTTCGGAAAGTAATTATATTATCGCACGAGAGGACAGAAGTAGATTGGCTGTATAAATATTTGAAAAATATTATGAAGTAATTAGTAAATATTTGATTTTGTATGCATCAGATTTTTGTAATTTTTAACACTATAAACTACATCTATATGTGAAGAATCTCGTGGCGTAGTGGTTAACACCGTGGTCACATTGCTGGGTGACACACTTTTCCGAGTGGGTTCGAATCCCGGACGAGGAAAGTCTTTCTTTCCTTTTGTTAATTTTATGTATCATGATGTAATTGACCATGTTGTCCATCTGACCAGAAGAGGATGCAGGAAAAAAATTGGGGGTACTTATAAAAATGTTTTTGATACATTTTTTTTTCAGTTTTTCTTGGGGGTATTGTTTTGGAAAAAAATGGCGGGCAACTGTATGTTATCATTATTCAGTTGAAATAAAAAATCATTTTTTATTACAAAACTTTGCGAAAGCTTCGTTGGCTCACTGTCGTCGCTTGCAAGTCATCTATGAAAAGTCATAATTTTAATTAATTGCCTTTTATATGCCCGTCAATGTCGTTTTTGTGCCATAAATAGGATGATTCTTGCATAAAAAGATAAAACTTCTATAACAATTGACTTTGAAGTATGGACTTATGAAGGTTAATGTTCAAGGTCAATCCTTGCAAGCATCAAACGCTTGGATTTCAATCTTAACCTTAATCTTGGGTCGAACAACAGTGGCGGATTTAGGGGATGCTCCTGCACAGACCCAATATTTTCCCGGCAAAAACAGGTACATCAGTAAAATCAGCAGAATCGGTAAAATTCGCCCCTTGACCCCCGGCAAAGGGGGCGCTGGATCCGCCACTGAACAACTGAGAAGAATCTGACAAGTTTGCCATATACCTTCCTTGCGCTCCTGACACGGAGTATAGGAACGCAATAAAGGTGTAAATTTTGGCCATTGTTGCAAAAGGCTGTGAATTTTGTGCCACGTTCCTGAGCAGGCGTAGTCCTGGACCAACGCCGGCAACGGCGTACCTCTGCCTGAAAAGTGGAGGTGCACAACATCCCAAAATTTCTAACAAGCAAGAAAAAAAAAACCAATAAATGAATAAGATAAATAGATAAATAAAATAAATAAATAGATAATAAAAAAAAAACAAGGGGGGGGGGGGAGAAAGAGATTTAAAAAATATGGGGATTCCTGTTCGGTATGCAAAAATTTTAACATTTCTGGTGCAATTCTAAATTTTGAGTACATGAATTTATATATGTCTGGCGAGTGGTAGCAAGCCAGGAATTATTTTTAGCAAAATATTGACTTATCAGAAAATATTTTCTATACCCTCTATCATTACATGTAATAACATTCTATTTAGATTGAGTTAAATGTACATGGATAAAGTAATATGTATAAAGGATGGTTCAGAATAGCTAAATCATTCAGAAAGTCTATAAAAAAACTGGCGAGCAGTAGCGCGGCCCCCGCTCCCCCCCCCCCCCCCCCCCCCCCCCCCCCCCCCCATCTCCTACGCTCTTGTCCAGGACAACAGCTTGGAGTAATTTTGGGATACAGAGATGTCAAAAGGTAAATTTTCAGGTCAAAATTATGAAAGGAGACTAGAAACTGCATTATTGACTGAATCAATGGGGCCGGGGGATGTTGATCTCTAGGTTCGATCAGTGTAGGACGCGCGGCAGTTTCAAAGGTTCGATCAGTGTAGGACGCGCGGCAGTTTCAATTTATCTAGAATTTTTCGATATGAAATACCGCCTTTCCCACGATATCTCAGAAAAAACTGACTTTTATATAATTTCCTGCTCACAGTTCAGAAAAAAAAAATATGTAGCCGATGGGATTCGAACCCATGCGGAAAAGAAAAATGCGACTAGCCTCTGGCACGATAACCGCTGAGCCACGATGTCATTACCACACCGATGTAAAACTTAGAGCTTTCAAATTCCCAAATGGCTAATATATTACTGTATCAATGAGAAAACAAGCAAAAGAACCAAACAAACAGAAAAGGCTCAAGTACTTATCATTTAATGATTTCTCCTGGTTTTTTTTGTTCAAATATTTCAATCGGCTTTTGCTTTTTTCCGCTATTTGTAACTCATTTTTCCAAGTACTGCAACAGGGGACGTCTCAAAGTTCATTTCAAGGAACGGACACAAACAGAGCGCCACCTGGTATCAAAATTGAGGTTAGCGTTGACGAAGCAATAATGGCATTAGGACGAAAGAATGATGGCACAATGAAAGATGTCATAACGCATGGTAGAACGACAATTATGCATTGACGAAGGACAAATGTAAAATGCAAGGAAGCAACATTGCATAAAGAAGGAAGACAAATGCAATAAAGTCAATTTGAAATGAAAGCAAAACAAATGAACATGGAATAATCAAACATTGAATGAAGCAACATAGCATGAAGCATGTAAGCAAGTCAAATAGCATTGTGACCCTAATCCCCCTCCATAAGTTTCAACGATGCATTTTCCCTGACATTTTCTTTTCCTGACATTATTGTTTCCTCTATGTTCAATCTAAAGAAGTCATATTATCAATTAGAAAATTATATTAAATTAGGCAACACCTAGTTTTCTCTTTGTTAATTAGCGTCAGCGGGCGGATAGGTGTAAGAGTATTGTTAAAAAAACCAAACAAACAGTCCATTTCCACATTTTTTCATCCTTTTTTAATTAACGACAGATGCAGTCTCAACAGTTTCAGTTGGAATTTAGTCTTACAAAAATTAGTTATCTGAAAATTAACTGAAAATAACACAAAAGGATAATTTTATGCATTTTTCTTTGCTTTCCTACATTTTTTATATTTCTTAAGTTTTTCCGTAGATATTCACGTCTTTTAACGGATAGGTAGGTAGGTTTTCATTGCTTGACTTGATGATTTACAAAGAAAACAAAAACAAAAACAAACAAACAAGGAAGGCTTTATGTTACATTATTATACCTCTACTGATTTTTTCCTATATAAAAAGAGACTCTTTATAAATTTAACTAAATCCCTGAAAATCGCCTGATAAGACTATTTCCCTGCAAAGGGGTGCGTTAGTTGAGAAGACTATTTCCCTAGGGAGTTAGTTTCAAAATGGGGCGGAGCTTCTTTGGGGGTGTGTCAGTATCAGCCAATCAGCGCCGTTGAAGGTTGATCGGATGATGTGAAGATTGATCGGATGACGCTATCAATACGCGAGCAGAGTAATCCGCCTCCTATCCACTTAGCTCATAAATTAGTCCGCAATGAAATATTAAACATGTATGAGTATGATAAATGATGTTTCTGTTTATCTTATCATCAAAAATTAATATTTTCCGTTGCTCAGTCATTCAGTCGAGAAGGCAATTAGGCAAAATCATTAGAATTTCCATTTGAACCCTGTGAACCTAAGAGATATGTTTGTTTCAGTATAATGTTTGTTTCGGTATAATAAAACAGTTAAAGTATACCATAGACGGAGTTAGCACGATTCTGGTTCCCCTCGACCAGGCCTATTTCTCTCGGCTTCGCCTCGGGAAATAGGTCTGGTCTCGGGGAACCAGAGTCGTGCTAACTCCCTCAATGGTATACTTTAACTGTATAGTAACACATTTTTATGACATCATCAGCTAGCTTACTATATGGATAACACTTCATCAAGCATCCTGTCAAAATTTAGAAGATCTAGAACATAGTTATTTTAATATCTTCTGTTTTAGTGAATGCAGAACAAGAAAATAAGAGCTGCATATTTGGTGGATGGTTGGAATATTGAAGCTATAATGTCGAAGGAGAATGCATGGAGGAGGTCATCACATCCGAGGGGATCCAGTCTATGATTTCAAATTGGTAAAATTATACGAAAATTATAGGAAAATAAGCACTTTTAGTAAAGTCTAAGTGAGTTTAATGGTATATGTCATCGTGATTAGCCTTTTTCATATACTTTATACATGTATACGAAAATAACCCCTTAAATTTCAAAATGTTGTTTTTTGAAACACAATGTTCTGAAGCAGATTAAAGAAATGTGTTGCACTGTAAATGTTTTTCATTCTTATTTTTGACTAACATTTATTTTAAAATGTATAAGTAACGTGACTGCCTCGAAGAAACCTAAAATAAAATATGCGAAAAAAAGCATTAAAAAGTGCAATAACTATTAACAAAATATAGTACAAAAACGTGATCTGCCTATAAATCGCAAATATCGAACCCGTAATACAGCCTCTTCGTTCGAAAAATTTTACAACAGTGGTTTTCCTGTGATGAAGTTACCATCCGCTTTCAAGAATATGTTGAAAAGATATTTCAATGGCAATGTACTTTCAATACATTTTGTAGTTAAATGACAATATTATTCATGAATACATGTGCGAATAAAGTTGTTTACGTAACATATATAAAATAGATGAAGGATATCCTGGTTGTGATCATACTTTATTACATGTAGTTTATATCTTCATCCGTAAGCATACGGGGTTAAAATAATTTTGTAGAAAATTCTTTAAATCAGGTGTCTTGTTTGCCTTTACATATAGGATGACGTGAGAGGTATGTATTAAGTTTGATCAAATTCGGTACATAACAATGATATTTTCTGACAATGTATGCTGGTATATATCTATATATCTACTAGTAAGAAAAAATGACGTACACGTTTACGCTGTGCTTTTAATGTAGAATCAGGTAGGAGGCTGATTTTTTTTTTCCAGTTTGAAACGTAAGTCTAATTGAACTTTAAATCATAAACATGGTAAATCATGCAATAATTCATTCCGCTTTGTATATACAATATGGTAAATGGTGTGGTTCTGCGGATTGCATGCACACAATCTACCCACTTATCCAGATACACAAAATGCCTAAAATGAAACCACAGTATTATTCAGAGTCTTGGGTATAACACAAACAATATTCAAATGCATGAATGTCAAAAGCATTGGACATACAGAAATAGTCTATACTCTGCTGACTGACGAGAAATCATGTCAATGACCCATTAAGTCCGACCAAAACTCATAATTGGACAGGAGAACTTCACAGTTAACACAAGCATGTTTTAAAAACATGTCAAAAATATTTCAGTAAATACTTATGAAACATAATTTTGCATGGTTCCAGAAATATCAGTAAAACATTTTTGGAAACATTTTATTTTCTTCAGCGCTCTTAAATGTTGTTAAAAACGTTTTAAAAACATTCTATACAACTGCACGGTATTTAAAAAAATGTTCTTGGAATGTTTTGTCAGAAATGTTTCATCAGAACCAGTTTGAAACCATACAAAAATATTTCGAAAATGTTTTGTGTTACCTGGGTTAAAGTGTCCAATTTCACAAAAAGTTCTTACGACAAAATTCAGGAATTTTCGTAACTTTCACCAAGGAATAAAATGTTTTTTCTATTTATAGATGGTATTATGTTTTCTTATATCATTTTTACATACTTAATATAAATTCAGAAACAAAACTTCGCAGAATCTAGTTAGAACGTAGAACTAAGCAATCAAAAGTAACGAAAAATCCTGAATGGCTTCTGGTTTCACTTCGGAATTTTATTAATTCCGAAGTTCGCAACCGTTCCTATCAAAAATCTAATGATTTTGCCTTGCCTTCTCGATTTTGAGACTGAATAACTGATTGGTACTTCTTTAATGTTTATTTTGAATTCATCGAATTAAAAAATCTTGACATTTACCTTGTTAAGACTTTATTTTATCATTGGTCATGGAAGGCTGATAATTTTCTGCTTGAAAATACAATCCACCATGATATACAAGATGTTTCAAGTAGATCGTAACATTAACGCACGTATACTTTTGTAAGGTCGAGAGAAAATTTGCAAGCAAGAGACGAAAAGCAACACGAAACAACTACAGAATACTAGTTCATTCTTATTGTTAAGGACGGACAGACAGACCGAGAGTAAATTAAGAGTCCCCTTCGGCGTTGCCGGTAGGGGATTAAAAACTTTATATCTCTACACGCTCCCTCTTGCGTTTTCTTGCGACATAGCAAAATCGGAAAGAGATATGATTTTTTAAAAATCATATTGAAAGTTGCTCTTTATCTATTTCTTAAAGAAAATTGACTGCAATGTTACTCTTGAAGGCGTTATATATAGATTTTGCACGTTATTAGGTAATGATTATCAGTTTGAAATTGAACTGCAATGACTCGCTGCAGACATATATGCATGGAGAAAAAACAATTCTACATTCTATCTAAGGTCATCTTACCCCAATTTGGTAGAAAAGTTCCATACGTCGTGGTTTTTATACCATTAATCTTGCTCTCTTATAAACATGTCGACAATAACCTACTTTGGAACATTTGTGTATTAACTGAAGATGAGCAACCGAGCTATTTTTCATCCACTTGAAAAATTTTGACTAACGTTCGTCCGAAGATTTGATAAATTTATCAGTATACATAAAGGTAAATAACTCGTGGTCAAGCGAAGGATATATGTTATTTTGTTTCTGAACTATCAGACAAATATTAGTATGTGATGGAAAAACAACAAAATAGACAAAATTATTCAATGTTTGGAGAGTGCACATGCTTAAATCATACTTTTTACACTACATTTTTGTGTAGAAGAGATCTACTACAGAAAGAGACATAGGATGCATATCAAACTTGAGATACATCGGCATGCCCCGGAATCAGAGAAATCCACGAAGCCGGTTCTTGATCCTGGGGTACCTTTCAAATCGTGAGTACAATTCTTTTTTGTGACCTTCTGAACTCGAATAATCAAATCTTGTTCTTTTTTTCATAACGGTTATCAACCTCAGTTTCAACTGAATGTCAGCAACCTCGATTTCACTCGAATGTTTATTATTTACATTTGAAAGCGAAGCAAGGTGTAAACAAATTGGTTTTATCGCTTGTTGTCGAAAAGGTACATGTATCATAAAAGATGTAGAAAATGAAGAGAGTACAATATGAAAACGATAGTCACTTATCGCCCTTTACCTTTTCTTTGGCTTAATCACTATAGAGTCAAACGACCTTGCAAGTGTTTATTTACCGAGAACATATTGACATGAGTTTACCCACCTTCTCTATTCTAGTCCTTTTCATATGATAACATTGTGACAGATAAACACTAAATTCCAAAATCACTATGTGTATCTTAAAATTGATTAAGTATAGAGACCCACCCTTAATACCTTTGGGAAGATCTTATACACAAACGCTTGAATATTTATCTGCTAAAACTATTTTACTGAAGAAAAAATGTTAAAAAAACCCAAACAAACAAACAGCAACAAAAACCAAAGAAGGAAGAAATGAAAAAAAGGAAATGTTAAAAAAAAAACACGAGGCTATCGCACGAGTGTGTTACAATCTGTAATAATAAAAAAGAGACATAGAAACGAATGCAAACTGAACAAAGAAAATATATTTTTGAATTTGATTGCACTTGGGCTCATCCGAGGCAGTGGACCCTGTCCTCCCAAATAGGTGCAGATAGGATTGTCACCGTGGCGCTGCGGTCTAGCTGCTTTGTATGCTAGGCAAAGCCGCCGGACAGAGCTTACCGACTTTATAAAGAAAAAATAATTTTCTGCAAACAAAAGTATGGACAATGTATTCACCTTACGAACAAGGGGATATTCATCTAGGTACCTGTCCGGGTAGGTTAAACATCTCCTGCTTGCAGAAATCACCGATTTGGAATTTAGAAAGTATAATTTTAATTATTTTCCATATTGTCAAAATGGTTTTTGGGTCAAAATTACGTTGATAAGTATACCTTGTTACTGCTCTGTCCATGGCTTGTTGTTTTCGTTATATTTTTGGTCATCTTTAGAAATACCCTCTTATTATCCATTAATGTGCTTCTTCTTTCTCAGCCTCTAGCATAAGTGAAAAGACGTTGTTTATTGAAATGTGCATATGAAATTGTACACTCAAATCTTTTTAAGAAAATAAATTTCAATTTATGAAAAGTAATTTTTTTTATTTGACATGAATATAATGATGGACAAGCAACCTCACTTTTTTGATTCATACGATAATCATATTACTGTATGAAAATCAAACAAAAAACCATAATTAACAAAAAATTCTTTAAGGAGCAAAAGTAAATCGCCAAAGCAGTGACATTGGGTGCTCGGGACTGTAAACATTTTGCTAGCAGCATCAGTGACGTATTATCCCTTGAACACATCACTTTCGATGTTTTTGCTGTTGGTGCAGAAACTATGTGTTGCTGTTCTTAAATGATGCTATTGAATTTGAAGACGTTTATAATTTTAAAAAAATTGCACCTATTCGCATTTATCAGCAAATATATACACCAACCCATCGTTATTTGTTGAGCGTTTGGAATGTTAAAAGTCTTGAAATTCAATAGCATAATTTAAGAACAGATAAATTTGCAGCATGGACCAGAGATGCACGTTTTGGATACTCAATCCTCGTCAGTTATCCCCAATCTAAACAATGTTATATGACCAAAAGTGTGACAGTTATTATGTCCAAAATGTATCGAAAGATGCGACAAGATGGGTAGGATATGATGCTACAGGACCAACGTTTGAGAAATGAAGAAACGATCAACCGAAGTTGATCGAACTTGGCTACATTTGCCCTCGGGGACTCTTGGTCCACCAGCAGTGACACATGTTAAATTCTTCAAATTCAATAGCATAGTTAGCACTACTATCAGAAAATTGTAGAAGTGTATCTATAGAGCACTATGAGACGAGGCGAATATTATCATCGAGGACTAATAGTTCACCAGCTGAGATACAAACATAGTGGTTGAAATTATCAATATTTAAATGAACATTTTATTGTTGTAATTTTTGTGCACCATATGCGCAAAAAGTAGTGAATATATTGAGGTTTTCGGCAAATTTTGGATAATCAATTGAGTGCACGTCATCGATGTATATGATGTAAAATAAGACTGAAGTGCCAAGTGCTTGTTTCTGTGATAGAGCAAGTGCATACTCGACATCGTAACATCATAACAATGACGGAAAATATCAACAACGAATGGAGCACAATTGGTTCCCATTTTTAGTCGTGCAATTTGTTGAAACAATACAAAGTTACCGATGAAAAAGTTCAGCATTCTGCTTACATTTTTTTTTCTGATTAATTTACTAGAATCCTAATATATCGTCACAAAGGAAATCTAGTTGTAATAAACTACAATGTAATTAAAATTGCAGCTGCCATGGGGGTGGGGGGCTAGTGAATGCATTTTAATGATTTTGGTATATAAATTTTCAATTTCGAATGTGGGTTGTCGAATAAAGGATCGAAAAATCAAATGTTTTAATCGAAAATACATCATTTGCTTAATCTAAGAGTTCTAGGGTTTATTATGATATTTTTTATTCTATATCATAAACATCATACTTCTCATATAAAAATTTAATGAGAACATTTGTAGGATTCCCCTGCGTTGAATATATCATTCTATAAGGAAGTAGAATGAATTTGTATTGAAATTTCGAAATATTGAAACCATGTAGAATGACTAAATATTTCGCAATTTGGAGCGATTTTGTGTGTAATATTTGCATAACGAAAATTAAAGCTTTCACTGAAATGTACCTTGAAAACGAATATGGAATAGTGACTATATATAAGTACCCGAAACGTGCATGTCTGGTCCATGCTACCAATTTATCTGCTCTTAAATGATGCTATTCAATTTGAAGACGTTTAACATTTATACCACTTGGTGAGTGTCACTGCTGGTGGACCAGGAGTCCCCGAGGGCACATGTAGCCAAGTTCGATCAATTTCGGTTGATCGTTTCTTCAACGCATTCTAAAATTTCTGTAATCAAAATTTCTTGAAATTTCTAAAAAAAAAAAGGGTCCTTCAGCATCATATCCCACCCATCCTGCTACGTCTTTCGGTACATTTTTCGACATAGTAACTTTCATACTTTTTTGGCATATTACATTGTTTAGAATTGAGGATCACTGACGAGGGTTAAGTAACCGAAACGCGCATGTGTGGTCCATGCTGCCAATTTATCTGTTCTTAAATGATGCTATTCAATTTAACACATATAGCGACACCTAGGATTAAGTACCCGAAACGTGCTTGTCTGAAAATGCTGCAAACTTATCTGTTCTTTATTGATCCTGTTGAGTCTGAAGACGTTTAACATAAAAGAACACTTTGACCTATTCGCTTGTATAGCACCTCATTTGATCAGTGAATGAACCTACCTGTCGTTATTTGTTGAAATTCATTTCTATGTTACGTCTTCAGAATGGTTAGAGATGTTATATGTCTTCAAAGGAGCTGTTAAGATAAGGCGTAAAATCTGCCCTGAAAAGTCGAAATTTCAAAATGCTAAAATTGAGAAAAGTTTTCGGTAAAAATAAGAAGTTATTTGGTACAGATATGAATCTTCTATCAGGTTGGATAAATTATTCAAAATAAGACCGATTTTTTTGGTCAAAATAAGCGTTTTTCCCTTAGAAATCAAAGGAAAACGGAAAAGTTTTCTACAACATTGTTCCCCCCCTCGGTTCAGAATGCCACTTTCACCAAATGTGTATATCAATAAAAGAAATTTTCTGGCCAAGTGGGGTTCTGAACCGAGGGGGGGAACAATGTCCCACGGGCGAAAAACGAAAAAAGGAGGGATGGATGACTATTTTAGAATCAGTCCTTAGAGCGGTTAAATAGATTAAAATTGCCTTCTTTTCCTTTTAATATCATTGAACAATCTATTCAGAATATGTTCTGATCAAATATTTAACCGCTAGGAAGGAAATAAACAAGAAAGTTGTCTATTTCTACACTATGCGTATTTCGCGCCTGAAAGCTACATATGTGGCTGATAAGTACGAAATAAAACCGTTTTCAAGTTTCCGGATTGCGGATTTTGCCGATTATATTGATATAATAACCTCAAAGTTCATTTCATTTATCAACTTTTGACTTAAAAAGCTACAGAAGCATGATAAACATCAAATTTTTCTAAAAAAATGCCTCTTTTTGTGAATTTCGCTCGATATTTGACGTTTTCTCTCTTCAGTACCCCTATCTCTTCAACCCGTAATTATAACATCTATCACTAAATCTATTTAAATAAAATACCTACTAGGAATTTTCTAATACTTGATATCTTTATCCTGACCAACTTTTTCCTAAAATAGAAGGACAGCGCACGAGAAATAATCAAGGGATTTCAGGGCTAAATCCAGCCCTTATCTTAACAGCTCCTTTGATATCATCATTTAAAACAGATAAATTTTCAGCATGGACCAGACATGCACATTTCGGGTACTTAACCATCGTCATTGATCCTCAATCTAAACAGTAAAATATGACCAAAGACTGTGAAATTTATGTCCAAAAATACCAAATGAAGTAGCCGGATAGCCACTGAAAAAAAGTTAAAGACATATATATGTAGGACGAATGTGAACGAACTTTTCTTCCGCATAATATTTCTTTGTCGTTGAAGATTTATTATTATAATGAAAATTTCCATTTTTCATTATAATAGAATATTTTTTCCTGGTCCAGTATAATTTTCCTTTAAAACAGAAGAAATGTTATATGTGAGTGTAAAACGTTTTCAAACCCAATAGCATCATTTAAAAACAAATAAATTTGCAGCATGGACCAAACATGCTCGTTTCGGGTACTTATCCCTCGTCAGTGATCCTCAATCTAAACAATCTTGTATCTTAATATCACGATAGAGATATTAAGTATCATCTATAATATTTTTCCATCTATGCTTCAATCACATAAATGTATGTGATTTAGGGATATTTCCTCATAATTCAAACTTTTCAATAATCATGATAATTACAGTAATATGCCACCAAAATTCATTTCACTAGCGCCCTCTGGTTTTATTTTTAGAATTTAAATTTGTGCATTTACTTAACAGAGAGTGTGCGGCTCCAAATCTCCTGTAGGGTCGATTCAGTAGCATATCCAAATAAAATCTAAATAGCATTGGAGGGATGGTGCTTAAATGTTAACCTCATTAAAATAGGAAGTATATTATTAAATCCCTCTAGTATCAGAACTTTTATTATGATTTTTGAAGAAAATTTCCCCATGGAATTTCTCTTATGTAATAAATTTTCCATGGTAGGAGAATTTTTATCATGATCATGGAAGAAACATTACATTACAAAATTTCCTTTATGAATTTTTGATACATAATAAAAGTTCTCGGGAAAAAAGTTCCAAGGAATAAATATTATGCTGGAAGAAGAATTTCATCACACGAAAAATCCGAATTTATCCAATTCAAGAACATTTAGATTCAATCGAATTCGTCTTATAAACATGAATCAAATCTAAGAAGAAAATTAATTTTTAAAATTGAGACAGTTTTTATAGATGCAAATGAGGTACAAGTTGAAATGTGCGTAATATGGTTCAATTGTTAGTTCAATGAATAAAAAATAATTATCAATTAAACTTGTAATTGGCACCGGTTGCCCGTTGGTCTCGTTGGTTTATGTGTGGTCCTTTGTGTTTGATGTTTCTATGTTGTGCGTGGTATTCATTGTCCCTTTTGTGTCTCTTTCTGTGCGTCTCTGCTCTGTGTTTTAGCATTGGGTGTTTTGGATTTTTGTTGTGCGTGCTGCAGCCTAGTGTTGTTGGAGATCCCCTCCTTTCTTTTGCGCGATGAAGGTTTTATCAGGGGGTTTAATTATAAATTCGTATACCTCTACAGTACCTATAATACGAATTAATAATAAATTACAGTTCGCAACATTGATTTTACCTTCTTTAGAGTTATCTTTCGTTGGTTGTATAGGGAATTGGTGACAAGAGATTCGTATTTCAACAAAATTCTAAAGTAGTTGGTAATGCGTATCTCATTTATTTAATGATATCCATTTCCAGCCTGCTCAAGGTTTTTTAAACTTAGGTATGGTTTGGAACATTACCTTAATTAGCACATAAAGGCTTTTTGATAATTGAAATAATAGCTCCGCGTCTTGGGGTGGCTATCTGTAACCCGATTTATTAGGGTTTTCTTTTCCAGATAACCACATTATATGCTATGGAACTGTCCATAGTAAGCACCGAGTGAATATTTGTCTCTCCGGGAAAATATCGTCTGGTCCATGCTGCAAATTGATGTGTTCTTAAATGATGCTATTGAATTTGAAGACGTTTAACATTTGAACAACTTGGTGAGTGTCACTGCTGGTGGACCAGGAGTCCCCGAGGGTACATGTAGCCAAGTTCGATCAACTTCGGTTGATCGTCTCTCTCTTCAACCCATTCGAAAATTACTGTTATCACAATTTCCTGAAATTTCTAATACGTGGGTCCTGTAGCATCATATCCCACCCATCCTGTTACGTTTTTCGGTACATTTTTGGACATAATAACTTTCATATTCTTTGGTCATATTACATTGCTTAGATTTAGAATAACTGACGAGGGTTAAGTACCCGAAACATGTATGTCTGGTCCATGCTGCAATGCTGCAAATTTATCTGTTCCTAAATGATGTTATTGAATTTGAAGACGTTTAACATCATGTCCTTATGTTGCTCCTATTTAACTGTGAAATGTGCTTGGTTTTTAGCTCACCTGAGCAAAGCTCAAGTGAGCTATTATCATAGCGTGCCGTCCGGCGTCCGGCGTCCGTCCGTCCGTCCGTCTGGCGTCCGTCCGTCCGTCCGTCTGGCGTCCGTCCGTCCGTCCGTCCGTCGTACGTCCGTCGTACGTCCGTCGTAAACTTTTCACATTTTTGACTTCTTCTCCAGAACAGCTGAAGGGATTTTGATTAAACTTGGTGGGTATGAAGTACTAATGGTCCCCTACAAGTGTTGTTGCTTTCGTCCGGATCCGTCACTAGGTGGCGCCGCCACAGCCAAAAGTAGGTCACAGGGGTACCCTCCTTTGACAAACTTCTTCTTCAGAACCGAAGCATGTATCGACAAACCGAAAGCATGAGGATGATCTAGAGAGATGTCTTAAGAAGTGTTGTTATTTTTGGTTCCACTTCGAAGTCAAATATTTGACGCGTTTTTGACGTCTTTTTGGACTTAGTCAGAAATGCACATTTTTGCACTATTTCTTTAAATAACTCAATAAGTGTATGATTTTACACACTCATTTACTGCATATTTATCATATTTAACTTATTTAATGCTTTGACAGTTTTTTATGCTTAAATTTTATTTTTTTGATTTTTTTTATTGCTTTTTTCTTATGTAAAAAGGAAGGGGGGGGGGTGTTGATTTTCATGCATTTTCTGATTCTTTTCTATAACCACTCTTCAGATTGTCATGACAATTTGTAGGTATGAGGTACTCATGCATGGTGCCCTACAAGTGAAAGAATGTTGTCAAGATATCAACTTTTGCATTTTTAAGGAATATTTTTTAAGATTGTACATAGGTATAATGTATGTTTTCCATGCCCAATGGACCCATGGGAAGTGGCTTCAAACCCCGGCGGGACCCCAACAATTTTTAGCTCACCTGAGCATTGCTTTGATATGTATTTTATACTAAAATTTTAATTTTTTTATTTTTTATGATTTTTTTTTTCTTATGTGAAAAGGAAAAAAAAAGGGGGGGGGGGGTGATTTTCATACATATTCAACTTCTTCTCCAGAACTGCTGATTTTTATCAGTATTTTTTCAATCATGAATAGATTATGTTTACTGTGCACATGGACCCAAGGCTTGTGGGTTCAAGTTCTGGTACTTCTTTTATCTATATCAGGAATTTTAAACCCCTGGTAACTTTAGTTTCGTATAAGAAGCAGCAGAACTCATGTATGCAAGAGTTGTCTTTCTTTAATATAGATATATGTATTCTTGGATTATCGATTCATTTGAATGTTATACATTTTAAATTATTAAATGAGTATGCAAAAGGAAATTAAATAATTCAAAAAAGATGAATAAGTATTTTCAAATTCATCTTGTGAAGACTTAGATATATAACTTTGAAATTAAAATATTGAGAGCAGCTCAAAATATTAATGTAAAAACAGAACTTCACATTTACATAACGTAGTGAAAGGAGGGGGAGAGGGCTGTAATTTATTAGCAGGAGTTTGCTTTAGCTTCTTTATAACTGTCTGTCTCGGGCTACTTAGATTACTCAAGAAGAAGGGGGGAGATGATTTTCATACATATTCAACTTCTTCCCCAGAACTGCAGAACATATTTTCATGAAACTTGGTAGGAATGAAGTAATCATGGTCCCCTACAAGTATTGTTGTTTTTTGTCCGGATCCGTCAACAGGTGGCACCACCACGGGCAAAAATAGGCCATGGGAAGTACCCTCATTTGACAAACTTCTTCAGAACGGAAGCACGTATCGACATACCGAAAGCATCAGGATTACCTAGAGAGATGTCTTAAGAAGTGTTGTTAATTTTTGTTCCACTCTGAAGTCTGGTTATTTTCTTCTTACAAACTTCTTTTTGTTTGATATGCTTAGTTTACGTAGTTTTCAGGTGAGCGTTGTGGCCCCTGGGCCTCTTGTTTAAAATGATATCAATGTTCCTGTCCTCTATCTTTTAAGGTAATTTGTTTGTTTGCTTGTATGATGTTGTATGTTGCTACCCCGTGACAGTAAGTGTTTTTAATATTTTCCCCGGACATTGTCGCCATAGCGCTCTCTATTTACCTATTAATGCCCGTTTGTGTGGGTACTATTCTCTCATAGTGTTGCTTTTGGAAGGAATAGTGCCTGAGCGTCAGCGAGGGCACTATTTACCTTCTAAAAGCAACACTATTAATGGGTTTAGTGCATCACATTTACTCGAGATATCACAGAAAAGTGTTCTTCATTTCCTCGTACTTCGCTTATTGCTATTTACATTCATGCATTGTTCATGACGTCATAATACGTCCTTAGGGTCGTACGTAACTCTGTTAAGCAAAAAGCAATAGTGCCCGGATGCCGGGCACTATTCTCTCATAGTCCCCGCGTGCTTAACCAATGAAATTCCGAGGATTTATCATGTGATGCACTAAATAGACATAAATTCAGACAGTGTATGTATTTTATATATTGTCTCATTTTCATGCGTGAACATCAACGGCGGATGCGGCTAGCCAACAGGGGATGCTTACTCCTCCCGGACATCTGGTCCCATCTCTAGCTTGCTAGGGGTCTGTCGATGCTCAATTTTTTTGCTCTACTGTGAGTGCTGTTGAGATTTTCATCAGGATCTTCTTTAACTCATGTCATTCAGAGTGTTGTGTGTATTGGGTTTGCTATTGTTACACATTCTCTTTAAAATAACACCACAGACATATAAACAATACACAGACAAGGATAATTCTGTATGTGACACAGAACAGAGAAGGGTATGTGTCGACCGATCCGTGGTCCTAGTGAGACTCGAACTAGCAACCTATCGGTCACTGACCCGACGCCCTATCCACTAGACCACGGCGTAGACATTGAAACATTTTCTTGTTGAAGACATCTAATTTCATTGAATATTGCTCTGTTAGCTATGTACAATTGTCTTATCAAATTGAAATGGGTTTGACTCTGTTAAATTGCATAAAAAATGTAACTATATATTGGTAAGCTTTCATAACCATAGTCTGATCATTATGTAATAAAAGAATTGTGTATTTGGAAGACACGAAGAAAAGACATCAAAATGTATAAATTGAGAAATAAATAAATCAGTATGACAGAATTTATACGTTATATCGCAGGGGAATTATTTACACAATGAACTCAACAAAGGTTATTTAAATCAACGGAATAAAATACACAACATAAATAGAGTTCATTTCTAAGACAAAAGATTGCATAACATATCAATCGGGTGATCAGGTGCACAAATACTTGGATTAATTGGTTAAGCCTAATTTTGTCCCTTTAAGTTGTAGACCCTATATCTAAGAATCTTGAGCAGGGTCATGATAGAAGAATATTTCGAATTCGTAACTTTTGTTCACAACTTTCTAAATATTGCGTATGGCTTATTTATGTGTAACATATTTTGCTGCGTCTGAAAGTCCGTTTGGCTTGAAGTACCACTGTAACACGTGTTTGGTGAAAAATTGGTTTGAAATATTCAAAAACACTTCACTTTTCTCATGATCTACACTTCCCCGTGATTGAGAATATTAAGTGTATTAATTACTTTCTTTCCAGCCTAGTTACTTGAAGGAAGCTTTGTTTTTGGTCTTTTTTCAATCTTACATTGATATAACAATTTTATAATAGAAACTTTTCATTTTATCCCAAAATATCATCGAAATTAAAGGAAGTTTACATCCTAGCAACATCTCTTTGATGCATTTTGGTCATACGTTTTATTTCATTATGCTACTAAATCGACCCTGCCCACTGTTTACAAAATATAAGGATAAAATTTTAAAAATAATCGAACTAGAGGGCGCTTCTGAAATAAATGTGGCTTTGTCTGAATAGTATTTTGGCTTGAGGTAACACAGAAAAGGATTTACTATACGAAACTCGCGACTGGTGCATTAAAATTGGCTTAAGAGTTGGAACACTTCAATTTTCTTACACACTCTTGCGCCGTCATACTTACTCGTGCTCACCACTTAATAAAGTACTCGTACATAATGTAACTCACTCGTGCTCACCACTTAATAAAGTACTCGTACATAATGTTACTCACTCGTGCTCTCCACTTAATAAAGTACTCGTACATAATGTAACTCACTCGTGCTCACCACTTAATAAAGTACTCGTACATAATGTTACTCACACGTGCTCACCATTTAATTAAGTTAGTGCTGGTACATAATGTTACTCACTCGTGCTCACCATTTAATTAAGTTAGTGCTGGTACATAATGTTACTCACTCATACTCACCACTTTTAAAATTAAGTACTCGTGCATCATATTACTCACTCGTGCTCATCACTTTGAGAATCGTACATACAACTGACGTACTTAAATACTATAACAAGCCATGCGTACCAGATAATTTAACATGAATGCCATTCAAGACAAAAAGTTGTGCGCATGGGTTATAAATATATTTGATAATGTTACGTCATGCACACGCGTTTTAAAATACGTCAGGCGCACAAGTTAAATGTCGTGAGTTAATAAGCTTGAGCACGAGGCAATAAGCTGTGCAAACGAAATAAAAGAGGGAATCTCAAACAAAACTCGATTGAAGCACCCATATTAAAACACCAAACCACCCAAGCGGAAACACAAAATAGATACAAAGCAAGAGACGTACAAGGGACAAGGAACACCAAATACGATATCAGAGCACCAAACACAAGACTGCACATGCATGTTACTGATACAGATCCTCACAAATATTAGTGGATCTTCAATGTAGAAATCAAACATAAGGCCCAAATAAAGAATTTTGTTTTGATTCATGCTCTTTGGCAACAGGAGAGATCTTCAAATGACCAAATAAAACAAAATAAGAGCACTATAAAGGCGTATTTTGGTTATTTGAAGGTAAAAATCCGTCATGGCGACTAAGAATTGAAATACCGTATTCCATCATTTCAATATACAGAGTCACTTCCCTTTTTCATAGAATTTAATGACGTTGTAATTTTACGTCACATCCCATCCAAATGAGATGGGGACGAAAGGCCGAATACTTGATGAAACTCATCTTTTCGAAACAAGTGTACGTAATACCTTACACCCCCTTGTCGGATGTTATACACAAAACTGCGTCTCCGGGAAATGTTCCAGACTGGTATATTTAAATGATTTTGACCTTGTGCTTTATGAACTGACCATGTGGTTTTATACGAATGCATAATGCGAATATTAAGAGAAAATGACAATCCCCCTTTGCCTTCCGCTAAATAAAAAAAAACGGTATCTATTTTCATCAAAATTTATTTTTGTTGACAAGCTTTCCAAAGAATTGATAAAGCGGTATCTAAATTTAGATGAAACCTAACCTCATGTGAAAATAAGGAATACCGTTTATGATTCAACTAGCTACTGAGGTGAAGATATATTTCACATACTAGTACGCGGATCCAGAAGAAAAGATGGGATCCTCCTTTGTCCTTCCAAAAAATCTTCTATTGTCTATGTTTGAAAAATTTTGCAACTTTGAAACATTCTACATATTTGTGGTTGTTGCATCGTATCAACAAGCAAATTCTTGGGATTAAACTCCAGTGGTTTTCGGTGTTTGTCGAAGAATTATTCGAAACTCCATGGAAATTAAGTCAAACCTATAAATGGGAGGTCTTGTCAGGAGAGATACACATTTTGTTTTTGACCGAGAGTCGGACAGACTGTCCTAATGCTTTTACTAACAGTGACCATTCCAAGCAAAATACAATAGACCATTTTGGATGAAAAAGTTATTTCATTTCTTGGTTTTGCGCAGATTTAAAAAATGAGATATACACATAAATATTCTGAAAAGCTACTTTCTATATCCGCCACTGTATAACGATGACATGCGGATGAATGCATGCTCTTGTTAGAAGTTGTGAAAAGAATAATATCGTCGACAGTTGCCTTAATGAGAATGATTAATTAGTACGTGTCAGACGCTCCATATCTTTAACGGCTCGTCTGACATACTGGCCTAAAGACGGAAATCCGTAAGGACAACGCATCTTGATATGTTGAGTATATGAAAGAAGTGCATTTTCTGAGTTATTTATGATGAAATGACTTTTTCAGCCTGCTTCTGGTAAATTTCCATCGTAATGTAAAGTACATAAAAATTGTACTTCTTGTCAGTGGACATAATTACAATTTTGAAAATAATTATTTTTTATCAAGAAGATTTCGAAGAGTCATGGAATAAATATGAAATTACTACCTATAAGTTATTCAGTCTCAAAGTCGAGAAGACAAGACGAAATCATTAGAATTTCCATCGGAATAGTTGCGAACCTGGGAATGAACAACATTCCGAAGTAAGACCATGTGCTCGGGGTGAGCCAGAGTCTCATGTTTTCATGTAAAAGAAAGGCGGGGATCTCCATCAACACTAGGTTGCAGCACCCACAGCAAAATCCCAAAACACCCAATGCAAAAAAAACACAGAACAGATACCCACAGAAAGAGACGCAAAAGGGACAAGGAACACCAACTCACAACATAGAAACATGAAACATAAAAGACTACACATAAACCAACGAGACCAATGGGCAACCGGTGCCGACTTAGGACGGCCATCTGCCACGTAAATAGCAGACGGTGTGGTTATCCTGGATTACGTGCGCACAACCCTCCCACTATTCCGATTTCCCAGAGGTCTCGAAGAACGCACAATTATGATGTAAAACAACCTCCTCACTGTTAGATGACCACACACAAACAAGACCGTAAAACACAGGGGTCCGAGCAACACAGATGAATATGTAAATGGATATAAAAAGAGGACGTGCGTAATACAGTCCGTGCTCTGCCGGCTATAGCGAGCTCATATATGTTATCGCCCGAGGAGTCCGACTGACATTCAGAGAGGACAGGTGGTCGGGGCCCTGTCTTCTCTAAGGAGGTTTGGACAGGGCCCGTCATGGAGTCCCGTCGTCACAGTCAGTCAGAGTGCAAGTCTTAAGAATGCGCTCGTACAAGACTGTATATTGGTCAAGTACCAAGCTTAGTGTCCGTCTGGTGACATTAGGATCATATCCACGGTATAAAAGGCGTTTGATGACTCTGACGCATTTTCGATACCTATGCTGTCTACCTTTGATCCTTCTTATTTTGTTAATTACCTAAAGTAATATAGTCCGTCGCTTGTATGGGTCCGAATTTCAAAAGAAGTTGATCATAATTTTTGTAAAATTTCCAGAAAGTCTTTACTAGTTTGTGAAAGCGAAAACCTTGACCTAAAGGTTTCTTTGTAATTTGTAGATTTCTGTAATGAAAATCCAAAACATCAGTACATGCTCTAGCATACCGGATGAGCTGTGAAATGTAGATACCGTATGACGGTAATCTAGGGACATCACCGTCAATGTTAAACGTCTTTAAACTCAATAGCATCATTTAAAACACCCGGAAATTAACACCCGTCGCAACAGCTCCATGAACAATTATATTTCATTTCTCGAATCACAAGTCTTAATTTACCTGTTGTGCTCGGCTACAGCGGCGAGTGGTGTTACTATTTAAAAGCAGGATATACTTATTGTACCCGGGCACTTGATCTCATTTCTATGGTGGCGTATTTCTGCCTCCTACATGCGAGATATTTTCTAAAGATTATTTTATTTCACCATGTTACTTAATTATGTCGACATGCAAGATAAATATGTTGACATTCAAGATAAAAATGTTGACATGCAAGATAATTTTGTCGCATGTTGACAAAATAAGTTGCATCTTGACAAAAATAAGTTGCATGTTGACATAAATAAGTTGCACGTAGACAAAGTCGCATGTCGACATATTCTAAAGAAATCCCACCATACATTTCTCATTTGTTTGGTATCGTATTTTTCATTCTTTATATATGATTATTGTTTTTGGACTCTGAATTTAGGATTTGTGTTTCACTTGAAATTATCAAATTGTATGAAAATGTCGAATTTCAATGTCTTGAACACATTTCCATATCCAGATCCAGCTTTGATTGATGTGATTTCAATAGCGCCGTCTACAATAAATTCCACTTTATTATCTGTTGAAATCCTCTCTCTATTTGTTTGCTTGTTTTTATGATTGTCTTTCATTTCGTGTAATTTTTCTTACAAGATATTAATAAATAAAGGACCTTGTAAAATTTCACAATTCTTTTACCGTTTCGTTTTGTTTTTCCAATATTTCCTCGCGATAGGTGAAACAAACATATTACATTTGGTATTTAAGTACAGTTATTTATAAAATTCAGGCAGGGGGCGATTCATGATGAAAAAAAAAGTCCTACGAGTTTTATTATTGCATTATTATAGTTACTGTAAGAAACTCTCAAAAACACCTTTACTACCCGAATCCACTGTTGCAAACTCCAGGTATTTTTTCTGTAGAATGTATAGGAAATATATGACGATTTGGACAATTGTTCAATTTCAAGAGACAATAATTTCTTCATAATTCATCGAAATCGAAATGCTCGTATCTCAAATTCGCAACTAGATAGTGAAAAATGAAATTGTTTTCCAGTTTTTGTGGACCTAGCTAGTGACTTTTATGTGACAAATATAGATAATGACCATATCCCTGTATATAGCATAAAATCGATAATTCAGAAAATCAGAAACCGAAGGCATACAAAATCATGATAAAACAGGAACCAAAGCAAACAAACAAAAACCTCCACCATATGAAAAGAAGCGAACTCCCGATATGGGAGTGAGACCAGGTGCCCAGGAAGAGTAAGCATCACCTGCTTGCATGTACTCATTTATATGGGTTTTTATTTTACATGAATCGGCATTTTTTCAAACTGTCTGATTCTTAGCGGAACTGTACTTAAACGTCTATCAGTACAACTGTTGTGATATTATTACATTTGTAATTTCAACGATCAAGGTTTCGTAGAGACATGAAAAACAAGTCTCTCTTTTTCTCTTCTTAGCTTTAACTAAGAGGTATTAACAGATACAGGTGATAGAAGGTGAACACAACTAGCTTTTAAAAAAAGGCATCATTTATCAGTTCTATATGGTACCAATGCCGACTCGATGCGATTAATCTAGACATTCTGCAGACAAGTCATTATATAACAAATGTCATTTATGAGCACATAATTTACATTGCCATCGTTAAAATGATATTTTTGCACCCAGAAATCTTGACCGGACATGCCATGATGAATACTATTGCATCATATTGTGTCATGTGTCTAGCACATGTAAACTTCGTATTAAAATTTTGTTACACCTTTGGACCTCGTGGTTTCCATTAGACGCCTTTTGTATGGTCATACCTCATATATGTTCATTACATGACAGCTTTTGACATCGTTTGCATCTGGTATGCAGTGCAAGTTAGACAGACAGAGACTTGACTATATTGTAGAATGCATGGTCATTAATTAAGACGTCCTTGTATTTTCCCCTTTTTCCTGAACATGTTTATTGTACTCTTGATTTTTTTTTTTTGAAAAAATTAAGCTATCATGAGAAAATAACATTAAGAGCCAAATGTTTAAAAAAAAATGGTATGTTCCAATCGTTTATCAGATTGTAACTGAAATAAAGAAATAAACGAACAATTTTTCCCTGGAATTATTGAAAGTTTTGAAATGTTTTTTATACTATTCAGACTTTCTAACTTACCATTTTACTAGTAACTTGAATATTATGATCGGTTGAAATTATAATCAATAAAAACAAAAAAGTTCTTCAAGTTTAAGTATAACAGGAAACATCCTGTGATGTGCATCTTCAAATTCTATCGCATTTTAGTAAGAAAAAGTTCGACCGCTTCCGGTTTAAAGAGAACTAGGTCTCTCTACAGTAATAAGCTACTTAAGAACAGTTCTAATGGGTATCTTACGATTAGTTTTCGAATGTAACAATATAAGTTGTCGATAATGTTGTTTTGTCGTTATACACTTACTAGATTTTTTTTTTGGAAGAACCAGGTATGTTCATTAGTTGTGATTCATGGGATTTATGTTTGTTTTTAATTCATTGAAATGCGCGTATGATGCAATTGAATTTTACAATATAGGAAATATATTTTAATATTAACAATTTCAACCACTAGGTTGGTATCTCTGCTGGTGGATTGTTTAGTCACCGAGGATATCGGTCGCCTTGTTTAACAGAGTTTCGGTACTTGACTTAAAATATATTTGTAAATTCTCCGTCAAAGAATTTAACGAAAAATTTCTAGAACTAAGGGGTATCTCCCTGATGGCATATACATGTATCTCAGTCCTTAGCAGGTTCTTTGGTAGACATATTCCGTCAAGTTTATACTTTTGCTAGCCTAATTTCATATTGTTTGGATTTCCTCCTTTTCGGCGTTGAGTGTCACTGATGAGACATAACTTAGCACCATCCCTCCAATTCTTTTTTGGTCATAGATTTTTATTTAACTATGCTACCGAATCGACCCTACAGGAAATTTGGAGCTGCGTACTCTTTGCAAAAAAAATGCAAAAATTTAAATAATTAAGAAAAATGAAACTAGAGAGTGCTATTGAAATACATCTGTCGGCATTTCATTAAGTACCACTGATCAGTAGCAGACGGTTTGATTATCCTAGATTACGTGCGCACAACCCTCCCATTTTTCCAGAGGTCTCTAATAACGTACGATTGGGTGTTAAATAATCATGACCACATACAAACAAGACCGCAAAACGCAAGGGCTCAAGCAACACAGATGAATATTTAAATGGATATAAAAAGAGAGCACTCACAATACAGTCCGTGCTCTGCCTGCTGTAGGGGGTTTATGTATGTTATATCACCAAAGAAGTCCGACTGACATTCAGAAAGGACACTCAGGTGGTCGGGGCCCTGTCTTCTCTAAAGAGGTTTGGACAGGGCCCGTCATGGAGTCCCGTCGTCACAGTCAGGCAGAGTGCAAGTTTTAAGAATGCGCTGGTACAAGACTGTAGATTGGTCGAGTACCAAGCCTAGTGTCCGTCTGGTGACATTAGGATTATATCCATGGAATAAAAGGCCTTTGATGATTCTGACGCACTTGGTGAATGATGTTGGAGATTCCTTCATCAGATTCAATATTCCCTCCTTGTTCCTTTTTTCATTTTCGTGCGTGAACATCGATGATGGCCAAAATAGGGGATGCTTACACCTCTCGGACACCTGGTCCCACCTCAAGCTTGCTAGGGGTCCGTCGTTGCTCAATTTTGTAATCTATTGTGAGTGCTGTTGAGATTGTCGTTCTGATCTTCTTTATCTCATTTGTTATGCATGTCTATTCTCTATTTTCGCTTGGTGTTGTTTGGCGGTTGTTCTGTGGGTGCTGCAACCGATTCTCCCTTTTTTCATGGGTATTTTGGGGATCAAAGCATTTGTAAATGTTCGACTCTTGTTACATTATCAATTGTCTCCTTTTTCAGTTTTTTGGGTTTTTTTTTTGTATTGTATGTGTCATTTTAATCTGAAATATAAATGAAGCAGAACGATGAAATAAATCATGAAAGCATTGTTCAGCAAGATTTTTTTAGATTTGCATGTATGTCACAATATACCAGCGTGGAAAAATTGACGATATTGTGAATGTATAATTGGGGGAATCAAAGAGTAACTAAAAACTTGCTGTGCTTAAACCTCTATACTGACAAGCAATAATGAAATATGAATTCAAAAATGATGGAAGAAATTATTCGGAAACAATTAATTTTTTGAATCGATTTGCATATGTCACAATATAAACATGTGGCAAATTTGACGTTATTGCATATGTATAATTAGGGGAATCACAGAGTGTTATAAAACTTGTACTGAATAGAAGAACTTAGATATAGAAGGAAACGTTTAATTGTAATAATACAGAAGTTAAGAAAAACTTCTATAGTAGGTGACTGAAAACATGTTTCAGTAAAGAAACGTTTTTATCCATAATCCTTTGATGTTAATAGACATGTTCGTAATTTTTCATTAATTATGGAGTTTATATTGTCTTAAATGAGTCGTAAAGGAGAAAGTGATTTTTACATGTTTAATTTTGGGCAAAACAACAAAGATAAAAACAGGGAACATTGTCATATGAGACTGAAAGTCTCTATATTGAATAGGTCACTAAAAAGGTCAAATTGTAAATTTGTATTCAATGAGAGGATTGAAGCTTTCATTCAAGTTGGATTGCCTCTTTGCATGTGCAATCAAATTCAAATATTTTTCTTGTTTTGATTTTTAAAGGTTTGGTTTTGCATACATTGAAAAAGAAAAGGGGATGATCTCCAGCATGACCACCCTGCACAAACCCAACGAAACAAACCCACAAGGAAGTGATGCGTAAATGACATCAGACAAAATAACAAACCACAAAAAAAAATACACGACAAAAATCACTAGAACATCATATAAAACAATCGTAATAGACGTACAAAAGCATCAAACATTAATGACAACATATAGAATACATGTCAAAATATAAACATGTGGCAAAATATAAACATGTGGCAAATTTGACGTTGGTTTGCGCACGTAATCCGATTAACCATATCATTCACTTTTTATAGCGGATAGTCATCAAATTCGGCACCGGAAGCATGTTACTGATATAAGACTCCCTCAACTTAATTGTTTTCAATCATGTTTCATGTTTCACACGTATGCCCTTTGCCGCGTGGAGCTCGTTAAAAGTTCCCGCGAAGTGTTTCGAATATTTTCCCCATATTTTATTTGTCACCATAGCCCTTTTTATATGGACACGATCTCAGACAGTGCATGCATCCCTGATCCCACCTCTAGCTTGCTAGGGGTCCGTCGATCTTCAATTTGGTGCTCTATTGTGATTGCTGTTGAGATTATCGTTAGTATCTTCTATAACTCATGTATACTCAATATTCGTTTGTCCATTTGGTTTTGGCGTTAATGTGTCTCCTTATCCCATGTTCTTTGTCGGAATAGAGTTGTTTTCCCTTATTGCTAATTAGTCATGCACCTGTATACGGACTGTTAGCTTGTTTGTTTGGAATTTGATTTGGTATAGCTGAATCATCATTTTACATGAATGAAAAAAGCCTATTACGAATGCGGAGATACCGGAAAACGAAACATCGCAGGGTTAGACTGATTTTTAGCTCACCTGAGCCATAGGCTCAAAGTGAGCTATTGTCATAGCGTGGCGTCCGTCGTCCGTCGTCGTCCGTCGTCGTCCGTCGTCCGTCGTCCGTCGTAAACTTTTCAACATTTTCGACTTCTTCTCCAGAACCACTGAAAAGATTTTCATGAAACTTGGTAGGAATGAAGTACTCATGGTCCCCTACAAGTGTTGTTGTTTTTCGTCCGGATCCATCAACAGGTGGCGCCACCAGAGGCAAAAGTAGGTCACAGGGGGTACCCTCCTTTGACAAACTTCTTCTTCAGAACGGAGGCACGTATCGACAAACCGAAAGCATCAGAATGAACTAGAGAGATGTCTTAAGAAGTGTTGTTATTTTTGGTTCCACTCGGAAGTCAAATTTTTGACGCGTTTTTGACGTCTTTTCGGACTTCGTCAGAAATGCACATTTTTGCACTATTTCTTTAAATAACTCAATAAGTGTATGATTTTACACATTCATTTACTGCATATTTATCATATTTAAGTTACTAAATGCTTTGATAAGTATTTTATTCTAAAATTTAGATTTTTTGATTTTTTATTAATTTTTTTCTTATGTGAAAAGGAAGGGGGGGGGGGTGATTTTCATACATATTCAACTTCTTCTCCAGAACCACTGAAAAGATTTTCATGAAACTTGGTAGGAATGAAGTACTCATGGTCCCCTACAAGTGATGTTGTTTTTCGTCCAGATCCATCAACAGGTGGCGCCACCAGAGGCAAAAGTAGGTCACAGGGGGTACCCTCCTTTGACAAACTTCTTCTTCAGAACGAAAGCATGTATTGACAAACTGAAAGCATCAGAATGATCTAGAGAGATGTCTTAAGAAGTGTTGTTGTTTTCGGTTCCACTCGGAAGTCAAATTTTTGACGCGTTTTTGACGTCTTTTCGGACTCTGTCGGAAATGCACATTTTTGCACTATTTCTTTAAATAACTCAATATGTGTATGGTTTTACACATTCATTTACTACAAATTCATCACATTTAAGTTACTTAATGCTTTGATATGTATTTCATACTGAAATTTTCATTTTTTGATTTTTTATGAATTATTTTCTTATGTGAAAAGGAAAGGGGGGGGGGGTGATTTTCATACATATTCAACTTCTTCTCCAGAACTGCTGAACAGATTTTTATGAGTATTTTTTCAATCATGAATAGATATGTTTACTGTGAACATGGACCCAAGGCTTGTAAGTTCAAGTTCTGGTACCCTGGTAACTTTAGTTTCGTATAAGTTGGTACATGTTCATGTATGCAAGAGTTGTCTTTCTTTAATATTGATTTATGTTTTTGAGGTTTAAATTTTTGGATTATCGATTCATTTGAATGTTATATATTTTGAATTATTAAATAAGTATGGAAAAGGAAACTAAATTATTTTAAAAAGATGAATAAGTATTTTCAAATTTATCTTGTGAAGACTTAGATATACAACTATGAAATTACAATATTGAGAGCAGCTCAAAATATTAATGTAAGAACAGATCAATGTTATCAATAACACAGTGAAAGGATGGGGAGGGGGTCTGTTATTTTGCTTTAGCTTCTGTATAACTATCTCTCTCGGGTTACTTAGATTACTCAAGAAGAAGGGGGGATGATTTTCATACATATTCAACTTCTTCTCCAGAACCACTGAACAGATTTTCGTTAAACTTGGTAGGAAAGAAGAAATCATGGTCCCCTACAAGTATTGTTGTTTTTAGCTCACCTGAGCGAAGCTCAAGTGAGCTATTGTCATAGCGCGTCGTCCGTCCATCGTCCGTCCGTCCGACGTAAACTTTTAACATTTTCGATATCTTTTCGGCAACCGCTGCACAGAATTTCACGAAATTTCACAGGAAGCAAGTACTCAATGCCCTCTATTAAATTTGTGTTTTTCAAGCCGATCGGAAATCCAAGATGGCCGCCACAGGCTCTGATTGGCTGACACATTTTTGACTTCTCTTCTGAAACTGCGTCACAGAATTTCATGAAACTTCACAGGAAGCAAGTACTCAATGCCCTCTACCAAGTTTGTGTTTTTTGAGCCGATCGGAAATCCAAGATGGCCGCCACAGGCTCTGATTGGCTGACACATTTTTGACTTCTCCTCCGAAACTGCTGCACAGAATTTCATGAAACTTCACAGGAAGCAAGTACTCAATGCCTTCTACCAAGTTTGTGTTTTTGGAGCCGATTGGAAATCCAAGATGGCCGCCACAGGCTCTAATTGGCTGACACATTCTCGACTTCTCCTCTGAAACCGCTGCACAGAATTTCATGAAACTTCACGGGAAGCAACTACTCAATGCCCTCTACCAAATTGTGTTTTTCAAGCCAATCGGAAATCCAAGATGGCTGCCACAGGCTCTGATTGGCTGACACATTTTCAACTTCTCTTCTATAACCACTGCACAGAATGTCATGAAACTTCACAGGAAGCAAGTACTGATTGCTCTCTACCAAGTTTGTGTTTTTCGAGTTGATCAGAAATCCAAGATGGCCGCCACAGGCTCTGATTGGCTGACAAATTTTCGACTTCTCCTCTGAAACCGCTGCGCAGAATTTCATGAAACTTCACAGGATGCAAGTACTCATACCCTCTATCAAGTTTGCGTTTTTGGAGCCTATCGGAAATTCAAGATGGCCGCCACAGGCTCTGATTGGCTGACACATTTTCAACTTCTCCTCTAAAACTGCTTCACAGAATTTCTTGAAACTTCACAGGACGCAAGTACTAATTGCCCTCTTCTTAGTTTGTGTTTTTCGAGCCGATTGGAAATCCAAGATGTCCTCTATAGGCTCTATTTGAATGATACATTTTTGACTTATCCTCATAAACTACTGCACAGAATGTCACTGAACTTTACAGGAAGTAACTTGTACACCTTGTCCTTCTCAAAGCTTCACTAAAAGCGATTTCCTTCAGGTCTTGACTTTGATTGAAAACATACATACAGTCTCCTCAGGTGAGCGATGTGGCCCCCTTGGGCCTCTTGTTTAATCGGTACACAAGACTGAGAATGATCCAGAATCTTCGAAAGTTGTACTTTAAGCAAAAAAGATTCAAATGAAACAAACAAAAACAGAAGAATTGGATGTTGAACACTTTCGTTTATTTTCGACCTTAAAATATCAATGCTAAGAATGAACGGAACCAGTTTCCTGTAGGGTATAAAAGAAGGGAATTAAATGTATAACGAACAAGATTTGTTTCGGAAACACGAATGTTCAAGTCGGAACCTTCAGAAGGAAAGCTATGCTAAAGTCGATCTGAAAAAAATACATTTGAAATATCAAAGGCCTATCACCTGATTGTCCAAATCAGGTATTCCGCTCAGGTCAAGGTCATGTCACGGGACTAATCATTTCAGCTAGCCGGTGCTGCAAATTTAAAAGTTTTAAATGATGCTATTGAATTTGAAGACATTTAACATTGATATCAATAAAAATTGTCTGATCGCAAGACTTATTTTTTTGTCCCAAGTGAGAAAACCCTTTCATATATTTATCAAAAGGTGAAGCTTAGTTAATTTATGCGGAGAAGCAGACGGAAAGACTAACGGAAAGACTAACAGAAAGATAAATTAACAAGATACAATGATAGTCTTAAACTAGATGGCTACTGTTGCAAGCAACAGACGGATTCCTCCTTTATTAGACCTTCCTCGGAACTGAAGTGTTCAAATCCGAGCAAAGAAGATGGGGAAAAAATAGTCGCTTTAGTCCCTTATTCACATCAGCAAATGAATCAAAAGAGCTTATGTCTAATTTGGGACTCTTATTTATTTATCAACAAAATAGAATTAAAAAATAATAAATACATTTCATGTTTACGAAAGCTTTAATTTCCATGCTCTATCAATATCAAATCCTTTACAATTACTTTCTCAAAACAGAATTGCACAATAATATTGCAATGAGATCTATAATTTCTATTAATAGAAAATGACAACAACATGAAAGTACACAATGAAAAAAGAGAAACAGAAAACAAGAATAAAAGAGTTATCTTTCTTGGACTATGTTAAGTTCAAATAAAAAGGACTACTTGTGTGAAGAATAAATACACATGTAGTATAGGACCAGAACTGTGAATTCTACAGGAGTAAATGTTTGTTATGACATTGAGAATGATTATTTGACCTTGAACCAAGGTCACAGATAAAAGATAAGTACTGGAGGTTATTCTCATCAAAATTGATCTTAAACTGATCAAAATTAAATATTTTATCAACCAAAGTATGTTGTGACCTTGAAATCGAACAAATGACTTCGGGTCAAAGTCAAGGCGAGAGGGCTTGATGCAAGGAGTATTTGTGTAACGTTTGAACTCTCAACGTCAAACAGTCTTTGTTTTACAGGCAAAAATTTGTTGTGACCTTGAGAAGGAGAATTTGACCTTGGGTCAAGGTAAAGGTGAATGGGCTTGTCTCAACGATTATATGTATGAAGTTTGAACTCTCTAGGTCAAACCGTCTTTGTTCTATAGGCAAAAGTTTGTTGTGACCTTGAGAAGCAAAATTTGACCTTGAAACTAGGTCAACATTAAATGACTACCTATAAGTGACCTACCATCCAAGTTTCAACTCAAAATCTCAAAAACTGTAGAAATTGGCACTGTGCAAATTTAAAATTCCATTTTCAACTCGTAATAGCACGAAAACCGTAAATATTTCATCGAGCATGTAAACGTATAAAAGTTTGCAAATTTCCCAAAGAACAATATGAAACAACTTCCGTTCAAATCGTACGATTACTTTAGGAGTTATATGAGTTTAAAAATTTGACCTTTGATGACCTCTAGCGGGGGCATATGTAAACTTTTTGACAAGAAAAAAATTTTGAATTGAGATCTTCATATGCTCTTTCACATAGTATTTTTCACTTTATCATGTATTGCGATACTTTTTTGTAAAGTGTCTGGAACGGTTGGGGGTAAGAATAATAATAAGAACTAGATGGCTACTGTTGCAAGCAACAGACGGATTCCTCCTTTATTAGACTCTCCTTGGAACTGAAGTGTTAAAATCCGAATAAAGAGGATTGAAAAATGAAAAGTTGCTTTTGTACCTTATTCACTTCAGCAAATGAGTCTTAAGAGCTTTAGTCTAATTTGGGACTCTCATTTATTTATCAACAAAATAGCAATCCAAGGAATGCTTGTGTCGCCTGCGAAGCGGTTTGATTATCATTCTAGAAAGTGGATCAAAATTCTTGAAAAGTAGGTCTAGGTCAAATATCTAGATCAAGGTCAAAAGGTCAAATTTTATGGTCTGTGTAGAAAGGTCTTGTCACAAGGAATACACATGTGAAATACCAAAGCCCTATCACTTACCAATCAAAAGATATATCCATTCTTAATTTTTTTTGAAAAGTAGGTCAAATATGTAGGTCAAGGTCAAAAGGTAAAAAAAAAAAATAATGGTATGTGTAGAATGGCATTGTTACAAGGAAAATACATGTGAAATATCAAAGCCCTATCACCTACCAATCAAAAGATATAGCCAATATTACTTTTCTTGAAAAGTAGGTCAGATATCTATATCAAGGTCAAAAGGTCAAATTTAATGGTCTGTGTAGAAAGGTCTTGTCAGAAGGAATACACATTTGAAATATCGAAGCCCAATCACTTAGCAATCAAAAGATATAGCGAATCTTATCTTTTTTTCAAAAGTAGGTAAAATATCTAGGTCAAGGTCACAAGGTCAAAAATTATGGTATGCGTAGAAAGGTCTTGCCACAAGGATTGCACATGTGAAATATCAAAGTCCTAACACTCACCAATAAAAAGATATATCCATTCTTAATTTTTTTTGAAAAGTAGGTCAAATATGTAGGTCAAGGTCACTAGGTCAAAAATTATTGTATGTGTAGAAAGGTCTTGTCACAAGGAATACATATGTGAAATATCAAAGTCCTATCACTTACCAATCAAAAGATAAAGCAAATCTTATCTTTTTTTCAAAAGTAGGTCAAATATCTAGGTCAAGGTCACAAGGTCAAAAATTATGGAATGTGTAGAAAGGTCTTCCCACAAGGATTGCACATGTGAAATATCAAAGCCCTATCACCTACCAATCAAAAGATATATCCATTCTTAATTTTTTTGAAAAGTAGGTCAAATATGTAGGTCAAGGTCACTAGGTCAAAAATTATGGTATGTGTAGGAAGGTCTTGTCACAAGGAATACACATGTGAAATATCAAAGCCCTATCACTTACCAATCAAAAGTAATGGGCTGTGACACCCAAAGTGTGACAGACAGACAGACAGACGGACGGACAGACGGACGGACGGACGGACGGACAGACGGACAACGGACAAAGTGATCCCTAAGTGTTGCTATGCTTCGCAGGCGACACAAAAATAGAACAAAAAGATAATAAATACCTTTCATGTTTACGAAAGCTTTATACTCCATGATCTATTAATTCTAAATCCTTTAAAATTACTATCTCAAAACAGAATTGCACAATGATTTTGCAATGAGAGCATTTCTATAAATAGAAAATGACAATAGAATCAAAATACAGCCAAGTAATGCTACTAAGAAAAAAAAAACAGAGACAAAGAGTAAAAGAGTTATGTTTCTTATACTATGTTATGTTCAAATAAGAAAGACTACTTGAGTGAAGAATAAATAGCAAGGGCAAAAACTGCTAATTCTACAAGAGTCAGTTTGTTATGACCCTGAGAATGATCATTTGACCGTGAATAAAGGTCCAGAAAAAAGATAAGTATTTGAGGTAATTCTTTTCAAGATTGATCTTAATCTGATCAAAGCTCAATATTTTATCAACCAAAGTATGTTGTGACCTTGAAATCGAACAAATGACCTTGGGTCAAGGTCAAGGTAAACGGGCTTGATGCAAGAAATATCTGTATTAAGTTTGAACTCTTAAGGTCAAATAGTCTTTGTTCTATAGGCAAAAGTTTGCTGTGACCTTGCGTAACAAAATTTGACCTTGGGTCAAGGTCAAGGTGAAAGAACTTGGCTTAACGAAAGTATGTATTAAGTTTGAACTCTGAAGGTCAAATAGGCTCTGTTCTATACGCAAAAGTATGTTCTGACCTTGAGAATCAACATTTGACCTTGGGTCAAGGTCAAGGTGAAAGAATCTGTCTTCATGATAATATGTATGAAGTTTAAACTCCGAAGGTCAAATAGTCTTTGTTCTATAGGCAAAAATATGTTGTGACCTAGAGAACCGACATTTGACCTTGAAAGTAGGTCAACATTAAATGACTACCTATTAGTAACCTACCATCCAAGTTTCAACTCAAAATCTCAAAAACTGTAGAAATTGGCACTGTGCCAATTTAAAGTTCCATTTTTAACTCGATATAGCGCGAAAACCGTAAATATTTTATCGAACATGTAAGCGTAAAAATGTTTGTAAATTTCCCAAAGAACAGTTTAAAACAAATTTCGTTCAAATCGTACGGTTACTTTAGGAGTTATAAGAGTTTTAAGATTTGACCCTTGGTGACCTCTAGCGGGGGCATATGTGAACTTTTCGACAACAAAAAAAATTTCAATTCAGATCTTTGTATGCTCTTTCATGTGGTACTATTCATTTTATCACATGATGCGGAACTTGTTTGTAAAGTGTCCGGAACGATGAGGAGGTAAGAATAATAATAAGAATAATAATAAGAAGAAAGAAAAGACAATACAATAACAGAAAGGATTCCGACGGAAGTCGGAATCCTTAAATAAAGAAAAGACAATACAATAACAGAAAGGATTCCGACGGAAGTCGGAATCCTTAAATAAAGAAAAGACAATACAATAACAGAAAGGATTCCGACGGAAGTCGGAATCCTTAAATATATACATCCCTGATTTAAAGATACAGTGTCCCTGAAAATAAATTTTATTGAAAACGTAAAATCTATTCCGAAGGGTCTAGATATAGGAAAAAAGGAGCTATAAAAAGTTTCATTTGAAAATATGCAGTATCGGCCATAATATTACCGAAATGGTAAAATTAAATCTCCATATACCTCTATTGTAAAAACGCAATACTTTGTAGGTGGCGCTAGTGAAATTAATTAAAGCTGCGCACCCCAAATTAAAAATTACGTTTTCAAAAATGAACGCGTTGGATTCGCCTGAAAATTTTAATTTATACAAATGAGAATGTAAATTTTCATATGGGAAGAAAGATTTTGCCGTATAAAAATTTGTAAAAATAATTTGTTTTCAGGGACACCGTTCCTTTAATGATGTAATTAAATATGTAAACTACCTGCTACAAATGTACCTTTCACGTACTCAGCTTGCATGTGCACATGTAGTGTACGTTCTCATTTTACACTGTTTTCAAGGATGGACTTTTAAAGAGATTTATTTTTTTCTTCACCTTTTATTTATTTTATCGTATTTTTTTTTTCTTTTCCTTTTTCATAATGACATATTGAAGGCAAAAATAATCATACATGTACAATGTATATATTAGAATTTTTGGCAAATTCTGAATGGATCGGGAGTCCTCCTATTCTCGCTCTAGATCCGCGCTTTCATTCAAACAATGTCTCTAGATCTATAACACGTTAATATTTTTATGAAAAAAAAATATGTCAACAATGTGCCTAATTCATATCATGACCAGGGCTTCACACACCAGGATCGTCAATCAAGCACAGCATGTTGTATCGGGAATGCGCCCCCAATAAAAAATTGAAAGAATATAGCTTTTGTCCGTCGAGAAAAGTTTTCAATTGTTTGATAAGACGGCCGTTATTCCTTCCCGATATGGTACCTAGCGATCGTTATGTTGGAATCCGCGAGAAATTTAAATCACATCATGGACTAAAGAAGGATTTTTTGTAAGTGGATGAAAGAACAAGGAAAAAACGAGATAAAATCGAAATAAAGATGAAGAATCTTAAACAAAAAAAAAAAAATCTTTTTCAGAGCATGGAATTGGACCTCCCGCAAATAAAAACAAAATGGGTATGAAAATTAATTTGTACATGTAATGGCGAAGAAGGAAGGGAGCATTGAGTATAGAAATTTGCCTCGTATACACAAATGACCAAAATTAAAAAAATGATAATAAATAATAAAAAAAAACCCAAATATATTCGTAAGGGGGAATTTCCTTTCGTGTTTCCTTTAGTTATTGTTGAAAGAATAGAAATAAAACACACTATCACTCTAAAATATTTTTTATACATTTTATATCTGACCATTCCAGACACTGTCACACTTAAACGCATGACTGACTCCACACAGGTAGACTACTATGCCTACCTGAACGACACCTGTCATAATCGATCGAGTACGGGGTATATACATGTAAAGTACAAGGGGTCAATAATGAGAACTGACATCTAGATGAATAAAATGAATTGCTTCTTGACTCATATTTTAAAATAATTGTTAAATAAGTTCTATAACCCGTTGAAACGGACCTATTTTACACGATAAATTTAGCTGTTTTAAAGTGATTAAATTTTATCCGGAGACTCAATATATCTAGACATATTAAAACAATTATTATAGCATATAATTCGATGATTAGTGTAATAAAAGCAAAAGAGTGTAAATAAACGTTTTAAAATATTGTAATATTTAGATATTAAGCCTATATTGACCGCATTAAGCCCCGCCCATATATTTTTCCAAAACGAGGCTGGAGGCGAACATTGAAAGCGAATTGAAGGCGGAATTTGAAAGAGAAACGTAAGCGGAATCGTAAGAGAAACGTAACAGAACATGAAGAGAATCGAAGCGGGAATTAAAGGAGAAATATTTCTCTTTCGAGTTCGCTTTCAGGGTTCTCGTTTATTTCACCTTACAAATTCCTCTTCTCTTTCTCCTTTCACCTCGCAAATTTCTCCTCTATTTTTCCTTGTACATTTCTTAAAAATTCCTCTTCTATTTTTTCGTCTTCATTTTACCTCACAAAATTTCTCCTTCGTCTAACAAAAATTCCCCCTTGAGGGGTAGACAGTTAACGTAATCGGGACTGTATATCTTCGAGATTTTAGCAGTATTATAGATATAATATTTCAAGTTTGCTATTTATAATTATCTTCGGCAATACAATTTCTTCTACAATTTTATAAACTACCGTACTTTGCAGCGAGATGTTATCGAATAAAGTTTCCCTATTTAAAATTTTGAGCGAGTGAATTGAAAACAAAGAAGGGGATCTCCAACAACACCGGATTGTAGCGCCCACAGCAAAACCCCAAAACATCCAATGCAAATACACAAAGCAGACAAGCACGGAAAGAGACGCATAATGGACAAGGAACTTTAACGCACAACACAGAAACATCAAACACAATGGACTACACATAAACCAACGAGACCAATGGGCAACCGGTACCGACTAAGGACGGCCATCTGCCACGGAAATAGCAGAAGGTGTGGAAGATAATAAATACCTTTCATGTTTACGAAAGCTTATACTCCATGATCTATCAATTCTAAATCCTTTAAAATTACTATCTCAAAACAGAATTGCACAATGATTTTGCAATGAGAGCATTTCTATGAATAGAAAATGACAATAGAATCAAAATACAGCCAAGTAATGCTACTAAGAAAAAAAACAAAAAAAACCCCAAAAAACAGAGAACAAGAGTAAAAGAGTTATGTTTCTTATACTATGTTATATTCAAATAAGAAAGACTACTTGTGTGAAGAATAAATAGCGTAGGACAAAAACTGCTAATTCTACGAGAGTAAGTTTGTTATGACTCTGAGAATGATCATTTGGCCGTATATAAAGGTACGGAAAAAAAGATAAGTATTTGAGGTAATTCTTTTCAAGATTGATCTTAATCTGATCAAAGCTCAATATTTTATCAACCAATGAATGTTGTGACCTTGAAATCGAACAAATGACCTTGGGTCAAGGTCAAGGTAAAAGGGATTGATGCAAGGAATATTTGTGTTAAGTTTGAACTCTAAAGGTCAAATAGTCTTTGTTCTATAGGCAAAAGTTTGTTGTGACCTTGAGAATCGAAATTTTACTTTGGGTCAAGGTCAAAGTGAAAGAGCGTGGCTTAACGATCATATGTATGAAGTTTTAACTCTGAAGGTCAAATAGTCTTTATTCTATAGGCAAAACTTTGTTGTGACCTTGCGAATAAAAATTTGACCTTGGGTCAAGGTCAAGGTGAAAGAGCTTGGCTTAATGATAGTATGTATGAAGTTTGAACGCTGAAGGTCAAATAGTCTTTGTTCTATAGGCAAAAGTATGTTGTGACCTTGAGAATCAAAATTTGACCTTGGGTTAAGGTCAAGGTGAAAGAGCTTGGCTAAACGATAGTATGTATGAAGTTTGAACTCTGAAGGTCAAGTAGTCTTTGTTCTACAGGCAAAAGTTTGTTGTGACCTTGAGAATACAAATTTGACCTTTAAAGAAGGTCAGCATTAAATGTCTACCTATAAGCAACCTACCATCCAAGTTTCAACTCAAAATCTCAAAAAATGTAGAAATTGGCACTGTGCCAATTGAAAGTTCCATTTTCAACTCTGAATAGCGCGAAAACCGTAAATATTTTATCGAGCATGTAAGCGTATAAAAGTTTGGAAATTTCCCAAAGATCAATATAAAACAAATTTTGTTGAAATCCGACGGTTAGTTAAGGAGTTATAAGAGTTTAAAGATTTGACCTTTGATGACCCCTAGCGGGGGCATATGTGAACCATTTGACAAGAAAAAAAATTTCATTCAAGATCTTCATATGCTCTTTCACATGGTACTTTCCGTTTTTTCATATGATGCTGTACTTTTTTGTGAAGTGTCCGGAACGGTTTGGGGGTAAGAATAATAATAATAATAAGAATAATAATAAGAATAAAGAAAAGACAATACAATAACAGAAAGGATTCCGACGGAAGTCGGAATCCTTAATAATAAGAATAAAGAAAAGACAATAGAATAACAGAAAGGATTCCGACGGAAGTCGGAATCCTTAATAACGGGGTCATACTCTGTTCAAATTTATTAGCATATATAAGTCATAAAACACGTGGTGAGTTTGACAATTTGACGTAATTCTATATGTATTAGGGGAATCCCAGAGTATTCAAACAATATTACGTGACAATGACAAATAAACTGTGAATTGAAATAGACAAAAATCATGACTGGGTTATGAAAAGTAATGCCATATCAATAATGCCCTGTATATAAAGAAAGAAGGGAGGAGATCTCCAACAAGACCCCGTTGCAGCATCAACAGTAAAACACCAAAACACCCGATGCAAAAACACAAAAGACGAGTACAGCACGAGACGGAAAAGAGACACACGACATGTAAACATCAAACACAAAAGACTACACATAAACCGACGAGACCAATGGGTAACCGGTGCCGACTTTGGACGGACATCTGTCACGCAAGTAGCAAATGGTGTGGTTATCCTTGATTACGTGCGCACAACCCTCTCACTTCTCCAATTACCCAGAGGTCTCGAAGAACGTACAATTGTGGTGTAAAACAACCTCCTCACTGTAAGATGACATCACACAAACAAGACCGCAAAACGCAGAGGCCCCAGAGACACAGATGAATATGTAAATGGATATAAAAAGAGGGCATGCGTTATACAGTCCGTGCTCTGCCGGCTGTAGCGAGCTCATGTATGCAATCACCCGAGGAGTCCGTATGTATCATTGAACGGGGAAGATGCGTCCTATCGCTTCCATAGGTTAACAAAATACATTTTGATTTTTGAGGGATGCTTTGAAAATTATAACTCTCCATTCAAATTTGTAAATAATGATACTTTGATGTTTTACTGTTGGTACTGCAACCGGGTCTGGTTGGAAATCCCCTCCCTTCTTTTGGAATCCAGGCAGAACCGGGACATCCCTCGGGAAAATCGGATTAGTTTTTAATGCATAGATACGCCATCCTGCTACCTCTTTCGTATTTTTGGACATAAGTTTCACAGTCTTTGAACATATTAAATTGTTTGGATTGATGATCACTGACGAGGATTAAGTACCCAAAACGTTCATGTCTGGTCCATGCTGCAAATTTATCTGTTCTGAAATGATGCTATGAATTTGAAGACGTGTAGTATATGAATGACATTGAACTTAGGAGGTGGAAACAGCCTTTATTAACACTTCCTTGATTTCTGCAAATATTGATAAACTTTCAAATGAACTTAGCGCACAATAGACATATACAGCACATGTACCTTGGGCTACAACGAAAACGTCATCGATCAATATATAATTTCATCATCTTGATATTAACAATAAGAACTCTCGAAACAGAACAAAGATACCAAAATTGCACAACATGAGCACTAACAATATACATTGTATACGGGCACCTGGTCCCACCTCTAGCTTGTTAGGGTCCGTCGATGCTCAATGTTGTGCTCTATTGAGCTTATCGTCAGGATCTTCTTTAACTCATGTACTTTGCACCCATAGAAAAACACACAAAAATTCAAAAACGCAGGGTAGACAAGTACAGCAAGAGACGCAAAAGGCACATGGAGCATCAAATACTACATAGAAACGTTAAGGACCAGAGACTACATACAAACCATCAAGACAAATGGGCAATGAAGAAATGTTTTGAATATACTATTAACAAAAACGTTGTTAATGCCTTATCAGATATTAGTTTGCAAATTCATTGAAAACATCTTGATCCTCTGCATCAGTTAACGACCTCTAGGTAATCGGAGAAGTGGGTGGGTTGTGCACACTTAATCTAGGATAACCAAACCGTCTGCTACTGACGTCGCAGATGGCCGTCCTAAGTCGGCACCGACTGTCCATTGTTTAAATAAGTGTAGTAATTTATGTTTTATGTTTCTAAGTGATTTGGCATCCATTGTGCTATTTCAGTCTCATGCTTTACGTGTCTGCTTTGTGTTTTTGCAGTGGGTGTTTTGGGGGTTTGCTTTTGGTGCTGCAATCGAGTGTTGATGGATATCCCCTCCTTTCTTCATTAATATACTCTAATGGAAAATAATTTTATCGTAAACACCTCTCGCTTGATATCGTAGTAAACCTGTAGGAAAATGAAACAAATTGTTTATCGAAGGATCAATGATACCCCGCCCGGCTTATTTCACTGTGATAAGTTATTGAGAGAATGTCTATAAATGAATTTAAGAGTATTCAAGGACATCACTCTGCACATAAATGAATTATATGATCTATACATAAAATTCATTTGTTTGTTTTGGTGTAAAATCTTTCTTCATGAAATGGTTTGATACTTAATAGTTTTTCTTTTTTTAAAAAGTCTTGAAACTCCATAATATTGCATTTGACAAAATTTCAAGGGGTATAACTCCATAAGAAATTAAGTGACATTTACCATATTCATGTGTGCACGCACACACGAACGTAAAAGTGCATCACTATATACCACCACAATTTTAGGCAGGGGTATAAAAATTATATGTTTAAATCTATAACCCCTAGACTGATACATTAAGACATATAGTACACAGTACTACAGACTTTAAAACAATATTTTGTTAATACACAGATGGTACTTGACGGGAAATGTTAAGCTTTACTCTGTTTACTTTATTCTTTTACCCTTTTGTTCCTTTTAAAAACTTATTTCTGAGTATCTTTATTCAATTCTTATCACCTTCCAAACACCACAATATTTAAATGAAATCAGGTGTTGCAGTTGCACGATTGCAGATGCTTTAATCACACAATACAGGTCTTAATTTGTAGAGTATAACAAAATGATTGAACGAATAATGAATATTAAGGTGAAAGGACAGTATAAATCATTTCAAATTGAAAAGGCTGCACGCTCATTGAGTTTGACGTCACTTTACGTTGAAGTATATACCAACTTTGCAATGATGTATGCAAAAGTCATCTAAGAGAATACCGTTTACCGATTTTCCTTATTGGAACTATGACGTACATATGATATCACAAAATCTCATTTTTTTTAAATATTATTATTATCTTCATTCCTATAAAAGATAAAATTAACTTCAATTTTATCTTTTTCCTTATAAACAATGGCCAGACGAAGACAATTAACACAATGTCGAAAGGAGAAAGAGTAAGTTATTGAATTGTATATCTAATACATATTGATAAAAAAATCGAGTGTTTATTGAAAAAAGATTTAAAGCTAATTCTTCTTTCCATGCAAATCTCATCGTATCTGTATTCAAATAAAATCATTTTTCTTAAGGGGCAAATTTCATGGAATGTTTTCCCGGAAAATATAATGGATTGAATTTATCCAAAGACGGAATGTATGACATGCACATACGGTACATTGTATGCATGTATATTGTAATAGACCATATATTTGTATAAATTTGATTCTATCTACGCGCTAAACACGGACTTTTTTTGTAACCTGTTGTACGTGTTTGGAAAATAAAACAATACGCAAGATCGTAAATGCAGCACGTGCAGCGTGTCCGTTCTGATTCTTCCTTTAGTCACCTACCTAAACCATTGTTCAAAACTTGGGAACCTTTTCTTCCCAAGTAAATTGATGACGTCATAACAATAGAGAACAATCAGGGAGTGCGCGAGAACATTCGTATAGTCTTGGTTAGAAGTATTTGCGATCTTCCGTATTGAGACAAACATATCGTTCGCCTAGTGTCACAGTGTTTGGCACTTGGCTTCCGATATATTTGCAAATTCTCCGTCACAACTTTTTCCAAAACAAAAGAATATCTCCTATAACAAAACTCTTTCCTAAGCGGGTTCTATGGTAGAAATTGTAGTTCAAGTTTAGACTTTAAGCTTTTGCTCTTCATTATTTCATATCATTTGTATTTTCTCTTTTTCGGCTTCGAGCGTCACTGATGAAACATAACTTGTCGAAATGCTCATATGGTGCACTGAAATTATATTTTGAACATAGATTTTATTTGGGTATGCTACTGAATCGACCCTACAGGAAATTTGGAGCCGCGCACTTTCTGTAAGGTAAATGTGTAAATTTGAATTCAAAAAATTAAAGAGGGCGCTACTGAAATGATTTATGATGGCTCCGCTAGAAACATCACTGATGAGAATTTAATATTCGAAACACGTGTCTGGTGCATGGAAATTGGTTTGGAATTTTCTTCAAGGAGGTATAGAGTTGGAACCCTTCGACATTATTATAATAGAACGTATATATCAATAATGACAGTGATGCTTTTGAAGTAAAATTGTCTTATTTCGTTTTTAGTCAAAATTTCAGCTATGGCTATTGAGAAAACTCCATGATCAAATTGGCGTTGCGGATACGTTCTTAATTTTCTTTTGATCGAAATTATTTAGAGTCAGCATATATGTCGAAGTTCTTTAGATAAGAAATATTGACTTTTGCCGTCAGTTAGCTTATATTTTAAGTTATGATCTATGCGATGAATAGGATAGCAAAGAAAGCATTAATTAATTTGAGAAAGTAAAAACGGAATGTACGACGGAATACCCGATCGTCATTGTACACTAACCTTCGTATGACGTATTGTTAAAAAGAGCTTTCGGTGATGTGAAATGACGTATACGTCTGGTCGTGCAAACTCTTAATATGTAAAGATTCTGAAGAACCTAGATTAAAAGAATGAAAAAAAAACCGATTTTAATAACTTTTAAAGTTGATCAATTTTATTTAAATTAATTTCATTTAAGGAAGTAGGTCACGAAAGATACTGTAACAGTTTTGTGTCACACTTATGCCCTTTGCCGTGTAGAGCTCGTGAAACATTCCACGCGAGGGGTTTGACAGTAAGTGTTTTAAATATTTTCCCCTGACATGGTCGCCATAACACTTTCTTTAAAGACATAACCTCAGCCAGTGCTTGCATTTTATATGATGTTTTCATTTTCGTGCATTAACATCGACGGCGGGTGCGGCTAGCCAACAGGGGATGCTTACTCCTCCCGGGCACCTGGTCCCACCTCTAGCTTGCTGGGATCTTCTTTAACTCATTACTGACGGTAATATGAAGTTAGTTGTTATTACAATTTTGGTCATCTTAATAGGATAAGGGAATATAAATTTTAACTCTAAATTCGTTGGACATAACCAATAGAAGGTATAGAATTATACATGTATATTCCCTTACTGTATCACTAATGAGGATTATTTATCCGAAATACGCGTTTCTGATTAACAAGATTTAGCCAAGGAGGTTGCACGCTTGCATCAATGCTGAACTTTGACTGAAACAAATTCATTACACATAAAGGAATTTCAGCTATGTAAATATAGTGCATAATTTCTTCTGTGAGTCGCCTATGAAAAGATTCATACAAATGGTCCGATTTCTTTGTTTCTCACATTAAGACCATAGTTAGTAAATTGTTTTACGTCCCCTCGTGGGTATCTTTTCTGAGAATTCTTCGAAAAAATATAACTCAAACAGTCATTTCGATATCCTCTCCCCCTCCAAAAATAATCCCCCCCAAAAAAACCCCAAGTCAAACCAAATCTTTAAACCAATGAAGGCACGGCATATGATTTATTTCTTATAAATTCTCTGAATGGATGAAGCTAATGTATTTTGCCAGCAGGTTATGCTTAATCATATTGGAACACCATATTTCATAAGGAATTGTGTTCATTCCGAGGTTCGCAACTTCTAACATGTCTAATGATTTTGTTTTACCTTCTCGACTTTAAGACCAAATAACTGATAGGTACTTCTTTGATGTTTAAAACATTATTTAACCTCTCTCTTGATTCATAACAAGATGCTAACTTTCTATAGATTTCTTGTGCGCATGGTGGTAGATAGTAGGTCTTTGGTACATTATTAATTGGAGAAGTGAGAGGGTTGTGCGCATGTAATCCAGGATAACCACACCATTTGCTACTTGTGTGGCAAATGGCCGTCCAAAGTCGGCACCGGTTACCCTTTGGTCTCATTGGCTTATGTGTAGTCTTTTGTGTTTGATGTTTATATGTCGTATGTCTCTTTATCGTCTCTTAGTATGCTCGTCTTTGTATTTTCGCATCGGGTGTTTTGGAATTTGCTGTTGGTGCTACAACAAGGTCTTGTTGGAGATCCCCTCCCTTTTATTAATAAATGACTGTCTTACTTTTGGTGTTCATGGGTGTATAATTCTGGTTGGTCACGTGTAAATTTTCCGAGAATCGCTTCGCGATTGATCAACTTTAAAAGTTATTAAAATCGGGTTTTTTTTCATTCTTTTAATCTAGGTTCTTCAGAATCTTTACATATTAAGAGTTTGCACGTGTCCAACCAGAATTATACACTCATGAACACCAAAAGTAAGACAGTCATTACTTATATTTACATTTATTCTAATTATTGGTGATTTTTATCTTCATGCACTTTGCACATTTTGCCTGTAACAGCTTCAAATGTATTTCAACATTGGTAGATTTTCCCTACGTGCAAAACACGAACGTGACGTCACGATAGCAACCCAAGTTATTGGAATATAATTCTAGTTGCCTAATGGGCGTTTAACATTGGGAATCTACTAGTTATGTAAATATTTATGTTTGGACAAATAATTCAAATAATTCAAAGTGTTTACTATCCATATTCTTGAAATATTTTTAAAGAAAAGTCGATAACAGCTTATTCAACTCGTAAATCTCTAATTGCACAAATAGTATGAATTAATGCAAAGCCCTAGATGCATAGTGAAGTCATTTTCCGATATAAAATAAGATAGCGTGTGTGTGAGTGGGTGGGGGGGGGGGCAAAATTATTTCTTTCACATATTTTCCTCTTTATTTTCGATCATTTTTCTGCTTGTTTCGTATATACGTGTTGCCATTAAAGCTTGCTCAGAGCAAACAGGCACTTCGGGCCCGCTTCCTTGCTTCGCTATAATTTCAAAAAATACAACCAGAGGGCGCTACTAAATAAATTTTGGCTGCGTCTAAAAATCAATTTCGATGAAGTATCACTGATGAGGATTTAATATCGGAAACACGTGTCTGTTGCATAATGAATTGGTTTGAATTTTTTCTTCGGGAAGGTATAGAGTTGGAGCACTTCCGTATTGAAATAAACACTTATTTCCTGTTGCAGTGTGGAGCAAATAAACTCGTTCCTGTGACATGGATGTTTTAAGTGCATTTATTACTTCTTTCCATCTCTGTCACATGAAAGGAGCTTTGTTTGGCACTTCATCAATTTGACTTCATAAATATTATTCTGCTATTTCGGAAACTTGTCATTTTATTCAAAAATATAATAGAAAGTAAAGGAGGTTAACATCTTAGCACCATCCCCCAAGGCTATTTTTCTTCTTTTCATGTGGTGGAGGTTTTTGTTTGTTTGTTTTGGTTTCTGTTTTATCCTGATTTTGTATGCCTTCGGTTTCTGATTTTCGAAATTATCGATTTTGTGCTGTATACAGGAATATGGTCATTATCCATATTTGTCATTGTACATATATTTATTTGGATATGCTACTGAATCGACCGTACAAGAAATTTGGAGCCGCGCACTCTCTGCAAATTGCACAAATCTTTAAAATATATAATCATAGGGCGCTACTTAATTAAATTTTATGTCTGAAAGTCACTCCGGATGAAGCATCACTGATGAGGATTTAGTATCCGAAACACAAGTCTGGTGCATAATAAATTGGTTTGATTTTTTTTTCTTGGAAGGCTTAGAGTTGGAGCACTTCCGTATTCCTAAAAAGTCCGTAATTGTATAATATTATAATAAGTATACTTCCTTTATTTTTATCATATACTCTTATTTCCTTTTCCAGTGTTGAACGGTTAAACTTGTTCCCCTTGGCTGGATGACAAATATGGATAATGACCATAATGGATGTTTTAAGTGCAATTATTACTCCTCCCAGCTCTGTCGCCTGAAAGAAGCTTTGTTTTGGCCCTTTATCAATTTGAAATCATTAATATTATCAAACTTGTAATTTCATCCAAAAATATTATTGAAATTTAAGGAGGTTAACATCCTAGCGCCATCCCATCAATGCTATTTTGGACAAAGATTTTATTTGACTAAGCCACTTAGTCGACTCTACTGGAAAATTTGAGTTGCGTCCTCTTTGTAAATTGCATTAATTGAAATTTTTAAAAAAAATCAAACAATAGGGCGCTCTTGAATTAACAGATACTTCTGAATTTTAATCATAGTGCTAAGCTAAGTTGTATTCCCTAATAAGTTTGAAATGTAGGTATTTTAGCGTGTTCCAGAAATTAAGCGGTAATGTCGCTCCATTGGTATGTAATCAAAATGAGACATGATTTTAACTTCGAAAAATGTGACCAAAAAAGTGGGGGGGGGGGGGGGGGGCTAGAAATTACGAGTTCGTCATGCTTTATGCTGTATATTCACCATATCTTACTGACTTTACTGACTTTATTGCAAAAGATTAAGATGTCGCGAACTTCGTGCATTCAAATGACAGGCAGGTTTTAAACTATCGACATCACCACTGAACTGATAAAAAATTTCAACATGCGAAAATAAAAGCAAGAAAACAATTTTGTTGTTTGGCAAATACCTCTGAATATATGATATTTTGTTTATATTGTTCGATGCCTCCGTTCCCTTCATAGGTCTCAAAAAGTATATACTTGCAAGGAGCTTTGAAAAAAAATCAATTCGATCAGACGACCATGCATCCAAAATTTGTTATAAAGAATTCAAAAATTATTAACATTAAAGGCACTTATTAGAAACGTAGTAAGTTAGTGTTTTGAATGTAAGATTATTATTATAATTGTAATTAAGTGTTTTTTTATTTCTTAGAAATGAAATATTTTTCTTACTTATAATTGATATTTTGTTTTTTAATATACATATCAAACTGAACACTTTTGTAGATATATCAAATAACAATCTCAATTTAAACGTACAAGAACACCCGAGAAAAGGTCACTTGTTATACGTCTGTCCTTATTCTTGTATTTTCATGGCCGATCACATTATCGATTTTTCCTTGACATTTTTTTGTTTATATTGTTCGATGCCTACATTCCTTTCATACGTCTTTGGTCATATTACATTGTTTAGATTAAGGATCACTGACGAGGGTTAAATACCCGAAACGTGCATGTCTGGTCCATGCTGTAAATTCATCTGTTCTTAAATGATGCTATTGAATTTGAAGACGTTTAACATTCACGGTATGTCTTGGTATGTCACCGATCATGATTGGATTTACAAGGTGGCGGTTGTTCTTTGAAAGACAGACACAGCTAGGTGGTAATAGAATGGTTAATTCGTCTAACATTTTCATTATTTGTTCTTTTAAATTGTTATGTATATATTCATAACAAACTATAGCAAAAATATTGATGACATTGAAAAAGATAAATTAAGTAAAATTATACAAGTATCTCATGTATTTAATTTATATTCATATTAATATGATATTTCAACGGGTACATTTATATAAAGGTTGAAGGCCCTTTAAACTTTATTAAAGGAACAGGTTCAATGTATTTGGTTCAAACAATATTAAAAACACATAGAAAACAGCATCCTTTTGTTTAAAAAAAAAGACCTTGCATCCACATAACGTGTGTCGAAGAAGTAACTATTTGAGTGCGTTAAATCAATAATCCCAATAACAGGAAAGAGGGGATCTCCTTATCAATCTCCAATAAAGGTTATCAGTCTAATTAGATATGAAAAAACCCCAATCATTTACTATTGAGTGTTATTTATAATATCTTTTAATATTAATATACACCCGACGATTTGATAAGAGTATATGGTGATGCACATGTTCGTCTGTGTGTCTGTACGACCATGTGTCTGTACGTCCGTGTGTCCGTACCACAAGCTGTTTCCGGACATTCAAAGGAAACCTAACCCTAACGTGAATCGATTCATTTCTTGGATATATATTTTTTTACACAAAGAAACACATTTCAATTTCTTATATATTTTTTTACACCAAGAAATACATTTCAAGTTCAATTACGGGCATGTTGCTAAAAAAAAAACCCTCGGAGTTCTGTTATTGAAACTTATAAAAATCTCATATTAAAGGAAAATCTTTAAAGAGAATCAATTCATTTCTTCGATATAGCTTTTGCACTAGGTAATAAACTTCATGGTTAAATATGGGTCAAAGTTATATGCAGAGTTGTGCCCCTTATAACTTAAAATTAAAATCGTTCCCCGTGACTTGATGTTTGGAAGTGTATTAATTATTTCTTTCCAGCTCTGTCGCCTGAAAGGAGCTTCGTTTTGGCCCTCTATCGATTTGACATCATAAATATTATTTTGCTATTTCGAAAACTTGTCATTCCATTCAATACTATCATCGAAATAAAAGGAGGTTAACATCTTAGCACCATCCCTCCAACGCTATTTTGAACGTATATCTTATTTTGATCTGCTACTGAATCGTCCCTACAGGAAATTTGGAGCCGCGCACTCTGTGTAAAGTAAATGTACAAATCTGAATTGAAAAAATAAAAGAGGGCGCTACTGAAATGAATTTTTGTGGCTCCGCTGAAAGCATCACTGATGAGAATTTAATATTCGAAACACGTGTCTGGTGCAGGAAAAATTGGTTTGAAATTTTCTTCAAGAAGGTAAAAAGTTGGAACACTTTCGTATTATTAGAAAAAAATCAATATTTTGTGGTTTCCGGACATGTAAACGAAGATCATAACAAAGAATAATATTTGATTGGATATAGCATCAACACCAAAAATAATGGGTCTGTTGGAATATTAATGGCCGTCCTAAGTCGGCACCGGTTTCCCATTGGTCTCGTTGGTTTTTGTGTGGTCTTTTATGTTTAATGTGTCTATGGTGTGAGTTGGTGTTCCTTGTCCCTTTCTGTGGGTGTCTGTTCTGTGTTTTTTGCATTGGGTGTTTTGGGGTTTAGCTGTGGGTGCTGCAACCTAGTGTTGTTGGAGATCCCCTCCTTTCTATTAATCAAACGCCAGGTTATGTGCAGAGTATACCCCTTGAAATTTACAAAAATTTAATATTTTGATGTTTCAATATTTGAAATATAGTCGAGACAACTGAAAATTATCAACAGATAGTGTTATGCTGGCTTCAGAACTTCAAAAGAACTTCAGGAAATGTATTCTAATGTAACGATGTCAGCGTTACATTCCAAATTTAGAATGGTGTATATATGCAAATAAATATCATACTGTCATTGTTGAAATATATGTTCTATAGTATTCATTTGTTGAAGATAAGTTTGAGCCGATAATTGTAAACAATTGCAATGTAAGGATGAAGTAAAGTGTGCTTTAAAGATCTTGTATAAGAAATCTAATTAAGGTGGCTCAATAATCTCAATAATCCAAGAAAGAAGTCAGAGCAAAAAAAAAATCATTCTTTTTATTTGGCATTGATATCTGATAATTTATATTTGTAATTAAGATAACATATTGTCTATTTCTTTATAGATAATGCTTTCAAAGAGTGAAATAGCTAAAACTGTTTCCGAAAAGTACATTTTGTGCACCCCCACCCAAAATGAAAATCTAAAGAAAGAAGTACCCAGTTCCCTTATTTGTCATCAAAGCGATAAGAAGTCTTTGTCAGAAGTTATTTTCTTTTACATATTTATCAACGACAAACTCTGTTCTTCAAAAAAGATTATAAAAAAGTACATGTTATCCTGATTCAAAATACTTGGTTGTCATAGTAACGATTTTAGAGGGGGGGGGGGGTTCTCAATAATGTTTAAAGATTGGGCGATTCTGATATAAGAAACACAGAAGATGAAATTTCTAGATGTAGTTATATTTTAAAAGGCGTAAACAATATAAGATAAGCGTTTTTACAAAGTACAACGATCGCCGGGTATCGGAGATACGGAAATATGAATAAGAGAAATAGAAAAAAGTAAACGGAAGCGTTTTACAACATTTTGACGTTCAAGGTCAATAAGTGGACGTCACTCACATTCCTTGTTCTCGATAATGCATGTACTTATCTGTAAAATCGATATATGTTTGAACAAAGCAGGGTTAAAACTAAAATTCACTCGCTCAAAGTTTTAGATAGGGAAACTTTGTTCGATAACATTTCACTGCAAAGTACGAAAGTTGACAAAATTGAAGAAAAATTCTTTTAACAAAAACAAAATAAGAAAAACTAAATTTAAAATGTCTTATCGATGATATCGCTAAAATCTCCAAGAAATATCCTGTTTGATCATAGACTTAAATGTACCTACTTCATTTTGTTCCCAAGCAACAAGCGGTTGATTTTCCGATGATGACGTTATAAAGATATACGTTAACGGTGGTAGCCAGGGTGTCTCACTTACGGGATAATTTTGTTTATATAGATTTAACGACACATTTGACCATATATGTATTAAATTCATATTGTAGATGATAAGTTTCTGATTCCATCGATACCAAACTTGTCGAAATCCGTCAAGAAACAAGCGAATGAGAGGAGTTTGAAGACCGAAACCGCTCTCGGTACTATTCGAACCAGTATTGACGTCGGGAATATGATGACGTCAAACGATTATTGAGCCTCCTTAAGAACCAGACGAATCTCATCTAACGACACACAAAGAGTCCATTTTAAGAAACTTTACTGTGTTTTATGGTTGTACCACAATTTATCTTGAATTACAAACATAAAAAAACAAGACATAAGATAAAGTTAAATGTTTGCCTTTTCATAGTTCAATATTGAGCTTTTTGATCACAGCACACACAACATTAAATGCAGATTTGTCACCCTTAATAAAATATACGTTAACTACTTTTAAAATAAGATATGTAAAAAACATTCATTGGAAAAATTGACATATTCCTCTTTTTGTCTTTTTTATTTGCCGCTGGAATGAAGTTGAGGAGGGGAACAAACGTCTGTGATAAATACTGAAAATTGGATATAGAGCAGGTTTAAAGTATCTCCCTCACCACATAAAAAATTAAAAGGTTTGAATTCCGCTAGAAATATACTTTGAAATCTTCATTTAATAATCCATATTCACTTCTTGAAGTATCTTTTTTTTTATTTTTCCTTTCTCTTTTATTTTATTCATTTCTTTATTTATCTATTTATTTATTTATTTATTCATTTATTTATTTATCTATTTATTTATTTATTTATTTATTTATTTATTTATTTATTTATTTATTTATTTATTACTGGAATATGCTTGCTCATTTATTCATCTATTTCTAATTCATATATTTACATTAAAAATTTTTGAAATTATAGTATTTTTTATGGCATACTGCGTCCTCACTTTGGCTTTGCCATAATTCATATAACCATTATTATTCTTAGAAAAATGAGGAGAATTTTAATATCTTGAGTCTATTGGTCGATATACCACCGATAATACACAGGGGTTCAAGTTAAGATTATCTTAAGTTCTGAATCTTTTAAAAGCACCTTGTTTTACCTCCAGAAGCAATACAGCGAAGTTGGAATGATAATGTTTAAATATAACTTCAGTCCTCTCTGAATGTCAGTCGAACTCCTCGGGTGATAACATACTTGAGCTCGCGGCGGCAGAGCACGGATTGTATTACGTTCGCCCTCTTTTTATATCCATTTACATATTCATCTGTGTTGCTTGGGCCCCTGCGTTTTGCGGTCTTGTTTGTGTGTGGTCATATGACAGTGAGGAGGTTGTTTTACACCACAATTGTACGCTATTCGAGACCTCTGGGTAATCGGAAAAGTGGGAGGGTTGTGCGCACGTATTCCAGGATAACCACACCTTTTGCTATTTCCGTGGCAGATGGCCGTCCTAAGTCGGCACCGGTTGCCCATTGGGCTCTTTGGTTTATGTGTAGTCCTTTGTGTTTGATGTTTCTGTGTTGTGCGTTGACGTTCCTTGTCCCTTAGGCGTCTCTTTCCGTCCTTGTCTGCTTTGTGTTTTTGCATTGGGTGTTTTGGGGTTTTGCTGTGGGCGCTACAACCTGGTGTTGTTGGTGATCCCCTCCTTTATTTCAAAATGTGAAACATTTCGTAATAGATTTATTACAATATATCGAAGGGATCCCGCATGAACTGGTACATCTAGGGTTTCATGCTTATTTAAATCAATGGACATTTTTTTAACATTTCTTGAGTTATGTTGAAATCTTATGGGCTATTTGACTACAAGAAATATGGAATTTTCGTAGAATACAATTCAAAATGACCTGTTTATTCTAACGTGTTTGTTACTGAAATTTTAAAAGAAAAGGAGGACTTTGAACAAAACTAGGTTGCAGCGCTCTCAGAAAAACACCTATTCACTCCATACTAAAACATAGAGTCGACATACACAGCAAGAGAGAGAAATTAAATATGACATCAATACACCAAACACAAAAGACCACACATAAGCCAACGGACCAATCGGTGCCGACTTAAAGTTAGGGTTAGGGTGAGGACATCTGCCACGCTATGGTTCGGTGATCGGGATTAATTACGTTTGCATAGCCCTCCCACTTTTCCGGTTACCCAGAAGATTCTAAGAACGTACAATAACCTCCTCACTGTAAGATGACCATCCAAATTTTATTGTTACAAATACCGGAGAAAATAAAATCAATCAAATAGAATATGCATGTAAAGCCGTTTATAATAATATATTTTGTTATATATTTGAGCAGGGTTTTTTTTTTTTGTCAAACTTCCGATATACAATTTCTCATTTGACCAATATGCAAAACCATTTTGCTACGCATTCACAAATGCAAGGCAGTTACTGTATAAAACAATTAATCAACAATTTGTATGCTCAGCATTGAATTTACAAAAAAAAATAAAACATCTATATCAATTCATGGAGTTTATAAAAAACCTTACATGATAATAAAATTTATGATACAACTGCAAATGAAAGACAAATTTATGTGTTTAAAAATTTAAGAATATGAAAATGAAATTGACATCATCTTTATAATGCAGAGACAACATCCTGCAAAATCATTGACAGTTGTGATTAATAACATCAATACATCATAATCAAGGTTTAAGAAAATAAGATCATTTAAAATAATCCGTGAAAAAAGATATTTACACAAAGCCATATCAATTATAAGATCAACTGTATCGTCCAATTCATTTGTTATGTCATATTTGATGACAGTCACATGTCTGTCACGTGTTCAGATTGGTCTCCCTCCAAGACATGTTTCGAGTTGTCGAACTTCGGACTTCGCGCTTTTAGGGGTCATATCAAAGAATTTTGGGGCGGTTAGAAGAGGCAGATGAGAATAACACGGAAGCGTTTCAATTCTTTACCTTCTTGAAGAAAATTTCAAACCAATTTCATTGCACTCGACAATCCTCATCAGTGGTACATCATGAAATGCCGAAATGATCTTTAAACACAGCCAAATGTATACTAGTAGCGCCGACTAGTTTTATTTTTTGTAATTACAATATATGCACACAACAGATATTAATAGGTTGGGCCCTTCAACTCCTCCTTCCCTAACTAGAGGCTTGAAAATAGAGCTGATGTTCTAGGAAAACATAATGCATTCGATGTCCCTCCGTCAATTTGTTGCACTTACACTATCCAATCAAAGCACAGAGTCCGATATGCGAAGTCCGAGACTCATGAACGATGTTTAATATCTGCTCTCCATCAGCGGATAAAAGTCAAACACAAAAACGGAATACAAAAATCACACTCAAAAAGCGTATCAATTCTTGAAAAAATATAAAACAGAACAAATAAACATCAAAGAAGTACGAGTTATTCCCTCTCAAAGTCGAGAAGGTAAGACAAAACCATTATAATTTCCATTGGAACAGTTGCGAACCCCGGAACAAATAAAGGAAGGACTTCCCCAATAGTGATACGATCTTTTAATTGCATGTTAAAAATCTTCAAATTGAATAGCATCATTTAAGAACAGACAAATTGGCAGCATGGACCAGACATACACGTTTCGGGTACTTAACCCTCGTCAGTGATCCTCAAATCTAAACAATGTAATATGCCAAAAAAGTATGAAAGTTACTATATCGAAACAGCGTACCGAAAGACGTAGCAGGATAGGTGGGATATGATGCTATAGGACCCACGTTTTAGAAATTTCAAAAATTTTGATAACAGAAAGTTTGGAATGCGTTGAAGAAACGATCAACCGAAATTGATCGAACTTGGCTACATGTGCCCTCGGGGACTCCTGGTCCACCAGCAGTGACACTCACCAAGTGGTATAAATGTTAAAAATCTTCAAATTGAATAGCATCATTTAAGAACAGATAAATTGGCAGCATGGACCAGACATGAACGTTTCGGGTACTTAACCCTCGTCAGTGATCCTCCTGTTTTAATTTGTGGGGTGCTTTTTTTGTGTTTAAATAGGACTTGATGTAATCAGCAAAACTGGATGAAGAGAAATAATCTTTAAAAAATCGAATGCTGAATTAATGAGTGCAAGAACATCAACGGAAGAAGGGGGTTTAGTCTGATCGGAAAATTCCAGTCTGACCAGCAGGTTCTAGTCTACAGGTTTTTTTTTTTAAAGGAATATCGCACAAAGAAGTGAGGAAAAATTAAGCATTTTGGACAAAATTTCAAGGGGACGGGCTGACCAACCAGACACAGCCCATGCAGATAGTGCATGCTGTTAATAATTTATGTCATAAATTTCTATTTCGTGTGCTTTTTTAAACCAAAGAACGTTAAAGACGTTTTTACATTGTATTTAGAATATTGGAGTGAAGGGTATCAGGTCATCTGAAACTTACATAGACGCAATCATCCTCTTGCAACTCACTAGGTCAGTGGGTCAACGAACGTCCTTATGTCCTTGATTTTACATCAGGTAATAATTCATCACTCATCATATCAGATTTGGTCATTCAAAAATTCCTTAACCTTCAGCAAGGGCGAAAGCTGATATTCTCACTTGTGATGTGAAGGGGGATACATGACACCTGATATAGATACAAAATGACGCTGCAACAAAGATTTTATAACTTCATAATTTTTTAATGGAATTCAAGGGCATTTGGTGTATTAAGTTCTCTCTCTCTCTCTTTGTCCAAAGTTCTCTCTCTCTCTCTCTCTCTCTCTCTCTCTCTCTCTCTCTCTCTCTTAAAACATAAATTTTAAGAGTATTCTTTGTGTTGACCCTTGAGTCCACCAAATGCATGAGCGGAGTGTCGAGTTAGAGGTCAAAGGTACGGTCGTATTTAACATAGAAAATACCACATTGTATATTCTTGTATATAAGATTCAAAGAATATCAGTATGCGAAATATTGACAACGAATTTTCGGATCAATGAAAAGTGTAACCATGACCTATATTTTGGCTTTGCGTATGGGCCTAACCAGAATATCAATTCCAAAATATTAATCATGAAAAAATCATAAAATACGGCAATGTGGTAAAAACTATTACAAATACTATGTCTATATTCAAAAGCTCATTCCGGAGTCATTAGAGAAATTGACAGCTATGGCTGACCGCAATATTTTACTCTTGACTCGATTGACACATTGACCGATTCATTTGAGAGAGGATCCTGGTTTTGTATGGTTGCTAAGTATCCCCCTTCCCAGCAAACATGGCTATATGGGTTCCATGTGGGCAGAGTCGGGGGATGTCCGTCTTAGATCCTTATGGATCCCTTATGGAATTTTAGTCCATTTTGGGACCCATATATGACCTATATATACCACTTTTTGACCCATATATAGTCTCATATGAGTCCATTATATTTTGCTTGCTGCGTCGGGTTGTCGTTTTCATCAATTTGCAAACGTACTAAGAATCCATGGGTTATTATATCCACCCTTCCGTCTAATGTTGCACCTTCATAATATGCTTCTACATATTCAAATTCTCTGCATAAGATTTTTTGATAAATCTGAAACCAGATACCTTATATGTCTCTAAGTCCTCAAGTTTACAGCATCAAAGTCCAAAAACTGTATTTTGGTGCATCGACATGAAAGATGAAATGAAAGTGCACTTTTGAACATAGATTGGATATGCTACTGAATCGAACCTACAGAAATTTGGGGCCGCGCACCCTTTCTGAAATAAATGCATAAATGTAAAATCAAAAAATAAACCAGAGGGCGCTACTGAAACGAATTTTGGCGGCTTATGAAAAACACATTGGCTGGAAGCATCACTGATAAGGATTTAATAGCCGAAACACATGTTTGGTGCATATTCTAATATGACTTGAGATTTTCTCCCTATATGCACCATAGAACTCGCCTGGTATGAAATCTCCAACAAACTTACAGTGCGCTAAGCTCCGCCCATTCATGTGCTATGTTAGAATAGAAATAACAACTAGCTAGCCGTGATTCATTGTCCAGTAATTTCACTCGTCACATGAACCAATCAAATTATCACCTCGCCGCTTCGCGGCTCGGTGTTATTTTGATTGGTTCATGCGACTCGTGGAATTACTGGACAATAAACCACGGCTAGCTAGTTGTTATTTCTTAAAGAAATTGGTTTGAAATTTTCTTCAAGAAGGTATAGAGTTGGAACTCTTCCGTGTTTTTGATTGAGATTCAGCTTTCTTTATTCTCAAATTCGTGTTTAAGTCAAGAGAAATGAACCAGTTTTCTTGCACCTAAAGTTGTTTGATAAATTATGCGAAAATGACGGATTGTTTGATATACATCTGTCACTTTAAACAGTCAAACGTAAAGTAGACGAAGGCTTAGTATGTATGTGCGCTAATATTTTGCGTCATACATGTATGACAATTATTTCAAAGGACGCCAAATTCCCACTAATACGCATAGTGTTTTCAATACGTCATTTCATGCATTCAGTACACCAGCATGGAGTAAGAAATGACAATAAACATAACAAATTTTAAATAGTATAAACTGAAATTAAAATTCGAGTTATGGAAAAGGGAACATGTAATACTGTTAAAATTTGCCCATTTTTAACTTCTGATCTTAGTAATAATTAAGATCTATTTTAACTTAATGAATTAGAATCATGTATAGACCATCAGATCGGAGGACAACTTCTTGATAATTGCCTTGTACCTTTACCAGGTCAGCTAGGCTAATATTAACAAAACGACCTGACCCTATTTATGACCATGTCTATATATAGTACCGTCAGATCCCCGTCATTGGAGACAGCCTGCGTCAAAAATAATGATGTCCGCGTGGGTCAAACGGACACCTGAGAAGGCAGCATACTTATTATGCAATATCAGTGTCCAGGTGTGGATGCAGGTTGAAATCTCCTTAAATTTTAAGGGTTAGGGTTAGCATTAAAATTAGGGGTGAGTTTAAGCCTAGTATTAAGAAAAGGGTTAGGGTTAGGGCTAGCATTAAAATTAGGGGTGGGTTTAGGGCTAGTATTAAGAAAAGGGTTAGGGTTAGGACTAGCATTAAGATTAGGGGTGAGTTAAGGGCTAGCATTAAGAAAAGGGTAAGGGTTAGTGCTAGCATAAAGATTAGGGTTGAGTTAAGGGCTAGCATTAAGAAAAGGGTTAGGGATAGGGCTAGTATTAAGATTAGGGGTGAGTTTAGGGCTAGCATTAAGAAAAGGGTTAGGATTAGGGCTAGAATTAAGATTAGGGGTGAGTTTAGGGCTAGTATTAAGAAAAGGGTTAGGGTTAGGGCTAGCATTAAAATCAGGGGTGGGTTTAGGGCTAGTATTAAGAAAAGGGTTAGGGTTAGGACTAGCATTAAGATTAGGGGCGAGTTAAGGGCTAGTATTAAGAAAAGGGTTAGGCTTAACGCTAGCATAAAGATTAGGGTTGAGTTTAGGGCTAGCATTAAGAAAAGGGTTAGGGATAGGGCTAGTATTAAGATTAGGGGTGAGTTTCGGGCTAGCATTAAGAAAGGGGTTAGGATTAGGGCTAGCATTAAGATTAGGGGTGGGTTTAGGGCTAGTATTAAGAAAAAGGTTAGGATTAGGGCTTCCATTAAGATAAGTGGTGAATTTATGACTTCTATTTAGAAAAGGTTATGATTAGGGCTAGCATTAAGATTAGGGGTGAATTTAGGACTAGTATTAAGAAAAAAGTCAGGATTATGGCTAGCATTAAGATTAGGGGTGAATAAAGGACTTATATTAAGAAAAAAGTTAGGATTAGGGCTAGCATTAAGATTAGGGGTGTCATTAGGACTACTATTTAGAAAAAGGTTAGGATTAGGGCTAGCATTAAGATTAGGGGTAAATTTAGGACTAGTATTAAGAAAAAGGTTAGGATTAGGGTAAGCATTAAGATTAGGGGTGAATTTAGGACTAGTATTTAGACAAGGAAAGGGGATAGTATTAAGATTAGGGGTGGGGTTAGGGCTTGTATTAAAAAAAGGGTTAAAGTTAGAAAAAGTACTGTGGTAAGGGTGAAGTTTAGTGAAAGCACTAAGATGACGGTATGGGTTAGGGCTGGTACTAAAGTGGTGGCTATGGTTAGATGAGAGTAAGGGTTAATTTCTAGCAGGGGTTATGTCCAATTATAAGCTGAGAGCTAGGGTAAAGGCTAGTATTTATGCACCAGTGACGCCATTTGATAGTTCTGAGATTTTTTCTTATAAAAATGAAATGACACCTAAAATGAGCATCAAATTCAGATCAGCCGGTAGTTTGTAAGGGTCCACAAAGGGCCGATAGAAAATATATATATACCCGACAAAAAAAGAAACGCACATCATATTATATAGTGATTTTTTTCAATTGATCAAAAAAATTTCGTTAGGTATTTGATTATAATTTTCTTTTTCCAGCACTCGAATTACCAGGGATAAAGCACGTTTCGATAATTTTTTCGTAACATACCACAATGATAGTGCTGAATAAAGCACGTTGTTTCTAAATTCTGTTGCATGGCCGCAGGTTTGGTATCCTTCTGAAATTTTGTTGTTTGGCCACTTTCAGCAAGTTTTCTGTAAAAATATAGATGAATACTGGTTTCTCCATTCAAATGTAGTCAAAATATGCCAATAAATCTGAAAATTAAATGTCTTAGTGGAAATATCCGTATATTGGGGTATGATTTACAATAAAAGATATCAATATTTGGCAATTCTGATCCCATATGAACACTAATTTTGTCTTCAGCCATTCTTATTTATCCGTTGCAGATTTATCTTTAACATCGCATTGACATAAGCAAATGAAATACCAGAAAAGCTTAAAACTAACGTCCAAAACCATTGAAAATGCATGTAAAAATGACCTGTCAAGATCGAGGTATTGTTTCTGAAAACTGTGCTTGGAAAAAAAGGTCAGATTCTAGCTTTAGTAGGGCAATTTTGTGCTTTGCGACACATTTAAGGGCGAAAAATATCACAACACGGACTTCATTTTCAAAAGAGTTTATGTTTGGGGTGTTTTTCTCAAACTTAGACTTTCTCTTTGATGACGTTATTTGAAGCGATTAGATTAATTTGTATTCAGGGAAAATTGTTAATCGTCATTTAAAAAAAAACAAATCGCAATGCCTGATATATAAGTTTGGATAGGTTAAACAGCTTTAATCATTTCTAAAATGTGAACGGAATTCTTAAAAGCCATTTTGTGACATTGCGTTTTGAGCCAAGTGTCTTTATCATTGTGCTGTCTGTGATCATGAAGACAGATTTGTTTGGCGTTTGACAGAATAAGTCACTCGTATACCTACGATTTATGATGGAAAAGAATAGAATACCTATAGATTACATCATTCATTTTATAGAATGAAGATTAAGTGGTGCGTTTCTTTTTTTGTTGTGTATATATCGAATTTGCTGGTCAATGGGTGCGATATGACCTACACAGTCATATTTAAATCACTATAAAAATGTTTTGGTCAAGTGGGTTTTAAATAACGACGTAGTATGGTGTATGTTGTTGATTTTTTACTGTCTTAGAGATTTATTCATGCATACCATCTCCTCATATTTATTGAAATACTGTAATGAACCACCAGCTGGACAGTGTTTGGGACTATGTTCAGAGCGAAAACAAATAAGGCATATTGATTGAATAAAGAACAAGTTTATTATAGGGCAAGTTAATATACGATGCTAACGTGTCTGTCTGTCTGTCTGACCGTCTGTCCTGTATTATATGCCTATCTGTCACAACGCCTTGTCTTGTCATGTCTTTTCTGTTTTACTTTCTCCTTTTGTCCTGTCTGTCTGTCTGTCCGTCCATCCGTCCTGTCTTATCGGTCTTCACGTCTGTCTGCTCTCTATGTAGATGTTGACATTGACATTGACTTTCTCTACAGACATCTATGTCCAAAGGAAATTCTATTAGAAGAACGCTAGCAGTCTAACTACATCATAACATGTTACATTTTTGTTTTATCGTTCCGGGGTAGTTTCAGTTTATCTATTCAACTACTTAATATTCAGATCATTTATGTACATATGAAAGTTTCTATCATGTCTAATAATCTCATCACAAACAAGCAGGTCTTTGAATGATAATAGACAGACGAAATCTTCACCGAACATCAGTCATTGGTCTGAATGAATATATCACCATGGTGGCATGAAAAATAGTAGAGTTGACGGGCTGCTTGGCGGTCCCTGTGTAAATTTGCCGACTACCTAGACCTTAGTGTAAGGCTATGCTAAGTAAATATGTATGGAGGACCGGTTGTGTAATAACGTGATAAGACGATACCCATCAATCAGACGAGAACAAACAATTTGCGATTTGATATAGACACGAGATTCGTCATAATATCGTGATTTGATTGTGAAATAGCTTTGAAAGTTTGTGTTTTTTTAAGCTGCAGCGTAATCAATTGTGATTCCGCATGTAATGTTGATGTTATGTTTGTGCAGAAGGTGAAATTAGAGGACGCTATATAGCTTCGAAAAGTGGTCTGATTTTGATGAACTGATTGACAAATTTGAAGTTGTATTAAAAAAAACACGTTATTTATTTTACAACGTTTAACAAATAAGTTACACAACTTATATAAATGTCTCACATTGGCTCAGATGTTGGTGTGAAGGGGGTCCAAGGAGCAGGAGGTTAAAGTTATATTGAACGATCTTATTTCTTTGAGTATAATGTTTGTGATGGTAGACAGGAAAGCTAATTATTGTTTATGATGGGGAGGAGGGGGCTAAGTAAATAGGGGCAACTCTACATTACTGTTGATTTTTTCTATCTTGTCCAAGACTCCAGTATTTGATAAAAAGTATTGTTTAGGGCCTTGAAATAGCTTAAAGTTACTTTAAAAATACTAATAGACATATAAGCAGCGAAGTCTGTATTCGTCTCGTTCAAATATTTCTTATTGCTTTAATGTGCATTCGATTCTTCTGTCTACTTCCTGGTTAATAGAATTGCATGTTTTATGCATTTTGTATCAAAATTACACAAAACTTGTATGCAAAGCGCCTCACTAATATCATAGACACCTGTTCTTACATATGACTATCCAGGGGTCCTTGAACAACCACATCAGTATGCAGCAACTGAACGATAACGGAAGTTATAAATTATCAAATGATAAAGACAGTTTCTTCTCCGTTTTTATACTTTATACTTTTTAGTTTATCGGAAACCAGACAGCTGATTCTTGCTGAATGTCTATTTCTTGATATCTTCCAAAAATTCATTTTCATCATTATATTGTTTCATTACCTGATATTAAATATGCTAATTCGTCAATTTGTTCAATAAAACAAGAAATATTTACAAATTAATTACGTACATCACGTCGCGGTTTGATTGCTAACGTTAAGAATGCCGTAAGAGGCAGAATTTAACAAATGATATGGAAGTCATATGTCAAACGTACCTTTTTACAAAGGTGAGAAAGATGCACAAATACGTCAATTGACTTTAATAGCGGAACAAGAACGTTTAACCCTTTACCTTGCAGTATTTATTAATTAGATTTTTTAAGGATCATATCGCCGTCTGCTTGCGGTAGGTCTTAAAGTTTGACATTTAATGTGACCTTGACCTAGTCTTCTGTCATGAACTATATATTCCAGGAAGTGAATAAAACTAAGATGCATGAAAATATATGGTACAAGTATGTATTATTTAATGGGTTTTTCTTACATATGAGAAAATATTTCTATTAATTTTGATACATGTAGGCATCTACAGTACAGGGGAGGGCTAAGGACGTCCCTTTCCTTTTCAATTTGACCAAGTTTGTAATTATTATGTTCATTAATAATAATTTTCTCAAGCTAATATTCTTGAACCACCTCCCTCAACCAATTTGAAACTCTTGTCCTCTTCCTTTCTAGAGAAACTTTAGGTCCGTCCACAATCTAATACTTTGACGAAAGGGTCCAGAGCTATCTTAACAGTACACAGATAAACAAAATGTTTAAGTATACAATACAATACGATCATATAATACAGTAAAATATAATACAAATCAAAAAGGAGTATATATGGTTTATATAGTAAAGTGGCCTCCTAAAATCAACTTCTCCATAATCAAATTTTGTTGGAACTTTTAGAGATTTAAATATCTATATTTTAAGAAATCTAGTCATAAACACTACCTCTCGCTTTCTAAGACATTATAAATGTTGCCTAAATATCATGAAAACCGGTGATTTTGTCTATTTTTCACGAAAAATAGCATAATTCCTGATTATATTTATTGAGATAACATCGAGCGGGATCTTTAACAACTTTTTCCTTTTATATGCACTTAAAGACGTGCAGATGTGACAACATATCAAAATATAAAAGTTGTTCAGAAGCCCGCTCGATACTAGCTACTAGGAAGTCTGTCGAAAATAAGCCCCAAAATGACGTTTTTTCCAGAAATTTGGCGAAATATACCATTTTTGATGCTCTAATTCTAAGAAATTGAGAAAGGAAAGTAAAGGATATGTATCATTTCATAAGTAGCCTACATTGTAGAATAAATATTGGCACAATTCGTTTCTTTATGTAAATTTAAGATTTTGCCCAAAAAGGGGGCCACTTTTCTATGTAAACCGTATATAGTCCTTTATTATTGATATTCTAAGATATTTTAAAGATAATTGGTATTTCAGAAATTCACATTACATTGTCAATTTGCAACTGCTTATTTCATCCTTCAAAAATGCATTCATAAGCGAGGATTATTTGTCATGACTTTTGCTATGATTATGTAAATGGAATCTTGCGTCATATTTAAAATAGAAGACTTAGGTTGAAAAAGGAAGCACAAACAAGAAGCTGATGTTGTTGAAATAGTATCATGTCTGCACATGCTTAACATTAATTTTATTTTCTGCGAGCCTTCGATGATTACTAAGAGCAATTTTGATTGGTCAAATATGGTAATAATATTAAAAGAAAACTTATGAAATAGAGTACATTTAGATTAGTTTATCGAAATATACCATAAAATTGTTGTGCAATTCCTAATTCAGGTAATTGATATTCCCATTTCGTGCGTTTTCATAATGAAGTGAGATAAGCCATCGTAACATGACGAAAGTGTGATTTCGCATAAAAAGAAGACGACCCTTGTGACGCTTAGAATATTAAGCTAAGTAAATTCAAAAGATAAAACGTACATTTTTGTAACTTTGTATGATATTTTAGAAGAAAAAGAAAAGAAATAATCCCAAATTAACCCGATGGGTAATTTCGGTATATAATACGATGCTCCTGTGAAACTAGTGCTTGGTAGTTGAATTGTTTTGCAGTCCGTCTTGAGAACTCTTGTCAAGACAGACAGACAGAAAGACAGACTCAAACGAATGGACAGACAAATCTATCGAATTTTGAAAAAAAAAATTATTTAAAGAAAACATAGCTTTGAAGTTGTCACAGTTTTAAGAAAATTCATGGATTTCAATTTGCTGTGGTTTCCATCAATTTCAAATAAACTTAGTGGCTGATAAGATACATATGGTGTATGCTCTTACAGGACCATGTTGTCAATATGAAAATTACGTATATCATATGCATTGTATCGCACTCTTATTCAGTGTATACATGCATGTAAAACACGGATGCCCTTTCCAAGGACATCATACCAATTTTTTTTAGCCTTTTATGTCCCAGATTATGAACTTTTGTGCATCCTTGTGATGAATATTATTCTTTCATTTAATATGGAACAGGGAAAGTTAATATATATACCAACGACACTCAAACGTTAGAGACAAACGAACGAATTATCAAGGTTTGAAAAAGAAGTTAAATGTCTGAACTAAAGATGATCAAAAGATCTCCGTATAAGCTTTTTTTTTTTTTCTTCTTTTTTAATCAAATTTATTTACAATTTAAGGTAAATAATTAGTAAACAATAAAAGTCTATTACAGACACGAATAAAAGCAAATGAGACAAACTATGCATAAAATTGATAAAAGTACAGAAAAAGTATTATCAGATTCATTCGAAAACAGGAACTCCAACCATACCTTGCCAGAGGGTGCATGCAAATGTATGCGAAATGTAGATCATATAACTTGTCAATATAATATGAAGTTGAAAGTTTATTATTTTCTCTCTGTTTCGTGGCTCATTTAACAAGGTTCTCAACATTCGAAGTGGGTAACAAAGTTATTTCTAGTGAAGAAGTTAGATCAACCCATTTTCTTACGTTATCTCAGGTAGTAGTTGCATGGACCCGTTTATGTACATTCACGGTAATTCATGAGTGTTTAGGTTTAAAATTTGGGATAAATAATCATCGGACAGACAGCAGCATAAATCTGTCTGAAATGAGCAGTACTGCTTGCCTATGATCCACGATACCTTCAACAAGGGGGCAGTAAACTGTACGAGTAGATATATGATATGCATATATATGCGCTAGCAGTTTAAGTCGGAGTTGCGCGTCCCCTTCTTTGGGACACAGGTAGACTTAGAACAGCTGATTTCACGCCGTCATGGTTTCTCAGTGTATATAAATATTCATTCTTGAATTCAACATCATCTTGTGCCTTAACTCAGGAACGGCACAGTTCTGTCCGACAAGCGGCTTAAATTTTGGAAAATTTATTTTTCTACCTTAGCTTTTCCGGATTTAAAAGCTCTCAGTGGAAATGACATTTGTAACACCTTGGGATTTTAGCAATATTCTGTTACACCCGGATAATTAAAGACTTTATTGGACATCTTTATAGCATCTCTATTCTTACCAACAACATTACGATCGTATCAACGGACGCCCCGTGGTTATTTGGTCTTCAACGCACCGTAATCACTGACATAGGTTTTAAAGACCTACCCCTGCGGCAGTGCTTTAGTCAACGGCTATATAGTGGACATCAATTAACACTGCGGCCTACCGGGGTACAAGCAGTCATACACATTGTTGCAACAAATCGATACCCGTTATTTTTGACTTCTGAAGTTTTCCGTTCGGACTTAGCGCAGCTCCAAGGATTTTTCAAATCTAGAGAGCACCATTCAACCAAAAATAAAATCACAGTAGCATCGAACTTTCGGTGCTAATTTTTCAGAAGGGAAACTTTTAACTGTCCAGCTGGATTCCCTCGTGGGTCAAGCCATGCTGTACCTGACCCAGCCCCCGGTCAGTCCTGGCCTTAACCAGGGGATTTCGCCCGGAATGGGAAGTACGGGCGTCAGTCCGGTGGTTAGCCCGGGCGTTAGCCCTGTTAGCACCATTGCACCAATGACAATCACTCCCGGAACGGCACCGTTAACGCTAACTCAAGGAACGGCGCCCTTAACCCTACCCCAAGGGGCGTTAACTCCAGGGCAAGGAACTGTCTCCGTACCTCCGGGCACCTCCCCCATCGGAATGGCTCCGGGATCCATAATGCATCTAATCAACTATGGCGATAAAGATTTGGGTCTTCTACTTTCACAAAGGTAAATTTCAATTCTTGGAAAAGTTTATCTCCATATGAAGTAGATTTTGACAAGGTTTCTTATTCTATTTTGAATATTTAAACCTGTCTTAAAATTAAATTCTCGTAAAGCACACTAAAGGGTAACCTTAGTAATGCACATCCTATTTAGAAATTTGTTTTTGGGACATGGATATGCGTTCATTTGTGACTTTGGTGTTAGTTTTTATGTACTGAACTTGGGAAGAATATAGTTCATATATAGTTATGACATTAAATTACATGCTCACAAAATATGAAGAATGTTTTAAAGGTTTCAAGTACACGTATTTACGATGTATAAAGTAAATAAGCAGAGACATTATTTTCTGGATTGCATTAGCTGTACCATGCACGGATCCGGATAATTTTTCTAAGGGGTAGGGATCGAACCTTTAAATTTGAGAAAATTATCCCTTCTTGTGAACAGGGAAAATGAGCCTTTTTTGGCAAATTTCTAAGTTTGGGTCTGAATCACCCCTTAACATCCCGTCTAGATCTGCGCGTGTGTACAAAAGAAGACACATGATAGAAAAATGACAGATACCGAAAGTAATAACGGTATCGAGATGCAAACTGTCATTATTACAAAAATCAAATATTTCTGAAACTGGCAGTTTCTTTTATGGCGTAAGAAACGTGCAAAACACGGCATGTTACAAGGTAATAAAGTTAGATGTATCTTCGAATCGGTGTTCGTTTACATAGACTGATTCTATTTGGGTTTAACTTTTATACCCTGGTTGTATAATTTCATTATTGCTTGTAGGTTTTTTGAAAGTATATTTGTATAGTAAACATGATTTATGACATATATCATGCAGAAAAGCATGTTCTTAAACGCGCATGCATACGTATTATTTATAAACGTTGTAACGTTAGATAAACCAAAGACATTTGTCTAACATGTGAAAGGTGTCCGTAAGATACAAGTAAACTTATTGCGCAATCTTTTTTCTTCGCCATATTATTTTCTTCCGGGTTCATTTATATGTTAAGGGTGAAAATATAGGGTGGGTGGGATTGTGGAGTGAAAAAAGAACGAAATCTCAAAGAATTAGAAGAAAAAATTATATATTTCAAGATGATTTTGAAAAAAATGGGGTTAATTAACAAAAGTGAAGGATTTTGAAAACGTTATGATACATTTCTTATATATAGTTATCACTTGAAACCGAAAATAAAATTTTGTAATCCTCGCCCCATCCCACCATCCGAAGACGTGTTTGATTGGTGGTTTACATTTCGTTCATATGTGTTTATAACAAGAAAAATGTTTGAACTGACAAATTAAGACTCCTGGTCGCCAAATTGTTTGTTTTATTTGAAAGTACACACTGAATTTCAAGTAGAAAATCTAATGAACTGTTATGTCAACATACTATCATATTGCAAGACAATGAACAAACACAACTCAACATGTAGGTACTTGGAAGGACAAGGGTTTATTTGAGTCTGTCATGAAATGAAAAAAAGGGTGACAACTCTTTTGATTGTCACGAAGATAACTCTTTTATTCGTAGTTTCCAAAATATGTCATTTGTTTCGAACATATTCTCTTTCGCAAACTTGAAACAATGTCTGATCGTGCAGGAGTGGGTATATGTCATGTCAGACGATTCTTTAATGAAAATTCGATTTTTATGAACCTTTGTTAATCTATGTAAATAGTCAGATTTTGTTAATAGTAGTATTATATTAAAGATTTGGTTGTTTCATTGAGAACCCTATCATTTTATCTGTAAAAGTAGTAGATGAAAAACCAACACTTAAGACGGGCATACCTTTGAGTCTAGATAACGGCTGACAGGTGTCCATGGTGTCTGTGTGATAAGATAGGAGCAAATCCAAGGACAAGACAACGGCCAAAAAAGGGGGTGGCGGTTAAAGTCATCCTTTTTTCCTCTTTTTTATAAATATGTTGAAATCTGCGAAGCTCTGAGTATAAATTCATAACACAATGACCATTATGCGTGTAATTTCAATTGAACGTTTACATACAGAAGAACTTGAGGAAGGGGGTGGGGTGGGGGTGTTAAACAATACTGTACATTGTTAAGAGGAGCTCGACCCCCTTTTCCTGGAATTTTTAAAAGCAAAGTACTCCATTTGCAAACTCTCCGAATTGATTTCCATGAATATAAATCATTTGACTGGACTGACTGATCGGATTGTGCACAGCCTCTTCCAGCCAATCCCTGAATACAATTTTGGTAGCCCCACTTTGTTTTAAAAAAGGGGGATTGTCGTTATACTATCGAAGAGCAGTAAGTACAAAGTGTGATTGAAAGGTAGTAAAAAGATCATGGATCAGATATCAAAGAAAGAAAAAAGGAGTGGGGGGAGGGGGGGGGGGCTGAAATGACCGCTCTCGACACATAATTTGCTGAGTAGGCACTATAAACTCTGTAATAAGTTCCACATATGACTACAGGATCATTAAGTGAAATACGTTCCTTATTAATTCCGTCGCCGACGATTCATTAATTAAAAACGATGTCGCATAAATATGACAAGTTAATTGTGAAGGTCGGGGAAACGACAAATTTATCCTTCCTCATAACGTAAATGAAGGCTCCTTAATAAATACGCTATACCTTTTTTCTCCACGTTTTGACGTTAGCAAGAGTCAGATGTTACGTACGTCTGTCTTAGGTTCAACCATTTGAAAGTTTGTTCTCGGAGGGGGCAATGGCAGATCTTGAAAATTTTTCCAAAAAAGGGGAGGGGACTCAAACTATCAGGGAGGGATCCAAAAACGATTATACGAAAAAGCGAGTGAAAATCCGCGTTCTTGGCAAATTCCAGGCGTCTTGCATCCCCTCTAGATTTGAGGGGAGGGGGGGGTGAAAGGTATTTATTAAAGTTCATTTGCACTATACCGATATAAAAGGGAAGGGGAAGATGTAATGAATGGTGGCGGATTTCAGTTCAAGGTCGTACCGTGATCATTCTCACATTTAGTATTTCTAAATTCTAACCACCCATAATTCGAATACAAAATTACAAAATTGCCTTTTTTTTTCGTATTACATTACCTGAAGTTATGTGTAGATCGGTACCTGTACAGAATACAAAAGAACTGCGAATTTCTTTCACTAAATCACATGTTTATCTAATTCTATTTGTAAATAAAAAGAGTTTGGTATGAAAAAGTACACTGATTCTGTATCAAATATACTTGACGGTATTATAATAAAAGAATCAGTCATTCACAACTGAGGCACGGGGTCAGACTCGACTGTCTTTTCAACATATTTCGTAGCTAAGATAATTCTGAGCGATAAAACTTCCAATTTTAAAGTAAAATGATTTTAAAATTCGCAAATAATGCATTAAACAGGCTATCAAGTATCTAAGGCTAGAGTAAACATGGATTAAATTTAAATTGTGTCAAAATACTTTCAAGGTTCTGATTTTCATAACTCCGAAGATATGGAGTGTGTTTTCAGCGATGTATATTATAAATCAGCGGATCTAGATAGAATTCTGTTTCAGGAGGATGATAAGGTTCATGGGGGAAGGGGGGGTCCAAGCTATGGTTTAAAAGAGAATATACTAAATCAGATTTTTAAGGGGCAAAATACAAGAGTGTTTCTGAACACTAACATATGCACCCTCTAGAATCGCACTTGGTAAAGACTCAACTCTCCATCGAAACATCTGCATGTTCCCAAGATGGATGAAATGTTAAAATCCATAATTTCAGACTTTTATGAATAACACAGATGAAAAATAAAACTTTTAAAAGTGTTCTCCCATCCCTGGTCAGACTTGTTCTCAAAACAACCTCCGCTGTGTATGGTCTAACTTCTTGAAGTCAATTACAAGCCGCGTAGCAAATATCTAGAGTTATACATTCTGTGTAGTGTACATGTACGGACGAAGTTTAGTGTGGAGTTTGTTTGATCTGTTACTTGAGAAGAAAGTTATGTGTACACATCGGATTTTATAGCTGCTATGCTACTGAAAATCGCATACATGTACCCATTCGTGTAACACATGTATATATATATTATACAAGAAACATTATAAAAAATATCCTCTGATGACTGATGCTTTCCTTATATAAAAAGAATTTGTACATATTTTACAAGGGCTTCGATTCGTATAAATCGATGAGTGATGTATTTAAGAAACGAGATCTGCATCTTTTCCCACGTGAAAAAAAACATTTTTCTTTTATCCCCTCTAATCGTCGGGTAAGCCGCTGTGTGTGGATGAGGTCCGGGAATCCCCTCTTTCAATGGAGGGATCATGATGTTAATTATAGATTTAAAATGCTTATGTTGAATTGATTGATCGATATTGTTTTTTGATTTGTGGACCATCCATTTTCAAATACAACTGAAGATGGGAATTAGGGGGGGGGGGGGTACTGTTCCTTGTCAATTTGAGACAAAATGAACGTCCTCTTTCAAAAGATAAAGAGTGAAAATAAAAACGAAATCATATTTTTCCACTTTAAGAGGATGATGCCAACGCTTATACTAGTATGAAAAGGTATTACAATTTCAAATAGAAAAATACATCGAATACTACCAAAAATCCCCATTGAAACGTTTCTTTCATAGAAACTGATACGTTAGTCTCCATTATTCACTTGTTCCAGGACAGGACAAAACGACAGACAGACAACAGTTAATGGGCAACACAGTTGTTTATATGTATAGTACATGTATGTATATGCATGTGGGACTCCGGCTGCTGAACGTACATATTCCTACTTTATATCATGCATTTATCAAATAGTTTGACAGTACCTTTTGCATTATGCATCGTTTATCACATTTAACATTGTGCCGTCAAGTAGCACATAAACTGTCCCAAAGTTGACTATGCCTACATGAATGACGCATGAATTAATTTGAACTGATTTCTTGCAGTTGTATTTCCTGATTACCATTCTGTAGTCATTTTTTCTGCACAATGAGCACTTCCTTGTAAGAAATTTAGGAAAAATTCTTATTTGATTTCGTTGGATGGTGGCACATAGCAAAAATAGACGGAACATTGTATCATGCCGCATACCGGTAGCGCATTTTCTATGATATACCTTCCTCCCATGAAAAATTTAATTAGAGTCATTTCTTATCATTTCATTTTCTACAAATCTATGCAATCTTTCCTTGAATCTTAACTACTTCGAAGCTTTTCAAAACTATGTCATCCTTGGTGACGTCAGCGGTAATTTTTTAACCAACCAGACACGATGTTACAATGAAAATTAAATGAGGTCCAACGATCAATATTTACATTACTAGTAGCTATAGATTTCCCATGTTAAACGTCCATCTAGAATATAGGGTTACTTATTGTGACGTCACGTCAAAGTTTTGAACGTACGGAGAATTTACCAACGTTAGAATACTTTTGATGCTGTAATACGCCGTATAAGCGATGTTCGTGAAAAAAGGGTGTCTTATACTTAGAAAAAATGTAAACATAAGAAATGGTTGTCTTACATTTGGTGTTCATGGGTGTATAATTCTGGTTGGCACACGTGCAAATTTTCCGAGGATCGCGGAATTTGCACGTGACCAACCAGAATTATACACCCATGAGCATCAAAAGTAAGACGGTCAGTTTTCTGTAGTTTTCAGCATCACTCGTAAATAAGCTACGGTCATGCTTATTCCGATCAGAATTAAGGTGTTATACAGTAAAGTGGATTCGGACTAGACATAATTCGAACTCTTTCCCATTTTATATGATTACTGGTTCTGAATTTAACAATGACTGAATAATATAGGTAAAATACAAAAGTAAAACACATTTATGTAAAGAATTTTAGTCGAACAAGTAAGAAAAGACAGAAGAATTGTCTTTGTGGTCCAAGGGCATAGTCAAATGATGTAACAACATACAGACGGACAGATATACGTTCACTTTAAGTCATGATTGTTTAACGGGGAAATATCCTTCTTGGTGATGACGGAAGAAAAGGGGGGGCGTGAAAATCCTCGTGATAAGTTATTTCAAAATATCCATCCTTGTTTACGGAGACAATCTGAGAGAAAAAGTCATTTATATGGGACATGTTTACTTCGTTGTTAAGTTTTTAATGAAGTTTACGCATTTATTTAGAGTGAATTCTCGAGTTTCTTTTCTTTCATATGTGCTTCAACTTTACAAGGTCATATTTCGTTCAGTAGATCACCGTGTGTATACGTGGCTTTATGCTCTTCGACAAAATGATATAAATGATTCGTTACTTAATGACATTTTTATAGCTTTTTCTTCACGTTTAAGGTACACTGGTCATCGACGACAGTATTAATTTATATTATGTCTGGGCTCAAAATAGACTTGATTTGTCCAAGATATCACGGTACGGTTGATCTCATAGAAATCCTTTTAAAACGCAGTCTCAAATCAAGTTTGAGATCAAATTGAGCAACACATGTACTAAGCAGTTTTTTATGTACTTGGAAGGCATGTAGACCAATGTATTTTCACATTACATCAATACAAAGATACCTAGGTCTAATTCAAATGAAAAAAAAGTTGTTATTTAAAAAAAGTACTGTATACAAATAGGTAAATTTTGACTCCAAATTGAAATTGCATCAGGCAAGTTCTTGCAGGCCTATATTTTGTTGTCCAGATTAAAGGTACAATACCCCTTAACAACTAATAATGTACGTATTATCGATGGACCTTGTTCTATAAATTACCAGCCAGCCAATTGAAACCAACGAGGCAACCAATCACCAACAGAACGGCCAATCAGAACGAACGAGACAGCCAATTACAATAAAAAAGCCAATTAGAAAGAACGAGACAACCAATCACAAAACAGGTCGTCCAATCAGAAAATACGAGGCGACCAATGCCAAAAACAGGACGGCCAATCAAAACATAAGAGACAGTCATTTACAAAACAGGACGGACAATCACAGCAAACAAGACAGCCAGTCATAAAATACGACGACCAATCACAGCAAACAAGACAGGCAATCATAAAATAGGACGACCAATCACAGCAAATAACAAAACAGGACGGCCAATCACAGAAAACCAGTAACAAAACAGGACGGCCAATCACAGCAAACAAGACTGCCAATAGCAAAACAGGATGGCCAATCACAGCAAACGAGACAACAAATAACAATTAAAAAAGAACGGCCAATCACAAAAAACAGTAACAAAACAGGACGAGCAATCACAGAAAACCAGTAACAAAACAGGACGAGCAATCACAGCAAACAAGACTGCCAATGGCAAAACAGGATGGCCAATCACAGCTAACGAGACCGCCAATAACAAAATAGGACGGCCAATCACAGCAAACACGACAACCAGTCGCTAAAGATGGTCAATGAAACTTTTCTGACTTACTCTCAAGCCAAGGGTTTTACTCAACTCCAAGGGATAAGAGCCTTGATTTTGAAGATGTTGACAAAATACTAGCACATTATATGTCTGTACGAAACAGCCAACTGACAGAGCATAATTATTGTTCATTCATATTTTATAAGAAAAAAACTGATAATTATAACAAAAGATCGCAGGGACAATATTGAAACAAATTAAGGTCGAATGATATTGGATCATATTTACCGATGAAACAATCAGTAGACATATACATGTAAAATCGAGTAAAAGGAGCGTAGCACGTTACTTTAAAAACACGCTCAATGAACAGGAAATCTTAAACAGAATGTTTCAATTATATGATAGCATTTAATGATTATTTAAAATTCCAACGAACATCATGTAGTTTTTAACTTACATGACTGATTATTAGAGATAATACATTTACATGTACATTATAAAGCTGTATACAATGGTAAAAATTACAACCAAAATCAAATCGTCAAAGTGACATTTGAAACTTCCATTCTTGTTTTATAAATGATGTCTTGAAATGCTGAAGCGGTCAAAAGACATTAAAATATTTTTATGATATGTTTCTGCATATACCAGTTTTCAATGACATGCATCTGTGAAATTCTGATTTATTGCAAACATAAATTTTGACAAGCGAGTTGGGTTTTCTGACAGTTTTAATACTTCAATTTTGATATCATCTTTTCCTCCTAAAATCTTTTTGACAGCTTTCATAATAAATTAAATAATTTTTGAAAAACAGACGTATTGTCCCATTAAACAATAATGAGTATTGAAAGGTCTTTAGATTATATAAGAACAAGTTCGTTTGTGTTCTAGCCCTTTTCTCCATATTTTGATTTATCGTCTGCTCAATTCGGAGAATGAAGAAGGAAATAAAATCAAATATTGAAGAAATTTATATCCGATAGAGATGTGATTTTCTTACATGTATACATATCATGTTTTCACATATGTGTTAAATAAAAAATAAGAAACATGACCATTTCTCACACTATAAGCAATATGACTTATGTAACATGTAACTTTAAAACTTAGTTGGCGGAAAGTACTTCAGTGATATGTTTTGCGACTGCATTGTCCATACACTTACGTATATTTAGGAGAAAAATAGTTTTGTAAAAATGGTCATGTTTCTTATTTTCAATTTATTGAAAACACGTGTAAACTTTTTCTATTAATCTTTTCCCCCACTTTTCTTCAAGTGTCATGAACTCACGATTTTTAGCATAAAAAACGTGTAATATATATTTCTCATTGACGTACATGTATTACTAGTATCACATGTTCAGTAGAGTAAACAGACTGGCTATAAAATTTCTATAATTATAGGTCTGTGTTCGCCAAGTCCCGAACGTACCTTAAATTTTACCCCAAGGGATCATGCGAAATTTGAAAAATCTGATTATAACGTGGGAAAAATGGCGGTTAATTGAGATGTCACTAAGTCAAGTCAAGCATTGAATTATTCGCTCCAAATCGTGAATTGGTACATCTGAAAAGAAAGATGATATTTTCACGATTTCTTTAAAATTAGAGTCTTCATCAGACCTGTCTAGATGGCTAAACACTTTATTTGATTTACTTATCCTATTTCAGTTCAATTTTAGAAATCAATCAGCATTGAAATCACGAAGTGCCTCGGAGTAAGGTCGGTGTTTACGGAGCGTGGGTAGGAAAAAGGAGGGGGTTGAAGGGGGAGCTTTGCTTTTTAAAATTGAGATGTGATACAGAAAGAAAACATATTCTATCAATTGAACATAATTTCACTAGCTTTTTATATAGTTTTTCCCCTGTTTGTTTTCTTTACAACAAAATATTATAAGCCGAAGATTTTAATTCTGAGAAACTTTCAAAACAAAACGTCCTATGGTGGTCGAATATATATTCATACCGTATTTTTTTCACCACTATTTTTAATCTAATTTTAGTTTGGTTTTTTTTGGGGGGGGGGGGGGTGAATCGAAAGATATGAAAAATAATCTTTGAGAAATAACGAACTCGCATTCTGCATATTAATGTAGAGTCCTCAGAATCTTTTTCCAGATGCATGTATATATGACAGTGCATTCTATTGTCATTGACAACGGAAATTAATCTTAATGTCTAAATTTAAACCACTTTAAAAGTTTAATTAGCAAAATGACCTTAATTTCACGTATGAGTGTCCTAAATCCATTTCCGCATGTCTTTTAAAACTTTTGAAACAGACTAGACTTCATGATGTCGTGAAAAAGGCATGTTTACGATGTGTTGCTATAAATAGAATTTTTTGCTATTTTCAAAACTGCAACATATTCGACCTTCTCCATAAATCACATGGGTTTTCTTAGTCATTTCATATTCCACATTAAATTGTGATCTACGTAACCATGGTAACAGAATTCTCCAAATTACTGTCTTATTTTCTATGTACCTTCTTCTCTTTTTCCTTTCGTTCATTCTTTTCGTAAATTGCTGTTCCGTGCTTGAAAATGCATCTATCATGAGTATGATATACATATAGTAGACTTTATATTAATGAAAGTAAGGTTTTCAAAGTTTGTCAATGTCGTCCTGACTAAATTTCCGATTCTGTCAATCCATCTCCAGGAAAAACCTTCATAATATATATATACATGTAATATATTGTAGTCTTTATGGAAGGAGGGAATCAGATCTCCAACAAGACCCGATTGCAGCACACACAGAACAACACCGAAAACACACATCTGAAAACACAGAGCAGACAAACACAGCAAAAAACACAAACGACATTGAATACCAACCACTAAAGACTACATGAGAACACTGAACATAAAAAGACTACACATAAACCTATAGGGGGGGGGAGGGGGTACCTCTCTCCCCCTTCCACCCCTTACCTCCCCCTCCCTTTGACCATGTCCACCCCCTTATATAGGTCTTTGAGGCTCTTTTCTTATGCAAGCCGAGAAAAAAAACCTAAAATGTGTAATTGTTTTTTTAGGATGGAATTAGTATGGCACGGGGAGTTTGACCGGCTCTTCGGGCAGTATTACCCCCATTCCTGGTACCTCGTCCCAACCTTCTACCCACCAGATAATAGATGGAGGACATTCAAAGATAGTGCCAAAGTTAGATTCTCGTGTCAAGTAAGTATGCTTTAATAATCTTCTTGAAAAAAATCCCAATTTCGTGATTGTACCTTTCAATAAATTTAAAAAAATACTTTCCATCATGTATGACCAGATGTACATGTGTACATGATTATGTATCTGCATGGCTTTTGAAAGAAATTCAAAGATAGTGTCTTTCTAGATAGTCATAATGGCAGAATTTTATAATAAATAAAAATATCCAGAAAGACAATAGTGTCAAAGTCCTATCACGTGACCTAAACTTATCATAACGCGTGGAAAAACCTTCCATCACGCATGGTCAGCTAGTGATTCTAAGAAAGTCATAGATTATGCCAAAATAAGATATATTCGTCAATTAAGTATATGCAATTGTCCTTGAAAAAAAAATATCACGTAACCTAAATATGCCATCGCGTGCCTAAAGCTTTCCATCATGTACTTGTATCTGAATGACCCAACTTTATCATAGATGCATCTAATGATCAAGTTTGGGTCACTCAGCATACAAGCACGTAATGGATAGTTGTGGTTTCAGATGACCTTGATTTAGAAAATAAACCCGCCTTGAAGATTCCCTACGGAGGAAAATCGTTCAGTTGACGATGAGTTATAAAAGCTCACAACAACAACAACAAAAAGACGACAGTTTTCCTTCTTTGATTTGATTATTTCTTTTTTTAAAAATTGACGCCATACTAAGTTGTATTTCGATTACAACAAAAAATGGGTTTCCGAAATCCAGAAAAATCCCAACATTCTACAATTTTTCAAACGGCATGCATGCATGCGCAGTCGTGTATCCGTCGGTCACGTGATCTAATTTGGATTCACGTTTTCCCACCATAACACGCAAGCTCACTGTGAGCTTTGAGTGACCGAGCGTGGTTTTCCGACGATGCACCATAATTAGCTTCATGTGTACTTAGAATTTGTGTAAAAAAAAAAAAAAAAAAAAGAATACTAATGAACAGGACTATTCATGTTACAGTATTTACATCTCAATTAATGACATCCTTCATTTACTTTTAGTTACAACTTCGGTTTATTAAGTTTAGCTATCATCACCAATAGTTTATGCAATATGAATGGTAGGGTAAATACGAATAATCATTCATTTCGATTCGGGAAACCAAGCGACATGGATTGATTTGAATTCTATAATCTTATTTGCACATCCTCGAAATTCTGAACTACAATGTAAGTGCAATGTCATAAAGTAAAACATTAGACTTCGATGTTGATATTGGTCCGGTTGTCTTTTTCACGATGTTCAATGAAACAATTGGATTATAACACAGAAACTTTGCCCTCATGTAGTTAGTGACACTCTTTATCACATTGCGGCAGCTCATTAGAGAACATTTGGTCAATGAAATTATCATCTTTTTCTTCATCGGACACCAGGGCCCGGAACCATAAACTAAGAATTGATTCAAGTCAAATTCTCAATATACGATATAAAGCAAATAAGTAAAAATTTGAAATATTGAGTTTATCCATTCTATTCTACTCTGAAAATAGACAAATTCTGTGAATTATTTTAAGTCATCACCAGGGACGTATATAAATATTTTATATACGTCCCTGTCATCACTTATATTATAATGATACAAAAGAAAATTGAAATTTAGACTTTAAAAGTCAATTCTTACATGTAGCTCATGGTACCGGGCCCTGGTCTCAATCTCTTTAGGTTGTTCCTCTTTGTTAGGCTTTTAAATGTCACTCAATATAACGAGACAAGTGGAAGGGTTTTGCGCAGATAATCCGGATAAGCACACTATTTAAGAAATGACTGTAATAATTTTTCTGTCTATCGATGTATAGACAAAAACCGATGCACAAACTATATAATCCGCGAATCACTATTTAATCATCTAGTTCATTTTGCAATTGATGTCATTTTAGCGTGGTTGATTTTCAAGTTCAAAACTGGCGACGTGATATTTGAACAGGCCTAACGTAGCGGCGCTCGCCGTCAGTGACGTCATAATAGGCGACATTGTCTATACAGCTATTGATAAAATTTCGCGCCGTACGTTTGTATAGGCGTTATACAGGTATCAGACCCCAATTATTTTTTCCTATATATTCCTTTGTAAAACGTACTAATATGACGATTAAATACTCGAATCGCACCACCATTTTTTGCTTGAAACTTTTATATCTGCTAGATAGCATCAAAATAAGCTCAGAAATGGATTCATGCAAAAATCTGTCGCTTAGTAGACTTTTAATATCTTTTTAAACCCGAAAGGGGGTATCTGTGGCTCTAATGTTCTACAATCTATCAATTCTAGAGCCTCATAACACATCTGTCATTCCGCGATTAGAATGATGCAGTATCATTCAACATGCTAGAATATTTTTTTTCAACTCATCTGCGACTCATTGACGTAAAAAACGAATCATCTAGTGTAAAAAGAGTCGTAGAAATTAAATGTAAGAAGACGAGGGATTGAAATAATCAGGAACTATTTGCGTGGTTCGTTGGTCAACGAACATTTAAAATTAATTGTGATCTGTAATCTACAGACATTACGTGAATAGTTAAATTATAAACTTCTTTATTATAATTATGACCATATATAATCTTGGAATTTTATTAATTTACTTCGACTAAAAGTATCCCTATATAGAAATGAGATTACTGGTCGTCAAAAACGACTGACTGTATGATTCTCTTTATGACTGCATAAAATGATAAAAGGAAAATCTTTAAAAAGTATTGAATCGAATGTAGATGTCGCTGCTGAGGTATTGATAGTAAATACAAAACTAGACTATAGATGTCGCCTTCGATAAAAATTGTTCTTGGTCATAATTTATGTCTTCTATGTCGTTGAATTAGCCTCTTTCGAATGCCTATGTAGAGTTGACAAGATCATCTGACGAAAGCAAAAATATATCGTCATTTTCTAGATTGTATATTATGCTTAGTTTCGGGCTTGTAAGGAAGTCACGTGTTTATTTTACGATGTGTGCTCTTGTACTGAATGACTTCAGGAATATTTTGTTTAACTCGTGATTTTCATTCAAAAACTACCTGCATCATGTTTCTCAAGCACATGTACAGCTTATAAATTTCAAATTTCATTAAAAAATACAGCTCGAATTTCCTCTGAAATATAGAATGTCACCTTGTTGAAAAACGAAAAAAAAAATTATGACGAACAAGTGAAAGAATGAAGAAACGGTCAGATAAGAACTTTCCGTCAATTTTCAATGTCACCTTCAAAAAGTGGAAAAATAAACAGTAACAAGTTGTCCTATAAAACTTGTAATCGAAACTTTCTGCATAAATTTTAACGACAATGTAACGACAATATCAGCTTATCTCAAATTCTCTTCTGAATGACAAAAGGTCCTCTGGAAGATTCTAGCGATTGTATTTTCTAAAATTTATCTTTTACGTGGACACGAATATACACTTGTTGAAGGAATGGCCAGGAAACTGACAGCTTATTAACATATTTTTGCATCTTGAATATAATATGAAGCTTCGTTAATGAATATTCAACGGTTTAAATTCATATTAAATCGACTATGAATAATTTATTTTGATTAATTTGTGAAAACGAATACATCAGTTAACATCCAAATATTTGTGATGTGGAAATCTTCGGTGTTAAAGGGCATTATGATGAGGGAGAGATATATTCCATTTCTGATCACATTTGTAATGTAAATAAATGAAGTTAGACTAGAAAAATGAAAATTAAAGACAAAAATGTTAGATCGACCTTTCGCATTAAGTTTGATCATAAAAATTAGGTTCTATTTCAGACCCAATTAGAAATGTAAATAAATTTGAACAAGAATAATAAAATTCTTAAAATCTTCGTGTGACAAGGAGGAAATTTGAGAAATTCATAAAAGGTTTGCATGCAAGATATAAAAAATCCAGTGTAATTCATTTGAGATGCTAACTTTTCCTATTTTCTTTCATCTGAAAATGCCTTTTTTTTTGCAAGTCTAATACTTTCCTTCACTTGATTTAAAATTGCACATGAATAGAAGAAAAGCTGTTTGCATTATAGGTGATTATGTATGGCTTGTCCCACTTTCCCCGACACTTTGGTCCCTATTTGCACAATTAGAATTCAACATTAAAACAAAACTTGCATTGCACAATGGAAGGGAACTCGAACAGTTTTGTGGGACGTTAGATTTTGAAATAAAGAGAAATTCCTCTGTATTCAGACGAGAAAGGAACGACATTGCTTTAAAGCCACTTGTCGTTAGGCCTTTCTCAATTTCATTCACAAATCTCTAAAACTCTAAAATACTATCATTGCTATTCAGAAATGACAAGCGACTGATAGTTTTATGCCTTGTGGGAATCCAGAAAATAAGAATTACCAGGTGTCCATTCAATAAGGATATAAAAAGTGCACTTATTCCAAAAACAGGGGGTAGGGGGGGGGGAGTGTTCTGCACTGTTCTTGATTACTCGGTTCATAGTCACGTCGTGCCATAAACAATTCGTACATTGGTACATGTAACATCGTATACAAAATTTACCAAGACGTACAATAACCATTTTGTACCATACCTTCAGTATAAAAATAAAATTGTGGCCATTTCGAATCCATGGGAACAGCTCGTATCCAGATTTTGCGAACTAGTACTCAATATTTGCCAACTGGTACCAAATTTTTGAAAACTCGTTCCAAATTTTTGCCAACTCGTACAAATTTTTGCCAACTCGTACACAATCCCCGACCAGTGGATCCACGCATGTACGAGGAATGGAGGAAACATGAAGTGTAACACATACGCTAGTGAAAATTTAAGAGACAGATTTATTATTTATAGCTGCAGAAAAAGATGCATTAATCAAGTATTCTAACACGACAAGCAAAGACTGTTGATTTATCCAGGTGAACAATTGGTCCGCTTTGATAAAGAACATTACAATTCAAATCACATTATGAATATCTGTTAAAGTTTTATTTCTTTAGAGGCTGATCTTTTTTAGCTTTCTCTGCATATTGGATTTTGAATGGGTAAATCAGGAATAAAATCTACATCTACATCAGTGCGTCAATCAGTAATGGCATTAGTTAACCGTCCTTTTTTAGATAAAAGTAATGTTTCTAAAATAAAGTTATTGTTTTTCAAGATAGCAGAATTATACATACAGAAATCATATTAGTACTTATAAGTAATAACTCGAACGCTCTGATGACAAAAGTGCACCCTCTCGTTTCATTTGTCGTAAACATGATTACATGTTTGAAAGTTGTGGTTATTTCCCTAGGTCATGTAAGCCGCTTGTAATCATGACACTTGAAAAAAAAAAACGAAAAATATAATAGTAACCTTAATCAAAATTTTTATATTTTACAAAGTACATTAATTGTGTGTCTTTTTTTTTTTCTTGATATCAGTAAATGCTAGATAATAATCTTAAAGATAAAAAAAACTCTTAAAATGAAGATCTCTGCATGACAAGATAACCTTTACGCAAGTCTACACGACCAAACATGTGCAGCTCGAGGCTGAACATTTTCAAGTAAGAACTTGTGCACAATCATGCGGTGAACTTGTTCCCCTTTTTCAAGCACTTCAGAAAATCGCAGGTTACATTGTTTTTCAGCGCAATAATCGTACCCGTTCACGTTTGTCAACAATGTTTGTTGATCTATGTTACTCAACTCAAGTATGTCCCTTTTTTGTCAATCACGACATTTATTAGCAATGCAGTATCTTTACAAGGATATTCATCGCTGTGTCATGTCAAATTATCTTTTTGTATTTACTCTCCCTTAAACAAATGGACAGATCGAAATCTAGTAATGTGTATACACTTAGATAAATAGAATTTCTTCTGTGATGAAATCTCCCTTGCTGTGCGCATTATTAAGTATTGACACTTGTTGCTCAGTAATTTACCTACCTGGTATTTAGTTTTAAGACCATCACTCTCACTTGTGCAAATAGAGAGAAATTGTGGATAGAATATATCTGACAACTGACAGACGGAAGAATCGAACGTTGTTACACGACGCCAAAATCTATCAAAGTTGGACTAAGTATCGCTTTTGTACTCTTTGTTTGAAAGTGTTAAGTGCAAACTACTAGATATTTTTAATGGTCATACTTGTCTATAGTTTGTCTTATCTTGACGGTAGCAAGAAATACAGACAACTGATCCTTGAAACGCTTATAGGTGGGAAATAATTAAGGAAGTTGAAGAATATAGATAAAGTCTGTTTGAGGACTTTAGGTACATTATTCAGGTACATGATAAGGTAGGATAATGTCCGAAAAAGGTCAATTTGGACTTAAACACCAAACTCAGATGTCCTAATTCAAAAACACCAAACTCAGAAGTCCAAATTCAAGAGCACCAAACTCAGAAGTCCAAATTCAAAAGCACGCAAACTCAGAAGTCCAAATTCAAAAGCACGCAAACTCAGAAGTCCAAATTCAAAAGCACCGACTCAGAGGTCCAAATTCAAAGGCAACAAACTCAAAAGTCCAAATTCAAAAGCACGCAAACTCAGAAGTCCAAATTCAAAAGCTCCAAACTCGAAAGTCCAAATTCAAAAGCACTAAACTCAGAAGTTCAAATTCAAAAGCACCAAACTCAGAAGTTCAAATTCAAATCTCCAAACTTAGAAGTCCAAATTCAAAAGCACCAAACTCAGAAGTTCAAATTCAAAAGCACCAAACTTAGAAGTCCAAATTCAAAAGCACCAAATTCAGAAGTTCAAATTCAAAAGCACCAATCTCAGAAGTCCAAATTCAAAAGCACGAAACTCAGAAGTCCAAATGTAAAAGCACCAAACTCAGAAGTCCAAGACTTGTTACATTGCCTCTTTTCTTGTGATATACGAAATTGTTTAACTTGACTCTTGTCTCTGGAGACTGATCATGATCGAGTTTGAACTTTGCTTTCGAATGTCCAACTCTCAGTTACATGTATATACAGTCACAGACTTTCTGGGTAATCGAGAGCTTTTTCGACTTTTTGTCTTTATTGTTTGTGATGTCATATAACAGTAAAAAAAAAAAACCTTTATCTTTAAACAACAGTGCATCTTCTGAATTCTCTGTAGTGGCAAAGAATCCATCGAAATATGAAAAATGAATGACAATACATAATTAGGGGGATACCTATGGTTGCCAACTTTGGACTCCCATCTGGTTAATCCATTGAAAATGGTGTGGTAATTCGGATTTTAAAGTGCGCGCACAACACAGCTGCAACGAGGTATCACGAAATGCAATGGGTTTTTGTTTTTGTTTGTTTGTTTGTTTTGTTTTGGGTTTTTTTTTTTTGCATAAACAAAAGAAAAACCTTCTCACCGTACGGCGACATTACAAACAAGATAGTACGGTAACATTACAAACAAGAGACTAAGACGCAGGGACCCGAGTTCCTGCTCTATTAGCTGAAGCGATCTCAAAAGTATCATATTGATTATCACGTGTTCTTTATCTATTTACTTCCAGGAATGCGGACATGGTTGGACTTCCATGAAGGGACGTGTTATATTCTGGTTCCAGTTAAACTACGCCACTAACACGGGCTACGTCATGTTCAAGTTATACGGACAGCAGTGTCAGAGGTGTAAAAACGGAAAATATGAACATGCTATGTGGTATCCTGAGGAAGTCGTCAAGGTTAGTTAATTAAGATAATATAAATTTATCTTAAAAGAGCGTTTTTAAGTGATGGGGCATGTCATTACTCAATATTTGCCATGTTCCTAGAAGTTGTTCATTGTCCTTTTGTGATATTAGATACTAATGTCGGCGCCTTATCCATACCAATGCTGTAAGGAAAACTTGGATTATATTTATGTCATGCTTATAAAGTCTTTGTTTCAAAAAGCATTGCCAATAGCTGAATACATGTATCGCCTATTGCTACTACAACTGGGGGACGAATATTCAACTATTTCATTAACTCCCATCGGCATTGCACAAATCCATCAGAAATCAATTGATTTGAAAAGATCGTATGAGATCGATTTCATTTAAACCATGCATTTATTTTACTTCATTCATCTTCCAAACATACAATCTTTGATCATATTTTGATACAAATATCTGATACTTGCTTACACATCATTATTCCATAAATAAACGATTCTAAAACTTTTGATACAACTCATTAAATGTTGTCTTATTTTTGCCATTATTCCCTAAATTTGTTTACTATATTTTTCAGGTTCTTGGAAATGTTTATAACCGAGTAGGGCAAATATACTACGGTTTTATTAGGCCCCCACTCAGAATTGATCGAAGAGCGGGTAAACCACGCAACCAACATAATGCTGAATTGTGTCAGGCATGCAAAGAAGGACTTTGCAAAGAAGAATGGTCATTTAATTGAACCCTGGAGTATTCCTATAGAGGACCCTTTTTTAAAAGATCTTGAAACTTCATTCGTATGAAGGCGAATTGCTTTCTGAGCAATTATGAATACATAAACTTTTGATATATTTGTTCAACTTTATATCAGCATTTTTCATTTTTTATTTTTTTTGAATAAAATAATATTTATAGTATGGTGCATATCTCATTTGATTTCAAAACAGCTCATTTTGTCATGTTTTAGCTATTAGCTATGAGTTAAATTTGAATATTACATTTATAAATATTTTCATCTATTAGTGAATTTGAAATGTTTATTGATATGTTTTTGTCTCATTTTGTTTATAAAACATGTGTACGGTGTGTCTTCTAGGTAGATGACAGAAATTTCTCAATTCGAATCAAGATTGTAATAATGTATTTATAGTGCTATAGTTGTATTGAAACCATTGTGTAATTTGTTACAAATATTGATGAAATCAAAATAATGTAATAGATTTTGAAATCAAAACTGTTTTATCATATTGTTATTCGATTATTTCATTATGCATGTATGATTCAGTAAGATTGATATATTTCTTATTCTACAATGTATATTATTTCTCCATAGCCAATCAAAACTTCCAACAGTCATTGTAGGAAATCAAAAAAAAAGTTTCATTTGAAAATATGAAATTAGATGTTCATAAATGTGAGATAATTTTTTTGGAAGGCAACAGTAGATGACTTTTTTGTCTTTATCAAATTTCACTTTCATCCACAAATCTTATACAGTAACTGCATTTGATAAATACCATTATATTGCCTTAAAACATATTAACCTTAACTGAATTATGAAAAGTATTTGTATCAAAGTATGATTCTGAAACAGTACTTTACTTTTTGAAGCAAACTAAAAGCAAAATATGTTTTGTTTTTTTAAATATTTTTATTAATATTACGATATTGCTTTTGAAAATTTCATGGAATTTTTTTAACTCCAAAAATTATGAATATTTTATTCAAAAGATAATTTATTTGAGATTTTATGATAATGATTAAAACTATTGTAAATTTGATTATTTAAATGATTTTTGAATTTGAATTTAGATGTGTGATGGCAAGATGGTTGTTTGTTAACGTGCTCATTTTCAGCGTCTTTTGGTCATGTCACATTATTAGTTATAGAAAATGCATATGTTTTTGTATTGAGGCATTTTATCTTTAATTTAGAATTATGTTTACATTTTGTTTATCATATTTACATGAAACTTTTCATATATATCATGTTACTGTTTTATAAATTCTATGAATGTTTTGTACATAAATTTGTCATATTGAATTCTACTAGAAAATAAGTTTGAATTTGAGTGTGAATTTCACTTTCAATTTGCTCTAATTATACTATCTAACTTTAAAAATTGCATGAAGAAAAAGAAATAAAAGTATAAGAGTCCCAAATTTGAAAACTCATAATTTTCTTGATACAGAAATTAAGGTACTTATTTGCAGTAAAAAAATTTCTACTGAATATGCTGTAAGGAGGTACTCTCATTTCTTAGCGAAAATTGTCTCTTAAAAATCTCTAAAGAAAAGTAGTCCTTAATTCTTTTGTAATATTATCTTTGAGACATTTTATTGATCTTTAATACACATAATTTTTCATCTTTGGCTTTAACTCTATTTGGGGTGATGGATTCCATACTTGCATTTCAAATGGTATATGCATTTGCTTATCTGTCTGTATATACACTCTGTAAATCTTTCAATTTATCTGTATGCATTTGCCTTTATGAGTAGTTCGAAAAAAAAAAAGTTTTGTAGGTTTAAGTCCTAGTTTTTGCACTTGCTTCTAAATGATTGTTTTAGTATTTTTTATTACATTTGTGTCACAATTTTGTTGAACCTAGAATTAACTTTAAGTATACATAAAATGTTAAACGAAATGATCGACCAAAAAACGAAATTGAATAGCATCTCCTTGACTCAATAAAAAATGAAAAAAATGTTTAGAAAAATAACAATTATGAAAGTGGTATCAAATGACTGAAAACTTAATTGCTGACTTCTTCTGATTTAGTGATGAATTTGAGTAAGCCTTTTGATACATTATTTAAATAACGATAGATTGCAAAGAACATACAAATGATAGATACAACTTACAGCAGTATTGTGCAATTTCGTGTTGATTTGAAATCATATATTTTTATGTTTATTATGCTTTCTCAATGCATATCTCAGTATTTGCAAATTGAGTCCCATATATCAAATATATTTACATATTTAATATATGTTATTTTTTTCTTGTCTTGAGTAACTCAATAGATTTGATGATTTAGAGCATTCTAAAGGTGTCTTGCAAAGCAAGCGTAAATCATTGATGAAAAATATCATTTGATTGAATATATTTAGCTTGTAAAGGTATGAAATATCACAAAAAGTGTTTCAATTTGCATTTATTTGTATTGATGTTGTCAGGTTCTGAACTATGTTTAGTATTCCATTTTCTAAATATATACATATGCTAATAAAAGTAAAAATTCCAACTTATTGTTTCAATTTCAATTTCTTAAGGTAGAAATATGTATTGAGTCTTTGCGGAATACAGAGTTATTTCCCCTTATATACAGTATATGACGTAAAACCACTGTGACGTCATGAAAATGTTATGGTAACGTCGATTTTACACCGACATTTCCCAGACTTTTAGGACTGTGACCATAGAATTTGATGACGTCACAATCAGTCTACGTCAGATACCGTCTGAAATGGGAAGTAACTCTTGTTTTCGAAAATAGTGAATTCCAGAAAGGAGGGGATCTCCAACAACACTCGGTTGCAGCACCAACAGCAGAATCCGAAACACCCACTGCCAAAACACAACGCAGACACTCACAGAATGAGACGCAAATGGTAAAGGAACGGCAAATCACATAGAAACATCAAACATAAATGCCACGTTGGAAGCAGACGGTGTGGTTATCCTGGATTACGTGCGCACAACCCTCCTACTTTTCCGATTACCCAGAGGTCTCGAAGAAAGCACAAACTGACAGCATGACACAGGGGCCAAGAAACGCACAGATGGATATCTAAATGGTTATAAAACCATAAGGCGTATGAAATACAGTCCGTGCTCTGCTGGCTGTAGCGGGCTCATGCATGTGATCGCCCAAGGAGTCCGACTGAGATTCAGGGAGGACAGTTGGTCAGGGCCCTGTCTTCTCTAAAGAGGTTTCGACTGGGGCCGTCATAAAGTCCTCTCGTCACAGTCAGTCAGAGTGCAATTCTTAAGAATGCGCTGGTACAAGGCTGTAGATTGGTCACGTAACAAGCCAAAAAAGTGTCCGTCTGGTGACAGAAGGATCATATCCACGATGTAAAAGGCGTTTAATGATTCTAACACAATTTTGATGGTAATTCTATCTACCTTCGGTCCTCCTTATTTCGTGAGTTATGTCACCATAAAATGCAGGTTGTGAAAAAACCAAAGTAATATACTGTTGCATGTATAGGTCCGAATTTCAATAGAAGTTTACAATAAATTTTGTAAAATTTCCAGAAAGTCTTTATTACTTGTGAAAGCGAAAACCTTGACCTAAAAGTTTCTTCGTAATTTGTAAATTTCTACTATATAAATCCAAAACATCAATACATGCTGTAGCATTCCGGATGAGCTGTGAAATGTAGATACCATATGACGGTAATCTAGGAACATCACTGTCAAGCCAGTATAATTTACTATGTTGAATCCAAATCATCTCTTATGTCATACACATTTAATGAATCTCTCCATTAATAATTTTGAGATTTATGTAAAAAAAACGGTGTTTCTGTGTCAGTAACGTTTGCCTCGTTTAGAGTCAATTCTTATGTATAAATAACATTTAACTCTTTTCAAATACAGAATTTTCGATAGGAAGAATATCACCCAGCTACATAGAAAGAAAAGGGAAGGATATCCAGCAAGACCAGCCTGCACTAACACAGCGAAACAAACCCACAAGAAAGTGACACATAAATGACATCAGACAAAACTACAAATCGCAAAAAGACAACAATATTCACTTGAACCTCATACAAAACAATCGAAACAAACGTACAGAAACAAAACATTAATGGCAACACATGAAAGGAAGGAGACCAATGTGCACCCGGTGCCGACTTTGGACGGCCATCTGCTATTAGCTAATGGTATGGTTATCCGGATTACGTGCACACAATCCTCCCACATATCCGGATAAACAGAGGTCTCCATAAACGCACATTTGTTGTATAAACGTAAAGCTTCTCACTGAAAGGTGACATCACAAAAAAGATAGTTAAACACGACGGCCTCTTGTAACACAGATTCTATGTAAATGGATCTAAAAAATTCTACGCAATGCGTATAACAGTCTGTGCTCTGCTGGCTGAAGCGAGCTCAAGATCAATCACCCGAAAAGTCTGACCAACTTTCAGATAGGACAGAGAATCAGGACCCAGTCTTCTCTGACGAGATTTGAACAAGGCCCGTCAAGGAGTCCCGTCGTCACGGTTGGCCATTGTGCAACGTTGGGGAACTAAAAGTACCAATGAAACATTTTACATCATCATGTTTTCTTTGCTTTTGAAAATTTTGGATAAATTATTTTTATACGTGTATAAGAATAAATGTGTAACAAGAGGCGCACAATTAGTATCCAAAGGGATCCCTACAACCTGCTTGTAGAGATTCTCACCAAATCTTACATAAATGTTCCAAGAGGAACGACAAGGCAATACACAGGTCGCTGCATGTCCATGATTTGTATAATTTGTATTCTGTGGCGGAAAAGAGACCCTTTGATTCAGATGAACAAACATAAGTTTTCCCCTCTCGATTAAAGCACGATTTAATGATAATTAATTTTGTTGTGAGGAAGCGTGGTGTACATATTGAAATGTTGTATGAAGAAATCGTATTGGCTTGAAAATGTCTAGATTTCATTTTGTCAATCACATCCCCTGAATTTTTAAATAGACCAAAATAGTTTTACATCATCCCTGTTATATCAGTTTCACAATATTTTGCTACTCGTTCCTTTATCGCCGTGAGTGCTGACGTCAGATTTCTGGACAAAATGGTAGTTGAGCAGTTGCTAGAATTAGCAATGTGTCGTTTGTAGGAGACTTGTGCAGTTTTGGTATGCAGTACATTGGAGGAAAATCCAATTTAGAAATAGGGATGTTGAATGAAATTTCTCTGTTATGTTTGCTCAAAATGTTAAGAATACTTTCATTGCTTTTGATATAAGTATTTGTAGACGAAAGTTCCGAAACTAAAGTTGATATGTAGTAACGTTTTAAAATAATTATGGCGTTATTGGCTGCTTCGCAGGAGCGAAGACATATTTTTCATGTAAAATAAGTAATTCGAAATTGAAATAACTTTCAGATTTGGATTTTCAAAAAGATAAGGATTTTTGTGGAAGTTATCTATTCGAATGACAAAAATGGATAACGACCATATCCCAATACACAGTACAAAATCGAGAATTCAGAAAATCATAAACCGAAGGCATACAAAATCAGGATGATTTAAAACAAGAACCAAAGCAAACAAAGAGATTCCTCCACCATATGAAAAGAAGCGAACTCCCAAAATGGGAGTGAGACCAGGTGACCAGGAAGATTAAGCATCTCCTGCTTGCATACAACACCCGTCACTTCAATTCGGTAGAATTTTCACATCTGGTTACTTCCATTTTGGAAGATACAAGTATATTCGGTGGTTGAATATCAGTTATATCCATAATGAGGTTTTTCCCGTCATTCAGGGCATGCGATTTGACTCCTTCCTATTTAAACCATCGTTTGCTATAGTTGTCCAAGGCTTCCTTTTGCACTTCGCGACATTCAATGAAATATATCTGGGATGGGATGGGATTCCATACCTAGGGCCTTTTTTAAGACCACGGAACTGCCTGTCTTGAATAATTGAAAAGTCACTTGTAACAATATGACCAGCTAGTTTATATAGATATTGAGACGTTGCACATTCTCAAGAAGAAGAACATGATTCAAGTCTTTTAGGATCTGATGTGACTTTGTTGTACTTAGAAAAGGGAAGGATCTCCAGCATGACCACCCTACCCTCATCCAGTAAAATAAAACCACATGAAGGGGACAGATGAGCAAATATAAGTTTTGCAAAATAGTTTGGCTGTGGACAGAGATGCAGGCCTCATAGAATCGGAAAATGCCTTTTATGCAGAATGGAAGAAAATAGAACAATCGCTTCAAATCATAAAACATGAAGGACCTTCGCAGCACTACATCTGTGAAGAATCTGCAAACAGTTCTTTGTGAAAATGAAATTCATTGTGGTTTGCGCCAGAAAAATATAAATATTACGTTGCTGTATCAATTCGAATTGGTTTAAAAAGATACAAATAAGCAATAAATTTTCTCTAAAAGAATCTTGTACGCGAACAAATTTTTGATAGTTAAGGAGAAAAATGTAATGATCGCTGAGCGATAAAAGTCCCCTACCGGCGGCGTAAATTTATGTCCGGAATCTCTTTTCTGCAACAGCCAAGAGTAGCCCGGAAAACTGAAAATTTTATTAAATTTGCAAAGTGGAAGGGCCAGAACTCTTGTAAAAATAGGTCAATGGAAACCAAACTCAAAATTGGTCTGTATCCCACTAAGATGTATTCATATATCAACAATCATTTCATTAATCTGCAATAGAACTGAAGAAAGGTCAGGAAGACTGAAAATTTCAAGAAATTTGCTGAGTCCAAGGGTCATAACTCTGGTAAAAATAGGTCAATGGAGACCAAACTCAAACTTGGTCTATATCACACTAAGATGTATTCATATACTAAACATCAATTCATTATCCGCAACAGAACCGGAGAAAACTCCGGAAAACTGAAATTTTCATTAAATTTGCTAAGTACAAGGGTCATAACTCTTGTAAAAATAAGTCAATCAAAACCAAACTCAAACTTGATCTGCATCACATTGAGATATATTCACATACCAAAAATGAGTTCAATATATGCGACAACAGAGAAAAAAAGTCCGGAAAACTAAAAATCTCAATTTGCTAAGTCCAAGGGCCATAACTCTTGTAAAAATAGGTTAATGGAAACCAAACTCAAACTTGGTCTGTATCACACTAAGATGTATTCATACATCAAACATCAATTCATTATCCGCAACAGAACTGAAGAAAAGTCTGGAAAACTGAAATTTTCATTAAATTTGCTAAGTACAAGGGTCATAACTCTTGTAAAAATAAGTCAATCAAAACCAAACTCAAAGTTGATCTGTTTCACATTGAGATATATTCACATATCAAAAATGAGTTCAATATATGCAACAACAGAGAAAAAGTCTGTATCACACTAAGATGTATTCATACATCAAACATCAATTCATTATCCGCAACAGAACTGAAGAAAAGTCTGGAAAACTGAAATTTTCATTAAATTTGCTAAGTACAAGGGTCATAACTCTTGTAAAAATAAGTCAATCAAAACCAAACTCAAAGTTGATCTGTTTCACATTGAGATATATTCACATATCAAAAATGAGTTCAATATATGCAACAACAGAGAAAAAAAGTCCGGAAAACTAAATATTTCAAGAAATTTGCTAAGTCCAAGGGCCATAACTCTTGTAAAAATGGGTCAATGGATACCAAACTCAAACTTGGTCTGTATCACACTAAGATGTATTCATATACCAAACATCAATTCATTATCTGCAACAGAACCGAAGAAAAGTCTGAAAAACTAAAATTTTGCATAAAATTTGCTAAGTCCAAGGGTCATAACTCTTGTAAAAAGAGGTCAATCAAGACCAAACTCAAAGATGATCTGTATCACATTGAGATATATCCACATACCAAAATGAGTTCAATATATGCAACAACAGAGAAAAAAAACGGACAGACCGTGAGGAAACTAAGAGTCCCCTTCGGCGTTGCCGGTAGGGGACTAAAAAGCAGTTGATACGCTATGCCAGAGCAAGTACCAAATATACAGATTTTATTCTGACCATTTGTACCGTCCAACCAAAGATTATACTTTATATCTTCCAAAATGGAAGTAACCGGATGTGACAATTCTACCGAATTGAAGCGACGGGTGTTGCATGCAAGCAAGAGATGCTGACTCTTCCTGGGCACCTGGTCCCACTCCCATTTCGGGAGTTGAACTTCGCTTCTTTTCATGTGGTGGAGGTTTTTGTTTGTTTGCTTTGATTCCTGTTTATCCTGATTTGTATGCTTTCGGTTTATGATTTTCTGAATAATCGATTTTGTGCTGTATATAGGGATATGGTCATTATCCATATTTGTCATAGCATCACTGACGAGCTTTTAATTCCCGAAACGTGCATATGTGGTCCATGCTGCAAAATAATCTGTTCAAAAATGATGCTATTGAATTTGAAGACGTTTGACATTTGTACAACAACCCGAGGGCATATGTAGCCAAGTTCGATCAATTTCGTTGTATCTTTTTTTCAACGCATTGACATTTTCTGTTCTCAAAATTTCTTGAAATTTCTAAAACTTGGGTCCTGTAACATCATATCCCATCCATCTTTCGAGACATTTTTGGGCATAATAACTTTCACACTTTTTGGCAATATTACATTATTTAGACTGGGGATCGCTGACGAGGAACGTGCATGTCTGGTCCATGCTGCAAATTTATCTCTTCTTAGATGGTGTTATTGAATTTGAAAACGTTAAACAAGTAATGTATAATGTCGTATTGATAAGAAGAATATCTGAACCTCAGGAATGAGATTTCATAAAGGTAACAATCAAAGAACGGTTAATTGAAGGAGTAATTAAACTACATCAAAGACAAACCAGAAACAATGATATTACGATCTATGGAACACGACAAAACGCATATGCACCTGATTATGTAAAGATATTGTGAGTTTCTGTGCTTGTCTGCTCTGTGTTTTTGCAGTGGGCGTTTTGGGGTTTTGCTGTGGGTGCTGCAACCTGATGTTGTTGGAGATATCCTCCCTTGTTTTAATAAAAGCACACTGCAAATGATTATATTCATAGGACAAAAGAAACTAGCAAAACAAAACAAAAAGAATAAAAAGAAAAGAAGAAAGATGAAAGATGAAAAACCGAAAATTTAAAAAGTTAATCCAATATATAAATAAATAAATATCTTTAATTAAATAACAAAAACTGTAATGGAATAAAATATTTTCACCTTACCGCAGTAGACTTGAATTTTATAAAGGCCAAGTTGTGATGTCGGGTCGTGCTGTCTAAAATATAAGTCTAGCGGTAATATTAAAATTGTCTTTGATTTCTCTGGATTTCCGCTATTTGAACTCCACCAAACTTCAACCGAAAAATCTACGAATGTAAGAGTATCTATCAGAATTTTCAAATTCCATTTTAGGTCTCTATATATGATCAAGGAGACATAACTCCGAAATCGACCCATTTGAAATAATTCTATCATTGATAGCTTGTAATGTAGGTAAATTTATGAAGAATATATTTCATATAAAGTAAAACACTTAAACCTCTCAATGTGCTTCACTATTTTGATTATCATATTAGATTATTCTGTATTGTATTTCTGTCATTAACTATTCTCTACTAGCTACTATCGGATATCCTGTCACAAAATTTTCAGGAACGATGTGAATGTTTAACGTCTTCAAATTCACTAGCATCATTTTAGAGCAGATAAATTAACAGCATGGACCAGACATGCACGTTTCGGGTAATAAACCCTCGTCAGTGATCCTAAATCGAAACAATGTAATATGACAAAAATCTGTGAAAATTATGTCCTCAATATACCGAAAGACGTAGCAAAATGGCTGGGATATGATGCTACAGGAGTACAAGTACAAGTATGAAATACATGTAAACAGGCAATGCTGCAGTTTTCATTACTTATTGTTATAGCTAATCAATAATGCACCTCCTTGAAATATAAAAGAATGAAAATAACTGAATTGGTCTCCCTTTTTACATACTGAATCCGCAGTACTAAACGAAGATTGAATGTCTATATGCAAAATTGCTTAAAATTATTGTATGGGTGGAAGTATTTAACATTTTTGGATGACAAAAAGATGAGTTGAACCCTTTATTTCGGACATGAACAAAATTACGTTACAGCATCTTATATGCACAAGTTATTATATTTACCCCGTAGTCCCCCTACAAATTGACTTGATCGGGACTATGAGAAAATAAAACAATCAGGACCGCCTCTGTTGTTTGACCTAGTTATTAAGCAGAAAATCAGAATCCTTTAATTTACTATAGTATACTATGTACCATAAACTCATTTGTAATGTATACTAAGCAAAAAACAAAAAAAACAAAACGAAACAAAAAATGCATAATGTAAACAAATGCGATACTCGTCATGGTATTTCATAGATTACTTGACCTTTAGGAAAATTTCATTATAACATAAATTAACTTGACCAATCAAAAAATTTTCTTTTAAAAAAAGATATATCGCAGGAAAAGAAAATCAATAAATGCTAGAGTTCCGAAGAGGGAAATAAGGGGAAACTTGTAAAATGTTCCCATCAAATTCTGTGACTATGCAGTCTAATCGTTTTTTTGACGTCAGGCAATCAGTGGTTGCTCCCTTAAACATTCACATTCAAAGCTATTTAACCCTAAAATGTATTGCATTTATGATTTATTCGAAACACGTGTCTGTGCATGTAAAATGGTTTGGAATTTTCTTCAAGAAAGTAGAGAGTTTGAACCCTTCGACATTATTAATATAGACACTTATTTCACGTTGCAGTGTGCAGCAGTTAAAATCGTTCCCCGTGGCCTGATGTTTGTCAAGTGTATAAAATTACTTCTTTCCAGCTCTGTCACATGAAAGAAGCTTTGTTTTGGCCTTTTATCAATGTGACATCATATATATCTTTTGCTATTTCGGAATATTTACATTCTGAATTTTACTGGCTGCAATGTTAAGCAGATGGTTGATATTTGCCCATAAATAACCATCTGCAAAATTATATTACCATCTGCTGGACCAATCAAATTGCTTGCGTCGTAATACAAGAAAGTTTGTAATTTATAAAGAAAATGGCAGCCCCCATGTCGGTTGCTAAGGCATCAAAATTTTAAACTGATCATTGATGATTGATAAAATAAAGTGTAAGACAAAGATTTTTTTCAAAGAAATACCAAATAGTAGTCAAAAGCTGTAGTGCAGTATTCATGTTGGTCTTGTTCCAAAATACAGCATAAATTGAAAATAATATTTCTTTGTCTGCGTTATGAAAAACCTGAACGGCGTCGACGAACTTCTTTTTAGCTATGCATGAGCCCTGTAGAGAAGTTTTATTCCAAGACGCTGAATATCTAATTGCACAGGTCCTTTAAGCATCAAATCAAATGGATCATTACAAATCTCAATTTCAAAACAACCACGTTTGATTCAATGCTGTGCAGATACAATATCATACTACTGTCCTGTTCACTAATTCCAGAGCACCCTGTTTTCCCGGTATTCTCTAAAATATGATAATGTCATCTTTCAAAAAGATATCAATTTTATAGTACTGTAGTGCAATTTAATGGGATCGGGGTCGTAGTTTTTACCTGTAATACGTCACTGACAGGTGACTATTAACTCAGTTGTGAGTTATACCTTGGATCGTACAGACGTTGTATTCGTTGCTCCAATCTTCCACAACTCATAGGGCCAGCTAAGTATTTTACTAGTTGTACTTGGCTAATTTATAATATTTACATACCTGCACTTCACAACATTGGCGTCGCCGGTAGGATAGTCGAACGTCCGTGAAGTGCAGATTTGAATTTGTATTATTTATTCATATTTTCTTTGTGTCAATTTTGAATTTCGCGCGTTTTTTCTTCGTTCTCGGTGACATTTTGCCGGGAATTTTTGCCTTCTTATACATACGTTTTCGGTTATTTGATTACCGAATTTGCCTTTTTTTTTTGCACATTTTTGGCAGAAATCTTTGATCTGATTTAGGGTACGACTTAGGCTTTTTTACATTTTGGCTACATTATCTAAAATTCATTTTGTTTACTAGATTCTTTTCTGTCTTTCACATTTTTACACAAACACGGTGTTTCGGATGTTCTGATTGCACCAATTTTGCTTAACACTCTCGGTCATCATTCGGATATTCTGATCGATAACCAATTAATCACACCTTTTTCTTCTATCTTTTTCATCAGATCGTTTCAAATTTAGGTACCCTATTTTTTTTTCTTCGATCAATTTTACATCATGTCATCATTCATTTTCGATAAAAGGAGGGAAGTTCTAGTTAAAGATCAAGAACATCAAAATGACAGATTAGAGTTTGCGTTGGAAAAGGTAGTCAAATTCGAACTTAAACTTGAGGAACAAAGCAAAACTATTCGAAGACAAGAGCGGGAAATCCTTGAACTGAAATTCAATGAAATAGAAAACAAGATTATTTTTGAAAAGGAATTAGAAAAGTTACGAGATCGGCTAAATAAAGAAAACTCAGAATTATTTAATTTGATTGATGTCCGAAACTTAGAAATCCGCGAACTTAAACAAAAAGTTAAACAGCTTATGCTTTCAAACCGCACAAACTCAGACCCGTGTAACATTAGAACAGATCTAAACAATATGGAAAATGTCAAAGATCCGCCTGAAAGTGAGAGGGAAAGCGAACCTCCCCATGTCATCAATCAGATAAAACAGTATGATGACGAGCCATTGGACCTCTACGCAAACCGAGTGAAGGAAATGACCATGGCCGCCGGGTTAGCGCAAAGCCCAGACAATAACAAAGAAACAGTTGCCGTAAATTCAATAAGTTTAATGTGTTGCAAAAACAATAAAGCGGCAGACAATGTAACGAATCAAGATCCGCCCACATTAGCAGTTACACCTGAGTACATGTCAGCTGTCATCTTACGCTCGACCAAGACTGACCACTCACCTGTGACGCACGATGATTGCGATCACGATAAAACTCGGTCAAATGCGCAGTTTTACGAACATTTAAACGGGTAAAGGTTGGAGATATTGGTCGATCCCCAGCCTTGATTTTCTCGGAATGGCCTACCCGTAAATCAAATCATCCATCTCACAAAAGAAGCCAACCAATTGTATATAAATGGAACCTCGTGGTTGGCGAAATCGCTTTTAAGATTTAGATTAAAGTACATTTTATCTTTTAATCGCTGACTTATTGCGTCGGATGTTCTGATGCTTTTAGTCATATTTTTTATACGTAAAAAAGTAGCGTCCGACCGATATTTTATTAGCTTTTTATAAGATTGATTTTATGAGGTTTTAATCATTTTTAAATTTTCATTGAAATTTACCATTGAAATGTATTTTAAACTTTTCCTATCTCACAAAAATTAATGGGGAGAGGAGTATAATATGATTTAATAACTGAATAACTGTGATAAAAGGAAACTGTGTTTAGCCAAAGTGAACTTGTATTTTGTATTTTGCATTTCGACGATTCTTTTAAATGTTTGAATCCATGTCTTTTGGGAGATAAGTTTTATCTTTTAATTAGGATAACTTTGAGGATTTTACGTTAGGATTTTTATGTCAGGATAAATACACTCTTGTTGGTCACGAGTCGGATGTTCTGACATGTGTCCACAAGATGCTTCTTTTAATTAATAATAATTTTATCATTTTATGGTAAGGCTCTGGTTCTTTTAAACTGGGGAGGAATGTAGTGCAATTTAATGGGATCGGGGTCGTAGTTTTTACCTGTAATACGTCACTGACAGGTGACTATTAACTCAGTTGTGAGTTATACCTTGGATCGTACAGACATTGTATTCGTTGCTCCGATCTTCCACAACTCATAGGGCCAGCTAAGTATTTTACTAGTTGTACTTGGCTAATTTATAATATTTACATACCTGCACTTCACAACAGTACTCCTTTAGTCGTAACAGAAAATACCTTTCTTTTGGCTGTGTGTCATCTAAGTTAGAAATAGGACGGAAAATAAAAAGTCTACGGGGACTTTCTATAGTAAAATCGCTGAAAATGTGTGACGTCGGAGGTTTTGGCGTCACTGTTTACTATTGTTAACACGGAGAACAACATGGCGGCGGCTTGAAATTAACATGGGAATTTCCCGTAGACATTTTATTTCTTCATATTGCGGTTTGAAGGCTGCTGATAGGGTAAGTTGAAGTTAATTTCCAGTTACGACTAAAGGAGGTCTCGGAAACAATAATTTATAGCAAAATTCTTCAGACGACAGAATAAATCATTAAAACAGGGTGCTCTGGATATAGTGAACAGGACAGTAACTCGACTTCTTCTTAGACTATGCGTACCAATGCTCGAACGCATTTTTAATTAAAGATAATTATAAAGTATAAAGCATGTGATTTCCCGTATATTTTTTCACATATGTCTAGTACCGAGTCTGGTGCAACCTGGGTGTTAAGGTGCCTTACTTCCGGTTTACAAAATATAGAATAAAGACGAAAATTAGGTCAAACATTTTTTTTTAAAATCCGGATGACTCTTGTAACACGTACTGATATTTAACGAAGGAAACATTCTAAAACTCATTTTCACAAATTTCTATGAAGAAAATATTCCAATTTTTTAAAATGTATCATGATAAATTTATCATGACGCCCTACCGGACGTTATTCAATTTATCAAAATCCAGATGGTAATGTAAATTCCCCATAACAACCATCTGAATAACATTCATTTCTTAAAACTAGCCATTTCACCGATAAATATATTCGAAATTAAAGGAATTGAACATCTTAGCACCATCCCTCCAATGCTATTTTGAACATAGATTGAAGTTTTGGATATGCTTCTGAATCGACCCTACAGGAAATTTTGAGCCGCGCACTCTCTGTAATGTAAATGTAAAAATCGAACTTCAAAAAATTAAAGAGGGCGCTACTGAAATTTTTTTTGGTGGCTCCGCTGAAAGCATCACTGATGAGAATTCAGTATTCTAAACACGTGTCTGGTGCATGTAAATTGGTTTGGAATTTTCTTCAAGAAAGTAGAGAGTTGGAACCCTTCGACATTATTATGATTAGATGACAACTATTCAAACGATTATTGAAAAAGGGGCGCGAACTCGATACTGATGCTCGCATCAGTCAATTAAGAATCCCGATATGTCCCCTACTTTTACTATGCGCTATCGGAAAAGCCTGGGGCCATCTAAAACTTGTTCATTCGGATTACTTCTTATTTCCATATGTGGCATGATAAAGCTAAAGATATTCCGCAAGACCATGTGCGGATGCACAAAAGGATAAAAAAGAAACATAAACGTAATGATACAATACGAAACAACAGTTCCTTACTCTACGAGGACCAATATACTCACAAATCCTCAAACACACACCCTCAATCTCACCCTCACACACCCTCCCTTACACAACACATACACAAGGATACTACAAGCAGAAATAGCAGATGATAATGATTCAATACGGATCAACAGCTCCTGACTCTACGACGACCAACAAGAGATGAGTCAAAGACAATGACAAATATGGTCAAGAACCGTATCCCAAAATACAGATTCTAATGCAATGTCGCTATAACGTCGAATTTCATTGGTTGTTTGCTCCTAAGGTACGGCGGTTAAAGGAGAACATACTAGACTTTGACGTTGCTGACGTCACATTTCGCCTTATATTCACAAAAATATAGATTGCTTTAGAATGTGAATAACTAGATACTAATGTTATGTTTGCGGACGGTAAATGCTGATTTTACAGTGTAAGCATCCGTTTTTCTGGCTCCGCTAACGCGTCACCAGAAAACCTCAGCGTCGCCAGAAAACCTCAGTTTGCCATCGTAATAGTGCTTCGCTATTTTACGGTGCAAACTGAGATTTTCTGGCTCCGCTAACGCGCCGCCAGAAAAATTCAGTTTGCCACCGTAAAATCAGCATTTACCGTCCGAAAACATAACGTCAGAAGCTAGTTATTCCCTAAACAAATGGAAAATTCTAAAATCATTAACCCAAGGGTATACAAAATCACGATAAAACAAGAACCAAAGCAATCAAACAAAACATTCCACCATATGTACAGAAGCGAATAAGGGAGTGAGAACATGTGCCAAAGAAGAGTCAATATCCACTGCTATTATGCATGAAAAAAAACTCATGAAATGAGAGTATCTCGTGTGTTGCCGGAGTCAACATCCTTTAAGGATACATTGAGCCAATTCAATTTTATAAAATTTTATGATATTCCGTTCTTTTTGTCTGCTCAATTTTCTTGCTTTAAGAAAAATTCAAAGGGATTATAAACATAAAGTAGTTTAAAAATATGACATCATTCTACCGAAAACTACTAATTTTTGTGAAGTTCGTGATAGATGATTGCTAAATAAACTTCCAAATTCTAAAGTACAAATGATAAAGAAGGAGGTTGATTTCAAGTAATAGAAGATTATAGGAGTAAAGTAAGAATCAACCGATCAAAACATTTGGAATTCAGTTATCCTTTTAATCTTTATGTCATTTTTTAGACTTTGAATTTGAAAAATGTTTGATAAAAAAGAAGAAAAAAGAATTATAAACCGTCAATTAGCACAGAAGAAAAAGATGAGGATGGGATTAAAATTGTAGAAGGTTTTATGATTCCTATTTTTCTTCGTAGTCTGTACAAGGTGATATGCACTCCCTTGTTGTGAAAAATGGTCAGACAAAATGGTATGGTAATTGATCAACTTCCAGCATTTTGTGTGAAAAGTTTCAAAAGATCTTTTAATAATGATTATGATCATGATTTAATAGAGTTTTGAGAGAGAGAGAGAGAGAGAGAGAGAGAGAGAGAGAGAGAGAGAGAGAGAGAGAGAGAGAGAGAGAGGCAGGTCGGAATGTCATTTCCCCCATATAACATCTTAATAAACACTCTCGAGAAAACAGAATGTCAGAATTTTACGATGTAAACATCAAAGAAGTACCTAACAGTTATTCAATCTCGAAGTCGATCGAGACGGCAAGGCCAAATCGTGAGAATTCATTTCGGAACGGAATATAGTATTCCTTCGCCAGGCTTCCACATTGTTTTGGTAAAAAACATTTCAAGTATACAAAAAGAAGGGAGGAGATCTCCAACAAGACCCCGTTGCAGTATCAACAGTAAAACACCAAAACACCCGATGCAAAAATACAAAAGACGAGTACAGCACGAGACGGAAAAGAGACACACGACATTTAAACATCAAACACAAAAGACTACACATAAACCAACGAGACCAATGGGTAACCGGTGCCGACTTTGGACGGCCATCTGTCACGCAAGTAGCAAATGGTGTGGTTATCCTGGATTACGTGCGCACAACCCTCTCACTTCTCCAATTACCCAGAGGTCTCGAAGAACGTACAATTGTGGTGTAAAACAACCTCCTCATTGTAAGATGACATCACACAAACAAGACCGCGAAACGCAGAGGCCCCAGAGACACAGATGAATATGTAAATGGATATAAAAAGAGGGTGTGCGTAATACAGTCCGTGCTCTGCCGGCTGTAGCGAGCTCATGTATGTAATCACCCGAGGAGTCCGACTGACATTCAGAGAGGACAGGTGGTCGGGGCCCTGTCTTCTCTAAAGAGGTTTGGACAGGGCCCGTCATGGAGTCCCGTCGTCACAGTCAGTCAGAGTGCAAGTCTCAAGGATGCGCTTGTACAAGACTGTAGATTGGTCAAGTACCAAGCCTAGCGTCCGTCTGGTGACATTAGGATCATATCCACGGTATAAAAGGCGTTTGATGATTCTGACGCATTTTCGATGGTTATGCTGCCTACCTTTGATCCTTTTTATTTTGTTTATCATATCACCATAAAAGACAGGTTGTGTAATACCCATAGTAATGTACTCTGTTGCATGTATAGATCCGAATTTCAAAAGAAGTTGACTGTAATTTTTGTAAAACTTCCAGAAAGTCTTAACTAGTTTATGAAAGCAGAAACCCTGACCTAAAAGTTTTTTGGTAATTTGTAAATTTCTACTGTGAAAATCCAAAATATCAGTACATGCTCTAGCGTACCGGATGAGCTGTGATATGTAAATGCCATATGACGGTAATCTTGGAACATCACCGTCAAGCCAAGGGAAATTTACTATGTTGAATCCAAAATCATCCCTTTTGTCATATACACTTGTATGAATCTTTCCGTTTACAATTTTGATATTTAGGTCCAAAAAGGATGTTTCTGTATTTGAACGGTTTGCCTTGTTAAGGGTTAATTCTTGTGGATAAATTTCATTCTTATATAATTCAAAAGCAGGATTGTCAATGGTTAGAATATCATCCAGATACCTAGAAGTATTATTGAAACATTTCAGCTCATCAAATTTTCTTTGCTTTTGAAGATTTTGGATAAATTCTTTTTCATAAGTGTATAAAAATAAATCTGCAACAAGAGGCGCACAGTTAGTACCCATAGGAATTCCTACAACCTGCTTGTATAGATCCTCACCAAATCTAACATAAATATTGTCCAAGAGGAAGGACAAGGCATTACACAGGTCACTACATGTCCATGATTTGTATGATTTGTAGTCTGTCGAGGAAAAGAAACCCTTCGATTCAGATGTACAAATGTAAGTTTTTCGCTCTCGATCAAAACACCATTTAATGAGATTAGATAATCGATCATTAATTTTGTCATGAGGAAGTGTGGTGTACATATTAGAGAAGTCGTATGAAGAAATCGTATTGGCTTGGAAATTTCCAGATTTCATTTTTTCAATCACATCCCCTGAATTCTTAATAGACCAAAATAAATTTACATCGTTCCTGTTTAGAACCGTTTCACAATATCTAAATACGTGTTCTTTAATAGCAGTAAGTGCTGACGTCAGATTTCTAGACAAAATTGTAGTGGAGCAGTTACTAGAATTAGCAATAAATCGAAATTTGTAAGGAGACTTGTGCAGTTTCGGTATGCAATATAGTGTTGGGAGATCCAATTTAGAAATAGAGATATTGAATGAAGACAGTTCACTGTTATGCTTGCCTAAAATGTTAGATGCACTTTCATTGCTTTTGATATATGTATTAGTAGACGAAAGTTCCGAAATCAAAGTTGATATGTAGTAACGTTTTCAAATGATAATGGTGTTGTTGGCTGCTTTATCAGCTGGTGCAAAGACATATTTTTCATGTAATTTACTTAGTTTGGATTTGAAATATCTTTCTGATTTGGAATGTGGATTTTGAAAAAGATGAGGGTTTTTATGGAAGTTATCTATTCGGATATCCGTTATATCTAAAATGAGGTTTTTCCAGTCATTCAGAGCATGCGGTTCGACTCCTTCTGATTTACACCATCTTTTCGTATAATTATCTAAGGCTTCCGTAAGCACTTCACGGCATTTGACAAAATCTATCTTGGATGGGATTCTATACTTAGGTCCTTTTTTAAGAAGACCACGGAGCTGTCTGTCTTGGATAATTGAAAAGTCACCTGTAACAACATGGCCAGCTGGTTTGTAGAGATATTTAGAAGTTGCACATTCTCAAGAAGCAGGATATGATTCAAGTATGTCAGGATCCGTTGTTACTTTATTATAGTTAAAAACAAAGTTTCGAATAGGTTTCTTGTACTTATAACAAATAAGAGGTGGCTCTAAATTTTCAAAATATTGAGGAATGGTACTTTGTACGCGATGATCCCGAAAAATATTAGAGATGTTTAGAAGATCAAAACCTTTGTTAATAAACGGGATTTTTATGAATCGTCTTTTCGGTGAGGTGTTTTTCACAATAGGATAAAGTTTATACTGTGCGAATGAGACAATGATATTAAGTCTGAATCAATGACAAAGAGTCATTTCAATGTAGAAAACTGCCATGTATATTTGCAAAATATATTACATTCCGGGGCTTCGTCACTTGGATGCCCACAAGGGCTTATCCCTAGGCCCATGAGGGGCCCCAAAGCAAGCTGACTGATAAGTGTTTCCACTTGAAAAGTGCTTTGGCAACGCGCCTGATTTGCTATAGTGGAAACTCTGCACCTGGTACACATTTGTCTCTCCCAATTTATGCATTGTCATTAGTGTTTTGTGGTTTTGATAGTTTTTGTCTGTCCGTACTGTGTAGATGTTCGTTGTAACCTGTGGGTGTGTTCTGTGTATGCTGTGTTTGTTGTAACTTGTGGTGTTGGTATATGTCTGGTTGTCCTATGTTGTTATTTGTTGTTTTGTCCGATGTTCGTTGTAACTTGTGGGTGTGTTCCGTGTATGCTGTGTTTGTTGTAACTTGTGGTTTTGATGTATGTCTCTTTCTTCCCTTTTGTTGTTTGTTGGTGTTGTTTTGTCCAATGTTCTTTGTAACCTGTGGGTGTGTTCTGTCTATGCAGTGTTTGTTTGAACTTGTGGTGTTGATGAATGTCTCGTTATGACTACATTCCAATGACTACATCCCAATGGCTACATCCCAATGACTACATCCAAATGGCTACATCCCAATGACTACATCCCAATGACTACATCAAAATCTGGTAATATTAAACAAAGTATAATTAAACATTAACAACAAAAATAACCAACAGAATATGAATTTGGGAAAGATCATTGTTTATCATCTAGTTCGAACGACGCCGACGCTGGGATATTGTAATAGTTCTGTGTGTTTTACTGTTGATGCTGCAACGTGATGGGTCTTGTTGGAGATCTCCTCCCTTCTTTCTTTTGCACTAAAGGGCGGCAGTCGAGCTGAAATAAAGATTTCAGCGACCCTTCGAAGAGTCGATCTTTACCTTCTTCCGTCTACATGCTTTTGGACTTACTGTATCTGCATAGAAGTACTGTTTAGAACTGTTGTAAGTATTTGGTTACAATATGGTCCTGGAAAAAAGACTTGAGCATGGTGCTCAGAGAGGGTAGTACGTTGAAATTGGATCTAAGCAACTCTCCGATTGACGTTATTCATTCGGAAAGAGTATCAACCGGGTCATCGTTCTTTTACGCCAATCTTCTTGCATTTTCATCGCATGAATTCTATATTTCGAAATTTTGGTGCCACGCTGCTAAGTTGCTTACTCTACCCATATTTTTTTTCAAACGCCATTTACATATTAATTGACTGATAACTTTGGCCTCTGTGATTTACTTTCTTGCTCCTGTCGTCATTATGCCATGAGGAAGCTATCATACATAATGATTTCGCATTCTGGGGGACTGCTGGGTAACCAGACAAGTAGGCACGTAATCCGGATAACAGAACCATTTGCTACTTTGACAGTTGACCGTCCTACGTCGGCAACGAATACCAATATGTCAGATGGTTAATGTGTAGTCTTTGATGTTTAATGTTCTGATATTTTGTCTTTCTTGTCCGATTTGTGTTTATTGTGATACTTGTATTCTCCTTGGTTTCGCGTAAGGACGTTTCGAAGTTTTACTGTCTGTGCTGCAACCGAGTCTTTTTAAAGATCCCCTTGTTTCGTTTTCAACACTCACTCCTTGCACAAGTTTTACTTTAATTCAATTCATGGATAATCTGCATACAAAGCAAAGGCGGGGATCTACAACAACACCAGGTTGCAGCCCCCACAGCAAAACCCCGAAACACCCAATACAAAAACACAGAGTAGACAAGCACAGAAAGAGACGCAAAATGGACAAGAAAAGAAAGGAGGGGATCTCCAAGGAACGTCAACGCACCACACAGAAACATTAAACACAAAGGACTACACATAAACCAACGAGAACAATGGGTAACCGGTGCCGACTTAGGACGGCCATCTGCCACAGAAAAAGAAGGTGTGGTTATCCTGGATTACCTGCACACAACCCTCCCACTTTTTCGCAAAATCATACGAACGCATAACCTAACATCAAATAAATCATACTGCAAACGCTTTACAAAATAGATAAACTTAATTTGTAAGTCATTTGGTTTGATTTAGACGTCACCCATAAACATGACACGTTCATAAACAAATTGAAGGTCAAAATAAATATATATTCAGTATTGGACTCAATATATTGAGACTTAAGCTTTGTGCTTTGTTGAATGCAAGGGTTTTATTTTCTATTAAATGACAAATATGGATAATGACCATATCCCTGTATACAGCACAAAATCGATAATTTAGAAAATCAGAAACCGAAGACATACAAAATCAGGATAAAACAGGAACCAAAGCAAACAAACAAAAACCTCCACCATATGAAAAGAAGCGAACTCCCGATATGGGAGTGAGACCAGGTGCCCTGGAAGAGTCATCATCTCCTGCTTGCATGCAACACCCGCCGCTTCAATACGGTAGAACTGTCACATCCGGTTACTTCCATTTCGGAAGACATATAGTACAATTTTTGGTTGGATGGTTCAAATGGTCTATGAAAGAATATCATCCACCATTCTGGAGAGTGGGACATCAAAGTGTATGACTGACGAGTTCCCTATATCGACCGTAGATCTTCCTCAGTGACGATGTTAGTCGGTCACAAACATATCCCTGACTAAGAAGCTTATCTGAAAGACGCCTAGCTCTCAGAACAAAATCCGTATATTTGGTACTTGCTCTTGCATAGCGTATGAACGCGCCATAAGCAGGCGATGAAGGGATGTTGCTACTCAGAAAAGGAAAGTTTGTAATGCTGAAATTGTAGTCGTCATGTTTGTCATAGAGTAAGGTAATCATGTGACCATCAGTGTTGTGGGACAACATTATGTCCAAATAGGATGCTGAATTATTTGTCTCTGTAGTTTCTTTGACTTCAAGCTCCGAAGGATAGATACTGCTGAGGTAATCCGTGAATTTTGGATTATTGATGGACAACACATCGTCTATAGTTGAAGTCAGAAGCTAAGTATCTTTTCCCTTCAGAGACCAAAGATTGAATGAAATCAGCTTCGTACGAGTAAAGGAAAACGGTATCTGTCCCTTTTGCGTCTGTTCCTGTGCTTTCCTGTTGTGTTTTTACATTGGGTGTTTTGTGGTGATGCTCTGGGTGCTGCGGCCTGGTGTTGTTGGGGATCCCCTAATTTGTTTTATCATTATAATGTAATGAAAATGGTGTTATAATGTCTATTCTATATCGTTATTTCATTGTACAAGAAAAGTTTTAAAAGTATCATTTTTATAGTACTGGATGATGTCACCATTAACCTACGTCAGATACGGTGAAAAACGGGAGATATAGATAACTCTGGGTTTCGTAAACATCGAATAATGTAAACAATTATCCATATACCCACGCGGTGAAGTAGTCGTCTCGACTGCTGTACAGTTCGCTCGTTCGTCCGACACAGCCGGTACAAGAACTGACTATAACCCCAATATCATTTGGACATTTGCTCTGATCCGTGCAAAGATTGATTATTCTCTCACCCCGGACAGAGATATCTACAGATTTACCCGTTCTGAGACAACTCTGTCTCGCACCCCCGGATGTTTGTCTCGAACCCCCTATTGTGACGTCATATACGTTTACGTAGGTTTAGTTGTGTTTGATGTCACATGGAGCAACATTTAACCAAAACAAGCAATGTTTATTCATGAATTATATGAAAAAATATGGGTGAGAGAAAAATAATCAATCACCCCTTTGTACAGGGACAGGGAAATCCCACCCTCGTATCAAAGATTTGCAACGTCCACGACTCGGCAAGCCTCGTCGTGGACTGTAAATCTTTAATACTCGGGTGGGATTTCCCTGTCCCTGTACAAAAGGGTGATAGATTCTATTACTCCCTCATAAGACAGCGTTTTGCCGAGTTTGTCTTTTCCGCACAGAATGCTACAAAAGACATGCTAGATTCACTTGCTTGCCAAAGAATGTCAGATGTCATTTTTCAGAATGTGTTTCAAATATATTGGACATATGCAAAGACGGTATCGTATAGAGAACCTTCCCCCATAGAAACTCTTCCCCCGGAAAGTTTTCTATATGGAGAACCATGCCCACGGAATGTTTTCTATATAGAGAATCTTCCCCCAGGGAAGGTTTTCTATATAGTAAATCATCCCACAGGGGAAGTTTCTCTATATAGAAAACGTTCCCCCATCAAAGAAAACCTTCCCCCTAAAAGCCATACGGATTTTTGATATCGTCTTTGGTTCATGACCTTCTACCTTCTAATTGACATGGTAGATCCATGGAAATTCAAAGATAGTGCTATTTGGAATATAATTTTAAATGTTTTCGAATGTTCTTTAGAATTTGAGGGATAATAACTATCTATATGAAACGCCAATCGAAAAATTCAGTTCGACTTGAGTTTTCACCTCATATGTTTATATGAAAAGAGTTATATCCAGATGCTTGGAGTTCCATATCAATGGAAACGTAAAATGTTTCTAAATCAATTTTTTTTCGTGATTAATATGTTTAGAGAATAAGATATAAAAGTCTTATTAGTCCAAAATGTTAATTTAATAAAAACACAATACTACTGAAATAAATTTTGGTAGCGTATGAAAATCACTTTTGCTAGAAGCATCACTGATGAGAATTTAATATCCGAAACACTTGTCTGTTGCATAAAAATTTGAAATTTTCTTTAAGAAGGTATAGAGTTGGAAAATTTCCTAATTATCAAATACAAAATAAATATATGAATAAAATGAAATAGAATGAAAATGATTTATTCGACCTCATGCAAAAAAGCCATGATCTTGCGGGTTTTTACTTTTAAGGGTTACAATGCTCCGAAGTTTTTCATCAAGTATATGCCTTTTTTAAACAAGAAAATTAACATGCTAACGTGGCAGATGTCCGTCCTTAGTCGGCACCGGTTGCCCATCTGTCTTACTAATTTATTTATGTTCTTTTGGGTTTGGTATTTCGATGTTGTATTTAGTGTTAGTTTGTATTACGCATGCCCTCTTTTTATATCCATTTACATATTCATCTGTGTTGCTTGGGCCCCTGCGTTTTGCGGTATTGTTTGTGTGTGGTCATCTGACAGTGAGGAGGTTGTTTTACACCACAATTGTACGTTCTTCGAGACCTCTGGGTAATTGGAAAAGTGGGAGGGTTGTGCGCACGTAATCCAGGATAACCATACCTTCTGCTATTTCCGTGGCAGATGGCCGTCCTAAGTCGGCACCGTTTACCCATTGGTCTCGTTGGTTTATGTGTAGTCATTTCTGTTTTATGTTTTTCTTTGATTTGGCGTCTCTTTCTGTGCGTGTCCTTTTTGTGTTTTACAGTGGGTGTTTTAGGAGGTTGCTGTTGGTGCTACAACTAGGTGTTGTTGGAGATCCCCTCCTTTCTTTTGTCCTTTTTGCGTCTCTTTTTGTGCTTGCCCACTCTATGTTTTGGCAAATGGGAAGTCGCTTCAACCGAGTCTTGTTAGAGATCCAACCCTTTCTTTCATATCTTTGATAAAGACACAATATAAATTTCGTTGAATTAGTGGATTCTGTTATATAAAGGTATCTCCTTTAGTTTTTGTCAGAATTCGTATAAAATTGAACCCCCCCCCCCCGATCAACATATATCTGCTGTTCTGGCGACCTACACTGAGAACAGCATAACATTTTGCTTAAAATAAGCTAGTTCTTTCTATTTAAATCATAAACACTTTCTCTTGAAGAAGGACTTCATATTTCAAAAACACATGTTTGGCTTACTCAAATCTTAAGGCATGTCATTTCTGAATGAAGGAATTTCAACGATTTTATGATAGCCATATGAAAATTTAGTATTCATGTCAATAAATCATTTTATGAAGGAAAATTAGTAGGTCCATGATGAAAATCAAGATTTATGCTTATTTGAAAATTGGGTAAAAAATGCCAGAGATTTGTTGCTAAAAATAGCACATTTGTAAAGAAAATACAAAAAAGTTTTGAAATGCACTCATTTGATTTTCATTTTAGTTTTCTTTGTTAATATACAATAAAACAGGATAGAAACTTTGTATAAAAGTTGAATTTGATAAAGTGCTATCTTAGGTACCAACTTTACCGATCATTTAAAATTTTCTAGATCTTACACAAAAATAAGGAAAATCATCCGAGTTAGGGTCAAAATTTCAAAGATACTGAATTTCAACGATTTTTTCAAACACACATGAGTTAAAAAAGATCCTGACGATAATCTCAACAGCACTCACAATAGAGCACAAAATTAAACATCGACGGACCCCTAGCAAGCTAGAGGTGGGACCAGGTGCCCGGGAGGAGTAAGCATCCCCTGTTGGCTAGCCGCACCCGCCGTCGATATCTTAGCATGGAAATGAAAGTATATAAAATTCATGCACTGTCTGACGTTATGTCTATATAGAAAGTACCATGGCGACAATGTCAGGGAAATATATTCAAAACACTTACTTTCAAACCCCTCGCGGGGAACTTTTTTACGAGCTCAACACGGCAAAGGGCATAAGTGTGACACAAATGAGTTAAAGAAGATCCTGACGATAATCTCAACAGCACTCACAATAGAGCACAAAATTAAACATCGACGGACCCCTAGCAAGCTAGAGGTGGGACCAGGTGCCCGGGAGGAGTAAGCATCCCCTGTTGGCTAGCCGCACCCGCCGTCGATGTCTTAGCATGGAAATGAAAGTATATAAAATTCATGCACTGTCTGACGTTATGTCTATATAGAAAGTACCATGGCGACAATGTCAGGGAAATATATTCAAAACACTTACTGTCAAACCCCTCGCGGGGAACTTTTTTACGAGCTCCACACGGCAAAGGGCATAAGTGTGACACAAATGAGTTAAAGAAGATCCTGACGATAATCTCAACAGCACTCACAATAGAGCACAAAATTAAACATCGACGGACCCCTAGCAAGCTAGAGGTGGGACCAGGTGCCCGGGAGGAGTAAGCATCCCCTGTTGGCTAGCCGCACCCGCCGTCGATGTCTTAGCATGGAAATGAAAGTATATAAAATTCATGCACTGTCTGACGTTATGTCTATATAGAAAGTACCATGGCGACAATGTCAGGGAAATATATTCAAAACACTTACTGTCAAACCCCTCGCGGTGAACTTTTTTACGAGCACCACACGGCAAAGGGCATAAGTGTGACACAAATGAGTTAAAGAAGATACACAGTTCCATGGGCTCCTAGACAAGACTTTTCAAAATATTGAAGAAAAAAGTATATGTCCGTGCTCAAATAAGAGAGAACAGATGCTCACAAATAGTGTCATTTTGTGGTTTTCTTGAAAAAGTGTCAGAGCTGAAAATTTTGCCTTATTTTGGGTGGAATTTAATCAATTTATAATTTTTCGGTATCTATCAGCCATACCTTATAAAACAGCTTTTATCAATAATATTCCATATGTGAAACAAAATTCATGGGTAATTACTAACGTAAGAGAAATCCGAACAGTTAAAAAAGTACCTCCACGTCAACTTTTAAAGAAATTACCGCGTCACATTTTCTTACGCATACTTCATTCAGTGAAGATCAAATTTTCAAACTTAGCCGTTTTAATGTGTCTTACGAATTTAAGTCTTAAATAAAGTAAGAAATGATACATTGGCTATAATAAATTGAAATATCTTTGAAAGTCAAGCTCAATGAGTGCTAAACCAGGAGATGTGCAAGAATGGTCCAAAATCGTGACCAATGAAGCACCTTAACTTCAAATTTCTAACGTTTAGAATGGGAATTTTTCTAGATTTGGAGGGGCATTTTCAACAGACTTTCCCCTTTCAATTCCATACAGTTTGTTTCTGGTTCTCCAAAACTTGTGAAAGTCAAACCAAGAACGGTATGGGGATGGTTTTCTATGGTAACGAAGGGGGAAGGTTTTCTATATAGAAAAACCTCCCCCAGAGGGGAAGCTTCTCTATTATAGAAAACCTTCCGGGGGAAGGATCTCTATGGGGGAAGCTTTACTATATGACACCGGCAAAACAAAATGTTCGAGAAACGAAGAAATTAGAAATAAAAATGTTTTCTTTAGAAATAGCATCACTTTGTTATGTTTTGCTTCTTTTTTACAATAGGCTTTAACAACATGTTTCACAGTTATGACTATTTTATGAACGTTTCAAATCAACATATGTTTCATTATACTATTCAAATATTAAACGTTACGTTCCAGTGGCTGACAAGATATAAGAGTACTATATGGGGCGTTTTTTCTGTAAAAGAATTTGTCATAGATAATTCAGAGTTCTTTCAGATTATAACTTTTGAACAAAAAATGAAGTAGGTATTGAATTCATTAATCCATAGTCAGATTACTATACATTTTTTAACATTGTGTATTGTATGATCGATAGTGATTTTTTTCAAGCCTTTCTGTACACAGCTCACATGCTTGCGTCATTTCCCGTTTTGTCTGTCTTAATTTCCAATTTAGCTTACCTTGAAATTCTATTTTCCCTTTCTGAATTTTCAATTTATAGCTTTCCTTGAAATTCTGGTTTTTTTTTTTTTCTTTCTTTAATTGTGTTCTTTGGATTATAATTTTAGCATCGCAATATTAGACTGAACTTTTGGAATCATTTGTCAACACATGTATTTCTTATAATGCCAAACATCTGCTTAAATGAATTAAAAGAAGATCCTGACGATAATCTCAACAGCACTCACAATAGAGCACCAAATTGAGCATCGACGAACCCCTAGCAAGCCAGAGGTGGGACCAGTTGCCTGGTAGGATTAAGCATCCCCTGTTGGCAAGCCGAACCCACGCACGAAAATGAAAGAATTTATAAAATACATGCACTGTCTGAGGTTATGTCTATATAGAAAGTGCCATGGAGACAAGAAGTATGCCAATCTCTTAAGATTTTACAGCATTTTATGACTTTAAGCCTATTTGGAAGCAACATCTTTCGGTGTACTGCACATAAATTAAAATATTTATTATGTATTTCAAACAACCATACATTTCCTTGATACGAAATTTTCCATATTCTGAATAAAACCTACACAAAATTTGGAGCCGCTCATTTTGGCAAGAGGAAATTAAACCTGTTTTGTAGATGGCTGTTTTGCATGAAGTACTACTGATGAGGATTTTTAAAAATATCCGAAACACGTGTCTAGTACAATAAAATTGGTACTATAGAACATATATTTCAATATTGACAATTCAGTTCCGTGAAAGTTATATTTTTCCTATTCTTTTCATCTAACTGTTTCATCAATGAGCACATCTTCGTCTCTAACATGTGTATGCTTGCTTGCACTCTTGTAAAGAATAACCATGATTTCTTCTTGATTCTTAACTGATTTTGTTGATTGTGGTGTTTCGTTTATTAAGTTGGTCGTTTACAATTACCACTGCTGTGGTGGTGTTCAGTTCATTGATAAAGGTTTCGTGTTTCCCTCAGTGGAAAAATCATCATTGTCTTTATGACTGTTTATGGTCAATTCCAAGTTGTCATCCATCGTGTCCACTTATATTTTCAAGTATGAAAATTCGTTGTTTTCCCAAATCAAATTTACGATACCTTGAACGGCAATGAAATGATTTTGTCAGGAAAATTTTGAATTGTCATAAGCATTTGGTCCTTGGTGGTTTAGTTCACTTTAATGAAGATTTCATTTGATTTGGACTCGTTTTTCTGGCTTTTGTCAGACCATTCACAAGATACATTTGAAGACCATTAATTTATATATACAATGTATATGCACAACCACTGTAAGTGCCCGAGAGAAAGCTTTCAGGACGTTAGCTATTGTTCATCAGTGTGGATAGTCCTTCGTATTTATACGGACCTATGTTATTGTCTCCGTCTGTCTGCTTTTACTCTACTTGTTCCGCCGCCTTCATTGTTGGAGATCACCTCCCCATCTTTTTTTTGTTTTATATTTTTCAAGAATTTTTATGCCTTTCTATTGTGCATTTGGATTCTGATTTAGGGGCTTTCTGTTTGACTTTTCAAGCCAAGTTCTATCAACTTTGGTTGATCGTTTCTTCATAGCATTCGAAATTTTCTGTTATCAACATTCTTCAAATTTCTAAAACGACGGTCCTTTAGCATCATATCCCATCCATCATGCTACGTCTTTCGGTAGATTCAAGGACATAATAACTTTCACACTCTTTGACAATATTACATTGTTTAGATTGAGCATCACTGACAAGGGTTAAGTACCCGAAACGTGCGTGTCCAGTTCACGCTTCAAATTAAACTGTTCATAAATGATGCTATTGAATTTGAAGATTTTTTAAAACATTTCATTCATTACTATAAGCAATTAGAGAATTTCTGTTTATCAAGACACCCAAATTCAGAATCCGAAATTTTTTTTCACAGATTATCTAACGAAAATCTGCAGAATGTCTACATATTAACCAAATTGCATACTGATTGATTTGTTCTCCCTTTCTTCGATAGATTATGTAAAGAAACATGAGGAATTTAAAAACAGCGTCCACGTGACTAGCGTAATTAGAAAATATCAACATTTAGATTATACTTTAGGAAAAAAAAATATATATATTGCATTTTCATAAGGAAATCCAATCAACCAGCTTTTTTTCTGAATGCGCGGACTGTTAGTAGAAGGTCTTGAAAAAGGATCGCTATTGATCGTAATCTTTTTCATATTCATAATATTTAAACATTCACAATGGTCCGAATAAGAGTATATGAAATCGATACCTACTTTATGTTTTGTTTAAAAGTTATAATCGTATAGAACTCTGAATCATTAATGGCAAATTCTAATACAGAATGCAAAAAACATCCACCCTTCGTATAATCCTTTATATATTGTCAGCCATCGGGAACGTATTCATGAATATTTGACAAGAATAATGCAAGATATATTTATATTAAAAAATTCATAAAAATAATCATAACTGTGAACCAAGTAGTAAAAGCTTGTTGAAAAAAAAGAGGCAAAACATAAAAAATGATGCTACTTTTAAAGAAAACAAGTTTAATTTCTATGTTGCTCGCACATTTTCTTATGTCAACTTTGCAAATGTCCAATAGATTTGAAACGCATCATGAAGATGGAAAAATGACATCTGACATTCTATGGCAAGCAAGTGAATCAAGCCGTGTCTTGTGTAGCATTCTGTGCGGAAAAGACCAGCTCTGCAAATCTCTGTCTTATGAGGGATTAACTAACCTTTGCACAGGTCATAGCAAATGTCCAAATGATATTGGCGTCATAATCAGTTCTTGTACCGGCTGTGTTTTAATGTCGGACGAACGAGCTAACTGCACAGCAGTTGAGACGACTACTTCACCACGTGAGTATATGGAAACTAGTAATTGTTTTAAACCTTATTCGATCTTAGCGAAACCAGCGTTACTTACCTTTTGGGACGGTCTCTGAAGTAGGCAAATTGTGACGTTATCTAATTTGTATAAAAATGCTTCTCATAAAATCCCTGGAAAATGACAATATATAATCGACCGTACCATACCATTTTCATTACATCAGAATGGTTTTACGTCAGATACCATTTCAAAGGAGAAAAACTATATTCCGCAAAAAAAAGCAATCAGTGAGTCCGACATTGAATACATACATGTGACGTCTAAATCGAACAAAATTAAGTATACATGTATTAATATTGTTAAAAGTTTGTAGAATTTTCTGTATTTGCATAATTTTTCTGCCGATTATGTTTTGATTTTTCTTTCTATCTTTTTTTTGTGGTGACGTCAATATCGAACTAAATCAGATACGAATTATTGTATCTATTTTGTAAAGAATATTCGGGGTCGGGTTCTGTATTTGCATGATTATGTATACCAAATATGTTTTTCCTTTTTTCTATTTTTTTTTTTTACTTTCGATCATTCATCGAATATTTTAATGCACATAAAAATTAACAAAATTCAAGCAAAAATAACAACAACAAACTAAAAAAAAATGTGTTTGTGAAACACGGATGCCCCCGTCGGCATCTTTGTATAGGTAAGAAGGTTATTTGAAGTTTCTACATGAATAGGAAGTGGGCGGAGCGTCAGCAAAGCCCCTTCTTATGCATGTAGAAACTTCACATTACCTTCTAACCGGCTTAGATGGCAACTCCCGACTATCATGCTAGATAGCATGCTGAAAGTCCGAGTCCGAGCCGCGCTCGACCCACATATTTTCTGTTCAGCTTTGGTAGGATGCTGAATCCATGACGATCATGAAGACGGTTTCTTCACAGATTCTTCACAAATAAGACGAGCCATTTGAGAGCCTGTGATTGGCTTAGCTCAAATGTTGCCATCTAAGTCAGCGGAAACAGCTGTTATGTAAAAAGTAGGTCAAGGTCAAGGTAATAAGGTAAAACATATCGGTATCAATGGAAAGGTCTTGTCACAAGGAATACACATGTGAAATATGAAAGCCGTATCACTAACCATTCAAAAGTTATGGCCAAGGTTAAAGTTTTTGCAGACAGACAGACAATCAGACAGACAATCAGAAGGACAGACCAAAAACTATGACCCCGAATGGGTCGAAGTATAAAGGATAGCTCACACAAATTAAACAGATTATCTCGTATACTGTATGGTCGAAAACGGATTTCATTGTTCATTGCTGCGAGAAACAAGAAAAGCATAATCGTCATGAAAATATGTATGAACAAATCATCCGCATAAAGACTAACAACAGCAAAGACAAATACCTTAGAATCATGTTGGACAATAAAATGGGAAATACAAGGACTCATATTGCACTTGCGCGCGAAAACGAAATTCCTTCTTGATGGCTCTTCTATGTTTCTCCCCCGTAAAAGAAACGTTTGAGAGTTGTGGTTCACAAAAACAAACATAATTGTCATGTGGCTATGTTTTAGAGCATCTGTTATAATTCATGATCAGTAAGTTAACTTTCATTTCAGCGCCTGATGACTGTTCCAATGGTATTGGTGGAGACGGGGGCGACCCATTCTCCGATGTATCGTCTTGGGCAGGCAAAAATATAACAAGCATAAGACTTTCCTGTACGCCCAATTATATAGTCAATCAGATTCAAATACGTTACGGCTCAACATGGGCAGATATGCACCCGGCAAGTAACTCCCCTTTCGTGGCGTATAACTTTAGTAATGATGAATACGTCACAAACGTCAATGTTAGAGCAGATCATCTTATCTTTTACGTGGAATTTACAACGAATAAGCGTACCATTCCTGAATGTGGATCATCAACCGACGGGAGTCCTTTCACACAATCTGGTCGTCGTTTACTCTACATATCAGGAAGAGCAGGGGGGATGATTGACTGTCTGATTTTCCATTGGGCTTTAAAAATGTCAATTGTTTTCATTCAATTTTGGAAAAAATTCTAGTATATTAAAACGAGAACGTTTATCTGTAGGTAAATGCAAAGTATTGATGCAAGGAATATCTATTTCAAGTGTCAATCTGCAATGAAGGAATTGTTAACACAAACAATATCCTCTCTTTCAACAAAGGGGCAGGTTAACTAACTCCCAAAATCGGTCCCTGAATTTTTGCGAAAAATAATGTTATGGATATTTTTATATTTATCTCAAATACCTGCCGAAATAGAAAGTAAATATTGTTCATTGTCAGAACATCACGTGCGTTAGTTCTGACGTCACATTTAGACGTCATTAACTCTGCATGATTGGAAATGAAGGAAACTCGCCATATTTTTGGCATGAATCTCTTTAAAATCAAATAGGCGCCAACCCTCGCCCAACACAAATTTTATGCAGATCGAAAGATAAATTACAAGTTAACTTTTTATATGAACGAGGGTTGGCGCCCTACTTATTTTCATAAATTTTGACAAGAATTATGCCAATCTCATACGTTTTTTTCAGAAAATTACGACTTAAAGCCTATTTTGAAGCCATATCCTTCGGTGTACTGCACGAAAATTAAAATATTTATTTGGTATTTCAAACAACCATATATACATTTAACTTCCTTCATTCGAAAAGTTCTATGTTACCGAACTTGCTAATTTGACAAAGCAGCCACAGAATCAAATTAGTTAAAGAAGATCCAGACGATAATCTCAAAGGCACTCACAATATAACACAAAATTGATCATCGACGGACCCCTAGCAAGCTAGAGGTGGGACCAGGTGCCCGGAACGAGTAAGCATCCCCTGTTGTCTAGCTGCACGCGCCGTCGATGTTCATGCACTAAAATGAAAACAATATATAAAATGTATGCTCTGTCTGAGGTTATGTCTATATAGACAGTGCTATGATGACCACGTCAGGGAAAAATATTCAAAACACTTACTGCCAAACCCATAGTGGGGAAGTTTTGTACGAGCTCTACACGGCAAAGGACATAAGTGTGACACAAATGTGTTAAAGAAGATCCTAACGATAATTTCAACAGCACTCACAATAGAGCACAAAATTGAGCATCGACGAACCCCTAGCAAGCAAGAGGTGGGACCAGGTGCCCTGGAGGAGTTAGCATCCCATATTGGCTAGCCGCACCCGCCGTCGATGTTCATGCACGAAAATGAAAACAATATATAAAATGCATGCACTGTCTGAGGTTATGTCTATATAGAAAGTGCTTTGGCGACCACGCCAGGGAAACTATAAAACTTCATAAGTATATGCTATATGTGTGTACATGCATACATCGACCACTCATCGAAGAAAAATGAAGGATCTCCAGCATGACCACCCTTCACTCACCCAGCGAAATAAACCCAAAAGAAAATGACACATAAACGGCATCAGACAAAACTGCAAATCGCAAAATGACAGAACAATTTTCACTATACAATCATACAAAACAATCGAAACAGATGCACAGATACAATCAAACATTAATGACAACACATAAAAGGGAGGAGACCAATGCGCACCCGGCGCTGACTTTGGACGGCAATCTGCTATAAACAAATGGTATGGTTATCCGGATTACATGCGCACAACCCTCCCACTTATCCGGATATACAGAGGTCTCCATAGACGCACAAGTGTAAACTTCTCACCAGACGGACCACTAGGCTTAGTAGTTGACCAATCTACAGTCTTGAACCAGCGCATTTTTAAAACTTGCACTCTCACTGACTGTGACGACGGGACTCCATGAAGGGCCCTGTCCAAACGTCTTTAGAGAAGACAGGGCACCGACCAACTGTCCTCTCTGAATGTCAGTCGGACTCCTCGGGTGATAACATACATCAGCTTGCGGCGGCATATCACGTATTGTATTACGTACGCCCTCTTTTCTTCATCTGTGTTGCTTTGGCCCCTGCGTTTTGCGGTCTTGTTTGTGTGTGGTCATCAGACAGTGAGGATGTTGCTTTACACCACAAATGTATATTCTTCGAGACCTCTGGGTAATCGGAAAAGTGGGAGGGTTGTGCGCACGTAATCCAGGATAATCACACCTTCTGCTATGGCCGTCCTAAGTTGGCACCGGTTGCCCATTGGTCTCATAGGTTTATGTGATGTCCTTTGTGTTTGATGTTTCTGTGCTGTGCGTTGACGTTCCTTGTTCCCTTTGCGTCTCTTTCTGTGCTTGTCTGCATGCTTCTATGTCGTATGTCTCTTCGTCTCTTGCTGTGCTCGTCTTCTCTGTGTTTTCGTATCGGTGTTTTGTTGTTGGTACTACAACCGGGTCTGGTTGGAGATCCCCTCCCTTCTTGATATAGTGGTCAAAATCACATTTACCCAGTGCCCAGAGCTGCGCGGACAAAACAAATTATAAAATTCCTTGATAATAAAATTACAAATAAGATGTCCATTCAAGTATAGAAACACTGTTTACGTAGTTACTAGGCGAATATATTGCCGGGGACCATGTAGTAATGAAAATTTTTAAAATTGAAATATACACCACTCAATAAAAATGAAAGGAGTACTTTTTACATTGTAATAAAAATGAACATGGAATGTATTATCATTTTGAATCAACAAAGCAAGACTTGTGTCTCATCATGTATAACTGTTTAGAATATCGATACAGACACAGGTAAGTAAGAAATGATCATGTAATATTTCTAAATACATTTTAGTTTATCACATCACATCACATCATAGAATAAGCAATATCTTTCGAATTTAGAAACCTTGCCCCCTTAATTTTAGCAGTATATATATATATATGTGTGTGTTTTGCAATGATCATAACAAAGTGTTATTGTTGAAAGTCATCTCATCATTTATAAAATCAATAACTGTTGTAAAGGAAAGGAGCAAATCTCCAAAACGACTAAGTTGAATCACAAAAAAAAGGAAAAAAAAAAACATCCCAACACCTTTTTGTGCGAATATACACTGTATACGAGCACAACAAAGAAAGGAGAGGACTCGGTCACAGCACCCACGGCAAAGCACCAAAAGAACAAACTCGAAAGGGAAAAGTAACAACAAATACGGCATTATAACAAGAGCCCCAGGGGGCACAACGCTCACCTGATACCCATGCACGCTCTAATTGACATACTGACATTGAATACTGATAGTGCCAGTACCAGGATTTTAGCCCACAACCTTTCTAAAAAGATTTTTGCCGGATGCAGAGAAGTTTTTTTTTTTTCAGACAACCTTTAAAAGTACAAAAAAGAAAAAATAGCCACATTTCAAAACAATAACTTTTTTACTGATTTGAAAAGATGGATTATGCGATCCAAAGTCATATGCCCAGCTTGTATAGTTTGATTATGCAACATCAAAAATAAAATCATTTTGTAAAATTCCACATTAATGTGCAACAGAAACAGAATAAAACAATGAAATGATTTCATAAATTAAGTTTATTTAAAATTGAACACCAAACCTTTCATTATTAATAGCTAGTATGCTAGAAAATAATAAAGCCTGTTTTTGTGAAACACGAATGCCCCGCGGTGGCATCTTTGTTGGTATAAACACCATTTTCTGTTAAGTATGTGAGAGGTCAGGGTCAGAGTAATGTTGGTATCAATGGAAAGATCTTGTCACAAAGAATACACATGTACAATATGAAAGCCCTATCACTAACCATTCAAAAGTTATGCCCAATGTTAAAGTTTTTGAAAAGTAGGTCAAAGGTCAAGGTCACGAGGTCAAAAATTTTGGTATCAATGGAAAGGTATTGTCACAAGGAATACACATGTGAAATATGAAAGCTCTATCACCTTCCATTCAAAAGTTATGCCCAATGTTAAAGTTTTTCGGACAAACAGACAGACGGACAGGCCAAAAACTATATGCCTCCGTATCTTTGATTCCGGAAGCATAAAAAACAAAGACTTTTCGGTTTTGCCTTTATTCATATTAAATTATACAGAAATCTATGAATGAGAGCTTTTGAATAGTATTGATTTCATCTTAATACATGTAACGTACAGTCAAAATCGTGTTAATCCAATTAACACAGACAAGTTGTTAGCGGACAATATTAATTCAAGTGAGTTGTGCAGAAATTGAGCCAATTTATTTTCCAAACAGCAGTGTACGGTGTATCAAACCTCATGACCCAGTGAAGCCACTTGGACAAATTATTTTCGGTAAATATGCTGAAATGCGGCGCTTGGAAATGTATTTTTAGCATATTGAATCAATAGTCGTGATAAATTTAACTTCTAACTTGATCTTGTCTTTTATGCAATCTACAGATAGGTTTGAAAATATGCAAAATTCGGAACATTTTCGATGAGGATGCAGAGTTCCTGTAAAAAAAGTGAAATTTGCACACAAAAAAAGGACATGCATGACCCCCCTCCCCCCTTTTTCTTTACATTTTTATGCGTGCCAAAGATTCGCAATCAAAAAAGACCAATTTTAAAAGACTTCCGGGCATTTCAAGTCAGTCAAAATTTTTAGTGTGCACCTTTTTATTTCCTGTAGTTACCCCTACTAAAGGGGCAAGGAGGTATTGAACCAATCAAATCTGTAACACAAGATATATGGTGACTATGTTTACCATAGATACAGAAATAAGACAGATAAAATAATCATTAAATAGGGAAATTGTTCTGAAATATGCATGTATGAAAAAAAGCAATCCAAGGAATGCTTGTGTCGCCTGCGTAGCGGATTTTTTTTTTATTGAAATTAGGTCAAATATCAAGGGGCAAGGTCACTAGGTTAAAAATTATGGAATGTTTAGAAAGGTCTTTTCATAAGGAATACAAATGTGAAATATCAAAGCCCTATCACTTACCACTCAAAAGAAATAGCAAATCATAGATTTGTTGAAAAGTAGGTCAAATATATAGGGCAAGTGCACGAGGTAAAACATAGGTAATCACAGATTACGAAGCTCACCTCGTGACAGCAAAATTCAATTCAAACATATTTCTTAGTACATGTATATTGGCTTTTAAAGGCAAAACAACTCTAGCAGAAAAAGTAGGTCAAGGTCATTTTATGAAAGTTTGATCAAAGATACATCCAATATGCAAGTTTGGTACATGTAGCACTTATACTTTGCTCAATATTGGCTTTATAGAGCAAAATCACTCAAGCGGAAAAAGTAGGTCAAGGTCATTTTATGAAAGATTGATCAAAGATACATCCAATATGCAAGTTTGGTACATGTATCACTTATACTTTGCTCAATATTGGCTTTTAAAGGCAAAATCACTCAAGCGGAAAAAGTAGGTCAAGGTCATTTTATGAAAGTTTGATCAAAGATACATCTAATATGCAAGTTTGGAACATCTAGCACTTATACTTTGCTCAATATTGGCTTTAAAAGGCAAAATCACTCAAGCGGAAAAAGTAGGTCAAGGTCATTTTATGAAAGTTTGATCAAAGATACATCCAATATGCAAGTTTGGTACATGTAGCACTTATACTCTGCTCAATATTGGCTTTTAGAAGCGAAATCACTCAAATGGAAAAGGTAGGTCAGATGCTGCATCCGATGCATGGGTCCATCTCGGCATCCAAAGATTAATCACTTGTGCAAGTTTGGTTACTGTAGCATTAGTACTTTGTCAGATACTGAGCTTCCCCAAACTTCTTATCCAAATCACTCAAGCGGAAAATGTAGGTCAGATGCTGCATCCGATGCATGGGTTCACCTCAGCATCCAAAGATGAATCACTTGTGCAAGTTTGGTTACTGTAGCATCAGTACTTTGTCAGATACTGAGCTACCCAAAACTTCTTAACCTAGTCACTCAAGCGGAAAATGTAGGTCAGATGCTGCATCCGATGCATGGGTTTACCTCAGCATCCAGAAATGAATCACTTGTGCAAGTTTGGTTACTGTAGCATCAGTTCTTTGTCAGATACTGAGCTACCCCAAACTTCTTAACCAAGTCACTCAAGCGGAAAATATAGGTCAGATGATGCATACGATGCATGGGTTCACCTCAGCATCCAAAGATGAATCACTTGTGCCAGTTTGGTTACTGTAGCATTAGTACTTTGTTAGATACTCAGCTACCCCAAACTTCTTAACCGGACGCGGACGCGGACACGGACGCGGACGCGTGGGGTTATAGCATAAGCTCACTCAACTTTGTCGAGGTGAGCTAAAAATGATGGTATGTGAAGAAAGGTCTTGTCACATGGAACGCACATGTGAAATATCAAAGCCTATCACTCAGCAATCAAAAGAAATAGCCAATCTAAGATTTTTTGAAAAGTAGGTCAAATATCTAGGTCTTGGTCATGAGGTCAAAAGTTATGATATGTGTAGAAAGGCCTTGTCACAAGAAGGAATACACATATGAAATATCAAAGCTCTATCACTTACCAATCAAAAGATATAGCAAATCTTAATTTTTTTGAAAAGTAGGTCAAATATCTAGGTCAAGGTCATGAGGTCAAAATTATGGTATGTGTAGAAAGGTATTGTCAAAAGGAATACACAAGAGAAATATCAAAGCCCTATCACTTGCCAATCAATAGATATAGCCAATCTTGGTTTTTTTTTAAAAGTTGGTCAAATATCTAGGTCAAGGTCATAAGGTTAAAAAATATGGTTTGCGTAGAAAGGTCTTGTCACAAAGATTACACATGTGAAATATCAAAGCCCTATCACTTGCCAATCAAGAGATATAGCCAATATTAGATTTTTAGAAAAGTAGGTCAAATATCTAGATCAAGGTCACAAGGTCAAACATTATATGTGTAGAAAGGTCTAATCACAAGGAATACACATGTGAAATGTGACAGGCGGAATGGAAAATGTGGCCGGTCCGGGAATCGAACCCGAGACCTTCTGCTTACAGGGCAGACGCTCTTACCGACTGAGCTAACCGGGCACGATTCCTGAACCGTCACACTCCACCCCGCCAAATTTTGAGGTTTCCCAAAGTTGTTAACCGGAAACCTCACAAAGAAAGACAAATAAATCCCTGGTTCTTCCCCATAGTTGCCCTAAACCACAAGCAACTCATGAGGTTCACTCTCACGGCACCAAATACTGTGACAGGCGGAATGGAAAATGTGGCCGGTCCGGGAATCGAACCCGAGACCTTCTGCTTACAGGGCAGACGCTCTTACCGACTGAGCTAACCGGGCACGATTCCTGAACCGTCACAGAAATATCAAAGTCCTATCACTAATCAATCAAGAGATATAGCCAAATTTAGATTTTTAGAAAAGTAGGTCAAATATCTAGGTCAAGGTCACAAGGTCAAAAATTATGATATGTGTATAAAGGTCTTGTCACAAGGAATACACATGTGAAATATCAAAGCCCTATCACTTTCCAATCAAAAGTTATGGGGTGTGACACCCAAGTTTGACAGACAGACGGATGGACGGACAGACTAACAACGGACAAAGTGATCCCTAAGTGTCGCTGTGCTTCGCAGGCGACACAAAAAGTCAACATCTTAAAAATAAATTCAGAGTATATTTGATAGCGTATGTGGCCAAGTTAATTCGAAGTATGAAAATAAGTACACAAAAGCTTGTCTTAATTAAAAAATCATTAAAAATCTAAAAGTTGATATTTTGACAAAATTCTTTCACAGTTTCATTTCTAGCGATAAATATAAAAATAAAAAGAGAAAAAAAACTGAAAAAGGGGGAAAAATTGTTGGGGTCCCGCCGGGGTTTGAAGCTACTCCCCATGGGTCCATTTGGCATGGAAAACACACATTTTACCTATGAACAATCTTCAAAAATATTCCTTAAAAATCCAAAAGTGGATATCTTGACAAAATTCTTTCACTTGTAGGGTACCATGCATGAGTACCTCATACCTACAAATTGTCATGACAATCTGAAGAGTGGTTATAGAAAAGAAGCAGAAAATGTATGAAAATCAACCCCCCCCCCCTTCCTTTTTACATAAGAAAAAAATTCATAAAAAATCAAAAAAATAAATTTTAAGCATAAAATACATATCAAAGCATTAAGTAAGTTAAATATGATAAATATATAGTAAATGAGTGTGTAAAATCATACACTTATTGAGTTATTTAAAGAAATAGTGCAAAAATGTGCATTTCTGACAAAGTCCGAAAAGACGTCAAAAACGCGTCAAAAATTTGACTTCGAAGTGGAACCAAAAATAACAACACTTCTTAAGACATCTCTCTAGATCATCCTGATGCTTTCGGTTTGTCGATACATGCTTCGGTTCTGAAGAAGTTTGTCAAAGGAGGGTACCCCCCGTGACCTACTTTTGGCTGTGGTGGCGCCACCTGTTGACAGATCCGGACGAAAAACAACAACACTTGTAGGGGACCATGAGTACTTCATACCTACCAAGTTTCATCAAAATCCCTTCAGCCGTTCTGAAGAAGAAGTTGAAAATGTGAAAAGTTTACGACGGACGACGACGGACGACGGACGCCACGCTATGACAATAGCTCACTTTGAGCCTATGGCTCAGGTGAGCTAAAAACACAAAAAGACTATGTACACGTAATTCAACGACAACAATGGGCGGAGTCGACTACGTTATCTGCCACGTTAGTAGCCATCCAATGGTGGATTGTGCGTAAAATACTCCTATTTACGTGTAACCCATTGATCTCGAGACCACATAATTCAACTGATTACAATAGCATCCTCACTGTAAGATAATTATACATACATGACAGCATATCTCAGGGACCCAAGTACAAACAAATGATAATGTAAATAGATATCAAATCACTAGGAGTGCTCTGCTGTCTGAAGCGAGATCATAAATGCAATTACTCGAGGAGTCTGACTAAACATTCAGAGAGAATAGGTGTTTGGGTCCCTGTCTTCTCTTAAGCGGTTTGGACAGGGCTCGTCATTGAGTGCCATCGTCACAGTCAAAGTGCGATTTTAAAGACTGCGTTGGAACATGGCTGTAAATTGGTCAATGATGCGGAAGGGTTCCAACTCCATACCTTCTTGAAGAAAATTTCAAACCAATTTTAATGCACCAGACACGTATTTCGAATATTAAATTATCATCAGTGATGCTTTCAGCCAAAGTGCTTTTCATAAGCAGCCAAAATTAATTTCACTAGCGCCCTCTGATGTTATTTTAAGAATTTAAATTTCTGCATTTACTTTACAGAGAGTGCGCGGCTCCAAATGCCCTGTAGGGTCGATCATTCAGTAGCATATCCAAATAAAATCTATGTTTAAAATAGCATTGGAGGGATGGTGCTAAGATGTTAACCTCCTTTAATTTCGATGATACTTTTCGGTGAAATGGCAAGTTTCCGAAATAGCAAAATTATAAATAATGCTACGTTGATAAAGGGCCATAACAAAGCTTTTATCAGGCGATAGAGCTCACATCAAGTCACGGGGAACGATTTTAACTGCTCCACACTGCAACAAGAAATAAGTGTTTATATTCATAATGCTTAAGGGTTCCAATTCCATACCTTCTTGAAGAAAATTTCAAACCCATTTTCATGCACAATATCATGCAGAGTGGCCATTAAGTGACAGCAGGATCATGTCCATGACGTTAAGGACAATGATTATTTTGACGCATTCGATGGAAACCCTGTCTACCTTTGGGTCTACTTATTTTATTTATTACAGTTATGTCAAAATAAAAGGCAGTTTGTAAATCTCCCAAAGAAATAAATCATTACAGCGAGTGAGATTTGATTAGAAACTTCCTATCATGCATATCTTTTTGATCAACTATTACAGTATATTATTTACAAAATGGCATCGTGTCTTTGACGCACAAGTGGTTTCAACCCTGAACAGAAGTCATTTTGTCAATTCATACGCCACGATAAAGCCAACGTAAAATCAGGCGTTCAGGATTGTGCTGTTCTTGGATGCCCATTGTTTGTTGCTTTGTTATGGCCTTTTATCAATGAGACATAAAATATATTTTTTGCTATTTCGGATACTAGCCATTCCACCGATAAATATCATCGAAATTAAAGGAGTTTAACATCTTAGCACCATCCCTCCAATGCTATTTTGAACATAGATTTTATTTGGATATGCTACTGAATCGACCCTACAGGAAATTTGGAGCCGCGCGCTCTCTGTAACGTAAATTTAAAAATCTAACTTCAAACAATTAAAGAGGGCGCTACTGAAACTATTTATGGTGGCGCCGCTGAAAGCATCACTGATGAGAATTTAATATTCGAAACACGTGTCTGGTGCATGTAAATTGATTAGGAATTTTCTTCAAGAAGGTAAAGTTGGAACCCTTCGACATTATTGCTATCATAATCTTTATGAAATCCTTCAGTGACAAGTAATTCTGCCTCATATCGTAACATGTCACGACAATAGACTCCTCTTTTTTTAGGACTTCTAGATGTACAACGATGTCTCATCAATCTAGGTCGCAGAGTGTTCCCAACGTTTGCATTTTAGCAAAAGGGAAAGATAATATGTTTGCGTGTGTATTGTTTTCATTTTCGCGCGTGAACATCGACGGCGAGTGCGGATTGCCAAACAGGGGATGCTTACTCCTTCCGGGCGACATGTGCTAGGGGTCCTTCGATGCTCAATTTGGTGCTCTATTGTGAGTGTTGTTGAGATCGTCGTAAGGACATTCTTTATCTCATTTATGTACATCTTTAAAACAAAAGTCCATCTACTAGTATATCAGTGATGGGGTTGACAGGGTGAAAGGGAGGAGAGGATATAGGAGCGAGGAGGAATAAACTGGGGAGGAGAAGAGCGGAAGAAGGGAGGGAGGGACGGAGGGAGGGAAGGGAAGGGAGAAAGAGAGGGGATAAAGGGAGGGAGGAGGAAGGGGGCGGATGGGGGAGGAAGGCCAGGAGGGGGTAAGATGCATCCTTGTCAGGAGTAAACTGGGGAGGAGAAGAGCGCAGGGAGGGAGGGAGGGAGGGAAAAGAAGGGAAGGGAGAAAGAGAGGGGATAAAGGGAGGGAGGAGGAAGGGGGCGGATGGGGGAGGAAGGCCAGGAGGGGGTAAGATGCATCCTTGTCAGGAGTAAACTGGGGAGAAGAGCGGAGGGAAGGAGGGAGGGAGGGAAAAGAAGGGAAGGGAGAAAGAGAGGGGATAAAGGGAGGGAGGAGGAAGGGGGTGGATGGGGGAGGAAGGCCAGGAGGGGGTAAGATGCATCCTTGTCATCCCCCATCAGTGATGAAAGTCAAATTCAAAGCCCAAATTCAGAATCAAAACATCACAATCAAAGTGTTTACGAATTCGTGAAGATATATAAAAACATATCTTTCTCACGTGTTAAAGAAGAAGCGGACAAACAGAAAGGCACAATAACACGGAGACAATAACATCTTCATGGTCCAGTACCAAGCCAAGTGTCCGTCTGGTGACTGGACCAACGGACCAAACTACAGCCTTGTACAAAAAATGTACCAGCGAATTCTAAGGAATTGCACTCTGATTGACTGTGACGACAGGGCTCCATGAAAGACCCCTAGCACCTGTTGTCCGGGAGGAGTAAGCATCACCTGTTTGGCTAGCCTCACCCGCCGTCGATGTTCACGCGCGAAAATGAAAACAATATCTACAAAACATGCACTATCTGATGCTATTTCTGTACAGAAAGTGCCATGGTGACCATGTCAGGGAAAACATTCAAAATACTTACTGTCAATACGCAATATACACACGCAAAAATATTATTTTTCCCTTTTGCTAAAATGGGAACGTTGGGAACAGTCTGCGACCTAGATTGATGAATAAAATTTGACAGCACTCTCATTACTTATTCATTATAAGGGACGACATTTAAGCTTTTTTAAATGAATAATAAATGCGATTTTGCATTATTTTTTATTCTCTTTTTTTATCCTGAAACTGAATTTTCATTCGCTACACATGACTTTTTATCTTTAAAGTACTGAAAATATCATTTATAAAGAGCATCCGTTTCTTTGATTGACTCAACGTTTATGGAAAAACTCCTGATTAAGCAACGTGACGACAATTTCAAAAGGAGAACATTCACCTGAGATCTGATTGATATCAAATTACTGCATTGCAATGCTCAATATAAATAATGAAACACATTTTAAGTATCAAAATAATATATTATTTATCTAGAATTCTGATAAACATTCTGGAGTAGAGCTTAGTGTGAAATATCTGGAACTTCCGTTTTTGTTGTTGAAGCCCTTTTATTATAAAAAAAAAGGGTTTTTTCTTTAATGAAACACTTTGCGAACTGGGAGAGCTCTCTCTAAATAACAAATTCTCTTTTACGAGTGCCCTGCCTACAATTTAAACGAATTGCTATTGCTTATTATATATGAATGAATTATTCATTTTACGCTCACCTCGACGAAGTTGAGATGAGCTTATGCTATAACCCCAGTGTCCCTGTCCGCGTGCGGTTAAAGTTTTTGGGGGTACATGTAGCTCAGTATCTGACAAAGTACTGATGCTACAGTAACCAAACTTGCACAAGTGATTCATTTTGAGATACTGAGGTGAACACATGCAGCAGATGCAGCATCTGACCTACTTTTTCCGCCTGAGTTAGTTTGTCTTTAAAAGCCAATATTAAGCAAAGTATAAGTGCTACATGTACCAAACTCGCATAGTGGATGCATCTTTGATCAAACTTTTATAAAATGACATTGACCTACTTTTTTCCGCTTGATTGATTTTGCTTTTAAAACTCTTTGTTGAATTTTCCATGTTTCATTTATAAATTAAAAATGAAAATGAAAACTTGATTCATTTTTCCATTTTTCATTAGCATTCCAAAATGAATAATTGAAATGTGGTTAAGTACATGGACCTACCTGTACATTTGTATCAACATAGAGTCTAATTTTATATACACACTTTGAAGGAGAACTTAGTTTTTCCCCAATTTACAATTCTAAATTCGAAAATGTGTCTATAAAACCCTACCCTCTTACTTGTACCTTATAATATAGATTTTGTTTACTGAGGATTATATTGTAAAATACTTCTGTCTTTTCTGTTTAGAAGTGAATTAGATTTTTCATAAAAATAAAGTAATAAATAATAATAAAGAATTTCTATTGATAAGACACAAACATTCTTGCACATCACTTGTTAGAAAAAAGATTCCTTGCTCCAACTTTGAAAGAAAAAAATAATTTTGCTCCGGTAGGGGCGAAAAAAAATCATCTAAAAATAACCCCCCCCCCCCCCCCCCCCCCCCAAGAATATCATATGGACCGTGCCTAACCTCTTTTTTTTTTTAATTTTTTATTTTATTTCCTTTTATTTATTTATATTTTTTTTTTTTTTTGGCGTTTCTATTGGCAGAGCAGAGTACCGTGGTGAGCAAGAAAGACCCACTTTGGCCTCTTGTTTACATAGTATTGACTTCCCTTTCTTTATTCTCTTATCGCTTGACCCCGGTCGGGTAGTTGACTTCATGCATTATATATCAGATACGAGAAGATTTGTTTATTTGCACACTGTGTAACAGTCCGTAACTTCAGTTGATGTCGCAAGTAACTATTTCGCTAAAGGACATTTTAAATTTTATCTATATTTATAAGTTTTTCGGAGCAGTGATCAGTGATTTTAATGATTGGAATAACTAAACATTCTGGTTACAATTTTGAAACCAGGTAAGGTAGAAAGAATAATGGGTGTATTTACACTGAAATCTTGCTTCTCGTATGACAAAATTATGCATTAAGGGTATATTCCTTATGTTACAAACGGGTGTGTTTATGGTGATGGTAAGTATAAGTACATTTTTTTTACCATTTTTATCTTTTTTTCATCTGGAAGGCTATCGTAACCACAGGGGCTCGTTTCAAGGTTTTTTTTTTCAATGAAAAAAATCATACTTATCATACTGCAGTCAAAATGCCACCCCCCCCCCCCCCCTCCCTTTCCATTTCCTCGGCTGCAACAATTTTCCGCGGGAAATCAATGGAAAGAGGGGAAAGGGGGGCTAGCTGGCATTTTGATTGCATTATTGTTTTACTCAATCCCCTCCCACCTTAACGAAAATCAAAAATTTATTGTTTCAGTTGATAAGCCTTTTGATTAAATTATGGATTAGTTAAGGATGTCGTTCTTAGGTTCCTTTTTTTAAAAAAAAGATCAACCTGAAGGTATACGTGATGTTCGTCATGTTTTATTGTTCATAATCTATAATATTGATTTTTTTTTTCTTTTGCAAAAATGTCGGTTGGATGACGAGCTGGTGCAGGTCATGGTCTGATTACCTTTCATTACAATCATAATTTACTTTTAGTCCTCGAGTCCTCGTTTAGAAAAAGAAAACTTGAAATGGACAAAAATGTCGTTTTCAGATATTATATACAAAGGATGCCATAAAATAAACGTAGATGATTTCTAGTGTTCAATCAATTTTTTCCAGAGTAAAAAAGACGGAAGGGGTAAGAGGGTGTGGGGGTGTCCACACATAGACCGGTCGATCGGGAGGGGGCTGTCTCTAACTGATTTTTTTTTTTTTTTTTTTTTGGTTAAAAAAATAAGCATATTTGGTCATCCTTATCAAACACCCCCCCCCCCTCCTTTCCTCAAGACCCAGCATGTATTTAAAAAAAACTTATATAGTAAATCTCTCCGGCGTTCGCTCATATGAAATGGGGACATTAAAGGATAAAGGTACATTATACAAAATGACGCAGTAGGGAATATGTTTATTAAAATATACCCAACCATCTGGAAAATATCATTAGACTATAGAGGCTGCTATTAGACAGCATGTAAATACATGCCGCGTAAAAAATTTAAATTTTTCGGCGGAGACATCCAAATGTAAGTCCTTTAAAAATACACAAAAATTAAGGGTCGATCTAGAGGGGTGGGGGGTGGGGATGAGCCCCCTCCTCCCCCGAATTCGCCGTACATGTATATCCTGCTTTTTTTTCAAGACCTTAGCATGGAATGATCAACCCTCCATAATTGAATTGACACCCCTCCTCATCCCTTGGGAAAAAAACCTTGAGATCCGCCCATGCATATACAGGCACATTCAGCAGAATTTATGGCTACTCGATGAATTATTATAATGTGTTTGAAAAACGTCACGTTTATAAACCTTTATTTTCTTGCTCTATAAGCAATGATGAGCATACTACTGCTCATGCTGTAGTATACTCGAAAAAAAAAGAAAAAAAGACTATCGGAATATTTCAATAGCTATTAAAAAAGTTTAAATGATCTACTTCAATTTAATCTGAATCTGCATTCAAGTAATTTTCTTCAAGCATTGACATAGAAGATTGAAAAAAAACCAGCGCATTTAAAAGGCAGTCAATACAATGGTTTGTGATTTGATGAAAAAATTCGAAATAAATGAAATGCATTTGGCGCTACTTTAACATACGAATACGGTATATTCATATCAGATGAACAAACTTCTTCCTTCTATCGGTTACCTGAATTGCTGGTTTGTTTGTTTGTTTTTACGGACCTGAAGACCGGTGAGTTTTGAGAAAGTTTTAAAGATTTCTTTGCATTCCCTAAATTTTAATCGCGTAAATTTAACTAATCATATTTTCTATTAGACTATTTTCTTCATTGGTTCACCTGGTTTGTGATTTCTGTCTATTCATACTTATTATAATTTTCATGTTTCATTGGCGTAGCTAGAATAAAAGCCTGAGTTTCATTATATATTGGGTCTAGGCCAATGTATTTACACAAAACATGGACTCAGATAGGGCTGTGTAGAATTTTTCCCGACTCGATAAAATTCGTAATTATTGAGGATATGTGCAATTGTTTGTATTACATGTACTATTCATTTGACCTTACATCCTGCACGTAGAATTCCGGTCTATGATTCCCCGACCCGGATACCGATCGATTTCCGATTTATTAGATTTCCCAACAAGCGCGGACCTAGAAGGAGTAATTAAGAGGGGTTAGGGCCTCCTGCAATTTTGCCAAAAATGCTGATTTCCCCTTTTAAATTTTTACTTTTTCAAAACCATTGGTTGGATCCCCCATAGCCCTGATTGACTGAACACCCCCCCCAGCCTAGGAAAATGTGCTGGATCCGCCCTTGTCTCTCATTGCAATAACGTGTAGGTACATTATTAATTGACAGCAGTTGTCCACCTTATGGTGCTTAGTTAAGGTACAGCGCCGATATCCCGATAATGATTGGCTAAGTGCTATATAACTATTATAAACACACACCCATTCCAGCTAATTCCAGGGGAAAAGCAAGTAGGTATAATATATGATCTATAATATTTTATGTATAACATATGTTTATATAATAAAACGTTGATGATATAGATTCATTTCCACTAGTATATAATTATATAGAGAATAGGTAACATTGAGTTCCTTTATCATGTCTTCTTGATGTCAAGAAAAAAAATGAACTTTCTGTTTCAGTTGAAAAAAAAAGTTGGATTAATACCCAGTTGTATATCCTAGCTGGTTGTCATGGGGACGTTTGGAGGTCACGCCCTTCCTGGATCGTTTTTCATCCTCTTTGCCGTATGGTGGACCGTGCAGATGTTTCACCGCTACTTCCTGTCGCTTCGGCGCAACACTAGATTCCGGTCGACAGTGACTTTTCCATGCACGTGTCTATGCGGAAAGTTTCGAGATTGGCCGATCGAAGCAGTGATAAAACTAATATTCGTATCACTCGGATTCTCTCTGGAAATTATTACAGGATCGAGACATGGTAAATTTGTTATTCTTGGTAACGGACAGCATGCCACCATGTTCTTTTTCTTCGGAATGTCGGGATGTATCGATTTACTTTTATATTTTAAAGCCCCGTCGATTCCGAAGAACCTGGATTACGTTGTTACTCTTCTAGCTCTCGGCGTGGAGGGACTCTTATTCAAATTTCATCTTCATGGAAGGAACGAATTGGACGTGAGGTTACATACCCTCCTGATATACACAATATATCTCAATATCATAGCAGTTTGCTTAGAAATTCGCTTTCGTACAAGCCTGTTAGCTGCTCTAGGGAGAGCATATTGTTTTTTCCTTCAAGGTACGTGGTTTTGGCAAGTCGGCTTCATTCTTTATAACCCTGATCCCAATGCAGAGAAGTGGAAAGGAGACGATCACGACGGGCTGATGATAGCCACCATGTTTTTCACCTGGCACGCAGGCGCGGTGTTTCTAACGATACTTGCGATTGGTGGATTCGTGGTGTGCTTCCATAGAGCGTTCAATGGTTATATTTATACTGAAATCGGTGCAGCGTCGGAGCGACTTTTGTCCTCAGAGAAAAATGGACGGCTTATAAACTCTCTAAACGATAATGAGGACAGTGACAGTGATATCGAATTCCAGAAACCTATCAAACAAGTACCTTGAAAGAAATTAAACTCTTTTAAATGCGTTGGTTTGTTCGTTGACATTTGGGTTTTTTACAATCAAAATGAGCTGCTCAGATTCAAGATGAATCAAAGTTATATACATGTATATCTAAACGTCAATGACCATCTTTAAGCAGAATTTTTGAGTGTATTGCAGAACTTTAATTTGTGTATGAGAAGGGGGGGGGGGGTGATTTTAAGGAAATTTTTCGTTTTTTATGTCCCCCATTCGAAGAAGAGGGGACATATCGCTTTGCCGTTGTCGGTCAGTCGGTCGGTCCTTCACAACAGTTTCCGCTCATTATATCTGTCCAGAATGGATTCACATATTGAGATACATCAAATGAAAATCTAGGTCTATATTTGGGTCCAATCGAAAAAAAAAAAGAAAAAAAGATAAGACTACTTCCCTGCAAAGGGGTGCGTTAGTTGAGAAGACTATTTCCCTAGGGAGTTAGTTTCAAAATAGGGCGGAGCTTCTTTGGGGGCGTATCAGTATCAGCCAATCAGCGCCGATGAAGGTTGATTGGATGACGCTATTTTAAATACGCGAGCAGAGTAATCCGCCTCCTATCCGCTTAGCACATAAATTAATCCGCAATAAAATAAAACATTCAAAAATAAAACATGTATGAGTACGATAAATGATGTTTCTGTTCATCTCATTTCAAAAATTAATATTTTCCGTTACTCAGTCATTCAGTCGAGAAGGCAAGGCAAAATCATTAGAATTTCCATTGGAACCATGTGAACCTAAGAGATATGTTTGTTTCAGTATAATGTTTGTTTCAGTATCGCCTCGGGAAATAGGTCTGGTCTCGGGGAACCAGAATCGTGCTTACTCCCTCAATGGTATACTTTAACTGTATACTATAAATGTGTGGTATTTATATTATATAGTTGTTATAGTTTTATTCTGATATTTAAATTTGAAACTGTCCTTTTACATGTCTAAGGATAATAATACGCATGTGTTCCAACTCTATACCTTCTTGCGGAAATTTTCAAACAAATTTTAATGCACCAGACACGGGTTTCGAATAGTAAATCCTCGTCAACTGTACTTATTAATTAAATGCCGAAGTGATTTTCTGAGGCACCCAAAGGTATTTCGGTCAGTAGCGCACCTCTGATTTTATTTTTGAATTGCACGAATCACAAATTGAATTTAAATGTGTGCATTTACTTAACAGAGAGTGCGCGGCTCCAAATTTCCTGTAGGGTCGATTCAGTACATTAGGTCGATTAAATGAAATATATGACCAAAATAGCATTTGAGGGATGGTACGAAGATTTTATAAGATATGATACAGAAATACATGTAATGTAGATAAATTTATAAACACACGAAAATGCTCTAAAAGTTAGAATTCTCTAAACAACTGGACACATCCTGTTTTGGATATACAGATGACGATGTCCATACACTACCAATTTATGAAAACATGTGCCCTCCTATTTAGTCCATTGACCCCTCTTTCGGTACCATTTCCCCAACCCCTTTCCAAAACCCCCTCCCGACACCCTTATTGCAGCCCCCTCTCCGACCCCCCCCCCCCCCCCATCATATTCCAAAACCACCTTTCCCGACCCCTTCCCACCTTAACCCCTTTCCAACACCCCCAAACCACCCTTAACTTACTACAGACGACTGACGGAACGCTCACATCAGCATTTGGCTCGGGTGAGCTAAAAAGAGAACAATTTGTTTTCCTGCACTGAAGGTTAAAATACTAGTTTCAATTTTGACGCATTGTCAAATGTCCGTTCAGATTATTTATTTGGTCAGGGACATACGAAACCTAATAGTATATCTGGTAACATAACATAACATAGGGTAATCAAAGATTACATAGCTCGCCTATACAGGTTTTTGTCAGAAACCAGGTTAAAGTTTTGGAAAAGTAGGTCAAAGTCCAAGGTCAAGGTCACTAGGTCAAAGGTCATGGTCTCAAATGAAAGGTCTCGTCACAAGGTATCTACATGTGAAATATCAAAGCCCTACCCCTTATAGTTCAAGAGATATTGCCCAGGTTAAAGTTTTGTCTACGGACGACGACAACGACGACGCAGAGGGTATGGCATTAGCTCTCCGGACTTTTTGTCCCGGCGAGCTAATAAGGTGCGTTCAGAATTCCACCTTTGGTAACAATTGGTCACATATGTTACCAATGGTTAAAGTTGGTTGCCAGCGTCAACTAATGAGTAACGTTGGTAATAGGGCTGGGCGGTGCACCGAAAACTTCGGTGCTTCGAAATTAGAATTTTCGAGTCATATAGCAAATAAAGAAAAACAATGGAAACTGAGTTGCTTTTATTTTTGCTAAAGCAAATATTCATTAACAATGAAGCACATTGAATGATGGGTAATTTGTATCACACACCAGTATTTTCTGTAATAAGTCATGTAAACAACAATAACCGTAGAGAAATGTAAACAATACATGAAAGTCTGTACTGAGTTATCTGTAAAGAAGTGATGATGTAGAAAAACTTAAAATCATTCGGATATTTTTCATTCTTAAGTCACTGGGGGTTTTTTTATGATAATAGATGCTGAAAACATTACAGAATTTCTTAGTCTTTGAATTTTTCTTTTCTTTTTTCTTTTCTTAGGTGATACTAAATGCAGCTGTGAAAAATTTCATTTAGTAAATTTTCTTTAAAAATGTCCAAATATAACTCTTTTTTTTTTTCTTAAAAATTTTAACTTCATAACAAAATTCTTTTTATCAGAATTACATAGAACACAGAAAATTATTTTTGAAAATTATAAATATTTAAAGAAAATTTGTTTCTGTTTCAGCATTAACTTGAGAATTCAGTTTCTATCTTTATCGTTTATATATTTTATCACTGAAGGGAACAAATACATGCCATACTGAATCTTTTAAATTTCAAATACATGTATGATATGGTGCCTATAATTTCAGCAATCTAAATCAAATCAAACATTAAGTTTACATCTTTGTTCAATGGAAAAAAAAATTCTTTTGAGCAAAAAAAAATTGTTTCAGATTTGTTGCTACACTAGGGAATCACTCCCCTCAAAGTTATGAAATATAAAATCAGTATACATTGTATATTTAAATAAATCTACTATAAAACATCATGTAGGCACTCACACAATGCTGCAAATGATATGTAATGTTTGAAATTACACAAAGATACTTTTAATAATTCATACATATGCAGCGAAAACAAAAATTCCAACAGTTGAAATCTTTACATTATTTTCATTCTCCTATATCTAAAGTATAGATTTTCTGACATATTACGTATGTGATAAATCTAAATGATTTTTTCAGACGGAGACTTATGTTCTGAAACTATAGATATTTTTTATGTCAAAAAGTTTATCAAATCTTTGGTATACAAAATCGATGGAAAGTGTTTGAAATTATGTAATAAAATATGAAAATAAGCAAATGTCGTCATTTCTAATATGGTAATAATAAACAAAGTAATACAAAATAAACGTAATAAATGTAAAATATTGCACTTGCCTATTTGTACTGGTAATAAATAAATAATACTCGATATATTATACATCGTATGCAATATCCGTAACAAACAAATAAACCATCCTATAATATTGTATATCATAACGTGAAAGGTTACATCTATAGTAGAACTATTGTACATAAAATGCCGTCGAGTATCATTGTGTTATTTATACATGAATTTCAAAAAAATTTCTTCAAGGGTTTTGATTCACGAACAAACCTCTATCATGTAATTTTTACTTGAACACCTTTGAAGTAACACTCTCAAAGATGATCAAAATTGGAAAGGGGGCCAAAATAGGCCCTTACAACAAAAAGATCTTTTTTTAATGACAAATTATATATCTAAGGATATAACCTTGACCTTCCAGAAATGAAGACTTCAATTTTCTTTAATGTCAATTTAAGAAATTTATTTGGTCTTTCCGATATACATGTAGCTAAGTTACCTCCCATTAAGAGGTACCGGGATATCTGACGTAAACAAACTGTCATGTCATCAAACTCTACCATAACCAGCGGAAAACACGCTTCAAATGCCACGTTCACTTTCTATAGGAGTTTCATTTCGCTGTTACCCATGTACGTCAAATACCGTCCTGAATTGGAAGTAACAGCGGCCTGCTTCAAAAAAATTCTTCCGAAAAATTTCAGGAATTTTGTAACTTTCATCATCAAAGCTTAAAATGTTTTCAATTTAGATTATATTGTAATTTCTAAAATCATTTCTACATACCAAATTTAAATTAAGAAACAAAACATCGTGAATTTTAGTATAAGAAGCACTTAGCAATCAAAAGTTACAAAAATTCTTGAAATTATACACAATAATTTTAGTGAAAGAGGCTGCTGATCTGTATATTGAAAAGAATGAATGAGTAAAAAAGACGTATCAAAATCAAAACCAATTTTCAAAAAAGGAAGATCTAAAATTCTATCTTAACATATTAAGATTAATCTGGTTTGTTGTTTTTTTTTCAAAATTTACATTATTCTTTTTCATGAATTTCTAAAAATGTCAATTTCCTTCTGAAAGGAAATGCATTAATCTATTCTTTTTCATGAATTTCTGAAAATATCAATTTACTTCTGAAAGGAAATGCATTGATTTATTCTTTTTCATGAATTTCTAAAAATATCAATTTCCTTCTGAAAGGAAATTCATTAATTTAAATCAAAAGCATGATTTTTGGTACATTTTTTTTTGTCAAAATATACAACTGACATTTATGTTAGAATGGTCATGAATGACGTAAATTGTATCACTTATGATAAATGTAAAATATCTATACAGACAATATCTATAAGCAATTTACGATATACATCTATACAATACATCACAGCTGAACTACGATCTAATCATATCGTATTTACAATATCATCTATGTACAATATCACATTTATAACTATTGTTCGACAAGTGATAATCTGATGAACTAATTATAGAACTAGAGAGAGCAGTGTGTAAATAGTGTAGAGTTGCGAGTCTGCTGGAAAGTGCTATTGGAATATTTGGTAAGAAATGGCATGGTATTTTCCCATAAAATTTGCAATTTTCCCTATGAAAAGTCATTTACACGTACATGTACTTATTTCAAGACATTGGGAGATACAATTTAGTTGTTACCATATCATAGAGATTTACTACACCGAATTGTCTGCTCAAATTGAGTCAATTTTCAAAAAAAGCTAATTATATTAGTTATCATTTGACACATTTCCCTACTGAATAATAACACAGTTCTAAAAATAGGGCAATTAATAATTCCAAAACTTGAACCTTATTCTATTATATGATGGATTAGGGTTTTTTTTAACAAGAGTTCAGTTCATTATTTGAACACGAGATACATTCTACAAAACGAGATATAGATTTGCTTCAAACAAAATTGCACATAAGACGAACATACTGAACGTGGAATGATGTCTTGCCATAAGGAATAGTCAACGAACAAATCAAGATTTTCTTCTCGTCATCTGAAAGATTCATCATTAACCCATTCCCTTCCCTTCACACAACCCCTGCCCCCCCCCCCCCCCTTCACACAACCCCTCTCCAGCCCCTCCCCCTCCCCCCTTCACACAACCCCTCTCCAGCTCCCCCCCCCTTTTACACAACCGTTCTCTCCACTTTGCTCAACGTAAAAATATCCACTGGGATAACATATGGTAGACAATTATAAAGGCAAAAAGGTAAAAACAAATTGGTGGGCCAGAGTCTTGAACACATGATTTTCGAGGAAATAATCTTATTTAGTGGGTAAAAACGCCTACATGTATATTGAAAATCAAACTTTAGGTGAAATTGGGATAACCTTACAAAACACTTGGAATATGAAAGTGATTTTGAAAGATGTATTTGTAAAAGATGAATGCCACTGGTGGCATCTTTATCAGTATAAAAGACTATTATTTGAAAAGTAGGTCAAACTCCAAGGTCAAAAATTTTGGTATCAATACATTGGTCTTGCTGCAAGGATTCACAAAGATCAGTCGGATTACAGGCTAGGGGCATATATTCAAAGGTAAATCATTTTTATGCTGGAAATACTAGGAAATCGTTGCAAAGCAGTAGTGTGCTTGGATTTAAAAGAAAAAATATCAGAAGTTTGTTTCAATAGAAAATGCTGAAATAATCCATTTTTGCAGTCACTATTAGTAGGTATAACACTGTACAAAGAAGAAAGCAGGTTATTATAATATAATAAATATCACATAACTGGTGTATATCATACAATAACAACCTCTAACGTAACAACACAACAACTAATGGCAGAAATGTCATACTAATGACAATTATATATCATTAATTACGTAATTATCATGTCAATTAATTATTGGAATACATTGTTACAGTCATAATTACGTGTATCATAACAAATGAAGATTAAATTTGAGTACTTAGCTATGAAATTATTGGCTGATTTGACTACTGACTTAAAATACTAGATTTTTAATCATGTACAGTGCATGTATACATTAAGTAAATAGAACATCGAAACACTAAATTTTTTAATCATTTAGAAGATGAACTTGTTTGACTAATTGCTTTCATGTTATATGAACTAATACTAATATACAATTAACTCCTATGAATCGTAATAATTTTAAACTGCACCATATTGTAGGAACGAATCCATATGAGAATTATGGAGGGACATATCACATGATACTGAACTGACCATAATAAATGACATAATCTAATGCACTCCATTTGAAATTATCATTCTGATATTCTGATTGGTGAAGAAATTTGGAAATTATTTCACTGTTATTCTCTGGAAAATGATATACTATGATGGCAATGTGGTCAAAAGCTGACATTTTCTAGCTTATAGCGGGTCAGAATAGCATTGAGATATGCTTAACATACCAATGATATATATAAACTTAAGAGAGTTGATCGTTAGCAATTACATGGATAGACTTTTAAAGCCTAGCATAACTGAACTATCATATCAGAAAGGTCTACAAAAATGGAACTTTACGTATAAAAAATTTCGTATTGTTACATCTGCGCAACTCAACGGTTACTTTCGTTTACAACAGAATTGGACTTCAAAAATGGTGAAAATTTTTAAAGTAAAGATATTGATACATGTATTTGCAGTCCATGACACTTTGTGTGGACAAATGAATATCAGTAATAATTCTTCTGAACACTTTTTTGTCAGTAAATTTGATTGTTTCAAATATTGTAAAAGTACATCTGTTATGTACCTACTGAAAATCAACATTTTAATGATGTATGAAAATCTAATTTTTCTGAAAAGATTTTCCTGGATGGCTCAATTTTTATCATGTCGTATGAAGAAACTTTCCACTTTTTCGTAGATTCTGAAACTACTCGCTCCGTGTATAAATAGATTTTTTTTCATGAAGATGCATCTTTCCATCACGTAAGTTTCTGTGCTCGTAGAATATCCCATGGTAATAATTTGGTACGAATGCCCGAAACACATGGTAATGAGGAATACACGATACACATATAATATTGATTTCTGATTTCTCATAACACAATAACGTTTGATGTCTCAATAGAGTCTGAAGTTAAATGGCCATGGATTGCTTCTGACGGGACAATGTAGATCTGGAAAGATAAAGCAAAATTATTATCCTTTAAATTTTTTCTTTCAAAAAAGTGACTTGCAATTGCTAGTGTGTGGCAAAAAAAAAAAAAAAGACAATATTGTATACCTTTCAATAACATTGTGACTTGCAGTCTGTAAGGTTACACTCACGTGTTCATTAAATTCTCACATGGTCAAAAACATGTGCAATGTGTCTTGATTTGTATTTTGTTACAGGTGTGCAACAAAACGCAAGAACATTCAGTGAAATAGACAATTTTAATATTAACGCTTCCATTGACCCTTTCTGAACGCCGGAAAAATTTGAGAAATTCCATGACGTCACAATGCAATTTTGATGTTTGACTGAGGTTCGAAGCTTGTTTGTCCAAGGTAAAAGCATTGTCACGTCATGAAATTTTGCATTTTTTTCCCTCAATCGGAAGCTTCAATTGCATTATGGACATGCCGAGACCCGTGATCACAACTTATGACATTTTCATTTTACATGTACTGTTAAGCCATAGATCTGTTGTGATGTCAAAGTAAGAAGTTATGTCAAATATAGTGATGCTTGGTGTGTCTAAAATGAAAAATGAAAGTCTACAGCGGTAATATGGAAACGGTCTATTTCTAAAAGGATTGTTTTTTCAGTTTTTGCTTTGGATCAGTGTATGCAGGCAGTTGGTCATGGAGTAATACTGAATTCATTACAACTGCCTGCATACACCAATGCAACGCAAACACTGAAAAAAAATCTTGATATTTAAATATTCTTATGGTTTCCACCACTGGATCCCCTTTATTTTTCGAGTGACATTGTGTTCTTATTGCAATTTCCTACAATGGAAAATGAAAAGCAAGAGCTGTACATACTTGCATAGAAGAGAAACACATTTCAAATGTATAAATATTTCGGTGTGAATTTTCAACAAATTCACCAAGACTGCTCATGAGCCACTCTTGTAAATGCCTACCTGATCTGCCCAGCCAATAGTGGGTTAATAGCGTACAACCAGTCATGAAAATCCTTGTCATCTAATGTCTGCATCAGGAATCCTCTGTGTTTGGTCAACACGGAAAATGTGTTACGGGTCTACAAAACACAGAAAATGTGTTACAAGTCTACAAAACACAGAAAATGTGCTACGGGTCTACAAAACACAGAAAATGTGTTACAGGTCTACAAAACACAGAAAATGTGTTACGTGTCTACAAAACACAGAAAATGTGTTACGTGTCTACAAAACACAGAAAATGTGTTACGGGTTTCCAAAACAAAGAAAATGTGTTACAGGTCTACAAAACACAGAAAATGTGTTACAAGTCTACAAAACACAGAAAATGTGTTACAGGTCTACAAAACAAAGAAAATGTGTTACGGGTCTACAAAACACAGAAAATGTGTTACAGGTCTACAAAACATAGAAAATGTGTTACAGGTCTACAAAACACGGAAAATGTGTTACAGGTCTACAAAACACCGAAAATGTGTTACGGTTCTACAAAACACAGAAAATGAGTTACAGGTCTACAAAACATGGAAAATGTGTTACGGGTCTACAAAACATGGAAAATGTGTTACAGGTCTACAAAACACAGAAAATGTGTTACAGGTCTACAAAACACAGAAAATGTGTTACAAGTCTACAAGATGTGGACAAAGTGAAAGTCAAGTCATGAAATAGATACAAAATAATGACGTACTACTGATTTTGTTAGTATTCAAATCTGAAGCCTTTTCATTTTATTTCTTCCAAGAAAACCTGACTTGTACTTGACTGAGATGGCCATGGCCTTGACCTCATAACCATGTATTCTTTGTTTCTAAAGGAGGGTCGGACATTAAGAACGCTTTAGAATCAGGGCTCGAAATTCGCGGTCGTCCGATCGTCAAAAACAACCTACTTACCTGTGGGACGACCTAGAATTGAGACCAATTCGTCCGACTGACGACCTATTTTCAGACATTCAATGTATGCTTACAGTACCTCGATGAAATAATGAATAAAAAGTTTAAATCATATTTGCTTTAAGTCAGAATCAGAAACACTAGGAGTTTTCAGATAGCAGACTTCACGATCAGTTTAAAGTTTTCGTACGACAGTCCGTTATCAAACCGAATTTTATTATCCGGTTGTTAATTTCCTGCATGATAAATCGTTTTTTTTTTTTTTCAGTGATGTAGAAATTTATTCAAGGTGTTGAACCACCTAAAAAGAAAACAAAAAGGTCCATTCTCTTACACAGAGTAACTTCCCCAGAATATTTAGCAGTGTTCGATTTGGTTTCTGTATTGGCACATAGCATATTTTGGGAGTGAAACTGGTTTTGATGAATAGCAGGAGATGCTTACTGTCTCCGGTCACCTGATCTCATCTCCAAATGAATTTAGCTTTTTCTTTTACACAAGGAGAGAATTTGTTAACAGAGCAAGAGGAAGACTTAGAAACAGATGCACGTGAATATGACTCTGATGAGTTCAAATGAGGAAAAGAAATGGAATTTATGTAAAATGTTCAAATTAGCGGAAATAAAGAATGACAGCTTAGTTGTTCAGTTCAATGATTTCGGGCAAGTAAAAATGGTTTCGGGCAACCTGATATTCAAAGCAGGTTGCCCGAATGACAACCAAAGATTTTCACGAGTTTCAAGGCCTGTAGAATGATGACAAAATGCAAAGAATCCTTACCTTAAGCAGTGACTGTTGATCCTCGCTGTACTCTATAACTGAAGTAGCTAAGTTGATTATTGCACGTTCCACGGGGTCTTTCTCTCCGTTATAAATATAAACATACGGCCGTCGTACAACCTACATGTAGATAAACATTTTGCATACATGTCATTGAAGAAATGGCCTAAATACAACCTAATCACAGATTTCATAAACATATGACCTACGAACAATCTTATTTATAGATTTTATAACCACTCTTTTGAGAATTTGAAGTTATTTCCCATTAAGACACTATCTGACGTCCAACCATTATGATGACATACAATTGGTATGATTACATTAATTTTGTATGGTCATTTTCCTTAGTTTAGGAAGGCTTTTTGAATTTGATGACGTCACAAGCAGTCTACATCAGGTACAATCCCAAAAAGGACATAACTCTAGTTACCAAAAATATCAAATATGTATACACAAGACCTTCCTACGCTTTAAAAGTGGCGTGTTTAAAATTAATCGAGCGTCCTAATAAAGCCAAATTACTCACTTGGAGATACATGTATTCAAATAATCTTACCACCCATTTTTTCACCCATCCTGTGTGTTTCTCCTCTAGGAAGTTCAGATATCCTTTCTTGGACACTACCGGACTGACACGGACTTCCTCTATTAACGGTACGTAATTATCGTCCCCTGGCTCCGCCCTCTGGGGTTTGATTGGCAGGGAAAGCTTTCTGTCGACACCATCAGGGGTGGGCGTATTCTGAATACTGTCACATGACTTAGATATTTGAATGTTAGGGGTCGGGTTGGCAGGTCTGAAATTAGTTAGTTTCAATAAGCATGGGTTGATTTTACTAGGAAAATACATGTAGCACAACTGCTAAAAATAAAGATTTTTATAGTTTTACCTTTTCACATCATCAGTTGTTTTGGACTGCATAATAAATACCTATCCCACAAGCTGACACCAAGGACAATCGGTTTTAACAATCAGTATTTGCTGTCCACAAAATGCTAGTCCTACTGCTATATCAAAAACACTTATCTGCTCAAACTATTTTGAATCATACTGTTATATCAAAAACACTTATCTGCTCAAACTATTTTGAATCATGTTGTTATATCAAAAACACTTATCTGCTCAAACTATTTTGAAATTCAAAGTAAAATTACAATTCTGAAAATTCTTCTCATCTATTTGTATCTATAATTTACAATGTATGAATGAATTTTTTGTGTTTTATAATTAAGACATGATTTCCATTAGATGCATAATGTATCTAAGTACATGTAGCAATTGACCCTTCCAAATGCGGGAACAATTTGAGAAATTCCATGACGTCACAATGCACATTCGACGTATGACCGAGGTTTGAAGCTTGTTTGTCTGAGGTAAACACATTGTGACGTCACGAAATTTTGCATTTTTTTCCCGCAATCGGGAGGGTCAATTTTGTACCTGAATAAATCCGAAGCAGAGGAGCTGGTCATACTGTTAGTTAGGGACTGTTCACTACTGAACGGGGGCTCGCTCTCCTCTGACGTACTAGAGAATATTGATTCTGTGAGGGGGGTCTGTAAAGAAATAGATAAAGTATTGTTACACATCATATGGGCATAAAACGAATTGTAAGTTTCTAAATTACTGATTATATATCATGTTGTCGACTAGAATTTAACATGTTTAATATAGGGAGAAACCCAAGTCCAATGCTGTAAAATTGTACTCAAACAATTCAAGAATCCTTATAACATATGTACATGTATGTGTACAAATTGAAAATTGGATAAAGAGGTGAACAATTCTCTTACTCCTGAAATAATATAGATTCAATGTATAATTCTAGTAACAACAAGATTTCATTTTTTAATGGTGGTAATATTCATATTAGAATTGCCGTAAAATTCAAAGTAAATAAAATATTCGGTATAAAAAAGGTTAAAGACGTAATATAGATAAATATTAACATCATAATGATTCTAAAGACTACAATACCTTGATGGGTGGAGGGGATGCAGGGGCTTTCCCCTGTAATATCAGCCTCAGACATTTTGCTGTCAGTTCTTTTTCCCTACTACCATCAGTAGTAAAGTTGTACAGATTCCTCCACTTCTTGTCGTATTTCTCCGTGGCGTCATCTTTCTCCCATTTCTCTATTGTCTTCTCCTCCATAGGGGTCTTTTCAGCATCCTAGGGAGAATTTATTAGGAATTAAATCAAATGTTTTTCAGAAAAAAACAGATGTCTCCCCCTCCCTCTAAGTTACTTTGACCTTGGGCCAAGATGATGTGAAAACTTTAAGTCATGGGCAACATCATACTAAAACATGAAAGTGATTCAATGTATTGTTTGAGGTAATACATACTAAAACGTGAAAGCAATCCAGTAAGCGGTCCAAGGGATAAAGCCTAGACAGGAATGTAAGTACAATTTCATTAAAAATGTAGTAAGTGACCTTGGCCTTTGTCACATAACCTTGGGTAAATGTGATGTGAAACCCTCGGGTCATATGGAACAACATACTAAAATAAGAAAGTGATCAGGTTAATGCTTCAAGAGTTATAGCCCAGACAGGAATGCATGTACAATTTCATTAAAAATGTCCTAAGTGACCTTGACCTTGGTCACATGACCTTGGGTCAAGATGATGTGAAACCTTCAGGTCATAAGCAGCAACATGCTTAAATATAAAAGTGATCCGGCAAACAGTTCAGGAGATATAGCCCAGAAAGGAATGTATGTACAATTTCATTAAAAATGACCTTGGTCACATGACCTTGGGTCAAGGTGATGTGAAACCTTTGGGTTATAAGGAACAACATACGTGATGGGGTAAACGGTTCAAGAGATATAGCCCGGACAGGAATTTATGCATGATGTCATTAAAAATGCACTAAGTGACCTTGACCTTGTGTCAAGATGATGTGAACCTTAGGGTCTTAAGAAACAACATACTACAATATGAAAGTGATCTGGCAAACGCTTCAAGAGATATAGACCGGACAGGAATGCACATACAATTTCATTCAAAATGTATTATGTGACCTTGACCTTGGTCACATGACCTAGGGTCAAGGTGATGTGAAACCTTCAGGTCATGACCAACAACATACTAAAATATAAAAGTCATCCTGCAAAGGGTACAAGAGTATACGCCTGGACAGGAATGTATTCATAATATCATTAAAATGCACTAAGTGACCTTGACCTTGATCACATGACCTTGTGTCAGGGTGATGTGAAACCTTCGGGTCATAAGCAACAACATACTACAATATGAAAGTGATCGGGTAAACGGTTCAAGAGATATAGTCCGGACAGGAATTTATGCATGATTTCATTAAAAATGCACTAAGTGACCTTGACCTAGGTCACATGACCTTGGGTCAAGGTGATGTGTAACCTTTGGGTCATAAGCAACAACATACTAAAATATGAAAGTTATCCGGCAAACAGTTCAAGAGATATAGCCCGGACAGGAATGAATTCATAATTTCATTAATAATGCTTTAAGTGACCTTGACCTTGGTCACATGACCTTGGGTCAAGGTGATGTGAAACCTTCCGGACATAAGCAACAACATACTAAAATATGAAAGTGATCGGGTAAACGGTTCAAGAGATATAGCCTGGACAGGAATTCATGCATGATTTCATTAAAAATGCACTAAGTGACCTTGACCTAGGTCACATGACCTTGGGTCAAGGTGATGTGAAACCTTCGGGTCATAAGCAACAACATACTAAAATATGAAAGTTATCTGGCAAACGGTTCAAGAAATATAGCCCGGACAGGAATGTATGCATAATTTCATTAAAAATGCACTAAGTGACCTTGACCTTGGTCACATGACCTTGGGTCAAGTTGATGTGAAACCTTCGGGTCATAAGCAACAACATACTAAAATATGAAAGTGATTGGGCAAACGGTTCAGGAGATATAGCCCAGACAGGAATGTATGCATAATTTCATTAAAAATGCACTAAGTGACCTTGACCTTGGTCACATGACCTTGGGTCAGGGTGATGTGAAACCTTCGAGTCTTAAGCAACAACATACTAAAATATGAAAGTGATTGGGCAAACGGTTCAGGAGATATAGCCCGGACACGATGTGTGACAGACGGACGACGAAGGCAAAACCAATATGTCTCCACCCCGTTGGGGGGAGACATAATTACATGTAACACAAAATTACACATTATAATTATACATAATTATAAATGTTATACATACTTACAATGTATAAATGTTATTTGCAAAAACGTTATTCCGAGAACAATAGTTCAATATGAATTCTATATTTATATTTGATGTATCTTTTAAGGCATAAATAAAGTACTTAATGTTTAATTCATTAATTTTTGTTTGGAATTGTCTGGATTGTACATTATTTTTGTGCTGAAATACACCTCTACCTTCAGTCTACTTTAATTCTTTAATTTTCCATAACCTTTATGTCCAACATTACTCACTTTGTATCCATTCTAATGTCCATACACGTATTTTCCATAACCTCTTTGTCCCATAAACTGACCTTATTTTTCTTCTTCATGTCCTTAATACTGACCTTATTTTTCTTTGTCCTATATACTGACCTTACTTTCCTTTTCCTCTATCTCCTTTTCTTTCTCCTTTTCCTTATCATATTGAGCTTTCACTGACAAGTTAGAGGCTTCTTTATCCAGTTTCTCTTATATCCTATATACTGACCTTATTTTCCTTTTCTATGTCCTATATGCTGACCTTATTTTCCTTTTCTATGTCCTATAAACTGACCTTATTTTCCTTTTCCTCTATCTCCTTTTCTTTCTCCTTTTCCTTATCATACTGAGCTTTCACTGACAGGTTAGAGGCCTCTTTATCCAGCTTACTCAGTTCCAATGTCTTATTTTGTTCAGCTAACTTTTCACGTAGTAGTAAAACATGTCGAGATTTCTCAACCTGCATGCAGAGAAACAAAATATGTCAAAATGTGACTATTTGCTACTTTACAGGTTCTTGTAAATCAATTGGACATGATTTGGGAAAATAAATTCCCATTTCGTCTGCAAATTTGATTTCCAATTTTAATGTGCTTTATGATACACTAGCTACTACAAAACGATAGAATTCATCCGTTCATTTCCAACATTATTTCTATTTATACAACTCATACAATGTAGACATGAATTGAAGCACTGCTAAAAGAAATCTTAAGGTTTTACATACTTTATTGTTCATTACAGCACAGAATTGGCAGCATTGATAGGACCACACATCCGATTGTGCCTCGTATGAAATCCATACGAAATTTACATGAACTTTACATATAAGTTCACATGAAATTTATGTGAAATGAGCGCGAATATGAAATTTATATGAAATTTTTTACATAAAATTCATGTGAAGTTTCTGACATGTATCTTTTCGCATGAAGGTAACAAAGAAAAATTCATGTGAAATTTGTGTGAAGTAAATTTATGTGAAATTCATGTGAAATATTCTTCACATAAATCTTAATGTGAAATTTATATGAATTTCACACGAGCTTTCATGTGAAATTTACATGATGCTCACTTCATATAAGTTTCATGTGAGGCACAATTCTCTGTGTAACTAGAGACTGCAGCTGCCTCTCTCTTTAAATGACCCTTATACTCCTCATACAGATCCAAATTTTAAACAGCCTTAGCACTTCTTATACAGAACCTATTAAACAACCCTCACACTCTATATAACTCATCAAACTTTTTGAACAGCCCTTGTACCCTCTATAACATACCAGTTCCAGCCTGGTGAGTTTCTCCAGTTCCCACTGATGATCAAAGATGAGTGAATCTCCGCGTGGTCTCCATCCGTTCAGATTCTCCTCTCCACGTACGTACGTAGACGATGTATCAAGCACCCTCCTCTGACGCCTCTGAGCACCTATAATACAAGAATATGTTAACTTTTGTTACTTAGTGTTGAAGATATTGCATTGGTAACATATTTAATTAAAGTACATTTGTATAAGTACTCGATTCCCTTGTCATTTTCAATGGCTGAATGAGGTAAAATGTTCAATATCATAGTTTTTGTTGTTTCGAAGAATTTCTTTGTCTGTTTTTTTTTTTTTTTTTTCTTTAATTTTTCTCTTTTTTAAAATTTTACTTGACAATGTGTGGAAAATCAATAAAATTTGAAAATAACTCTCCCTCTCTTTTATGTTGGCTTTCACAAGAATTATTATGGCTTGTAAAACTACATGTATGTATTTCATTGATAATGCACCTCAAGTTGTATTTTTGCATTCGTTTTCTACTATGAATACCACATTAATTTTTACTGGAATCTTTAAAATTAACATTCAAAGTTATTCATTGTGATCATAGATGGAAATTTTAAGTAGTTTTCGGGTAAAAATATTCCAGGATGACAACATTAAAGGTAGATATGGTAGGTTTTTACAAGGAAGGGAAATTAATACATTTTTTCTCAGGATATATAATAGTATAATTTCTTTACAATCATGTTTACAACAATACATTTTCTATATAAGGGTGCACAAAATTTCAAGGTACATTCATATACAATGTATATTAATATCAGTCTTCTTTTACGACATAATACTAAAATATATGATTTCCAGCTTCTAAAACAGCTACAAGTTTTATAATTACATGAACGTACTACTGTAACTAACATTAATTGCAGTGTGTGCCCATTTGTTTTTATAGAACACCGATTCCAAAAAAACTTTTAAATTTAAACATGCATGGTGCACATGTGTAAAGTGGCTAGAAAGTTTTTTCTTCTTATTTTTTTGGCAAATACAATTGTTTGTACTATTTTCCAACTACATGTATTCCGACACATATGTTATTAATAAGGGTTACTTTATAGTCACTTGGTAGAAATGTTGAGCATATCATAATATCATACTCAACCCCCCCCCCCCTCCCTGAATAATTAGTCAACAATGAAGCTGAGGTGGGAACTTTTGCCTATTGTACTTGTAATGACTTGATTGCCCCAGACAGGAATATGTACATGTTTGCGTACGTTTGTACAATCATGTGTTTGTTTTGTGATCGAGGGTTGCCTATAAAATCTTAATTCTGCCAATCAGACTGACATAAATAAGTATATGTATAAACTTGTACCATAATTCTTACAAGTGTTTCAGATATGTCCAAGTGGTACCTTTATCTATTCTTTTTATTAACTTCAGACGTCCATAAAACTTCCTTACTGGTAGCTCTCTTCCCTGATAATTTCAAAATTCTTTATCTTATTGACACTACGTCTCATATAAATTTATTTGATCTGACTCACCCCTTCTATTTTCCTTTTTTGCCTACACCCCTTCTCTCACTACAATGTACAGGATGTTCACATGCTACATATGGAATACACCTCACAATACCTGGACTACCTGATTCTGAACCCCTCCTCAGGTAAAGTTCATATACACCACTAACTCTGTTACCATCCTGACATTTACTGTTACACCCCCTCCCTCCCCCCTTCCCCTACTAGTGCAGGGTGCTCACATGCTACATATGGAATACACCTCAAAATACCTGGACTACCTGATTCTGATCCCCTCCTCAGGTAAAGTTCATATACACCACTAACTCTGTTACCATTCTGACCTTTACTGTTTCACCCCTCCCTCCCCTTTTCCCTATTAGTGCAGGGTGCTCACATGCTACATATGGAATACACCTCACAATACCTGGACTACCTGATTCTGATCCCCACCTCAGGTAAAGTTCATATATACTACTAACTCTGTTACCATTCTGACCTTTACTGTTTCACCCCTCCCTCCCCTTTTCCCTATTAGTGCAGGGTGCTCACATGCTACATATGGAATACACCTCACAATACCTGGACTACCTGATTCTGATCCCCTCCTCAGGTAAAGTTCATATATACCACTAACTCTGTTACCATCTTAATTTTTACTGTTACACCCCCCTCCCCCCCCCTTTCCTCTACTGGTGCAGGGTGCTCACATGCTACATATGGAATACACCTCACAATACCTGGACTACCTGATTCTGATCCCCTCCTCAGGTAAAGTTCATATACACCACTAACTTTGTTACCATCCTGTACTTTATCGTTACACCCTCCCTCCCTACCCCTACTACTGCAGGGTGCTAACATGCTACATATGGATAACACCTCACAATACCTGGACTACCTGATTCTGATCCCCACCTCAGGTAAAGTTCATATACACCACTAACTCTGTTACCATTCTGACCTTTACTGTTTCACCCCTCCCTCCCCTTTTCCCTATTAGTGCAGGGTGCTCACATGCTACATATGGAATACACCTCACAATACCTGGACTACCTGATTCTGATCCCCTCCTCAGGTAAAGTTCATATATACTACTAACTCTGTTACCATCTTAATTTTTACTGTTACACCCCCCTCCCCCCCCCCCTTTCCTCTACTGGTGCAGGGTGCTCACATGCTACATATGGAATACACCTCACAATACCTGGACTACCTGATTCTGATCCCCTCCTCAGGTAAAGTTCATATACACCACTAACTCTGTTACCATCCTGACCTTTGCTGTTACCAAAGAAACTACGCAGTGACCTAAAAATGTATAAATTTAAAAGTACATGTAGATCAGAGTTTAATAAGATTACATGTATCTTAATTTTTACTAGAATACTGTGAACGTGGAAATTTTTGTGTAGGGGTTATTTTCGCGTTTTACGCGAATCAAGTGACGTCGCGAAAATATCCCCCACGTGTAAATATCCCCGCTGCATTCTCAAAATGGGAAAGACATCCTTATCGCAATGTTATAATCGCGAATTTCGTAACAACAATCTCATATGATAGATGATATCTGTAAGCATGACTCGGCGATAGATGAGGGACCCCCCCACTCTTCCACAAGATTTTTTACAGGTACCCTATCTTTATATACCCCTTTACTCTGATAGATTAGCTTTCAGCATGACTTGGCCTCTATATTTGGAAAGTTCAATTAAAATGATACCATTTTCCAATTTACTTATACCTATATCTATAAAACTTGAAAAAAGTTATGACATTTTGAACTCAGAAAATTACACTATGAAATCTCCCTATGTTAATTCAGCAGTGGCAGCCATATTAACCTTTTCATTAGACAGTGTCCATAGGGTTAATCAAGAAATTGATATTTTTGTATCAGTAGTGTTTTTTTTTTTTTCTTACATATTTCGAGGGGAAGTAACCTCCTATATGACAAAAAAATATCCAGTTTACATGAAAAATTAACACTACCTTGAAGTTGATATTTTTGTATCCCTTGAATGAACAACCATACAAAGATCCTTGGTAATGCATGCCGGCTGTCTACATGTCTCAACCTGAAACGTCATATACAAGTAAATATTACGTTATAGCCAGTGTTTTCCTTAGAAAGAATTATTTCTCATTTGGGAAGGTACCTAAAGTAAACTAATCATGAGGCCATCAAATTTTATGGATTTTCAACCAGAACGAAATTCAACGAAAACAGGCTAGTAAGCCTCCAAAGATATTTTATACATGTAGGTATTTCATTACGTCATGACGCATCTTACATCAGATACTGTTTCATATGGAAAGTAACTATGCAGATCGAAAACCTAAGGAATCTATTACTATTTATACATGTACAAGTATCTTTTAGTAGGGAATTCTACTTAATTAGTCTGGATTTTACTTTGACTATGAATTATTTAAATTTGTCTCTCTTTTATATGAAACATTACTAAGAAATTACCTATATACTTACATATGTACATTTAGAAAGTTGAACATTGAAGTTAAATATTTTCTAGGTACATGTATATCTTACTTCTATGTATGCTGACAAAGTCAGGTAAATAACTTCTCCCGATGAGGTCACTCTGTTGAGTAATGGAGAATTGTGCAATGAACTGTCCCAGGCGGCCTCAAAACGAAAGTAGATCCTGTAATAGCACAGAGAATTGTGACACTTTCTATATAAATCATGGTAAACATCAAACGAAGCAAGATAAAAATGTATGTAAAGAAACAATGCAGTTCTGAAAATGTAGAATAAAACTGCAGTCTAGATAGATCCCTCATGGAACTCCGGTGTGTTACCTACTGACCTGACATTCTTTATTTGAGCTATGGGCATTCTTTATTTGATCTACTGACATTCTTTATTTGACCTACTGACACACTTTATTTGACCTACTGACACTCTTTATTTGACCTACTGACACTATTTATATGACTTACTGACACTCTTTATTTGACCTACTAACAATCTTTATTTGACCAACTGACATGCTTCATTTTACCTACTGACATGTTACATTTGACCTACTTACCTGTCATCACCTGGATACTGTATATAGGAGGCTGGGAACAGTCTAAGTGAAAGGACAGATAACTCACTATCTACTAATGGAATTCTGGTGTGACCTACTTACCTACTTACATGCTACATTTGACCTACTTACCTGTCATCACATGGATACTTTATGTAAGAGGCTGGAAACAATCTCAGTGACAGGACAGATAACTCACTATCTACTAATGTAATTCTAGTGTGTGACCTACTGACCTACTTTCATGCTTCATTTGACCTACTTACCTGTCGTCACATGAATACTGTATATAGGAGGCTGGGAACAGTCTCAGTGACAAGAAATATAAATCACTATCTACTAATGGAATTCTAGTGTGTGACCTACTGACCTACTTACATGCTACATTTGACCTACTTACCTGTCGTCACCTGGATACTGTATATATGAGGCTTGGAACAGTCTCAATGACAGGACAGATAACTCACTATCTACCTCATGGAACTCTGGTGTGTGACCTACTGACCTACTTAAAAGCTACATTTGACCTACTTACCTGTCATCACCTGGATATTGTATATAGGAGGCCGGGAACAGTCTCAGTGACAGGACAGATAACTCACTATCTACCTCATGGAACTCTGGTGTGGTACGTATCCGACCTGATAAACAATAGTATGTACATGTATATTGTAACTTCATAAGATTCTATTGATGATATCACAATCAAAGTACAACTGCATTTACTAAGGCCAACAGGCCTCTTTCTAAATATTCTATATTCAACAAGTCATTCTATAAACAGCATCTTGGAACAAATATCAGATTGTTTTTTTTTCTTCAAAAAGGAGTCTTTAAAGTGTGAAAAATAATGTACACAGTAAAATTACAAACAGAGCTGCCCTTAGTATGAAATTCATATTGATTTCAAAGTTTGTTTTCAGAGATGAAAACACTGCATCATGACTTAAAACTCCTGTTTTTATGCCGATGTGTTATATTGTTTTGGGGTATTCTATTATATTCAGTAAGTATTGTCAGTAACATTCTTACCGACTACCAGTTCTTTGACGTCTTTCCAGATCAGGTCCGTTTCTGGACTTTGCTCCTGCATTATCGTGATGGCAATTCTCCTCTGTATACCTTGATGTAACATAAAAACTCCGGAACACGGCTGATCTAAACCATGATCTACCACAGCAGGGACGTATCTATAATATATAATATTACGATATACATTTGTGTAACTATAGTAATTCTCCTCTGTATACCTTGATGTGACATAAAAACTTCAGAACACGGCTGATCTAACCCATGATTTACCACAGCAGGGACATATCTATAACAAATTACATACCATACATTTATAATTATGATTTAATTTTGCCTCGAATAGGAAGCATACAGCACATTATAAAATTAGAACCGAAAATGATCATGAAACTCGAGTATTGTGTCACGTGAACATTGTCTAGATTTCTGCAGATGATTTATACAGCAATGATGCATGTGCCACTAAGAGGAGTTGTGGAAACGGCAATTTTCTCAATAATATTCTTTTTGTATGTCTTCCTTAATCATTTTCAAATGAAGTAATAAACCATGTTTTTGTCACAATATTTTTTAGAAAATATATTAAGATATTTCAGGCATAGATTGGACTAATTGGAGGAAATCACAGCAGAGTCCCTTTTGTATCACATATGTAAATATACACAGATTGGCATCCCTAGTCATGTGTAGCTTGTGGTCCTGACAAAATAAATCATTTATTAGGTGTGCTACTGAGATTTGTCAAGTTGATCAAGCCCATAGAAGTCGAGGCGAAGACCAACCCGACAAATCATCATATTACTATAAACAGTCAATAACAAAACTTAAAGAATACCTGAAAGATTCAGTGTAAATGTAAATGACTTACTCTCCATTGGGTGCCAGCTCACAGATCTCAAACCATACAAGTAGGTCAAATCGGGAATGGATGTGACTGCAGCTGGTGAAAAAAAAAGATATAAATAGACATTATGAAATCATTCAAAAGCAAAGTACCAGATGTAACTTTAGCATGACAGTTTAACAATTTTTGTACTGATCAAAGTAAAAACTTTTAATCTTATTCTTGTATATCTCTAACTCAAAATATGATTATATGATATATTATACTATATTCTGTTGATATGCAAAAAAGAATATAATTTTATTATTCATGAAATTACTCTCTTTAATCAACAAAATTCACTTATGCATGGATGTTGCTGTTCAGATTACAATGATAAATGGTCATGGTTCATTCTAACACGGTGCCACATTCATTATAAATTAGTATGTGCATTAAGTCATGATGGATCCAGGGTTATCTATTCTATGTGACAGATGGAGGGGATGAAAGATGGGTTTGTACAAAGAGGGGGAAGGGGGGGGGGGTTTGAGCTTTCAACTTAAAACTGAAACATAGGTATCATACTGAAAATGAGACAAATTATCCTAAAACTTAAAGATTTTTTTGCCATATGTAGAAATACAGTTTATTCTACCTTATATGGAAATTTACCATAAAAATGGGGAAAATCTCAAGTGAATTTCTTGGCTAAGACATAACTGTTTAAAATGTTTTCCATAGTGACTGTACTCTGCCGTTGGAAAGATTAAAATTTTGATTCATATCACATACATTTAAAAAATTTTCATACCAAAATAAAATTTATTACACTCTTCTAAAACTATGCTGCTAAATATACATGTATCATATCAGATTTAAATATCAGGTCAACGTAAATTAACACATATTTCTTATTTCCAATAATTCAGAAATGCATACAGTTCTGCTTTCATCTACATGGAACCCTACCCTAGATCCATCATGAGTGCAAGATGTAGAATTAGTAAATGAAAGGTGTTACATACTTGGAACCAGGAGAGAGAGGCGACTCTAGGCTGCGACCAGAATCGTAAAACCTAAACGTAAAGCGAGCATGTAAATGATAAAGCCCCATAACCAGTTTATACATCCATTCTGCAAGCTTTATATACAAGCGTGTATATACCATGCCTTAAAATCTGAACCAAGAAGCAATGTATTACTATGCAAATTGATAAACATTCCTATTGTCATTCATTTTGACTCAAAATTCATTCAAAGTTAAGACAAACAGTCATCAAATGAAATCTATTAAATGACTTTAAAAATTTTCTATTTTTCAATGTTGAGTGTTCTACACTGATCTTTTTTTCCAAAATTTTAATGAGCATCAAATAACTCAAATTTGCAGAAATTTGGAAATTTTAAACTGAAAATTCTCTTTTTTTTTCATCTGATGTTCAAAGAACTATGAAAATTCACCATGATTTTTGCAAATATTTAAAGCAGTCTTACCTAATTAATCATGCAAAACTAATTTTTTGACACCTTAAATGACTTTAATGAGTCTATAAGAATAGATTTCTAGAAAGAATAGAATTCTGTATTCCATTAAGCCAACAATTCCCTCACCCATGTTTTCACACATGCAAGCCACGGTTATAAAGCGGTTAGAATTTATAAATAGCCTTATTTGTACGTGTGAATGTCACTATTAGGAACTTGTTTCCTCTGTTAGTAGCAAATCAACCAAAATGCCCTCGTAACACATGTTAGTAAAGGAGATACTACTCTACACAGCTATCAATTTGCGCTTATCTCATTTTTGTCCTTTAAAGACATGTATGCCACTGGTTTTCAGAGTCTTTCACTTTTCTTACAATTTTCTTGAATAAATTATAACTTATAAATAAATATAAAAAGTTTTAAATTTGGTGTTCCTCACTTTTTTCAAAGTATATTGAAAGGACTAGGTGCACTAACCCCTAAAATCGGCCCTATAATTTCGATGAAAATTGCTTTTATAAAACAATTAATGAAATATAACTTATTGTGATGTACAACACGTGAGGAAATGGTATGTCATAATCTTGAGCCTTCGTAACGTCATGCATGTGCTGTATGACGTCATATTCCACAGTCATCTGTCCTGAATAACGGTGGAAAATCATCATATTTTACGTACAAATCTTTAAAATTCGAGTGCACAACAGGCCTAGCCCACAAAACTTTTAAACGCAAATTGAAAGGTCGATCAGACAACTATCAATTCTTATAAGAATTATAATGGGCAAGGGCTGGAGCTCTACTTAATTTCATAATTTTGTATCATAATTTTGCCCGTTTATTGATGTTTTCAATGATTTAACCTTTTTTCGACGCTTTGAACCTCTAAGTATACAGATTGTAGGGCCTTGAAATCAAACCAATTTTTTCTCATTTCTATTCACCATACGTTTGACTTTATGTAAACTATAAAATGATGAATATCTGAACGTCTTTAATAACAGGGCCAAAATTGCAGGTTACCACACCTGCTCCTTTGTGAGCAAATTCTGTACTTTTTATCTATGCAAAATTTGATAAATTTTAAATTTGGCCAGTGGGCATCAAAAAAGGCAAAAACTTGAAACATAGCAAATCAATGCTGGTATATAGTAAGATAGCCGTGAGTAAAGGGTGATAACTCTGTTCTTACCCTTCTCCGATCGCCTTACGTATGTCTATCAACAGATCTCTTTTCTTGCTTTTCTCAAGTCTAATAGTACAGTATTTGATCTCATTTTCAAAATTTTCTACTTAATTCTTATTTCCAAAATATTCTAAGACTTTCGATTTGACTTGCAAATTATAATCTTCAGCTTTCAAATTATCTTTATATCATAAGTTTGAACTAAACAATAAATTATTATGTGAAATAAACATTATCATATTCAACAAAATACACATTCAAGATAAAATTTGCTGAGAAAACTTAAAGAAAAACTTTAAAATGAACAGAAAGTTTAATGTTGAAGGCAAACAGCTGACATAAGCATTGGATAGTCACAACATCATTATACTGTATGTGCATGAAATGGTATGATGTACATCATCCTTTAAAACTCTACTTTTTACTATGAGCGTTTCTATCTGAAACTCAAGCCGGGACTAGAGTTTAACTTGGGTTGAACCCCAGTTCCTAGAATCTGACCCTAGTTTTTATGTGCGTGTGTCTACATCTAGGCCAAACCAGTAATGGTGAATATGATTGGTCCATTTTATGCACAAGAGGAAATTTTTTAACTGGAACATTAACTCTAGTCCCGACCCAAGTCCCACATAAAAACACTTTGTATGTGTACTTATTCTAGCGGAATTTATATTTTCACCGATATAGAGTTATTAAGGCTACGCTAATTCAAAAATACGCCAAATCATCCAACTCTTATAGATTATAATGGAAAATAAGTCAAATGTGCTAAATAATGATTACACTAATATGTCAATACAGTTTGTCCATTTTTGACTTTTTTTCGTTAAAATTTTGTCGTGCAAAAATAAGTACACATACAGTACTTCAACTTCTTTCATTCCTTTTTTTCTTTCCTCAAAAATTCACTTATATTTATTGTATATATTATTGTATATATTAATCAAAATTTAATTAAATTCCACGAAACTTGAGCAAAAAGGTTACATAACCTTGACCTAAGTAAACATTTACTTTGATATACATGTAAGTTGATATTTACCTTGGAGGGGTGATAACTCCATATTTAGGGGATGGCACAGGTTTGGATACAGGAAGCATGGCAGGAAAAGATCTCCTTGGTGGGGGGCGTAGTGTACTGTAATATTATGCAAGTTATATTAATTTTTTAAAATCAACATGCATCCAGACAGTATACTGTTCCCTACTGATTGTAACAGTATTGTAATAACAAGATGTTTCAATATCATTATGTATAAAGCTTCTGAGTGTATTCTGAATTATTCAATACTGAACCAAACTCTTAGCAGTTCAAACTTCCAATGACCTTCCTATACAATATCATAGCTACACATCACCAAAAAATGTAACTTGGTAATAAACATCAATGTGTATTTGCAAAATTAGAAAAGAGTCTGCATCGATATCATAACGTCTTTTCAACATACAGAGTTACTTCCCATTCTTATGTGTATCTGAAGTAAACAAATTGTGACATCATCAAATTCTATAAGAACTAGCATAAATATAAGGGAAACTTTGCTATAGATTTGACGTAATTGCATCACACCTTTTACATCAGATACCGTCACAGATGGAATGTAATCCTATAAAATCGAAAACAAAGAATTCTGACGTTAAAGAGCAGACAACTCTTCATTGAGAATTTTACTCACCATGGGGTACGTTCTTTGGCTTGTTCGTGTAGGGGGTGTTGTTGATAGTGACCAAACACTTCAAACAACAATGGCTGGGTCTTAATGTAGTCTATGAACGATTTTGTTACATTGACGCTGAACTGAAATCAAAATCAAATCTCAGCATATTACTATTCCAAACTTTAATGCTTTAAGTGTCATCTTTCTCTTTTTGTCACTTATTACAATAAAAGTTTAAAAGTAATAATAGGCAATTTCATTGTCCGAAATTGCCCTCTTTTTTTAATGACAAAATTTAAACTGATAACAAACGTACTTGTAGGGCTGAAACCATACACTATGCTTACGATATGATTTGTATTAGGATGATGTAACTTTTTTTGGTACCAGTAGTGGCTTGTAGCACAATATATTCTTCTTGTCATTCAACAAAGAGATACAATCAGACTTCACATCAAATTTAAAATGGACTTTTGAGGAACAAAATCTTGCAGTGTTAGGGCAAGAAGCCATAAATGCCTCTTTGACAAGATACTCATATGTCAAGTATATGTACAATGTACATATCCAACGTCACAATTTTTCTTGCAAGTAGGTATGATAAATTATTGTTAATTATTGTTAATCAAATAGTCATGACTCACACTATCTGAATCTTAGTGATATAATTGTTTTCATTTTTCGTGCGTGAACATGGACGGCGGGTGTGGCTAGCCAACAGGGGATGCTTACTCCTCCCTGGCACCTGGTCCCATCTCTAGCTTGCTAGGGGTCCGTCAAGCTCAATTTAGTGCTCTATTGTGAGTGCTGTTGAGATTGTTGTCAGGCTCTTCTTTATCTCATTAGAACTACATATACATGTATACACAGTAAAAATCCTTCGGCTTAAACTTTTCAGATTTCAATACAATGTACAATCTATAAGGCTTCATAGAATGAAACTGAGAATCACTTACGTTCTGTACATGATAAAATCCGAGTGGGTGTGTCTTGCCAACATTTTTGAGAGGTTCTGTGGAGAACGCCTCGTCATGTCTATGAAGGAAGCTGTGAACATAAAGCGTATTATAAACAACATGAAAGCAGTGCTCAGAATTTGCAGAAGTGGATTAATATTCTATCAGGCCTAGGGGAACCTAAAAAAGATTAAAGTCAAAAACTAAGATCGTAGGAGTTTCCCTTGAAAGAATCTATTTCATGACCTGAAATTTTTCGAGAATTTCAAACATTGAAAGTTCCAAACCATCATACTCATATCATAAACCACGATGTCACATAAAAAATTTGTACATGCAATTTCCATTGTTGTTGTTTTTTTTTTAATACTTATTTACAACTAGAATCTGTCGCAAAAATAAGATACTGAATTCAAGAGCTTGAATTCACTACAATGAAGTTACTAAACTTGTGCGAAAAAAACCTGGTCATACAAGCACAAAACGAAAAAATATACTGCAAACCTTGAAATTTTTATATGGGGGTAATTTTCTTGTATTTTACCAATCAATGGATTTCCCAAAAAAATGTCCCACACGAAAATGACTGTGCTGTATTCTTACGAAACGCAGAGACTTTTATATTGCAAATATTTCCCCAAAGCGTAACATCTCGATTTTATTGAGATATTATAATCACTTAATTTTCCCCCAGTGAAAATAATATTGTTAACCGTATTATACTTACTTAAACTGACAGAATATATCCGCATATTCTGACGATATTCCGGTCGCCTCTAGTATGGTGACCCTGAAGGTTAGCTGACTGTCCAGTTTGAGATGGTCAGGCAGATCTCGATCCTGTATCTCCGGGAATATATCTACTCCGTTTGTCTGCTTATCAGGGACCTCATAGGATTCTGTAACATATAAAACTTATGTAGTGGTCAGGTCTGAAAGAAAGTGGCTAGTTCTATAACTAAAATGCTTCCAAGTTTATTCGATTTTTACAACATTGGCTATTCCTTCAAAAAGCATACAAGCATGATTAATTTTTGCATTCCTGTACATTGATCATAAGTATGATATCTGACTATCTTATAAAGGAAACAATTTTTAAAATCGATCATTTACATGTACATGTACTACATTAACTATTATAAAGACAGCTCTACAATGTCATAAAACTAGGCTACTCAAGAAAAGGTATGTCACCTGTCACATGTTTGACCCTGACCCAGTGACCTAGACCTTGAAGTTGACCTTGACACTCATTGGCTCTTCAATCTCATGATGCTTGATTGGATATCTTATGCTAAATGGCTACCTTTGAGATCATGACATATTAACATAGCAGTTTGTGAGATTATATCAAATTAACGTAGACGTATTTACCGTTAGTGAGATTACAGTTGTCAGGGCTCTGACCTTCACCTTCCACATAACGTAGATTCTCTGTGGATGGAGCCGTCTGGGATGCTAGGTCTCTGTGTAACTGCTTCTATAAATAGAACATAGACATGTTTACCGTTAGTATTATGACAGTTGATAGGGTTCGGACCTTTACCTTCCACATACATGTAACGTAGATTTTCCGTGGATAGTACCCTCTATGACGCTAGGTCCCTCTGTAACTGCTTCTATTAATAGTATATGGATGTAAACCTTAAAGTTTATTCAGCTCGGAATAATTTTCAATTCTTTAATGGACTGTTAAAGGTTAAGGTTAAGTTTTTTAGTATTGTGATTTAGTATGGTAACATTGAGCTACCAACCGACTTCAGCCCAAACTTTGTAAGTCAAATAATTCCTAAACTTCTTAGAAATTAAGCAAAAAGACAGAGCTGATATATTTAACGCTTATTCCATCTTAAAGTTTCCTATGGTAAAGGCTTGCTTTCCTTTGCGACGAAATCTGATGGAAAAGCAAATAATGACGATATTAAATTCAGTAATACTCACCTTTTTAAAGTAGTCTTTATCACTGAAGGTAATTTTGGCTGTACCGGATTGTCTAATGCCGGGTGTGTAGTCAGGACTTTCTTCCTTCTCTGTAACAGAAATTCATAAATCTGATCAAATACAGCAAAAAAAACTAATTTCTTGAAAATTTTGTCAGTACTGATAACTACATAGTAATTTAAGCATGTAAGAATACTGTAAACAGTGTTTTACTTGCATCATCTTAAGTTTGCGAATACGAGTGCAAAGACTGGTTCGCAGAATTTTATTTTCACGACAACATTAAACGTGTACATAACTTAATAACTAAGCATTTGTCATTCGCAGTGTTTTATATTCATGAATCTAAGGACTTGCAAAAAATTGAGAAAATAAAATGCTCGCAAATAAAATACAATTTACAGTACATTTTACTATGGCCATCACTTGCTTCTACTGACAATCATTGAATTAGACATTTCTGATAGCTAAAAGTTAAAAAAAACTTAGAACTTGGAACTTGTGATACTACTATAACTAGAAGTCAAATTCATGCATTGATCTAGTAAAAAATTAATTGGGAATGAGGAAGTATATTTTTTCTAGGGAAAGGAAGTCCAGCCTATGATTATGAGAAAAATTAAACAAATACATGTAAATTGAAAAAAAAAACTTTTTTGAAAACTTAAAAAAGCCCTGATCCATCCTGTCGATCAATGCATCCAAATACTATACAAGTTATCAATTGTTTGCAGCGTACCACTGTTATCTACATGTATAAGTATTTTACCTGAAATGGCTTGAACTGCGACTCTTAGCGAGCCCTTCACTTCTCCTTTCTCACTGACGACAGACACTCGATGAACTAGAGGTACTTTGTAGTACAAGTTACTTAGGTACACAAATGACCTTCGATGGTAAAATATAAATTCTTGTGACATATGTATATGACATTGTATGTTCTATAACTTTAAACGCTTTTAATGACACTTTAAAAGCAATAATTAATCATAAAGTGATATTGATTAAAAAAAACAATGAAGAAGCAAATTTAAACTGCAAAACTGAATCAAAATGTCATTTACATTTCTATGGGAATTTCATTACATTATAAATGTATTTACGTCAGATACTATCCCGAATAGAAGGTACATGTATAAATCAGTATATCGAAAAGAAAAAAAGCAAGTTACTAATCATACAAACCTGCCGACCAATCTGAACCAAGGGAATCTGTCGTAGAACGGATCTCCTCCCGTCATAGTGTCCATACTCGGCTCGGGGGACGTAGGGGAGAGCTCTGCCTCGTTATGGTACATTTGTCTCATCAACTCAAGTCGCTGTCTGTAATGTATGGAAGGCCATAAGAAGCAGAATTCAACAAAATAATTTCATCTAAAATTCATTTTGATAGTTTGATACATGTATAAAGCTATATGATATTTTAGGTCACAAATAAATATCATGTTAGCTACACTATAATATACAAAGTCATGTACACTTTGTAACTTGGTAGTTAGTAATACACATTTTTATAAAAGCTTTCATTTCAAAATAAAAGATTTTTAAAGATACAAAAAAAATCCACATTCTATGTACTTTAAGTACACTTTTTATTACTCATATGTAAAAATAGCAGCAAAAATTTTGTATAGATATTCTTTCATTTTAAACAGAGCTTATGCAAAACTTTTTATAATATTCACAGAAATAAATGCCATGAATTTTCTTTTCCTTTTTTTCACTAAATGGACAATTTTGAAAATTAGAGGTACTTTTCTTCAAATAATGAATCCTGAAAAATAGTAATACCTTAAGAAGTGAAATGTTAAATACATGCAGCTAAAAATACATGTATTATGAAATCATGTCAATAAATGATTATTATCTGATTCATGGGTTAAAATTAAGCATGCACATGCACATATTTTTATCATCTGTAAAAATAAATCATCTACAGAAATACAAAAAGCCCAGATTCGACTGATGAATAAAGAGAAACAACACACTTATAATGTATACCAAATACATGTAAATCCACCTTCACGAGTCACGGTGATTGATTCGCTTCTCTACTCTTCTCACCTTGACCTGATACTTTCACATTTCGTGGTCTTTGTCGTGACTGGCTCCTTATGTGTGCTATTGAACCAAATTTGCAGCCATGTATCATTGACTGAGCCATAACAAGCTGACAATCTGTTATCGCTGTATTGTTTACTTTAGAACCAAACAGGCTAAGTTAGAGCTAATCTCATTGGTCAATCGTTCCAGCTGAGAGTTATCGCTCTTCCGCTAGGTGGCGATGCAGACCAGCGAATTTTAAAAGTAGTAGTTCAAGGTGAGAAAAGTAGTGAAGCGAATCGATCATCACGACTTGAGATGATGATGTAAATCATGATAAATAAAATGTAAAAAGTTTTTAAAACGTGCTACATCTTTGGTCCATTGACTGTCAGTGTATGAAGTTTCATAGATGTTGGATAATACATGTGAATAATTGAAAAATTGTAACATGCAGAGAGCAAATTATTATCATCTGGCAAGAAACACACCCTACATCAGAATACAATGTAATATCGGAGTTCTGCAACTCAATTAATAAAGCCTACGCTCACGCAGCAAGATACGCCCGTTGGGTTTTTTTTCACAACACCAAAATATCTAAGTCCCATAACTCCATAAGGACAAATCGGATGCACCTTAAAATCAAAAGGCGGCTTCCTCTTCAAAGTCTAATCACAATGTAAAAATATCATGAAAATCTGTCGACGCATATTCAAGTTATTGCGTTCCATGCACCTATAGTTTGCCCTTAGCTTAACATGTATGTGCATATAACCCCCCCCCCCCATTACACATAATTTCTGGATTATGTGACAAAAAATTCAAGAACCCGTTATATATGTGAAAGAACATCCTTTCTACTTGAAGTATACAAAATTTCAAAACATTTTGACCAGAAATAGATTTTTAAAGAATTTTTAACTATTTTAGTATATTTTCATTGTATTTAAAATATCTAAGTCCCATAACTCCGTAACGACAAATCAGATGAACCTGAAAATCGAAAGGCGGCTTCTTCTTCAAAGTCTGATCACAATGTAGAAATATCCTGTAAATCCATTGACGCATATTCAAGTTATTGCGTTCCATGCGCCTATATTTTGCCCTTAGCTTAACATGTATGTGCATACAACCCCCCCCCCCCCCCCCCCCCCCCCATTACACATAATATCTCGGTTATGCGACCAAAAAATTAAAAACCCGTTACATATGTCAAAGAGCATCCTTTCTACCTTAAGTATACAAAATTTCAAAACATTTCAACCAGAAATAGATTTTTAAATAATTTTTAACTATTTTAGTATATTGTCACTGTATTTTAAAAAATCTAAGTCCCATAACTCTGTAACGACATATCGAATGAACCTGAAAATCAAAAGGCGGCTTTCTCTCCTCAGTCCAATCAAAATGTATGAATATCATGAAAATCCGTTGACGCATATTCAAGTTATTGCGTTCCATGCGCCTATATTTTGCCCTTAGCTTAACATGTATGTGCATATAACCCACCCACCCCCCCCCCCCTTCCTATTACACACAGTATCTCGATAATGCGACCAAAAAATTAAAAACCCGTTACATATGTCAAAGAACATCCTTTCTACTTGAAGTATACAAAATTTCAAAACATTTCGACCAGAAATAGATTTTTAAATAATTTTTAACTATTTTAGTATATTTTCACTGTATTTTAAAAATCTAAGTCCCATAACTCTGTAACGACAAATCGGATGAACCTGAAAATCGAAAGGCGGCTTCCTCTCCACAGTCCAATCATTATGTATGAATTTCATGAAAATCCGTTGACGTATATTCAAGTTATTGCGTTCCATAGGCGGACGGACAGACGGACAGACGGACGGACGGACTTCGCCATACCATAATACGACCTGTCAAATGACGGGCGTATAAAAATTAACAACACTACTTTAATGCAGCAACCTACGTATGCATAAAACAATTTAGTAAGCACAAGTAATTGTTAAGTATGCTGAGAAAAACAAGAGCCCCAGGAGGGCACAACGCTCACCTGATACCCATGGGTGCTCTAATTGACATACTGACATTGAATAAGACGTAAAAGGAGCTGATAAGATAAGGCGTAAAATCTGCCCTGAAAAAGTGGAATTTTCAAAATGGGAACTTCAAAAAAAATCTTCCACAAAATTGATGCCAGTTCTTGGTTTCATCATTATCAGCAGTTGCATAAGATTTATCATGCATAGTTTTCCTAAATTTTGGGGCAAAATATGTCTTTTTTCTATAGAAACCAATGGAAAATGGAAAAGTTTTTTCCCCCCTCAGCTACAGAACGCCACTTTTACAGAAGGTGTATATCACTAATACACATCTTTTGACAAAGTGGGGTTCTGTAGCTAAGGGGGGAACGATGCCCCAGAGACAAAAAACTGAAAAAGGGAGGGTGGGGGGCTTTTTATAAATCTGTGTTTTATGCCATAATATAAGCAAAATTTAATTTTTTTCCCTTTTAAAGTCATTCATTTATTTATTCTAAACTTGTTCACATGAACCGCACAAGATTTTTGAATGAAATAAACAGGAATGTGCAGTTTATTTCTACACAATGTGTATTTCGTGGTAAAATGCCTACTTTGTAGTCAATGAATACAAAATACAACCATATTTCAGATTCAAGATTTTAAAATTTATGGAAAAAATTGAGACCAGTATTTTGAATTTAATTTCTAGTATCTTGTTTAGACTATAACTATGTTTTAAGTTTATAGTTATCCATATTAGCCAGATTGTTCTTCATTTTCAACGTTTTTTTTATCGATATTAGCTTCTTTTCAACATGGCTACCCCCTACTCTTTAGACTGTAATTTAAGTATCTAGAAATAAGCTTACCAAAATAAAAGTTGTATGAGGAGTCTTCAAATACATTACATTTTAGTAATTATCAAGTTTTTCTTGCGTACAGATCATTGTGTAGAAGAAATACTTGATGAGATTCAGGGCTAAATACAGCCCTTATCTTATCAGCTCCTTGATAGTGCCAGTATCACGATTTGAGCCTACATTCTTTCTAAAAAGATTTTTGCCGGATGCAGACAAGATTTTTTTTTTACAGCCTTTAAAAGTACAAACAAGAAGAAATAGTAACATTTCAAAACATTATCTTTTTTACTGATTTGAATAGACGGATAATGTGATCCAAAGTCATATGCCCAGCTAGTGTATAGTTCAATTATTCAACATCAAAAAAATCATTTTGTAAAATTCCACATTAATGTGCAGCAAGTGATGAAGAAACAGACAAAAAGAATAAAACAATGAAATAAACTTAATACTCTGGTGTATGCTGCTTTTAGGGAAACAAATTAATAGGCCCATGATACTGTAAAGCTTGTCCAACTAGCAGACCTACCACATTGTTATTTACTGTTAACTATGTTTCGCCTCATGATAGGACTGTTACATGGACAAATTATTAGCTGACAGAGTTCATGAAAAGTATCAGCTGCATCGGATTTGCTGATAAAAAATCATTTGGTCCGATAAAAACTCATGTTCTATCTTTTATTTGGACAGATAAAAATTCCCAAATGTCTGACCACAGGAACCTGTCGTTTTATGAGAGAAAATGTTTTATTATTCACGACCTTCAAAGCCTCTTGTGTTCGTCTTTAGAAATGTTGTATACATACAAGATGTCGAACACAGTGGCTTAAGGTTGTGAATCATAATTTATTTCCTCTTTTAAAACAACAGCTTCCTGTGGTCCAACATTTCATTGAAAGATTTCAAGAACTCTGAACTGAATTATTTGTTTTCAAGAATTTCAGATATATCAAATGTCCTATACATTCTCAAAATCCTCGGGAAGAAATTACTCATTTGTTTTCAAGAATTTCAGATATATCAAATGTCCTATACATTCTCAAAATCCTTGGGAAGGGATTACTCATTAGATGTTTCTTCAAGAAATCAGTCCGTATACAATTCATCTAAGAGAGTCTAAGACAAAGGAAATTCGAGCTAAGTTTATAAATGATGACAAGTATGGAATTGTTCCAAGTACATGAATAATAACAAGCATGAAAGTGTTCCCAGTATATGCACATTAAATAAAATCTATTAAATACCGGCAGTACTATTTTGTTTGCACGATAGATCATCTATTAATCTCCTGAAATGTATCACGTGTACAGTACTAACACTGTGGGTAATCTCGCAACGCAGAACAATTTATTTTTCAATATTTTTGCGCAAAATAGATAATTTATTACAAAAAGGGAAATGTGATGCAGTGTAACAACGCCCTAACTATGAGTTGTATCCAAAATAAGGTGGATATTATAGCTTTTTATAATGCACAAACACGATCGGTGTTCTACTTTCACTTTCATCTACACCAATCATGCCGATAGTTTTTCGGCTTTATAAAAGGATATTACCTCTCTTACTTTCGATAAAACTTGTATCTAAGGCATCCTTACACTGCATCACATTCCCCTTTTTGTGAAAAATAATTTGTAATACACGAAATTTTAGATAAACCTAGTGTTCTGCGTTGCGAGATTACCCACCGTGACTATTAAATGGGCGTGGAGGAATTAACCAATCAAATCTGTAACACAAGATATATGGCGTCTTTGTTTAACATAGATACAAAAATAAAGCGGAGAAAATAATCATTATATAGGGAAATTGTTATATAATATGCATGTATGGAAAAAGTCAACATCTCAAAAATAAATTCAGAGTATATATTTGATTGCATGTGTGCCTGAGTTATTTCGACGTACGAAAATAAGTACACAAAGCCAAACTAGCTTGTCTGTTTAAAAAATCATGAAAAATCTAAAAGTTGATATTTTGACAGAATTCTTTCACACTTTCTATTCTAACGATAAATATAAAAAAAGGAGAAAAAAAAACTGCAAAAGTGGGGTCCTGCCGGGGTTTGAACCACTACTCTTGGGTATGGAAAACCTACATTGTATCTATGAATGTTTTTCCGTAAAAATCCAAATGAGGATATCTTGACAAAATTCTTTCACTTGTAGGGAACCATGAGTACCTCATACCTGGTACCAAGTTTCATGACAATCTAAGAAAAAAAGTAAGTTAGATATGATAAATATGCAGTAAATGAGTGTGTAAAATCATACACTTATTGAGTTATTTAAAGAAATAGTGCAAAAATTAGCATTTCTGACTAAGTCCGAAGAGACGTCAAAAAAGCGTCAAAAATTTGAGTTCGGAGTGGAACCAAAAGTAACAACACTTCTTAAGACATCTCTCTAGATCATCCTGATGCTTTCGGTTTGTCGATACGTGCTTCCGTTCTGAAGAAGAAGTTTGTCAAAGGAGGGTACCCCCTGTGACCTACTTTTGCCTGTGGTGGCGCCACCTGTTGAGGGATCCGGACGAAAAACAACAACACTTGTAGGGGACCATTAGTACTTTATACCTACCAAGTTTCATCAAAATCCCTTTAGCCATTCTTGAGAAGAAGTCGAAAATGTGAAAAGTTTACGACAGACACACGACAGACGACACACGACAGACGACACACGACAGACGACGGACGCCGGACGGATCGCTATGACAATAGCTCACTAGAGCCTTTGGCTCAGGTGAGCTAAAAATAACAAAGACAACAATGACAACGAGGCAGCAACTTCTGCAAACAACAATGTGATGAGCAGACTTAAGAAACTATGCTGAAAAAATAATCATAAAGAAACAATGACGACAACAATGACGACAAAAACAACAACAACGAAGCAGCAACTAATGATTACGATGGCGTTGTGGGCTGACCTTGAGGGAAGAAGGTTAATGAAGTTAAAGTAGTTTTGTGACGGCCCGCAGCCCGCCAAACATTGGAAGAAATTCTGTTTGGCCTCGGGCGTTCCGGGTGAGAGATCTTCATTGTAAATGTCACGCATGAGCTCCAAGCGATGTCTACAATGCAAATTCAATCATGACCCAAAAATGAATTTTAAAATTTTATTGAAAATTTAAATTCAAAATTTTAAAGGTAAATTTTAAAAACCCTAAGTGCCTGTATTATTCATGGTGGGCGGCATTAAAGAAATCTTTAGAAAAGAGGGCTTGAGCTCTATCCACTGCAGAATAAAAAAGTTTCACAAATTCTCAAATAGGTAATTTCTGAGTTTTTACTGAAATTGCATTAGCTTAAAAATTCTGATATCCTCAAAATTAGAATGGTATCATGCAATAGATTGGCAAAGTTGGAACTCATGCTTTATGACGAATAAAGAAACTAAAAGTGTATAACGACCAAATTCAGGAGACTACGAACACAAGCTCTTCAGTGGTGGTGAAAACTCTACTTCTAACATGCACTTTATTACAAGCTCTTCTATTAACATTCATTGTAGACATATGTTGATGATAGGTTAAAAATGTCGTCTGTAGATGAAGGGCTAATCAATTTGGATTAAAATGCGAAAAAAAAAACAATTCAAATCAAAATTACATGAGATTTCCAACTTTGACAAAGAGAAAGAACAAAGAATTCTTATCTCCTTACTTTTTAAAGATTGTTGCACAATCGGTTACATACAATTTGATATTTACTACAAAGAAATTGACTCTGACTTTTTTAAAAACTTTTGTGCATATGAAAATTTGTGCTAAAAGCTGTCCGAACAGTGTTCATCTATGACATTTGTTAGTCACACTTGCAATTCTAATATAAAATACAATAATTTAGACTACAATGTTAAAATTCATAACACATATCCATGTATGAAAAAAATTAACATTAACAGGAATCTAACTCACTCAAATCTATGACAATAGCCAAGTACAATTGCCATTTCTGACACCTAAGCCTTACTTAGTAACACACTTTAAAAGCTTATCAAAATCAGTAAGAAAATTTATTTCCCTTCACCCCATCTTCTTTGATTTGCATCTCATTACCCCTCCTTTTGAAATAAATGAAATCCCTCAGATATGCTTCACTCCCCTCCCCACCTCCTACCAATCCCAACTCTCTAATAGATAATTACGAAACAAAATACAAATTTGAATTACTGGCTCCTCTTCAATGTAAATGACATCTTATCCCCTCCTTCTCCAACTCTCTCATAGATAATTACAGAGCAAAGCATGAATCAGATTTAAAATCACTTCCTTCTCACCAAAAGTGAAAAATGTATGTGTATGTTCCCCTCCTCCTTCTTTCCCAACTCTCTCATAAATAATTACAAAACAAAGTAAGACCACCGTACCTTAGTTTCTCTAGACTCCAGTAGTGAGTTGCCCCGTTTTTGGTGTCCTGTACCTCCACAGCTACAACAGTCCTTGGAAATGGCCTATCCTCATCCCTGACCCCAGGGCCAAACAACTCTGGGGGGAGGGGGGAGTAGAGGGTGTCAGTCAGTAATACAAACTGGAACTGAACCTGTTAAATAAAGGATTCCAAAGCATTGATTCCTGACAATTTCATAATTTTTTTTCCATTTTCAACTCTGGTTGCATTCTAGAGTCTAGATTGTCACAAAATGTTTTGACAACTGACATGCATGAAATAGTAAAAATCTGAATACAATTTACAGGTACAAGTACTACAGCCTCACCTTTTTGCTAAGTTCCACACTAATAGCGTTAGCTTCTTTTAGAAAGATGGCATTCCCCCACAGATCATCCTAACAAAAAGAAATAATATACATTATAAACTCTAATTTATGACATCAACAGATGATTTTCACATAACCACAGTTGACTTGCATTTTAAATATCCTAAGACCCAACATCAAAAGATTTGACATAACTTCGAACTGTAGCGGATTTATGGCGTCACAGTTAGAAATAATGTCAAAAGTAGTGATGTCGGGTTGGGTGTGTCTAAAATGCAAGTCTAGCGGTAATATGAAGAAGGCCTATTGGCACGCTAAACGAGAGAAATCACAGTGACTTTATTTACCTGCAAGTAATATCTCAAGATTCAAATACTAATTGCATAAAATTTCGAAGATCCACTACACATCTATCGTATTCTTTTCTTTCATTGTGTGACGTCCTGTAACAACAATACTAATTACATGTACATACAGCAAATAATAATTTTGCCAGGATGCATGTCTAGATTTCGAAGCTGAATATTTGGCTTTACAGTCTTCTAAGTAACATACCCTAAGAGAAGTAAACTGATGATATTTCCACTTCCTGAAGCCCCAAGCTGCTAGCTGCTTCTGTCTTTCTGTCCATATGATCTCTGTAATTTATTTTACATGTAAATGTACATTTAACTAAATGGTATTACATAAATTGTGCAACCTTTACATACAATGTACATGGAAAGTAAGGGATATCATGATACACTTTGCCTATGTAAGAGTAACAGGAGAGGAAAAGATGTGACACTGTAACAGGACTCAGCTCGACTCTAAACCCCTGTCTTCATAAGTATAGGCATTGCTTTTATAGGCTTGCAATACAATTTATACATGTACATGAATCACAATATTTTTAACCTTTCAAAAGAGATGAAATCATTTCTAAAATGTAACCTAGAGCACTCTTTAAACTGTACATCATTTGATGTGTATAAACCAATGAACAGCAATATCTCTCACAGACAGATGTGTCCCCTGTCTCATGTTTGACCCTTCATATGATTGTTTAGATATATTATTTATAGCAAAGATTTTACAGTACCTGGCATTTCGTCCTCTTCCTGTACGTCTTCTAGATGAACAAAACTTGACATCATGGAATGTCTCTCAACCTGCTCTTGAAGATTCTGTATCTGACTTTCATAATCCTATCAATACAATTAATAACAAAGTAATGGTTTATAAATCACCTATTTTCATATTACCGCTACAGACTTGCAATTTAGACACTCCAAGACCCGACATCACAATTTTTGACATTATTTTTCATTTCGACATGTTTCGACGTCACAGTTAAAAGTTACGTCAAAAGTTGTGATGTCGGGTCTTGACCTGTAAAAAATTCAAGTCTACTGCGTTAATGTGAAAATCATCTATTCAGTCTTTTGCACAAACAGAAGAATTTCATTATCTCCGTTACAGATAATAACTGAGCAAATTGCCAACTTTTGACTCTCTCTATAATATTTACGTTGTAAGCTGATTTCAAATGCTGATTGTTAAATCAATATGATTTTGAAGTATACATGTATGTACATATATTCATGTAAACCTAAGTTCATATACATGTACATGTAAATTATCTACTCAAATAATTGAAGATATATAATCTATTCTAATGCACTCCGTTTGTAACGTGCATTCTGATTGGCTGAGCGATTAAAAAACTGCAAGGGGATTCATGTTTCACTGCAGTTTTTGCTATGACGTCATGCGTTGCTATGGCGACGTCATTAAAAGCAGACATTTTCTAGCTTCTTACTGACTAAAGTATAAGAAAAGGGTTACCATACTGATGTTTTACAAAAACTGACAGGGTATCGGCTAACGCCTCGCGGTAAAACTCAATTTCTGACTGGGGATTGGCCGATACCCTGTCAGTTTTTGTAAAACATCAGTATGGTAATCCCTAATTATCAAGCCTCAGACAAAATTGTTGTAATCTTATTGGACAAATCTTGGTCACATGACGCCGTGAAAAAAATGAATTAGGCAATCAATTTCCGTATTGTACAAGTAATGCATGTAATCAAGGTCTGAGGTGTGATAAATTCGTTACATACATATACATGTAGTATGTTAGTGACCTGATACGGAAAAATACAAGTTGTGAAAAGAAAACCCGTATCGGACAGGGAGAGGATTCGCCTACATGTAGCTTGATACGGGTTTTCGTTTCACACCATGTATTTTTCCGTATCAGGTCACTAAATTACTACAAGTATGTAACTAACAGTACATGTACAAACAGTACATGTATACATGTATGTACTCAAATAAAAGAGAACCTACTTTTCTTTGTTGTTCAAACAGTAGATCAGCTTCCTCTTTCTCTTTCCTGTATTGTTCCTCCAGATCTTGTAATCTACAAAATTAAATAAAATCTTTAAAGAATGAAGTAAAGTCCTCTGTAGGGAAGTTTAAATAAGATAATAAATAACAATAAACACTCAATGTCCACAAATTTTCGGCCACTCAGCCTTTGTCAAGTGGAAAACACAAATATAAAAGAATTCTATGTAATATCCATCACTGCTGGTAAACAAAGCCCAGCATAAAATCTTCGTACTTTTCCACTTGAAAAGATAAAATTTATTTAAAATTAGCATGTCAGACAAGTGGTTAACATAAGTTTACAAGAGCTTTTAATCTTTAACTTTTGATATTTTTAATAAACTTGTGTTTGTGAAACCGAATGCCCCCGTTGGCATCTTTGACAGTAATACAGCTTAAAAGTAGTTTCACATTTTGAGGTCAAGGTCACAAGGTCAAATTTGGTATCCATGGAAGAGTCTTGCCACATGGAATTCATATGTGAAATATGAAAGCCCTATCACTTAGCATTCAAAAGTTATGGCCAAGGTTAAAGTTTTTGTGGACAAACAGACAGAGAAACAGATAGACAGATGGACAGACTAAAAACAATATGCCCCCAAATCTTCGATTAAAGTTATGGCTAAAGTTTAGATTTTTGAAATTAGGTAAAACTCCAAGGTCAAGGTCACAAGGTAAAAAGTTTTGGTATCCATGGAAAGGTCTTGTCACAAGGAATGCACATGTGGAATATGAAAGCCCTATCACATACCATTCAAAAGTTATGGCCAAGGTTAAAGTTTTTGTGGACAAACAGACAGAGAAACAGATAGACAGATGGACAGACTAAAAACAATATGCCCCCAAATCTTCGATTACAGGGGCATAAAAACAGATTTTTACTAATAACTTACTAGTTTATGCATAATTGTCTTCAATTCATTCTATGAAAACCATAACTTGTCTAAAACCATAACAACTAGACTGTGGCATTGACTTACATGTATTTCATACATGTAAATTGGTATGACACATGTTCAGGACTGAGTTAATCTCATACTGTTTCTATATAAATCATTTACGTGTATGTTAACCATACCTCTGTTCCATCTCAGTTCGCAGATCTATTCCTTGTTTTTCCAGCAGTTCTAACTGAGCAAATGTCCAGTCAACTGGCTCAGCTGAAAACGAACAAGTATATTAGATCAGCAAAAATTTCAGGAGAATTTCTTTGAACTTCTTATTCTTGACCTGGATACTGAATGTTTTGAGATACATGTATGCTCAAATACTAATATTTAGTACATGAATTAAATAAGCCATAGGATCATAGGATAAATCAATAAAGATCAGAGAAGAGTAAAACTGTTGAAAATTATTGACACGTGAAACAAAATTTCTCTTTTTCACAAGGATTTAAGTGTTAACATACTATTTCTGCCTGACAGTTTTAGTTAATGTAGCTGACAAAGGATCCCATGTAACAAGACATCAGTTAGCAAAATAACAATCCATCAAGAACAATTTAAAGTAAATCTTTTATTCATGAAGACATTTAAAAGAGACTTGAATACAGAGTTATAAAAGTCTTGAAAATATAATGTTACTTTTACTTACATCCTTGTGTTTCTATTTGATCAAAGTCTATAATGTGGGCACGGCTCTGTCTCGCTGAAAACAAAAACAGATTTTAATTCATAAATGAATCATTTTTTATTTGTTTTGTTTTTGCTCTTTTTTCCCGTAAATTAGATGACATGCACAGTCATACTATGCGTGCACTAATTTTAGCAGGATTCATATTTCCGTGCCGTTAGCTCTGTAAAAAGTGTGCTAATTCAAAACTACGCCAATATCTATACTTGTAATCAAAATTATAATGGGAATAAAGCATGTGCGTTAATTCATGATTCTGCTAATACATGTATGTCACTCTGCATCTTCTTTACTTATTTCTGCTAAATATGGTTGCGCTAAAATACATACATGTACAGATACTGTATGGATGAAGTTTCTACTCTTTCTACATCTATACTAAAATTAACAAAATAAATTCAAATAATAAACTTATTATATAATAAGATAAAACATTAAATACCTTGATCTGGGTGGTTAAATCTAAAGACGTGATGCTTTCCCAGTATAACTCGAGCTCCTGTTTTCATTTCTGTTGGTTCCGTTATCTGTCGACCATTCATGTAAATTTTGGCATCAGAACACGGCACTAACGTTACTTTACCTGTAGAACAATATATCAAATGAAAAAACTTTCTCAATGAAAATCAAATAGTGTGTAAGACCATTATTCAATTACATTATTAAGCCTCTGATATTTTTTTGTCATTTTGCCATGCATTATAAATATTGGCAAGTGGTCTAATGATTGTTTGAATGAAAATGAAAATTAAGAACCAACATTACTGTATAAGTAGAATCATTCGCTGGTACTTTCTTCTGCGGTTTTATTAAAGTGAACCACTTCGCAGGGACAATGATTCCTGGATTTATCTCAGGTTCCTTAAGTTGTGCCTTTGGTATTTCATTCACTGGGACAAACTTTCGCAGTAAGAGGTATACTGCAAAAGTAGCGAAGGTTTATACACAGCGAAAGATTCTACGTATACAGTAGATGTTAGTCAGCTACATGTACGAAAAAAATTTATCTAGAAATTTTAGAATTTATTTATTTATGCCATTATATTTGATAATCATTATACAGGTACATATACTGTACATGTAACTCACCATCTTCATTACGGAATATACAGTGCTCATCCAGTATACAAGTGCCGTTTAACTGTATGTCCTGATTCTTTGAGGAATCATGTCTACCAATCCTGAATGATAGTAAAGGTAAAATATATTACCAACTTATCTACCTTTAATTCTACTATTATGTATAATCATATTAAAGGATTAAATTTTTTTCCTTTTTTTCTAATGATGAAATTGATGCTTTGAGACTAATAAATGTATGTCAAAATGTCAGAAAAAAGCTCTTCTAAAAAAGATCAATTTTGGTCATTGGTTCATTTGTGATTCTCTTATTGCCTCTGATGATCCATCAGAACATTTAAATGATTCATCTACTCAATTTTCACAATTTTATTCAATCCTTAAAAGGAAGCCTACTGACATTCAATTGTCTCCAGAATGAAAATTACTTCTTCTGATGTACATGAATCTAGTGAGTAAATAGTAACTTACGTAGTAATGCCCTCTTTAATGTAGTATATAAGACACTCGGACATCAATGGGTCCTCATTCAAGTTGACTAGATGTGGTGACTACAATATCAAAGGTATTGCATTATACATGTGTAGTTTATTTTTTCATTTTGTTTAGGCAGTTTTTAAAACTACAAAGATTTCAAGAACAATTCATACTAGTAATTCTTCCTTTGAGGTAACTAGGGGATTCATACATTCAATTTCTTTTATTAGAAATGACTTACAGTGTACATGTACTTTTTGAAGAGGGATAAATTCAATGTTATTGACTTATTAAATGTACTATAAAGTAATTACCTTTTTAGGCGAAAATACCCCTATGGTGCCTCCATCGTCTTTCAGGGCCACACCCATCTCTGCTAAAACTGCCTCCCTATAGTAATACAAATATAACATAGTGTAATCAAAGATTACGAAGCTCACCTCGTGGCAGCAAAGTTCAATTTAAACATATCTCTACGTACATGTATATTAAGAAAATCACTCAAGTGGAAAAAAGTAGGTCAAGGTCATTTTAAGAAAGTTTGATCAAAGATACATCCAATATGCAAGTTTGGTACATGTAGCACTTAAACTTTGCTCAATATTGGCCTTTAAAGGTAAAATCACTCAAGCGGAAAAAGTAGGTCAAGGTCATTTTATGAAAGTTTGATTAAAGATACATCCAATATGCAAGTTTGGTACATGTAGCACTTAACTTATACTTTGCTCAATATTGGCCTTTAAAGGCAAAATCACTCAAGTGGAAAAAGTAGGTCAATGTCATTTTATGAAAATTTGATCAAAGATACATCAAATATGCAAGTTTGGTACATGTAGCACTTATACTTTGCTCAATATTGGCCTTTAAAGGCAAAATCACTCAAGCGGAAAAAGTAGGTCAAGGTCATTTTATGAAAGTTTGATCAAAGCTACATCCAATATGCAAGTTTGGTACATGTAGCACTTAAACTTTGCTAAATATTGGCCTTTAAAGGCAAAATCACTCAAGTGGAAAAAGTAGGTCAAGGTCATTTTAGGCCACAATTAAAAAATTGTTTGTTTCCCCTCCCCCCGGGTCTGTCTTTTCCAAGTGACCCGGCAGGCGGGTACTTCTTTTTTTTTTTTTTTTTTTTTACTTTTTTTTAATAATTTATTTATTTTTTTTTTTTTTTTTTTTTTTTGCTGCCAGAACTACAGATATCAAATATGTTTAAAGTCGTTTGAATCCAAATTGTACATTACTGGACTCCTTACAGCTGCCCAGTGACACTCTGTGTTTCTAATTGATACGATAAAGACTAAGAGCTGGCAGCCGGCGATTTTTCGCCTTTTACCTCAGGAAAAATCGCCGCCTTCTTTCCGTAAAAAAATAACCGTTGTGTCTCAATAAGTATGAAATGTCTATCTATTTTATTGAACATGTTCAAAAGAAAATTACGTTGTCCTGTAAAACCTATTCTATATAAAAATTGTCCCAACATACACGATTAATATTTCCACAACAAGTTCATCAATTGTTTCAGCGCGGCGTAAAGGGCCATTTTACGGCAACGTCAAATCTGCGAGAATTAGATGCACTATCTCAACTTTATTTACGACTTGTAAATATTGAATTTGTATAGATATTGACCACGCGCAACCACGGTCACGGACTACAAATGGCCGGCGTTTTCCAATGCATGATAAAGATGAAATAAGTTTGTATACTTTTCTTTCTCGGTCTGTTTATGGTATGTAAATAACGTAAGTGAAAAATAATTATACGAACAACATCAAGAATTCATTGTAATATTGAGTCTATTGGTAATGACGTTCATGATGCAAGAAGTTAGCACGGACCGCCGACGACCGCTAGAGAAACATACTAGGTTAATCATATAATAACTGAATACGAACAGTACTATGATCAGGTACATGTAGTATAGTTTTCTTAATGCCGGAATTTTGGCCCACTCAGCGGACCCTACCAAATAAACGATGGGTCTTTATAGCGTTCAAACGCCTATTCGTGAAACAAGATTTCATAAGTTGAGGAACTAGATTGGGCACATGCGTATACATGTAAAGATGGGAGCCCACAATACCTGCCGCACTCACAGAATTCGAAAGGCACATGCTTGTTTAAAATTTTACAGCCGTAGACCGAGCGCTCGTCTATCATGTTCTCAAAAGCTTTGGGAGGATATTAACAATAGAGAGACATAATTATCAATGTACCAATAATACGTAATTTATGACTGACGATTCAAAGCCAAAGGGAATGGGAAGACGGGGGAAGGGGAGGGGGTTACGGCAAGATTTCTTATTATAATGTAGGAATGAGAAAGCTACTGAGTTGATTTACAATTCTATTTGGATAGAATATTGTGACGTTGAAACTGAAAATGGACATGGCCGTGATTCGATTTCTGGAAAAAAAAAAATATCGGACTTTTTGGCTATAAAAAAAATCTGACTCGGCGGCGTTTTTCCTGACCCGGTCGGGGCGAGGGGAAACAAAAAATTTTTTAATTATGGCCTTATGAAAGTTTGATCAAAGATACATCCAATATCCAAGTTTGGTACATGTAGCACTTATACTTTGCTCAATATTGGCCTTATAAGGCAAAATCACTCAAGCGGGAAAAGTAGGTCAGATGCTGCATCCGATGCATGGGTTCACCTCAGCATCCCAAGATGAATCCCTTGTTCAAGTTTGGTTACTGTAGCATCAGTACTTTGTCAGATACTGAACTACCCCAAAAACTTTAACCAGACATTGACAAAGTCATTCAACCAGAAAATGTAGGTCAGATGCTGCATCCGATGCATGTGTTCACCTCAGCATCCCAAGATGAATCACTTGTGCAAGTTTGGTTACTGTAGCATCAGTACTTTGTCAGATACTGAACTACCCCAAAAACTTTAACCAGACATTGACAAAGTCATTCAACCGGAAAATGTAGGTCAGATGCTACATCCGATGCATGGGTTCACCTCAGCATCCCAAGATGAATCACTTGTGCATATTTGGTTACTGTAGCATCAGTACTTTGTCAGATACTGAGTTACCCCAAAAACTTTAACCGGACGCGGACGCGGACGGGGACTGGGACGGGGACGCGGACACGGACGCCGGGGTTATAGCATAAGCTCATCTCAACTTCGTCGAGGTGAGCTAAAAATTAGAACAAAAAATGTTCTCAGTCTTAATGCTTCCTCTATAAACACATTTTCAAAACTTCAGTACATGCATACAGCTGGAGAATAATATACATGTATATCTATGAACACCAAAAAGATATGTAATATCACGATGTTAAAGTTCAAAAATCCCTACCTTTCCTTTCGGATATCCTCAGTCTTTTTCAGCTTTTCTTCCCATGACAAGTTCAGTTCTGCTATAAGTTTTTCTGACATTTGTAACCTCTCTATAGCATCCTCTCCTCCCTCTATGGTCAGGGAATCCCTCCTCACACGATTACCCCCCTTGGGCTCTGGAATACCCTCTATTCCTGAAACATTGTAAAACAGATCGTGTTAAAAATTCATCCATTTACATGAAAATTGTATTTTGGCTATAGGAATGATCCTCGTGAAAATTTGTTTTCTAGAAGCAAAAAAATGCCGAATTCATGCTTCTAAAATATCAATTAATTGAATAATTCATAAAAACTGAAATTCTGAAAAAAATTTATGAAATAAAAAATCATTTACATGTACAACATACGTATGTTAAGCAAGAACTTATTTCAGCAGGGCGACCAAATTTTAGCAGAAATAGGGCATAAATGGACAAAATAGTGTAATTGAAAAAAGTTTGCTTGTCTTTTTTTCATTATAATCTTTAGCATACCGTACATCGGGTAATTTTCGGGTCTGTAAATTTCACGAAAATGACCCTAAAAAGGTGTGTCTTTTTTTCACTGAGTCTAACTCTCCCTAATCTATTAACAAGATCAAGGGTTAAGATCCGTGTCTTTTTTTCCCTATGTCCTTTTTTGGGAATTTGATGATGCTCGCGAATTTTACAAAAATTAGACATACACGAAAAATTCCTCATATACGGTATAGTCTTGAATTAGCACAGTCTTTATAATACTACAGTAACACCGCTAAAATATGAATCCTTTTAAAGCACAAGTACTGTACATATACAGTATATTATGAATTATAACAAAACAGAATAGTACATACCTTCTCCAACCTGAATGCCCTCAACTATTAACAATTCTCGGAGCTTGGCCACTTCCTCCTTTAACTCCCTGATCAGTCGAGCGTTTGGATCCTCGTTAACGATGGCCTTACATACGATCTGTTTAGCTCTGTCAGCATATCTGTTGGAAAATAACAACTTACTTATAACTACACATACATGTACATCTATAGTTATATTTGTATCTGTAGTGAAATAGTAAATACAGGTTATGCCCTAATTATACCTTAAATGAGATACTTTAAAAAAGTCGCAATTGCTTGACAAACTTTAAAGTACTTTATTGTGCTTCATTTAATTCAAAGATCAGTCATACATGTAATTGACCCCTCCCATCATGCACATTTTTAAGAGAAAATTCAAATCATTGCTATGCATTTTCGACATCTAACAGAGTTTCAAAGCTTGTTCGTCTAAGGTAAAACATTGTGATGACTAGGAATTTCTACTTTGTTTCTGGCTGTCAATTGACCCTTCCGAACACGGGAAAAATTTGAGAAATTCCATGACGTCACAATGTAATTTCAATGTTTGACCGAGGTAAAAACATTGTGATGACACGAAATTTTGCATTTTTTTCCCGCCATCGGAAGGGTCAATTGTATTGTCCAACATAATAGTGACATTTCTACATACCTTAATGTACTCAGGGTCTCGTCATAATTAATATCAGCAGGACTGAGTGCAGCTATCATAGCCGTCTTGGAATTACCACCTACAATGTATGTAATTATATATTACCACCTACAATTTATTATGTATTCACATTCCGTCATGAAATTCCAATGGAAATGTTGAAGAATGTTTTCTCTGTCTAAACTTGCACTGGTTTCCAAAGAATTTGATGACGTCACAATTAACCTTCCGAACGCGGGAAAAATTTGAGAAATTCCATGACGTCACAATGCAATTTCGATGTTTGATCGAGGTTAGAAGCTTGTTTGTCCGAGGTAAAAACATTGTGACGTCATGAAATTTTGCATTTTTTTCCCGCAATCAGAAGGGTTAATTAATTATTGTCATTGACTATCTCAAATCATGGAAAGTAACTCTGTATGTGAAAAAGACTAAATAAAACAACAAATGTCAAATGTAATATATACCAGTCCTTTTTCAGTTTGTGGCCTGATCAAAAATCTAAAGCAACATTTTCTCTTTACCATCAATACTGCAAATGTGTTCTTTGACCCTCAAGTCAAAATTTATCAGAGATGAAAATAGATTGTGTTGAATATTAAGGGACGAAAATGGCGGAGAATCGAAATTTGAACAATACAATTTTAATACAGCAATATACAGACATGAAAATTTAAAGGCAGAATTCTCATATCAACGGAAGATTCTAATCATCTTTTTGTTTTGTTTATTCATTTCATATACTTTATACAGTTTATATTAACATTTCTAATATTATACAGTTTAAATTAACATTTCTAATATTTCATAGATACATGTAATTCATATACAGAAATAGACAAATTTAAGAATAATTTACCAAGATTTTCTCTCAGCAGCCATGTTAGAACGGAATCTCTGTATGGAATGAAGTCAGCCTTCTTCTTTTTCTTTGTTGCCTAAAAATACACGGAACAAAAACATGACTTCTAGTATGTACATTAAGGACATATACTGTTTACTCAGTTTTAGGATAGATATCCTTTATATTTGAATCATTTTCATCTTATTGTATGTAAAAGCGATGTGTAGTGACATTTGATGAGGTTACCGTAGGAAATATTGAAATTTTGAGTACTTCCCAAATAGACTCATGCAGACATTTTTCATTGCCAACTATGGCAAATTCAAAATTATACTCAATACCTTTTTTTGTTGTATGATTTTCCTTCATATTTGGAATACAATACAATGGATATTCTACTAATTGATTGAAACGAAGAATTTGAAACCTTTCCGTGCATACCTTTTTGTAAAATAACATAAAAATTTTTATTTTAAAATATTTTTCAAAGAACTTCATAATGGAAATCGGAGTTATCTTTCTTTGTACGTCAGAAATACAGAATACTCTTCAATGTGAAGATTTAAAATTTTGGGTGCCGGATATGTCCTTACTATGCTGACTCCAGATTGGTGCACCAAAAAGATACAAATACATACTGAGTGTATATTTCTATTAATGCATGGTGTTTATTGGAATTTGTATGTGTATGCTGATGTGCTCAATTATTATAAGATCAAATGACTTAATACATACTTGTACATGTATACAGTAAATCTTCAGAAATACACATAAATGAAAATTTATAGAAACACATGTAAAAGGAAATTTACAGAACCAAACTAAATGACACTGTTCATCTTAAACTCAACTCAAGCAAAATTCTATGACTACACATTCACAAAACACAATTAATAATACTTCTAGTCAATATCATGACCATATCTAACATACATGTAATTATTCAAACATCTAAATAATTTCAATACTAAATGAAATCAGAAATTCTTAGAAGAATGCTGTAAACATGGTTATTTTCACTGGGGGAAATTTTCGAGAAATGGCCACTGTAATTCTGTCTTTTCGAAAGAGAGACTTACTTCCCATTTGTGCAGGTATCTGACATCAATGCATTGTGACATCATCATCAAATTATATGGAAACCAGCATGAAATTCAGGGAAACACGGTATCATATATGACTTTTTTAATTACGTCACAATGCTTTTAACGTCAGATACCTGCACAAATCGAACGTCGCTCTGTAAAATGGAAAAGACGTAATAGTAAGCATGGGGATAAATTTAGCAAAATTGGGCATATTCCCTTTAGTCTTTTATGCTGGTTGCAATTTTCATGCAAAGCTTATTTTCTTGATATTAATACAATTGCAATAACCACAAAAATTATCCCATGAAAAAATTTCCATGTTTACAGTATCATAAACACTACAACAATCATTTACACTATTCTGGGGCAGTGTGCTTTAAATTTGAGCTTATATGATCGTGATCTTCCCCTTGTCATAGGGATCATTTGTGGTTAGAGTGAATCTCAACAAGAACAAGACTATGAAGAAAGACGGACATACAGATAGGACGATGACCATACAGATAAATGAACATATCATAATACGTTCATCTATTTAAGGTGTTTGAAATTATTTAACAAAATTTATTTCAATATCATGACTTGAAAAAAATCTGCAAGAATTAACAGATACATTTAGCTCACAACAAATAAAATTCTTCAAACGAATTAAGAGTAATAAAAAGAGTCTGGAAATTTTTTTAAAAGCTTTTTGTTCAAGATCTAGTCAACCACAATTTCATAGAAATCACAGACAAAAATATACTGGCTTAAAAAAAAAATAATGGTACAACATCAAAAGTGAAATTCAACACCATGTTGGTAAGTCACTTACTTTCATATCACCAGCACTCTGGTATGGCGTAAAAAAATAATAGTGTCAGATTGGTCAGTATCACCCTATCTCACATCAATATGTATTTTAAGAAAAGTCACTAAAATCCATATGCTATAGAACATTACCATTGAGTCCGCAATGCTTAATAGCAATAAAGGGTAGTTTAATTTTGTTGTTATTCAATTGGCGATTTCATGTTGTCATACAGAAATGTTATTCACCAGTCCTTAAATCAATGCAAAAAGATTTATCTAATCTTTGATAAGGAACAAAATGTGTTCCAAACAATGTTATCCAAATTACCAAAGTCAGTTTGTCCAACAGTACTAATGACATTTTCAGGAAAATGAAAATGCAGCCTGAATAAAGTATTAGTTTATGAAAGCATATATAAATGTGACTTACAATTTCTGCTAGGGCTGAGATTACTTTGCCCAATGTGGTAAGAGATTTGTTGATGTTAGCACCTTCCTTGAGTCGTGTCCCCTTGGCTCCTGTTGAGTCGGCCCTTTCACTTCCTGCCAAATCAACCAGGCTCACTTTGCTCACCTGAACAAAATACAAAAGTTTTTCAGATTAATGCAATGTTCAATCTTGCATACAGGAAATGACTCAAATCACCTGCCAAATTCCTTAGAATTCTCAGAATTCTTTTTTGCTTTTTTGAATAACATAGAAAATGCTAACCTTTCAATTCGGCTTTATTTAAAACATGTGCATATAGTGCGTACATAAGATTTCTCATGGTTAACATTCCGTAATGCATTATACATACTTTTTCTCCCACCATATTTGTTGTTGCGTCTCTACGTCTTTGAGTGAAGATAATCGTAAATACCGCGTGAGATCTACTACTTGTTTCATTCATATTGGTGGCTGCCACAGTCCTATCATTTGAAAGTAAAAGAAGGTACATTATAAAATTGATACACAAAATACACAATACATACCACAGTTGTACACAAGATCGTGTTACCATTCTCAATACAATCTAATTCTAAAGGGGCAAAATACATGTACATGTATTGTTATTACAACAATGACAACTCTTATAATATAATGTAAACAGTCTTTTATTCGCGATGGCTTAAGTTCGTGAACACAAGTGAAGTGACTGTTTCGTGGAGTTTCATTTTCACGACATGGTATATACGTAACTTCCTACACATGTTTTAGAGCGTATTCGCGACATTTTACATTCACGAATTGAAGAACCTCACAAATATCGCAAAAATAAAACCCTCACGAATAAAAGATGGTTTACAATAAATTAACAGAAATTAAAACCACCTTGAGCATTTAGACACAAGTTCATGATAAATACTACATTTATCATAAAATATAAATAAATATATATAAACTTTATCACATTATTACAGAATATCCATTCTCTGTTCACATCTTTAAAATTTGTTGAAAACACAACACACAAATTTTGTTTGTGAAACAGGATCTTCCAGCTACAATCTTTCTTATGAACATGGGCCTAATCAAACTTTATGCAAAACAAGGTCACAAGGTCAAACCTTTCACTGGGCCTCTCTGACTTATAATACAGGGGGTATATCAAGTAATAAACACCTACCTGGCCTTATTACCCTCATCTATCAGGTTATTGATGTCATCAAATGATTGTACAGCTAGCTTGGATAGGTCTTCTACGTAGGGGCCCAGGAGGGGGTGCTCCCTGACTCGTAACGCCTTATTGTTCCCGGGATTCAACAAATCTCGTACTCTCTCACAGTAGATCTCCATGTAGCTTACCTACAAAGAATGTTAAAGAATGTTACGATTATTGTGTAGTAATTGCCTTGCAAAAGTTTGAAATATCTGGGAATTGTTTTGTAAAATCAATTGAATACTTTCCTTCATTTATATAACAATGAAAAATTTATAAGTTAATTATTAAATTGTACGTGTTTTTTTCACAAAGAATAGTTCTAAACTTAAGAAAGTTTTGCTCGCCTAGTTTTAATGGGTCACTATCCACACACACGATATAACTTTGTATCCACAAATATTTGCTCTTATCAAAACTTGGAAGGTTTCATTTGCCAAAGGAGTAGGTGCGGTAACCTGTCATTTCGGCCCTATTTTCAAAGTTGTTTATATATCCATAATATTCTAGTTTATAAAATGTCAAATGTATGATGAATCCAAATCATGAAAGCTTTTTTTTGTTTGTTTCACAGTTCTATACTGAATAATACGTCACTCAAAACGTCTAAAAACACTGAAATCATTGAAAATATCAATAAATGAGCGATATGTCGATACAAAACTATAAAATCAAGTGGTTATCCAGGCCTTGCCCATATATATTTTTGTGTCAATCAATGGATTTCTGATCAGCCTATTAATTTGCATAAAAAAATTCGTGGGCGAGGCCTGGAGCATAGATGAATTTTGAAGATTTGTGTGTAAATTGCGATGATTTTCCTCAGTTTTGCGTCATTCAGGGTAAATGACGTCAAAACATGACATCATACATCACGTGCATGATGTTCCGAGGGCTCAAAATTATGACGCGGTATTTTCTCAAACATTCAACTTTGCAAAAAGTGATAATTAATAATTCGTTTATCAAAAATATTTTTCGTCAAAATTATAGGGCCGATATGAGGGGTTAGCGCACCTAGTCCTTTTCCATCTTTTAAATCTACAAGAAACTCAACACAATGTATATGCATACACAGTTTTTACATGTATATTCAATAACATGTATTCAGAAATGCATGCATGTAATAGTTCTGAATGAAAAACAATCTAATGATCTATCTCATACTACAAGCATTCAAGCAGTTTTAAAAATACTATAAAATACAAATAAAACTGTTACATATATCATTTTGTACAATGAAATACATGAAGATGCACATGTATCATAGCTACATATTACATTTAGATTTACCATTGATCTATAATTATACTGACCTCCACAGAGAATTGTAAGTCTTCAGTTCTACGTTCCTTTATTCTCTCAAACAGATCTTCACATAGCTGAAACAGTTACAATGTATGTCATTAGTTATCATATCTTTATTTTAGTCGAAATACATGTATAAGCTCTTCAGAGATTATGATGTACCGATATAAATATTCGATATCAAATAAAGCTTCTGTATCATTATACATGTATCTGTATTTGTACATGTATGTAGTTAAAACAAAGTGACAAAATATTTTGGTTAAAGATAGATTTCTAACAACTTTTCTAAACATTTTCACACAAAATGCTACTTATAGCACAAAAATGATCTTGACATTTGATCTATAGATCCCAAAGTCAATAGCATTCAGAAAAAGTAGAAAACATAATTTTCATGTCCTTGAGGATATCTTGTAGATGTATTTCAAAATGACCAACTTTCTTCAGTATTTGAATGTATTAAATTCATTATTTGAATGTTGATACCTTTTTTCTGGTATAGAGTAAAAGGTTTCAAGGCGATATACTATAATGATACAGTAACGATCTATACACACCTGGGGTATGATTCCCTCTTGCCCTTTCTCACCACTTTTTCCCATCATCGTGTAACTTTTCCCCGACCCCGTCTGTCCATATGCGAATATACACACATTATATCCCTCAAACGTATGGTCCAGCATCTCAACCCCTATGTCATTATAGACCTGCTTCTGGGACGCAAACTTGGGGTCATTCGGCTGTAAAAAATTGAGATTCCCTGTATTTGAATTATTACAAAAGTACCCTAAGGCTTCTTATTATTTTAGTCTCTGATCTTATCTTAAAATATTGATTCTATTACAATCACTAATATTATTCACTAAGGATTCTTAGGAATATATGTTATACACTGTCAGGCCTTTTCTGGATTTCTTGAAATTAAAGTAAAAAATATGAATAATAAATTTTCATATACCATACATGTATATTTTGTAATTAATCCAGTTTTGATATAAATAAGTTTTTATTATTCATTCATACCTGTCAACTTTGAAATCTTAAAAAGAGGGAGATCTCCCTCCTTGGCATTTGAAAAAGAGGGAGATTGTGCGTGAACCCATTTTGCTACATTTTTAATGAATCGTGACATTTTGTGCAAAACCAATTTTCAAATAATTTCATTGTGCTGACATTTCAATGCAAAAACATTTCTAAACTATGAAACATGTATCAATAATTTATTGCATTCTATACATCTTTTCTAACATTTTGTCACTCAATTTCTCATGAAATGCTCTGAATGTAGCTAAAGTTATTCATCCTTTGAAATATGCCAAAAAGAGGTAGAAAGAGGGTGATTTGGCCAAAAAGAGGTAGATTTTTGTCTCCCTGGAAGAAGAAATGCCAAGGAGGGAGATGAGGTCAGAAAGAGGGAGTCTTCCTCCAAAAGAGGGAGAGTTGACATGTATGATTCATTCCACAGGGACATAAAGTCAAAGTCTATCTTACTTATGTGTTTCGGTCCAAAATACATGTACATTACACATATATATATTCGCCTACCTGAGTATTTAAATCGCCCCCCCCCCCTCCCATTTCCCCGACCACAACCTCTTAAACCCATGCTATATCCCTGTACCCTCTATAGTGCTCTGATTACTTACATTTGTATGTGACCAGTATGAGTAATCAAAGTTGTAGCTTTTGATCTGGTTTTCCTTTGGTCCGGCTTTGGGGTTGGTGATTGCTGGAATAGAAAATTGATAGTTTTGATGCTGATTTGTTTCATATATCAATTACCCTTTCATGACCTTGACCTTTTGTACCTGACCTTGAATATCAATACTATTATAGTTTTTGTCCTATTAATATTACATGTACATGCATAGCTAATTAGCTTGATGGCCAAACATTGTAATCTTTGATGTCTAGAGTGTCAACAAGGTTTTTGAGGGCTTTTTTCTAATACTACAAGTTTTGACCATGAACTTTGACCCCTGACCTTGAAAATCAAAGTTAACAAAACTTCTGGATGGAAGAGGATCATATTGTCATGAGAACACAGTGAAAGCAATACAATCATGTAGGTCTTACCACTCAAAAATAAACATTAAACTAAATGAGAAATTTCTTGCTATCATGGATAGACGCTAAACAAAGGCCACATAACATAAAAAGATAGCAGTACAAATGGCCATGTGGCAAAATATACGTGGATTTTGATTTGAATCCATCCAATGAGGGTGACAGCTAAATAATCAGTCAAACTGCCTTAATATGACACCTAGAAAAGGTTATAGAGTCAAGGTGATCTGATTATACTATAAAATTTATCATCAGATTTAGTTTGATACTAGTCTGTCTACAACTTGGAAGTTGGTTATAAAACTCCAAACTTGTAGCCATTCAATAAAGATGATAATATGTCCATAGCTGATGGAAATAACAGATACATGTAGAAAGAAAATTCAAGTATCTAAATACAGGTGACCTTCACTGAGGTCAAGGTCATGACACATCTCTTCGGGGCCTACCCAACTATGAATGTGAACAAAGTAAGAATTTATCCAACTAAGATAGAAGAACAGCTTAATAATGGGAATGACAGACACACGTACAGACATAGTCACATTCATACATATGCACAGCCTGCACGATAATTTTGGGCTGCGAAATTGAGAGAATCTCTCCTAATTTTTACAATTCTCTCATAGAAATTCTTGATTTGACTGATTCTCTCAAACTTTCAAAGAAAATGGCGAGAAAAAAGTTGCAATTCTCTCATAGAAATTCTTGATTTTGGCTGATTCTCTCATAGGAAATGGTTAAAAAAAATTCTATCGGGAAAGGAAACAGTCAGAATTGTCCCTGAGCCTCCTAGTCTTATTACTTACTCGTTGTTTTGTCATTCATTCCAATGATGAGTTGGGAGCCATGGGAAATCTCCCTACTGTTGAAGGGTCGTACCCTCACTGCCACTTTCACAGATGACATTCTGAAATAAATCAATCAACATTATTACACTGGAAATAGAAGAACACATTTATTTTACTTTCAAGTAGAGCTAAAGGTTCAAAATCATAAAACATCTTTAAAATTTTGTCAGAATCACATAGGGTTAGACAATGGTTCATTGAACTGAAGTCCCATAACAATCTATAAGAATCTGCAAATTCCAAGCTTATCATTGTCTATCATATTTATGGTTTATGGTTTCACTTATATCATTGCAAGCTCTCTGTATGAAATAAATTATTCATTATCAATATTGCTCTTGCACCACAAAGGCATCACAATTCAATGTCATTGTAGCCCGTAAGCTTAACCTATTGATATTTGATTTCATGACACAACCATGCATAAAAGACCTTTCTGCTTTTTTTTTTTTTTTCTCGTTGGAGTTGGGGGGGGGGGGGGGGGCTGAGGATACCTTTTTAATCTAACTTGATCTGTATATATCTCATTAGGGTACATGTACCATTCTTTTTATTCAATTTTCAACACATCATACGCAGCACATCCTACAAATCCAGTCTTTATAGTGCATTAGATCTGAAGGAATCCAATACATTAAACGACGCGTATGCAACTAGTCCAAAATATCTTACCAAACCAAACCTATGAACCGCCCAAATAACCGTCAAAGGTTTGGTTTTGGTCAGAATATAACCAGATGATAACCAGACACCATTATCTGTCTGGCGCCTATACATGAAGTCGTCATAATATATATTAATTTACACTTGCCCAAGTGCTAGTCTTCGGCACTCGATTTTCGTTTTCTCTGGTACATAATTTCAAAAAGTCTTCAATAAAATTGAGAGAAACGGCAAAAACAGCCTTGTAGACTTTCAAACTACATTTCTTCAACAGACTAATTATGTTTATCAAATCAACATAATTATTCATCTGAGTCACGTTCAACAGCTGTTTTTTAAGCGTAAGATTGCGACCTACAGATTACTTCGTAACAGAAGTATTGAAGTTGATCTCATACTGACCTGATGTGTTACTTTGTACTTCAGTAGATTTCCTTTCGGTCTATCCTAAGCCCCGGGGATATAATTATATCCTGGTCTGAAATCCCCTCAGCCATCGCGACTCCAAGGCATTATAATTCCTTGCTGCGGAAGAAAAATCGTCCAATATAGATTAGATAAATCAAATATCACGCTGTTTCACTTAAAATGCTTCAGGAAATCCTGTAGAGAATATCAATAAGTAACTAAAATTCCACAATCAAAAGTCTGTCGAAGTAACGATTCCGTTAGTTTTGGCACATTAAAGTTCTATTCAATATCATCATATTATAATTTGGGACCGGCAGTCTGATTCATCCAAGAGTTTGCAGGAACCGATATTTTCCACAACAATCCAGTTCCCATGGATGCTTGAATATATTTCAGGAAACAGACGATTAAATGGGATAATTTATATGTCAAAATCCCCTATTACACCCCAAAACGATGTTCAACTGACAATAATTACAGCTATGCCTTCTGTAAACTATTGGTTTCAGTCGAGTGACAACTTTCATTCCAATATTACAGGGATTCTTTATGTAATGATTATTGGAAAAAAAAGAGAAATCAATATTATGCAAATTGAGTCATGAAGCTGTCTATGTGGGTATTTGAAGAGAAAGTCCTGATACGGAATCCATTGATTGATCACTTAATATCAGACAATTATTTAGGACAAGCAACAAGTATCCCCCTAGACATGCGCGGATCTAACCGACAGGGTTTTAAGGTAGAGACCCTCACAAAGTCTTCTGGAAAATGATATTCAATTTTATCGCTTTCCACATCTTTTGTACATACGCTAACTGCATCTTCCCCTTCTTCTTGAATTAAAATCTAGAGAAGATATTTTGATAATTTTCCTGGCCAGGGTTTTTTCTAGCCCTTGATGTCAGGGGCCTGGGCCGATGAAAATGGGAATTTTGCAACATTTTAACCTAAATTGGGAAATAAATTTCAAACAACTAAAAGATATATTCATGCAAATCATCCCTTATCATATCAATTGTCTATATTTTGAATCCTACCTTGAGTTAAACTAACACAGCATGTTTGTTCTACTTTCAATTTACTTTCAGTCAATGATATGTAAATTGGAAATTAATTTCTCGTTTTGGAGAAAAGATTGAATAGGGAATTTTTAGGTCTAATATTGGGAAAAAATACATCTTTTTGACGTCGGGAATGGGGCCGAATTTCGGCCCCCTACAGACCCTAAAAAAAATCCCTGCTGGCATACATAATTTTACCCTAAAAATGACATGTACCCCCTTAGAACTAGTGTGCTATTGTAAAGCTAACAACCCCCCCCCCCCTTTTTCGAAAAAAAAAATACTGGATCCGCCAATGTCAGGGACCATTGATCCCGTGGCTGGATACCTGCGCTTCCTGACACCGTAAATACAAATGGTAAGATTCACAGAGAATAACCGTCTTAAGGCATACTAATTATTCATGGTATCAGTTTTCACTTATAGGATTGAGAATCGAATCGGAAAAGCAAATCAAAAGACCGCTATATAAAGTCCTTCACTGGCGTCAGAGATGCGCGATGTCGTCACATGATTTAATGTAATTTTCTAGAAGAAACGTCAGTATCAGTTGTAATGAAAACGAAACGGGTTGATTGTGGATCCTTGAAAAGACATCCTCGGGTTCCCAATGGTACAGTAATTGCGTTAAGGCTTCAAAAAGTCCTAAGAACAAATACCATGAGTAATCGCTGATACCGAATAGGATGTTGAAAACATTTCTGACGAAGGACCATCTCACCTAACGGTAAACCGAAACAGGCCGAACTTGACACCCCCCCTCCCCTCAAATCAAGTTGGTCTGTTTCGGTTCTAACCTAACGGTTCTTAGGATCCCTCACCAATCCTAATTTCTCACTACTGTATCTATAAAATTAGCAAAACGAATCACAAAAGGTGCAAAATGCGCCCGTAATTCAGAGCTTTGACCTCGACTTATGACATTCTGACCTTGACGATCAATGTGTTACTTTCTTGGAATATGAAAGTCCTGGGCTAAACTGGACTACATGCCTACTCTATGTACACTGTGTACTTGACATCCTCACAAAGAAATGGGGACAGACGGACAACAAGACGAACAGACGAACGGTGTCGATTTTTTTTTTCAATTTTTTTCATTCAATATTTCTCCCTTTCAAAGTTCTATCTTTAAGCTCTTGAAATCGGTCCCTTGCATCTGATGCATGAATCATATACATGTATGAAAAGTACTGTACATGTACATCGAATGTTAGAAGAACATATGCTATGTATAATTCAATAATTCAACTGATATGTTGATGATGTAAGATTGTCTGTGCCACAATTTGATTATCACCGGTGGTATGTCCGGCCATTGGTCATTCCTGCCCCGTTATTGACCTTCACAACGTCAATTAATGCATTCTCCAGGGAACTTTACAATATCACATCACAAGAGCGGATCTAGAGAGGGAAGGGGGAGGACTCCCGACCCCCATCCCCCCCCCCCAACTGGAAAATGCCCATAATCGGTTTTTTAGCACAATTTTTATCAAAACCATACACTGCATGCAACCCAGTGACCCACGCACCCCACCCCAAATAATTCTAGATCCGTCCATGCATTATACAGACATCAAACGTTCGATATCAGATGAGGTAATGGAAATCGGGTGTCGTTCCTGACAATCATAAAGGTGTCAAGGAATGTAAATATCTCTGTCCATGATTTGACCATTGTTTCTCATTGATTTTTAATAAAGATAACGATATCTGAGGAAATGAGAGTGTAACAAGAATAGGAAGTGCGGTGAATTGGCCATCGATATTGTTATATCCAATATGATGAATTTTCAATCTAATTAAAAATTGTTCTAAAGAATTTTTTAAAGAACTACATTGGAAATTCACATATAACAATATATCATATGAAAGTGAAATGAAATATTCTTAATTAATGTATTTATAGACCTTTTTCACAACAGAGCTTGATTTTTTACAGACGGCAAAACGCACTAAATGCTACTTTGTCTATAAGAAAGTACGGAGACTTGAATCTCTTATTTGTCATTGGTAGCCTATATACATGTGTAGTAAAATACAGCAAAAGTAAGGTTTGGTCTATTTGGGGTTTAAAGCATTTTAGGCAGTTACGACCGTTCAAAATGAATCCCTGAATGAAGTGAAATCAAGCTTTCATTTTTGGGGGTTTTGGGGGTTTTTGTTTTTGTTTTTGTTTTTTTGGTTTTTTTTTTTTTTGGTTTTTTTTTTCTTGTTCTTGGTAAAGATTCCGTCGGTATTTCAACTTGTTGAACGAAGCCCGCGAAAAGACGAACGAACTACACATTTACTTGGGACTTTGTAAAACAAAAGCACTTTCTGGCATTTTTCTGTCCTCTAGCTTTCACTTTTGAATGGATTTAAATAAAATACTGTATATAAATAAAATACTGCACATAAAGGAGCCAAATTACTTAACACGAACGCGAATTTGTGCAAAGAGTGCCACGGGTTTTTGTGTTTTAAATTATGTAATTCTCCCCTTTTTCTAACAAAGATCTCATAATTCTAAATTACAAAATATTCATCATTAAGAAATTGAAGTTCCTTACCAAAATTTAGAGAAATAAACAGTCCACTGTAAAATTTGATGGTTTCTTGAAACAAAAGCAGAAGCGTCAACTCAATCACAAACGACAGTAATAACTCGGCGAGAACGAAGCCAATCGGATTACAGAATGTTTACGTAAATATCTGTGGACATACATTTGTATCAGCCCGAGGATTAGCGACATCTAAGGATAACCTTTATAACGTTTAATGTATCTTGAGGAATGAGTTACAGATAAATGTGTTTTCTGAAGAAGTACTCTTGATAACGTAACATCTTACTATATTAAGCGATCGGGACTGGGGTCCTTCTTATTCTATCAGAGAACAGGTACTAGTGCAACAATCCACATGATAAAATTTGAACACTGACGAAACATTTTTAAAGCAAAAAGGTTAAAATTAATGTCGAAAGGGCTGCTGTGTAACATCTATTGACGGATTGATAAAAGGACGGACAGAATGACTGACGGACGATACGGAAGGGACATGGACATAATGGCATCCTAAGCTGAGTTGTGAAGTTGGTTATTTTTAGTTATATTTTGATAAATATTTAAAATTTGTCTTTAGAAATTACGCGCATACAAACTGACCAGATACATCAAGGGGCTGGATCTCTCTCTCTCTCTCTCTCTCTCTCTCTCTCTCTCTCTCTCTCTCATAATTGCATCTCAAAATAGAATTCTCAAACAAATCAGCCACAAGTTTTAACATAGATTATTACATTTTTCTTCAGCAGACGGTTCCTGTCTATTACATAATCAATTACCAATACACAATTCTCTGTTACCATGTTTCCTTTTTGTCCAATGTCCATCCATCAGCGACAAAATTTAATCATGATCATTATGTCTGTTTCCTACATTAATGGCCCCCTCCCACACACACGCCCCCTTTTTCTACGACCCTATTAGACCAAAATGACATCATGGCCTTTGCTACTGTCTATTGATTCCTTATTTTTCTATCCTCGCCTTTTTATATCTTATAAAAGTTGATCTTCGCCAAAATCGATACATTTTCCCTAACTCATTTCAAGCGCATATCTAGCGCGGGGAGTAAGGGGGTCAGGAACCCCAACCCCTACATCTAATATTTGCCAAAAAGGTTATTTTTCCGTTTCTACGTCGAATATTTTTTTTTTTCAAAAACCGTATACTGGACCCTGGCGGCTTTTCACTTCCCCTCCCCTGAAAAATTTCTAGATTCGCTCATGCAGTCCTCGGTTTATCCCGGCGTAATTATTGATTCCCAGAATACGATCTGTGTATACTAGCTCGTCCTTAGAACGAGAAGCAGCCTAGACAGGGTGCGATATGGGATTTGTGACACGGACTCTGATGCCGTCACTTCGCGCGTCACACACTGTTTGTTGGTAATTCTCTCCTTCGTTAAGGAAGCACCCATTGTAAGAATTCTTTTATAGATTAAACTGATAGGTGGACAGCTAATTTAAAAGGGTAATGTTAGAAGTCTAACTGGCATAGTTGGCGAAGTTAAACTATTGTCCTATGACATATTAAAATTAAAATTAAAGTCGTCATTAATGCATGTTTAAAATTTTAATTTTAATATGTCATAGGACACTATGATTAAAGCATAAAAAGGACGTGTGGAGGGGATACAATGTAGTAATATTGACATATTGGATATGGAATTAATAGTTTTCTAGGAAACCAGAAAATATTCTTATACATGTAGTATAACTACTTTCTCCCTTATGCCCTGCCTCTTGGTGCAAAATCAGTGCAATAAAATATTTACAGAATGTGCAGGAGGTTAGGGAGTGCATCAACATAGTCACAAATGACGATGTTTACCATAATTTCGATTGAATGTACAAACGAAGTTTTCTTTCATGGGAAAAAGAATCAAGTTACAGGAGGATACAAACGATCGAAGAACAAAATATGTTTTCAATAGTCTGACAAAGCACTTTGAACGACGCATCGATCAGAAAGAAGAAACAAGACTTGTCAAAGACAGCAAAGCTTGTCAAGTAGGTGCTTGCCTGAAAAAAAGGTCAAAGTCCAAGGTCAAGGTCATGCTGTCAAAAGTCATAGTACCAAATGAAGGAATCTACGTGTAAATCTTTGCTCTTTAGGGTTTGAAATATGCTTGTGTAGACAGGGTTCTAAAAGTTTCTTCAGCAGGTTTAAAAGGGTCAAGGTCACTTTGCAGGTTTAAAAGGGTCAAGGTCACTTGATCAGAAGGTCAAAGGCCATACATGGTATCAAAAGAGAGCTCAGATCAATCTACATGTGATAGATCAAAGCCATTCCTTCCCTATGGTTCAATAGACATGACCAAGGATCATAATGTTTTGGTCTTTTTACACGGTGAAGGCATTGTGATGACAAAATATCACGGTTTAAATTGAAGTTTTGACGACTCCTGCAAAATTTTGGAAAGCTGAATTCTCTCTCCTCACTTCTGTCAGGTAAAGTGAAGCTCCATCACATGCCTTCATTAAGGTGTACAAAGAGCTGTGATGACGAAATGTTACAATTCTATGTTGTTGATTTTTTATCAAACTGGCAGAGCAAAATCCCCCCTCCCCTGCCACCAACACCAACTCATGCACATCTTAAGGTGTTTCTCTTTGTTTCTCAGACTTTCTGCAAAGTTTTGTGAAATTCCATCAAACAGTGTTAAAGGAGTTGCAATGCCAAGATGTTGCAATATAATGTATTCAACAATTTTTTAAGTTCAACTCATTTCAAAATTTACAGACCCTTCTTCCCTCGAGTTAAAAATACATGTAACAATTGCTAGACAGAAGAAGTCACAAAAGGATGGACAGATGAATGGCGAAACCATAAGCTAGAGGCGTCTTTGAGGTAACAAGACAACAAAAAGTTTAGGATCCCCTGGCACCGCATAAATATCAATGAATGTCAGTATTACAATATTCAAGTACACAAAGGATTTCCTTGAATACCAATAGAATTTCTAGATTTCTAGTAACTTTTGACTAACAGGTTTGACCTACATTTATTTTTCCATTCTGATATTGTCTTACCTGTGACCTTGACCTTTAATCTATGACCTTGAAATTCAATAAGACTCTTCCTTGGTCATAATAAGCAATGATTGAGCATTGAGTGCACAAAGTTTGAAGAAAATCTATTGAAAAATGTAGACTCTAGATTGCATAGGACAATTTTTTTCTCTGAGTCTTATCTGTGATCTTGACCTTTGAGCTTGAAAGTCAATATTGTTTTCCTGATTTCATAAGCAATAAATCAAGAAAGCTTTGACAAATTCTGATGGAAAAATATGCCCTGTAGACTGTTTACAAGGTTTTTGTTAAAGTCCATTCTCAGAATGCTCATGTAAGACAGTTTAGTAGTTTTGTCAGTCCGAACAATGAGAAGTACTGCAAAATTTCGTCATGTCCGAAAGAATTTTATGTCAGATATTTCCTTCGGACTGACACTTTTCAACATCTCTGATTTTGTGACTTGACCGTCGTTCAAGTCTAATCTGTGACCTTGACTTTAATTGACCCATGATGTCTTTATGAAAACTAACTACAATGTAGCTTGAGCTCGATGCCTGGACTACATATATACCAGAAATTATGCTGGGCAGGTAGAACTTTTCTGACAATCTATACAATCAGCTAATAGAATTTATGACTCAGTCTAGTGGTTTAAAATAGTTTTCGTTAATTCTGTGACCTAGAAAATCCATAGGGTTCTTCCTAATGTAAGATTAGCAAATGGTGCATATATGTAAAATTTAAAGAAGATCTGTTGCCGAACAGGGCCTCTATAAACATGCATACAAGGACTTTGAGCAAGTCCCATCCGTGACCTTGACCTGACCTACCACTTAAACGGAAGAAATGGCCAAGTGGATGTTCAACTCGCAACCCCGGAGACGACCCAAGTGAAATTCAGGCTATCAGTATCACTGTCAGATCCACTCTTTCGACCCTCCCTAGTCTCCTAAGCAGAGGACTAAAAGAGCAAGATTACATAGAGCTATATAGGAGAAACTGACCACACCCACCTTGGGGTCAAGGGCTCAAACAAAATATCACGTGCACAACTAGACCATGGGACCATTTAAATATAAAAAGCAGTCTTTCCCAAAACTCACTAGCCCGAGGCTACCAAAATTTTAGCTGGGCTAGTTGTAATCTATACAAAAAAGTAGTAAAATTTATCTTCAAGCTCAGGTGGCTGAAAAAAAAATTCATCTTCAGACTAGTGGCTGAAAAAAGTTTTTTTCGGAAAGACTGAAAAAGAATTAGGTCTCTAACAATTATACTTTCCGATAACTGTTGTTCACAAGATTACATAGAGTTATATTGGAGAAAATGACCACATCCATTTTCCAAGATGCTGGGGGTCAGGGACTCAAAGTCAAACAAAATATCAGGTGCACAACTAGACCATAGGCTTTTTAGGATGCAACAATAATCAATTTCTTACCATTCGCAGATTCAGAGGATTTGCATTTACACAGTGGCGGATTCAGGGGGGTGCGAAGGGGGCGTCATTTCAGTCAAATTCGGCAAAATTCGCCCCTTGACCCCCCCCCCCCCCCCCCCGGCAAAGGGGGCGCTGGATCCGCCACTGTTACAAGAGAAACTAAATGTACAGACAAATGGATGGACAGACAGACACTGGATGCCAGACACAGAGCTGTCGCATAAACTCCTCTTCTTCCGTTAAATAGAACTGGGCCACTTAAGTGAGGCATTCTCTCACTGTCTTAACCAGTAGAGCTAAAAAATTGATTTATTTTAAAAAAAATAAAGTTGTAAACATTGGTTCTACATAATGTTATTTTCTATGTAATTTTAATCAAACGAAAAAACTGTGCCGGCTAAACAAATGAGGATGAACAAGAGGAGAGGCGAAACAACCTAGAAAAATAATTAGCTGCCTGTTTCACTGTGATACGATATGAACATACAACTAACTTCAGAGATTTTATAGTCTTTTAGCTCTTTACCCTTTTTTACTGTTGGTTTGCTCATCTTCATTCCTCTTCATTTTCAATGACTTCACTGAAATCACATGACCCAAACTCGACTCATTTCTCTGTGCAGTGCAATTCATTACACACTTTTCACTTCAAAGCCAGATCTACATAAGATTGTGAGTTATCAACAAAAAAATAAACAATCTTAAATCATTTACCTAAATGTACCCTTGGATGAAAATCACAGTAAAACCTCTACTGTAGCAGCCGAAATTGATTTATTGACCGCATAATTGAGTGAAGAGTTATTCGCCTTTCATCCAATCGTACTAAAACTAAGTGTGCACGCTCTACAAAATCTTCAGTCGTATCGATCCTTATCCAGTTCAGACTATAGTCTACAATTTGGGGTTATTTATTTTCCAAATACATGATTCTAATGCAATATCGCTATAATGTCGAATTTCATTGTTTGTTCCTTAGTTGCTGTAAAACAAGAACGTTCATACTAGGCTTTGACGTTGCTAACGTCGCATTTCGCTTTATATTCACAAAAATATAGGTTGCATTAGAATGGGAATAACTAGATGCTGACGTAATACTTGCAGACGGTAACGGCTCACCAGAAAAACTCAATTTGCGACCGTAAAACAAGCTTTTTCCGTCCGCAAACATAACGTCAGAAGCTAGTTATTTCCTTGACAATTAAAGATATCGGATTATGAGTTGGAAAAAAAGCCTATCATAGCTATGCACCACACAGGCCTCTCAGACATAGCGAAATTGTGCTGGAGAGAAAAGAGAGACAAGAAAATTAAAGGAGGTCACTAATCTCTCAAAGAAATCACGTTTCCCAAGATTTCCGTAATTTTCGATGCAATAAATATTTTCAACACTTTTCTTGTAATTAGGCGAGTAGCCAGGCGTACGCAAGTGCCCAGGTGCTTCCACATCGTTTTAAGCAAAGAATACAAAAAGTATCTAACGAAGACAACTGTCCTGTAAATGTGTTCAATCCGCAAGTTACTTGAGAGCTTCCCCCTCCCTCCTTCCCTTGGTTCCCCTCAATGACTTTTCCCTTGAATCATAAGGGATCTCAAGGCGGTCCCCAAAAATTCCGATTGAAAGTGCTTCCACTTGAAAAGTACTCTGGCTACACGCCTGGCAATGTATAAAGTATCTGAATGTATTCACATTTTCACCCCTTTTCTTTCTCTCTTTTCTCTCCATCACAATTCCGTTATGTTTGGGAGGCCCTTTGCCCATGGCTTATTCAAATTCCTCTCCAAATTACATGTAAAGTCAACCTTACATTATGTTCGTTAGAAATTGAATGTGTAGAATTGTAGTATTATTTTCAAGAAAAGACAGAAAACTTAGAGAAGATATTATGAACGAAAAGATAGAATGAACATTACAAAATATTTTAATATTTAATGAAGAGGATAGAAGTATAGGACAACGTTACATTCAAGAGAAAAAATAAGAAGAAATCAAGCATAATAGCAAACATATAATTCAGAAAATGCACATATCTTGTCTATCAATGTTTTACCATTCCAAGGTCGTAGAAAAATACCGTCGAGATTTATATATGTGCATGGTAACATAACTATGTGTTAATTACGGTAAAAAAAAGTCTTGTCAACTATAATATCAGTTACATATATTTTTGGACTTAAGTGTAATTTTTTCAACACAATCAAAGATATACGTTTATTTACAGTAGAGAATCTGATTTGGTAGATTCACCAAACAGGAGTAGGATAGTACGTAGAAACTGGAATGTCAACAGAGTTTATTTGTGTAATTTTTACATTCTAGATTATAAGGGAACGACCATTTGATCCTGAAGGGGGGGGGGGGTGCTGGCAGTTTTTGGAAATGAATATTCTGACCTAGAAAATGTTGAAAATACATATTATTCTGACCCTCTTGGTTGTTGAAAAATTTTCGCTTCGCTTGCCATACACTGAAACGAATTTCTACTTGCTTCGCTAGCAACACAACCAAAATTTCTAGGCTCGCTTCGCTCGCCTTACACTCAAAAAAATTTCATTACATTTCATATCATTTTTAGACATGCATTTTTATTCTATAGTAAATTACACGCCGACTATCTGCTTTTGTACTTGACATGGCAAATTCTCTCTTGACATACCCCCTCCCTCTGTGCTTTGAAACTCAGTCTAGAAAATGTTTGGGATTTTTTTGTTTGTTTGTTTGTTTGTTTTTTTTTCGTGTATTTATTTTTTGCTTTTCATGATGTTAGCGGCTAAAAATAAATATTCTGACCCTGAGCTATTAAATGGAAAATAAATAATCCGGTCGGCTCTGCATTAAAAATAAATAATCTGACTCGAAAAAAATGCCAGCCCCCCCCCCCCCCCCCCCCCCCTTCAGGATCAAATGTTCGTCCCCTAAGCAGTGAGCAGACGATACAATTTTGCCACAAGTACAATATGGATCGGATTCAATACTACGAAGGTATAGATGTTAAACGTCTATATATGTTATGTTAGACCACAAATCAAATCATGCAGTACTTGACCACGCAAGAGCTTAAAAGTTTATACATGTAATATTTTGGAACTTCTGGGATATCGTTAAGTGGTGAAAGTGCATCTTTAAGAGACTAGACATTGTTTAAGGAGGGTTTGAACACCAAGATGGCGGCGGCTTTATTTGTTTTCTCGCTTCATAGGAAAAGTACAGTCTTAACTCCCTTAAAACATTTGATACTCTGATTGATATACGCATTTGAGTATCCTGATGAAGTTTGAATAATTTCCGGCGTCATTTGAAGAAATTATGGCGATTTTCGAAATTTAGGACTTTGGGAGTTTTATCCATGAGCAAACAACGACGTCATTTCGACGTTATCGAGAAAAATGGCGTCACAAACCTTCGCATTCAAAATGCAATAAAAACATTATTACTAAACGTATTGCATTGAATCTTAGCATGTATAAAATAGAAAATTAAATCTTCATCACAGTGTATTCGTTAACAAATTTACGTTACAGGAAAGCGGATGTCACTTCATTGAAAATGTACGATTTTGGAAGAAAAAATTGGAAAATATAAAGCCTTGTAATATTTCAATCCTAAATTCAATTTTCCCCATTTAATCGTGAAATCATCTCTGAACATTCTTAATAATTTTGATAGTTTTTGACAAAGATTCATCCACAGGATTCCTAATAATTAACAAGCGACTACAGTAAATTGGCTCGAAATTGCAATTTTTTAGCGACAGTGTCATCTTTTATTCAAGTATCCTGCCTGTGTTTAAAACACAATTCATTTTATCTTTCCCATATGTAAGTGCAATATATTTATGGATATTTTGGAAGTTAAATAAAAATTAATTTCCAATAGCTTTACGAGAACTGGAATGACACTTTCAATATTATGACGTCATCAAGAAATTTACGAAAACGTCGATAAATGCATATTTCAAAGTCTCGTAGAAATTTTTTGTGTGGATAGAATCAACTGCAACTTTGTCTAGTCAAGGACAGACAAGAAATATATAATTTCAGAAATTTTTAGAAAAATTGAATTTGGCGTCCAAGTGTTCAATACCTCCTTAATTCCTTACATGATTTTGGGGTTCATTTCACAGCCTTTAAGAGGAGGGAGAAAACATGCAGCGACGGCCTTTGCGAATTTCGAGTGTTATATGAATGTAAATGATTGTGTTTAGGGTAAAGAGCTCACAAAGATAGTTATGAGCAAGGCCATTTTTCATTTTAAAGAACTGTATTACTTTATGAATGTTTCGTCTGATATTCAATGTTTTCTAACCGCATTCTAAAAGGCTTAATTTCGTAACACCCTTAACAATTCTGGAAGCCTCTATATTAATTTTGTTTCTAATTTGTCTGAACCAAATTAGGGCAGTACCTCCACATTCAAGGATCCGTCGGTTAGATAAAATTACATTGAAAGAAGATTCAGTCTGTCAAGGTCGTCTGTTCAAACGCGTTAATATGCTTTTTCCGCGATGAACTTTATATCCCCCCCCAACAGTGGCAGAGGCTATTGAATATGATGCCTAACTATTTTTGACTATTGATCTCTCTTAAGGAGCAATATTGTCGAAGCATAAAGGTGGATGTGAAGTTCCTTTACTTATTTGTCCTGTAAGTCCTGGTAATCGGCAAGGTTTCTGTTTATTTTGTTTTTAGGTAATATTGAACTTTACAAGCCATATGTCTTGATCCGAAATACCTGACCAAACCCAGCCTTTGACAATTATTTGAGTGGTTAACAGGGCTGGGTGACGTCAGAACAGATCCCATTCGCGAAAACCTTAACCCAGTCCCCTACCGCCCAAAATAACCGTCAAATGAAGGCTGGTTTTGGTTAAGTATTTCGGACCTTTAAGAAATGAATATTATATTTTTTCTGTTGATGCAGGTATCACCCGAAAAATTGGACAGAAAACTGCATCACTGCGCGTAGCGCGTTTATGCAAAAGTTTTCTGTTCAATTTTTCGGGTGATACCTGCATCAACAGAAAAAATATATAATTCATTTCTTATCATTTAATTGCGGAAAACAGACTGTTTTCTTGGATCTAAAAACAATCAATCATCGCACTATATTTCGTAAGTCGGAAGGTTTCGCAGTGATACGTCTGCCAAAACAAGTTATGGCAGCCGCCATGATTCAAACAGCGAACGATCGTCCCTCTATATCTTTGGAATAAGGACCAGTTTGAGCAAATTCTACATGACACTGTTAACTTTTGAGTCAGTAGAAAAGAAATGGTACCCTTGAAATCATAAGCAAACATCAACAAATTGTATTTTCAGCAACGAGTTCATTCGTGTTTGAGGGAACCCCCCCCCCCCCAGTTCTAAAAATAGTGCTATAAATAGACTTCCGTGAAAAATTGTGTTGATCGATATATCAACAAAATTTCTCAGCCAATCAGAATCTTCGTTTCTTGAAAATGACAATGGAAATTAAATGATAGCCGTGTCTGGGAGCAATTTTTCACAATTGAATCAATTGGCATGTAAAAACTTGACAAATTTCATACAAAACTTAGCAAAACGATTTAAAAAAATATTCGGTGTGCAGAAAAAGAAAAACTAGGGAAGTTATGGGTCCAACCTAAAATATTGTTCAACATTGGTTTTGATACGTGACTGCAATTCAGAAGTGCTCAGGATAAGTGGAATACCAGAAGAAACTTACTTATTTACTTACTCACTTTCTTCCTTTTAAAATTATCCAACAACCTGTCTATCTTACTTACTCACGAACGAACGAACGAACGAAATATCCTGGCTACGACATGTCCATATTTATATTTGATATATGGTTCTTACTTGTGTTTAGTACAACTTTACGTAATCTATGTCGTACACATGTTTAACTTTCAAAGTCGCACGTGTTGAGCAGTTGAAATGTTGTGGTTCAGAAAGAATTAGGTAAAAAGTATGAGGATCGCATCGAGTGCTCATCAAGCATTGCTGAATCTCTCCACCCTTTGTCGGAATTGTCAACGTTTGCAAGAAATTTACCAGAACGGTGAGAAAAGAAGACTGTCACAGAGTGTTTTATGAACGTAAATTGTTTCCAGTGTTGATCAGTTGATGAAAATTTGAACATCAAATTTCTCTACCTGTCTACATCACCTTCTGCTAAGTTCTACCATCATCTAATTTCAATGGAAACTGAGGAGCTTCTTTACTTGTTGTCTAAGCGCAAAGACCATAAGTATATAACAGGTTGGGGAAAACTTCAGATCGAGCTATAATAGTTCGATCGGGCTATAATAGCTCCATGTAGCTATCATAAAACTTTTTTTTCTTAAGAAAAAAAATAAAAATTGATGATGATTAAATTTTGTTTACAAGTCGCACTAGTACTGATAAAATACTACAACTTTTGTATAGAAACCCCTATTGAAATACCAACAGATAAGGAGATAAGGAACCTCAAATTTTTTGTTTTTTCAAAATCTTTTTGCTCATCATCGGTCCATATTTGAATATATGTGTCTTGTTAAAAATTTTGATATATATTGAGTACAAATGGAATCAGTGAATATTTTTCAAAAATTTTGATTTTAGTTAAATTTTGTATTGAAAAATGTTATTAGGCAATAGCTTGTTCTAGCTATAATAGCCTGATCAAGCTATAATAGCTCCATTTGAAGTTTTCCCCAACCTGTATAAAGAAGCTCCTCGGTTACCATTGAATTTTTTTTTAAATCTTCATCTTATTGAAGGCTGTCCGTTAATATAGTGCACTGCTGTATGGGTGTGTTCAGATTGTTCTGGAATTTAAAAAAAACAGCTGAACAACTGCATGCCAAGTGCTAATCTCTATTGAGGTTCTTGCATACTACCGTTTACTATGCTGTTGTTTACTGATGACTCGTGCAAGCGTGCAGTCAAGTTGACTAGTAAATGTGACAATTGCCGAGTCCATTTTATTAAGCTGCTGCTGATGGATAGCCGTTACCAGAATCCTCACTGTCCATGCGGCTCACTCAGTCACTGGATAAAAGTGATTTTGACTATTTTATCATGCTAAACTTTTAATGAAATTGATACCATTGAATAGATCTGGAATAGTCGTAAATTTGGGTATAAGTATGATAGTCACACAATCAAACTTTATACTGACAAAACAAGTTTTGTTGGGCTATTTCCTATGCTATTTTGTCCTGTGACGCTCTCTATAGACTCATAGTCATTGTTAAACTCAGTGACATCACGCTCAAATCTAACATTGAAAACGCCCCATCTAAAATTTATTTTGTCTGTATAATTTGATAGCATAAACCCTAGACCATGTAAAATATACTAAAATTTACGAAGAAGCAAGATCTATTCAGTGATATAGATTTTATTTTAATTTTTGTGTGACAAAGTTATCGAAATCGCTTTTATCCAGGGGGCATGATTGTGTCATGAACACCTTTGCATCATCAGGGCGGAGAGTAGGTCATTCTCCGCTTCCTGACATATTTTTACTTCCATCTACATGTACATGTATTAGATTTATTGCTTAAAATCCCTCTTAAAATTGGAGAAATCACCTTGTATAATACATGTATGTACCGGTATTCACCTCTCCAAATTGATCACCATTACTGTTGTGATCACAACATGGAAAGATGAAGGCTTGGCGATTGGATGAGGCACTCGTCAGTCTGCTTACAGTCACTGTGATGAGCATCTGTCCAATCGCTAAGCCTCAATCTTTCCTCGTTGTGATCATGTGTCGTGATGAGCACCTGTCCATAACCGCTAAGCCTCAACCTTTCCTTGTTGTGATCACGTGTCGTGATGAGCACCAGTCCAATCGCTAAGCCTCATTCTTTCCTTGTTGTGATCATGTGTCGTGATGAGCACCTGTCCATAACCACTAAGCCTCAACCTTTCCTTGTTGTGATCACGTGTCGTGATGAGCACCAGTCTAATCGCTAAGCCTCAATCTTTCCTTGTTGTGATCACATGTCGTGAGGAGCACCAGTCCAATCGCTAAGCCTCAATCTTTCTTCGTTGTGATCACGTGTCGTGATAAGCACCAGTCCAATCGCTAAGCCTCAACCTTTCCTTGTTGTGATCACGTATCGTGATGAGCACCTGTCCAATCGCTAAGCCTCAATCTTTCCTCGTTGTGATCACATGTTGTGATGAGCACCAGTCCAATCGCTAAGCCTCAATCTTTCCTTGTTGTGATCGCGTATCGTTATGAGCACCTGTCCAATCGCTAAGCCTCAATCTTCCTCGTTGTGATCACGTATCGTGATGAGCACCAGTCCAATTGCTAAGCCTTAATCTTTCCTCATTGTGATCATGTATCGTGATGAGCACCTGAGTCAAATCGCTAAGCCTCAATCTGTCCTCGTTGCGATCACGTGTCGTGATGATCACCAGTCCAATCGCTAAGCCTCAATCTTTCCTCGTTGCGATCACGTGTCGTGATGATCACCAGTCCAATCGCTAAGCCTCAATCTTTCCTCGTTGTGATCACGTATCATGATGAGCACCAGCCCAATCGCTAAGCCTCAATCTTTCCTCGTTGTGATCACGATACATGATGAGCACCAGTCCAATCGCTAAGCCTCTGTCTTTCCTCGTTGTGATCACATGTCGTGAAGAGCACCTGTCCAATCGCTAAGCCTCAATCTTTCCTCATTGTGATCACGTGTCGTGATGAGCACCAGTCCAATTGCTAAGCCTCAATCTTTCCTCGTTGTGATCATGTATCGTGATGAGCACCTGAGTCAAATCGCTAAGCCTCAATCTGTCCTCGTTGTGATCATGTGTGGTGATGATCACCAGTCCAATCGTTAAGCCTCAGTCTTTCCTTGTTGTGATCACATGTCGTGAAGAGCACCTGTCCAATCGCTAAGCCTCAATCTTCGTCGTTGTGATCATGTATCGAGATGAGCACCTGTCCAATCGCTAAGCCTCAATCTTTCCTCATTGTGATCACGTGTCGTGATGAGCACCAGTCCAATTGCTAAGCCTCAATCTTTCCTCGTTGTGATTATGTATCGTGATGAGCACCAGTCCAATCACCAAGCCTCAATCTGTCCTCGTTGTGATCACGTGTCGTGATGATCACCAGTCCAATCGTCAAGCCTCAGTCTTTCCTCGTTGTGATCACATGTCGTGAAGAGCACCTGTCCAATCGCTAAGCCTCAATCTTTCCTCGTTGCGATCACATGTCACAACAACAATGGTGATTAGTATGGAGCTGCAGATATTCAAAGAGATAGGAAACTGTGACTGTCATTTCTCCTTTTTCCAAAGGGGATTTTAAGCAATGAATCTCTTACTTATAGATGGAAGTTAAAATATGTCAGGAAGTGGGGTATGACCTTCTCTCTGCACATGCAAAGGTATTCACGACCCAATCATGCCCCCGAAGTGGGAGGGTCAATGGGGGCTTACTCCCAGAAAATAGAACTATGAATGGGTGAGAAAGGATTGGGTAAGGACAATCAGTCAACGGCACCATAATAAAATGGCACATGCCAGAATCGCAAGAGGGATTACTAAGCTCACAAGCTACAATAGCTTGATTTGGCAGTAGTACACATCCATTAATCAATTTGAACAGTATTATTTTGAATGTGAGTAAATAAAGATTTTACTCATTTGCATTTACGTAGAAATTTTATCTTCTATTTCTGATCATGAAAACTTAATCTTAAAATGGAAAAACTCAACGTTGAATTTTGGAGTGCAGTTGCACATGTGCATTTCGGAAAAAGGTTAATATTGACAATTTGCTTTAATTTGACATGTTTTGCAGGATATGGTAGGAGACATTGGGTATCAAGGAGCTACACGTCAAAGCTTGGCAAAGAAATCCCGTACTTTTATAAACCAAAAGTCAACCAGAGAAGGAAGAATCGGAATCTACAGAGACAGAAAAAGAAAGCTTTCAATGAATTGTCTAAAGGTAATAAAAATACACCAAGTATGCATGATAACATTATGTCAAATAATATGCATGGTACACTACATGAGCATATACATGTAGCTTATTGAATTATTTTACTGCGGAAATTATGTCTCCCCCCCAACGGGGAGGAGACATATTGGTTTTGCCTTCGTCGTCCGTCTGTCCGTCTGTCTGTCTGTCCGTCTGTCCGTCTGTCACACATCGTGTCCGGGCTATATCTCCTGAACCGTTTGCCCGATCACTTTCATATTTTAGTATGTTGTTGCTTATGACCCGAAGGTTTCACATCACCTTGACCCAAGGTCATGTGACCAAGGTCAAGGTCACTTAGTGCATTTTTAATGAAATTATGCATACATTCCTGTCTGGGCTATATCTCTTGAATCGTTTGTCAGATCACTTTCATATTTTAGTATGTTGTTGCTTATGACCCGAAGGTTTCACATCACCTTGTCCCAAGGTCATGTGACCAAGGTCAAGGTCACTTAGTGCATTTTTAATGAAATTATGCATACATTCCTGTCCGGGCTATATCTCTTGAACCCTTTGCCGGATCACTTTCATATTTTAGTATGTTGTTGCTTATGACCCGAAGGTTTCACATCACCTTGACCCAAGGTCATGTGACCAAGGTCAAGGTCACTTAGTGCATTTTTAATGAAATTATGCATACATTCCTGTCCGGGCTATATCTCTTGAACCATTTGCCGGATCACTTTCATATTTTAGTATGTTGTTGCTTATGACCCGAAGGTTTCACATCACCTTGACCCAAGGTCATGTGACCAAGGTCAAGGTCACTTAGTGCATTTTTAATGAAATTATGCATACATTCCTGTCTGGGCTATATCTCTTGAACCGTATGTAGGATCACTTTCATATTTTAGTATGTTGTTGCTTATGACCCGAAGGTTTCACATCACCTTGACCCAAGGTCATGTGACCCAGGTCAAGGTCACTTAGTGCATTTTTAATGAAATTATGCATACATTCCTGTCCGGGCTATATCTCTTGAACCCTTTGCCGGATCACTTTCATATTTTAGTATGTTGTTGCTTATGACCCGAAGGTTTCACATCACCTTGACCCAAGGTCATGCCGGAAGACTTTCATATTTTAGTATGTTGTTGCTTATGACCCAAAGGTTTCACATCACCATGACCCAAGGTCATGTGACCAAGGTCACTTAGTGCATTTTTAATGAAATTATGCATACATTCCTGTACGAGCTATACCTCTTGAACCATTTGCTGGATCACTTTCATATCTAAGTATGTTGTTGCTTATGACCCCTAGGTTTTACATCACCTTGACCCAAGGTCATGTGACCAAGGTCAAGGTCACTTAGTGCATTTTTAATGATATTGTGCATACATTCTTGTCCGGGCTATATCTCTTGAACCGTTTGCCAGATCACTTTCATATTTTAGTATGTTGTTGCTTATCACGTAAAGGTTTTACATCACGTTGACTCAAGGTCATGTGACCAAAGTCAAGGTCAATTAGTATATTTTAAATGAAATTGTATTTGTTACATGTATTATGTCCAGGCTTAATCTTTTGAACCGTGATCGGATCACGTCATATTTTAGTATGATGGTGCTGATGACCCAAAGGTTTCACACCTTCTTGATCAAAGGTCATATGACTAAGGTCAAGTATTACATTTTTTAATGAAATTGTAAATGCTATTGAGTCTGTGCTATATCTGTGGAATCGTATACTGGATCACTCTTATACTATAGTATGCTGTTGCTCAGGATTGGAGGGTTTCTTATCACCTTGACCCAAGGTCATGTGCCCAAGGTCAAGATCATTTAGTTCTTTTTAATGAAATTGTACATACTAATATTGTCTGGGCTATATCTCCTGAACCCTTCTTACAATTGTTTTCATATTTTAGTATGTTGTTTCTAAGGACTAAATGTTTCTTATCACATTGTCCCAACGTCACATGGTTAAGGTAGCTTCTTACTTTGGCAATGAAATTGTATATGCTAAGCATGTCCAGGCTGAAATTGTCTATTCTAATAATGTTTAGGCTTTATATTTTGAACCGTGTATCCAATCACTAATTCAGTTTTTTGTTGCTCATGATCCATACAATGTTAAACGTCTTCAAATTTAATAGCATCATTTAAAAGCAGATAAGTTTGCTGCATGGACCAGACATGCATGTTTGGGTACTTAACCCTCATCAGTGAGTGTAGGTTTCAGATCACCTATATCCAAGGTCATGTGACCAAAGTCAATTTCTTTAAATATGCTTATAATGAAATTGTATATGCCAATCATGTTTGGCCTTTACCTCAAACAATGTAATGAATCACTTTCATGTTTTAGTATGATGTTGCCCATGACTCAAAGGTTTCACATCATTTTGCATTTTGGCCTAAGCTCAAAGTAACTTAGAGGGAGGGGGGAGACATCTGTTTTTAAGAGATCACCTGAATTTTTTCACGCTAGAGAGCCCCGATTCTGTATAATTTGTAGCACGAACCAATCAAATCACAGGAATTCACATCGTGTGAAGTATGAAGTGGGTCACTGCTGCTTTGAATTGTGTAAACGATGTAACTCTGTTTATGTCATGTTACTTATTGTCGGCTTCCTGAAGCTGGACACACTAGGGATGTTTTTTACTTCCGCACATACTTCGAAGAGGTAGCATACGGACAATCTGCCAGTTCCAATGACAGCAAGCAAGCTGTCGACGGAAACGGCCGACTGCAAACGAGGATAACGTCATGTTGATTTCTAATTGGAGGATTCCGGGACCGACTTTGAGAACAAAACGGTTCGATATATAGGTTCAGTACTTCAGTCGTACGATTTTTGTATTTATATATGGATATATTCTTCTCTCCTTATTTCTTATTCTTACAATTCGTTCGTTTTCTTTATTTTATTTTATCCGATCCTGCATATGAGTCCTACTTTTAGTGCAAGCTTCCTTTGGCGCGGTTATTAATATGCAGGAATGTTCCATTCATACGTCCAGGGTCGATCGTATATTAAAAAATTCCTGATACTTCTACTATATAGCCCCCCCCCCCCTTCCGCGAGAGAGATTGGTTCCTAATGCCACCTTAAAATGATTGCTGACGCCGGCCAATGACAAGCTTTTTTTTAACGCCAGTACTTGTAGAAACCCATCGTGATATAAACACATGTTGTCTATAAACGTAAGATAAAAATAGAACAATGCACATGCGTGGATCCATACGGCGGGGATGGGCCAAAGCAGTATTTTGTCATGTTTCATATCTAATTTTAAGTAGCTGTACTTTTCTGTTGGACCGAAAATTTAACATGTGGATGTGAAGAGAGAAATAGGGAATACAACGACAATTCATCATAAACGAATTTTGTTACGGGAGAGGTCATAATTGAAAATCCAACGTTAAAAAATTCTTCCTTCTTATAAGTCCTTGATTATAACACCATATCATTTTCTAGAAACTTATAAAACTGAAAAAAATATATATACCCAGGTACATATATTCAAAAAAATATCGACTCTTTCCGCTCGCCGATTTGAAGGATAAGGCTGTAATAATTATTTTTGTTTATCATTGTTCTTTTAGACTCAAGTAATTCTGTATTTTTTTTTTAATTTTCGAGCTTGTCACCCTTGCCAGTTTTCATAATATTTTCAGAAGGAAAATGTGAAAAAAAAGAAAATTAGAACCATTTCGCGTTGCATGCACCCGTCTCGTCACCCCCATTTCTGCATAGGAAGACATGGCTTAGTCCCAGGGATGCAAATGAACACAATGCATTGAATTGAATGCATTTTAATCTTTTTAGAAATTGAACTCATTACACTGCCGGTATATAATCTCTAGGGTGTATATATTTCTGCTTAGGGATGAGTCCCAGGGATAATTCAGACGATAATCGTTTTCTTGTTTTCGTAGCTGTCGTAACTCACGTCGTGAAACAAAAACTCATAGGTTATTTAAAAATTTTTGGTTTGCTTTCTCGCAGATTTGAAATTTTATTTTATTACGTTACGTCTTTACAAGGGAAAAAGGTGGATCTATTAATTTTCAATGTACAGTAACTTCATCTAACGTTTAAAAAAAAGTGCAAAGTCACTGTTTGGAGATGTCATCTGTTTATAATTGGATTAACACACTGGAAAGAAGTAAAGTAGCCTGCATTTATTGATTTATTTCAAGGTACCGGTGCTTGAGATGTCCGAAATCAAAACCATACGTTTATATCTAAAATATAGAAACATCAAAAATGGTGTGTGAAATTTATGCGGAAAAATTACTAATTTTTAGCGTTAATTTCGTATTCGGTATATCGTGTTCCTGTTCGATGACCATGACTTGATACTGAGAAGGAGAGAAGGGAGGGGGGTTGAAATTAAAAATATAAATTTGAATACATTGTACAACATTTTGATGTGGGCAAATTGTTTTTGATGTGGGCGCCTAAGTTTTTGGATTTTGGGGCCCACTTGGCCCCTGAAAATTTCAACGAATTTTCAACCCTGGCCCGGGTCCATGGCAGCCGCTGATATATTTCTGCAAAGGGCTCCATGGCAGCCACTAATCGGGTAAACTCCTTTAATTATCCAGTTATGTATTAAACGAGAAATCCTGATAACACTAAGGAACCAGAAACTGGAAGCCTTTTCCAATGAAAGACAATTTATTAATTCATTTGATCTTTGGGAAATTCAAGGAGTATTCATTTAACGGAAGATACTAGTATTTGTTAAAGACTGTCTCAGATTGCTCAACAACCCAACCCCCCTTCCATTTGACTTACCAGCCCTATTCCATTAGTCAACCCTCGGGGTCGGCCACTAGTAGTATTGACTCTTTGGGAGATGCAAGTTTGAGAACTTTGTTCTTTTAATTCTAATGAAATCCTTATGGATTTGCATTTCAGTATTATTGTATATTTGCATAAACTTGTCTACGAAGGAAAGGTTGATAACATACATAATAAATGATACATATACATGTAGTGATATTTAAGCTATTCGCTTTCAGTACCTTCAGTGCTTTGATTTTATGAAAAACATTTTGTTTAATTAGCTTTGTATTTAGTATTGCAGATACTGTGAAATTGAGGTATTGCTAAACGTCCAACATTGCGCCTGTTGGCAGACCTCTGCATTCCTGACATTATGTCGTCATAAGAAATGACCCGTCATACAATGCTTTGATGGGCATTGTGATTATTATCATGATGATGTCATAAAATTTAATGTCTGTAAACATGTGCAACATGGAACAATTGGCAATCCCTCAATTGTCTGTAGCAGTGTCTGAAATTGACTTTTGAAGTCTTATAGACATTCGGTCTACAGAGATTTCAGTTCCTATAGACCAAAGCCATTTCCTGCAGACCTAAATACCCCCTCCTAAAATCTAATATTTTATTCATTTCATTTTAATCTGTCAAAAAATGAAAACATGTACCCGATATTTCATATGATTCATATTCAAAACAGTACCTTCAAAACTATCAAGCCCAATTGACCTTGAACAGAGATGGAAGATTCTAAAATATAATATTACCACATTATATCCATGTTACAGTAATATACATTGTAATTTAATTGAATGTTCTATTTCATGAAGGGGCCGCAATTCTAGTCGATGTTACAAAGGTAATATCTTACTTTGATGTTCAAATTTCCTATAGACAATTTGGTCTATGGCTTTTTCCATTGCTATAGACCGGTCCACTTTACTGTAGACATTGGCCATCGGTCCACTGTTAATTTCGCACACTAGTGACAGTACTAGTGTAGAGAAAATCTTGTGATCATTTTATTTACTTGTAAACCTATTTACATTTATTTAGTAATTAGATTTTCAATTCATGTTTACAGGGTTGGAAATATACCATCAGAAGCTCCTGGAGGGTAAAGACCCGCCGATTCAAAACCCTGGCAGACTATTGTCAGCCGCACAAGAAGGCGTTACCCATAATTCCCCTTCTACGTCCTTAGATATCGATCTTTCTACGGCAGAACAAACCAACAGGGTCCCTGTTATTTTAGACCACAATGCATTCACAGAGATGATCTCCGATAAAACTTTTGCAAAAAAATTGAAGCAGGGGTTCCGGTTAGTGAGTAGTGTCGACTCTAACGGTAACAAGAAAAATTTGACGAACAAACCTAGTTCGATATTTTTGGTAGAGGATGAGCCACACTTAATTTACACAAGGACTTACGATTTTGATTTGTCTAATGATTGGGTTAGGGAGAAACGGAGGAAAGATAATTCTGAGTCTGAGTCTGTGATAAATTCTCTGAAAGAGAGAGTGAAAAAAGACGTAAATTCCGAGTCTGTGATAAATTCTCTTAACAAAGAAGATAAAAGTGAAGCAAAATGTGATAGTGACATTAGTACACATAGTGAAAACATGGAAGTTTTAAAGCATGATACAAGGAACAATGGAGAATCTGTGATGCTAACGAGAAGGACAGATGAATTTTCCGATTACATTGAAGACATTAAAGTGAATTCTTCTGTCATAGAGATAGATAATGCGGAAGTTGGTGCAGTAGGGTCAACCATTCAAGATGCAGGTGAGAGAGTATTCTACATATTGATTGTGCACACTGTATTTTGATACTATTAATATCACAAGGGAAGATATTGAAAATTATTGGGAAACAAAGGAGAAGAAAGTTGGATTTTTTTATTCATTTAAATACTGTAAACGTGGAAATTTTCACGTGGGGTTAATTTTGGGTTTTTTTCGCGAATCAATGGATTTCGCGAAAATTTTCCCGATGCGAAAATATCTCCGTTGCATTCAGTCACGGAATATTCTGGATTTGTAAAGGCATGGGCCATTAAAATGGGCCAACGGCCCCTCTCTTTATTAAATGTATATAAAATTGACAAAAAAGAGGGGCCATTTAAAAAAATAAGGGGCCATGTAGCCAAATTGAGGGGCTGATGAACTCTTATTTTGGATCCTAGACCAATTCTAAATGCGTATTTGGATAGCTTATATAGGTGGCCCTTTCATATTTGAAGTCAGATTTCTCCTATCTTGCATAGTTTTCTCATAATTTCACAATGGCCCCACCCAGGATTATCCCTGCATTCTTACAATGGGAAAGACATTTTTATCGCAAATATTTCCCCCACGCATACTGCCTTGATGCTATATTCGTGAAATTTACCCCCAGCGAAAATAACCACGTTTACAGTATTTGACTTGATTGATACATGAAAAGGGTAAGAAGTCTTCCTCCAATTTTATAATTTTTTTTACGAACAAATTTAATGTTGTTCATGAAAGAAATCAGCACATAAATTATGCAATATTGAAAATGGTAGGAAATGTCATTGAAAGGCAGAATCTTTGTAAGGTCAAGACTCAAGGTCATATTCAAGGTCATTTTTACAGGCTTGCATTTAAGTAAAATAAATGTACATGTATACATTTTGTGTTTTCCAAAACTTTTTAAAATATGTTGTTCCTTTATTTCTGAATATTGTAGATTTGATTGAACATGGCACCAAATCTAAATTAAAAGGCCGTTCAAAAGTTCCCATGGAAAAATTTTCTCCTGCTACTCATGGATTTGGATGGATTAATAGTAAGGAAGATGAAATGATGGAGAGAGAAGAAATGATGGAAAAACAAGAGATTGATGCAATGATTGGGAAGAAAAAAGGAAAGAAGAAACAAATTGATATCATGCTTGCCAAGAATAAAGGAAAGATGGTAGAGAGAAGTAGAAAAGATAGGGTTGTTGGTCAAGTGAGGAAAGACATAACAGAAGAGATGATTTTGACAGACAAACAAATCGAAGCCTCTCAGAAACGATTCAACCAGGATTACCTCTCCTTTATCCAAGCTCATATAGCAATCAACCAGGTATAGATATTAGATAATGTAAAATGTTTGTGTTTAAATTCTTTGTTACCATGGTTACTATGGTCATCTAAATTCATTCAAACATGGATACAAATCATACATGAATGAACCCTAAGGGAAGGATCATACATGTAGTAAATTCTCTGTTGAAAAAATTGTCATACTAATTCATAATTAGCTTGATGATTAGGGTTGTGCAAAATTGTTCGTAAATTGAAATATTTTCCATGGCGATCATATATTCCCTACATGTATATCAAAATACAGTAGGTTTCTACTATGTAGTCTGTAACAATTTGTTGTAATAAATCAGAATATTTCTGGACTTTCATGTATATTTTGATGCTCTTGTTCAAATTATTTTATATACATAATTTATAATACATGTACATTGTATAATGCAATGCAAGTGACATGCATTAGCCCTTTGGCCTATCCGACGCTTTCTGAATACTTAACATTGTTGTGTTTTAATTCTTCCTTGGGCTTTTCATATACATTGTAATCAAGATAATGTAGATTTGATATTTCTGACTTATTTAATTTTCAATATTTTCCAGGTAGAGGGAGCTCACTCGCAGATTCGTTTATTCAGTACAATGGGCAAACCGATGGGAAACAAAGCTCTTATAGAATGTATTACAGATGTCAAAATCTTCAATGCATTACTACATGCTTGGGCAAAAAAAGCAAGTATTCGGAAATATATTTAGTTGAAGATTTGCCGATGACGATATGAAGATTCTGTAAACGTTGAAATTTTTGCGTGGAGGTAATTTTCGCGTTTGTCACTAATAAAGGGATTTGCGAAAATATCTTTGCATTCTTACAATAGGAAAGACATTTTTATCGCGAATATTTCCCCCTCGCGAAAAGTATTGATGTTATAATTGCGAATTTTTTCCCCGCAAAAATAAACACGTCTACAGCATGTTTATTATGGTAATAATCATACCAGATCTGAATGAGTACTGGGTTTTTGAGATTAAAAATTATTTTGCATGTACAGTATGTAAAAAGAAATTTTTGAATAAAAGTTTGGGAAAGTAATGAATTTCAAAAATTTCATATGAACCTTATTTCAATGACTTTTTAGCTCGCCGGGACGAAAAAGTCCGGAGAGCTAATGCCATACCCTCGGCATCGTTGTCGTCGTCGTTGTCCGTAGACAAAACTTTAACCTGGGCTATATCTCTTGAACTATAAGGGGTAGGGCTTTGATATTTCACATGTAGATACCTTGTGACAAGACCTTTCATTTGAGACCATGACCTTTGACCTAGTGACCTTAACCTTGGACTTTGACCTATTTCTCAAAAACTTTAACCTGGTTTCTGACAAAAACCTGTATAGGCGAGCTATGTAATCTTTGATTACCCTATGTTTATGTCGCCTGCAACACAATCAGAATCAACATGATCAATGGTGACAAAAATAGAGATCATTTTGTACCTCGTTGATCTGTTTGTTCATCTGACTTATGTCTGTCTGTCCATCCAGAAAAAGTGTCATAATTTGCTTGATATACAGGTATATTGTATTTCTATTAAACTTGGAAGGATGGTCAAGGCCATCGTAAAGGTCAAGGTCAGATATTTAGGATCACACATGCAACGGACGACAAACCTGTAGGATCACACATGCAACAGACGACAAGCCTGTAGGATCACACATGCAACAGACGACAAACCTGTTTTTGAAAAATAAAAACAAAATTATTTTCATATCCCGTATGAAGATGAACAATATTAATCTGTCACAGACTCTTTTTTTTTGCTGTTCCATCAGCTATTTGGAGACTTATACATGTAGCTTTTAATAAGCAAAACTTGAGTGACATGTGGTAGGATTTTTATATTTCTTTTGTCACTGTATTCCCTGTACATATTGCAATAAGAGTTTGTTTGATAAAGTAAATGTACTCACAAAAGTATAATGTAGATGATAGAGTTTTAAAAGAGCCCTTCTGTTTATTTTGTAGGAAAATGTTGCCATGATGGGAGAAGTATGGCAGTACATGGAGGCGCACAATGTTAAACCTAACGTCCAGAGTTTTGCCGGGAGTCTCGAGTGTCTGGGAAGAAAAAACTTGCCGTCAAAAACACCGGTACAGAAACTGCTCAAAAGGATGGAAGAAATGGTAAGATAAACAATGGGATAGTATTTGAGCATTTCTTTCTTTTATTTGTTTATTTATCTTTTTTTTTTTTTTGTCAAAAATGTAGAATTCATCTACATGTACGTCAGATAATATTTAACTACCATCCAAAGTATTCAGTTACTACATTGCATTTGTACAGAAAAATTGATATAGTGACTTCTCCTTTATAGGGTTACGAGATAGACGACATATTAAAGGACAGTGTATTGGTCAAAGATGAGGAAAAATTCGTAATAAAAGTAAGAGTAAATTCAATAGATGATTTTTCAATAAATTCATAAGGCAGACAGGCACCAGACATCACAAAATTTGGCGATATTTTCATTGTGACGCCAAAATAAAAGGCATGGCAACACATCAAGGTGCTTCAAGACAGTGCGATCAGATGTGACGTCACAATTGAAAAATTTGCCTGAAAATTGGAAAAAAATAAAATTACTGATGAAAAACCTAAATGAAATACATGTAACTTCTTATCAACTTTATAACAAGCAGGATTGGTTCAAAGCCTGTTTGTTATCATTGAAGTTTGCCGTACTTACAGTATCATATGTACAAAATCCATTTGATATTGATTTACATGTACGTTTCATAATGTTTATCAATCAGAAGAAATGTTTCTATGTTTTGATCATGTTGAGCTCAAAATATGTCTTTGAAATATTTATAGAATATTGTACAAAATAAATTCCTTCATAGGCAAATTGTGAATCTTTTCTAATGTACATGTATTTATGTAATTAATTAAAATTCTGTTGCTAGGCAATAACACAAGCCATTCCTACCTACAAACCAAAAAGAGATAAGAAGAATGTTTGTTACCATGGAAACCAAAGTCCAGAACAGTGCCCTCCCCTTGTTCAAAAGTTATATCAGGATTCCGATCTAAAGGTTTGTGAAATCTGTGTAGAATACCATATCATCAGTAATTTTTGCGAGATATAATAATTTTTGCAATGTTTTCGAGTGATATGAAAATAAAATTTGTACAGCAGAAGACTTTTAGGAATCGAAAAGGGTAAACCGACCGATTATCGATTTAAACATGTTAAATTGGAAAATATTATTTTAAGGTGGAAAATATTATTTTAAACCGACTGATTATCGATGTAAACATGTGAAATTGGAAAATATTATTTTAAACCGACTGATTATCGATTTAAACATGTTAAATTGGAAAATATTATTTTAAGGTAAACCGACCGATTATCGATTTTTAAAAACATGTGAAATTGGAAAATATTATTTTAAGGTAAACTGACTGATTATCGATTTAAACATGTTAAATTGGAAAATATTATTTTAAGGTAAACCGACTGATTATCGATTTAAACATGTTAAATTGGAAAATATTATTTTAAGGTAAACCGACCGATTATCGATTTAAACATGTTAAATTGGAAAATATTATCTTAAGGTAAACCGACTGATTATCGATTTAAACATTTTAAATTGGAAAATATTATTTTAAGAAAAATACAGTATAAATGATAGACAGTCTGTATTTTTCTGCCAAAATTTGAGGAAACTTTTTTCTGAAAACAAAGGAAATATTATGAAATTCTTCATTTCCAAATTTTCTGTGATTTTTGACTTAGTATAAGTTCTAGTGTAAGATCTTCTGGTTGTCCAACCCCCTACAGTAACTATCTTTTTTTGTAAAATTATATTATATGCCAATATTCAAATAAATAATGTTTTAACCAAACAAAACAACAAGTTATTGTAAATGTTAGATTGGAATTGAGGGAAAGAAGTATCCACAGCATAAACATGCCCCTTTCAGTGTCAATCGATTGTTAGAAATTAAAATCGATAATCAAAATTGAAAGAGTCTTTAAGCGATCGACAATATATTGATTGATGACTAACATGACTAATGAAAATGCAAAAAATTTCTTCAAAATTGTCAAGTTGTATTACAATTTCTTTTACCCAATTTCACATATGTATTGTTCACTTGCATATTTTTGTTAAAGGCTGCCAGTGAATTGTTCACACAAGTTGACACAAATCACAATAGAAAGGTTGAGATTTCCTATATGTAACTTGTACGTGTTGAAAGACTTTACGCAATTGACAATCAATTGTTTCACGACTAACATGACTAATGAAAATGCAAAAATTTCTTCAAAATTGTCAAGTTGTATTACAATTTCTTTTACCCAATTTCACATATGTATTGTTCACTTGCATATTTTTGATAAAGGCAAGCCTTAGGAGAAAAGAAGTGACTGCCAGTGTATGTTCACACAAGTTGACACAAATCACAACAGAGAGGTTGAGATTTCCTACATGTAACTTGTACGTGTACTTGTATTCTGACCCGCTATTGTGACGTCATTTGCTTTACACAGTACTCGTCAACAGCGAACGTATAAAGTGCGAGATACACGTAGGACTTTACTTCAAGATATTTCATCCGCTTTATTTTATGAAAGAGTATAAAAAGGTTCCTTTTGAATTTAACTTGTCCAAAAGTCAACTCAAGTTTACTGAGATTTTACGAATAAGCATTGTGGTCTTTTAATAGAAATCTCAACAACGATAACGTGTAGTTCAAGGTGTACACTAGACATACCCATACAAGTTACACGTAGGAAATCTCAATCTCTCTAATATTGACACATACAAGTACTTTACCCTAATTGTACCTTATTTTACCACTTACTGTAATTATGTGCCATAGTCCCATTAAATTTAAAAGATGGCCAATAGAAGCTTGTGGAGTTTCCTAGGAATTGGCCCTTTAAAATGAAAAAAAAATCATTGAAAAAGGCCCATTTAAAAAATTTTCTTTCCAATTACTGTCAGACTTGCAAACTTTGATACTTGTGTAAATTTCTGGTTATATGGTAAGAAGCCATCGAAAATCTTATGAAGTCAGCGGTCTACTTGGTGCATGTTCATGTATCTTATATTTATAAAGAATTCACAGTTTAGAAATCATCAGAAATTTCAAGCAGTTCAATGTTTTCCAGATACTTACTCAATATGTACTTTACAGGTCAAAAACCCATACGCCCATGTAATGAATTCCAAGAATTTGATGAAGGCAGTACAAACACAAATATCAAGAGAAAAAGGGCAGTACGTCAAAGTCAAATCAGTGATATCCTCTGATAAAGACATGGATTTTGTTGAAAAGAATGTAAGTTCAAAGCATATTTGAATTACTTACATGTATGTTCTTTCAAAAAAATTAATTAAATTAGAAATATTTAAAAGTAAATTCTAATATGATGTTTACTTCATTGTACCAGTCAATATTTTAAACTTTCCATTAGTAGAGCTAGAAAAATGGATGTTTAAGCGTATAACAGAAACTTTTATTGTCATAATTTCTTGTTAGAACAGAAGCAAAAAAAAGAACTGATGAGAATGTGAAGAAATTCTCTTGTGGTTAACATTTCTAGCTCATCTGTGCGTAGCTCAAGTGAGCTATTGTCGTCCAGCGTAAACTTTTTACATTTTCAAATTCTCGTCTGCAACCACTGTACAGAATTTCACAAAACCTTACAGGATGCAAGTACTCAAGGTCCTCTACCAAGTTTGTGATATTTCGCAGATTGGTCAACATATATGGCCGCCGAGGGCTGATTGGCTGACGCATTTTTATACCCCCTACAAACAAAGTTTGTGGGGATATACAGGAATCACCCTGTCTGTTCGACTGTCTATCCATCACACCTCGTCTTGAGCATAACTCTTCGCCCTGCGGATGGATTTCAATAATATTGCACAGAAATGTTCCTTAGGACCTAGGGGTGTGTCATGACCTTGAACGAAGGTCAAAGTTCAGGGTCACAATTGACACTTGACCATGTTGACCTTGATCCAAAGATAACTTTTAAAAAATATTGCTGTGGGGGGTATTTTCGTCCTATTAGGGGCAAATTTTCATATACTTCTCCTCTGCAACTGCTCCACAGAATTTCACTAAATCTAACAGAAAGCAAACACTCAAGGTCCTCTACCAACATGACCAAGTTTGTATTTTTATGTGCCAATCGGTCGACAAATATGGCTACCAAGGGTTCCGATTGGCTGACGCATTTTTGACATCTCGAAAACAGATGCACATAATTTCATGAAACCTTAAAGGAAGCAAGTACTCAAGGGTCTCCACCAAATTGTCCACTATCATTCTTTTGTCTGCAACTCAGGTGAGCGATGTGGCCCCCTTGGGCCTTTTTTTTCAGTGATGAAATCTACTGAATTGCTGTAATTCGAATTGTTCAAATTCCCTGATTAAAAAACTCGCAAATCCTACATTTTCCCTTATTTTCATTACAATATGTTTTTAAGTACATTAACATGCATGTCTATTATTAGTGACATTTATTTACAGAGAGAGAAACTGAACGACTTGTTGAATACATGGAAAGTAGTGCTTACTGGTCGATTGGGTAGTACGATCGTTTCCTTAGAGAGAACTCAAAATGGTGTGTGTACTCTTGTTTTTAGCTCTACTGGTCTCAGACCAGTCAAGCTTATGCGATCACCCTTCGTCCGGCGTCCGTCCGTCTGTCCGTCTGTCTGTCTGTCCGTCTGTCTGTCTGTCCGTCTGTCCGTAAACAATTCTTGTCCGGACAACTTCTCTGAAACTGTTAGAGATAGAAAGTTAATTCTTTTTGCATTTTACTTGGACCATGGTCTAGTTGTGCACCTGACATTTAGTTTCAGTCCCTGACCCCCAGGGTCTTAGAAAATGGGCGTGGTCATTAAATTCAATGTAATCTTGTCCGGACAACTCCTCTGAAACTGTTAGAGATAGAAAGTTAATTCTTTTTGCATTTTACTTGGACCATGGTCTAGTTGTGCACCTTACATTTAGTTTCAGTCCCTGACCCCCAGGGTCTTAGAAAATGGGCGTGGTCATTATATTCTATGTAATCTTGTCCGGACAACTCCTCTGAAACTGTTAGAGATAGGAAGTTAATTCTTTTTGCATTTTACTTGGTCCATGGTCTAGTTGTGCACCTGACATTTAGTTTCAGTCCCTGACCCCCAGGGTCTTTATAAAATGGGCGTGGTCATTAAATTCTATGTAATCTTGTCCGGACAACTCCTCTGACACTATAAATGATGGAGACTTAATTCTTTTTGCAATTTGATGGGTCTGTGGTCTTGTTGTGCACCTGATATTTTGTTTGAGCCCCTGACCCCCAGGGTCTTAGAAATGGGTGTGGTCATTTTCTCCTTTATAACTCTATGTAACCTTGTGTTCGCAACTCCTCTGACACTATAAATGATGGAGACTTAATTCTTTTTGCAATATGATGGGTCTGTGGTCTTGTTGTGCACCTGATATTTTGTTTGAGCCCCTGACCCCCAGGGTCTTAGAAATGGGTGTGGTCATTTTCTCCTATATAACTGTATGTAATCTTGTGCTCTCAACTCCTCTGACACTATAAATGATGGAGACTTAATTCTTTTTGCAATATGATGGGTCTGTAGTCTAGTTGTGTACCTGATATTTTGTTTGAGCCCCTGACCCCCAGGGTCATAGAAATGGGTGTGGTCATTTTCTCCCATATAACTGTATGTAATCTTGTGCTCTCAACTCCTCTGACACTATAAATGATGGAGACTTAATTCATTTTGCAATGTGATGGGTCTGTGGTCTAGTTGTGCACCTGATATTTTGTTTGAGCCCCTGACCCCCAGGGTCATAGAAATGGGTGTGGTCATTTTCTCCTAAATAACTATGTACTCTTGTGCTCGCAACTCCTCTGACACTATTAATGATGGAGACTAAATTCTTATTGCAATATTATGGGTCTCTGGTCTAGTTGTGCACCTGATATTATGTTTTAGCCCCTGACCCTTAGGGTCTCAGAAATGGGTGTGGTCATTTGCTCCTATATAACTCTATATAATCTTGTGCTGGCAACTCCTCTGACAATATAAATGATGGAGACTTAATTCTTTTTGCAATACGATGGGTCTGTGGTCTTGTTGTGCATCTGATATTTTGTTTGAGCCCCTGACCCCCAAGGTCTTTGAAAATGGGTGTGGTCATTTGCTCCTATATAACTCTATGTAATCTTGTGCTCGCAACTCCTCTGACACTATAAATGATGGAGACTTAATTCTTTTTGCAATGTGATGGGTCTGTGGTCTGGTTGTGCTGATATTTTGTTTGAGCCCCTGACCCCCAGGGTCATAGAAATGGGTGTGGTCATTTTCTCCCATATAACTCTATGTAATCTTGTGCTTACAACTCCTCAGACACTATTAATGATGGAGACTAAATTCTTATTGCAATATTATGGGTCTCTGGTCTAGTTGTGCACCTGATATTATGTTTTAGCCCCTGACCCTTAGGGTCTCAGAAATGGGTGTGGTCATTTTCTCCTATATAAGTTAATATAATCTTGTGCTTGCAACTCCTCTGACACTCTGAATGATGTAGAATTAATTCTTTTTGCAATGATTGGTCTGTGGCATAGTTGTGCACCTGATATTTTGTTTTAGCCCTTAACCCCCAGGGTCTTTGAAAATGGGTGTGGTAATTTTTCCTATATACATAGTTGTAGTTGTGCTCTCTACTCATTTAAAGCTATTAATGATGGGGAGTTAATTCCTTATCCAATATTATGGATCTGTAGTCTTGATGTGTCATTGATAGACTGATAGTTCATTTAAGCTAGCAGCCCTTGGCCTCTAGGATCTTGGAAAATGGGTGTGACATTCTTTTTAGAAATACTTTATCTTGGATATTATGAATTATATGAGTGCTATTATAGTTGCAGTATAATGGATATGTAGTTTTGTCATGCTACCTATAATTTGATAAAGCGCCTGCTCCCTATGATCTTGGTTAAAAAAAAAAAGAAAGGAAATTGATGTTTTAGAATAAACAACCAGGAGAGCTACAGTCTCGTCAGAGACTTCTGGTTTAGGATACTTCCTTTCAGGAAGTCTCCTTATGTTATCATAACAGTTGAGACATTGCCGATTTGCAACTTATCCATACACCTAAAAATTTAGTGCTTTTTCTAATTTAGGAATTTGCTGTCTGACACATGCAAGATCAAGATTATTCTCCTTCTTGAAAAAAATTTCAATTGCATATAAAGTAAATGCATCACAAAAAATCAACTATTCATTTCTTGCTTTAACTGCTCGCCGGTACTGTGGCATAGTAATATAGTACTTCTTTTAACTTATACAATGTAAGAGTTGTCTTCCATATGTACATGATGTATATACCGATGAGAAACGAAAGTAGAAAAGAAGCATGATCTTGTGGAAAGGAATAGGAAATTCTGGTGATTAAATTGAGAATTTTTGGAAATTACCAGTGATAATAAACTTAAAAGTTACGCTGGAACTACATGTAACCGCTCTTTTATCAGATATATTGTAGATTGTAAGTAATTTTAAACATGCATGCATGGTCTTAACGTCTTTCTAGTTTCTATTTTAAACATGCATGTATGGTCTTAACGTCTTTCTAGTTTCCAAATGGGTTCATTCAGTCCTTTGATTTATGTCTGCATAATAACATGATCTAATATGAGGAAATTATACCTCTTGCCAATACATGATTTAGGGAATAACTCGCTAACACATTACCAGAAAAACTCAGTTTGTAACCACAAAATAAGCATTTACCGTCCGCAAACATAACGTCAGTATCTAGTTATTCCCATTCTAATACAGTCTATATTTTTGTGAATACAGAGTGAAATGTAACGTTAGCAACATCAAAACCTAGACTAGACTAAGTATGTTCTCGTTTTACAGCCGTAACTAAGGAACAAACAGCCTATAAAATTCTATGTTATAGCGACATTGCATTAGAATTTCATATTACCACAGTAGATTTGTATTTTACGCACGCCACGACTTGGCATTATAATATTTGATGTATTTTCTTAATGTAACATCGTATCAGATGTATGACGTTATACAGAAGTAAGAAATAAGGTGATGTCCGGTCTTACCATGAAGTATAGTGATAATATGAAAATGGTCTTTTTAACATTTAATGATAAAAGGGGAGCCTTCTATTTACAAGCTGAAAAGATATGGGGTCTTCTTAATCATTACGTCACAATAGATTTTCTTCTTTAACACTGAGTGACATTATGGTGAAAAATAACACCTAAAGATGTAAGATTTGGAAATGGTCTTTTATTCATTTTAGGGAATAATATCTACGTACTTGCATGTATTAATGATGATTATAACCTTTATTACATGAAAATTTGAGTATTTTCATTGTTTTAATGTTAAGGAATGAGCATCATTGAAAATGCTTAATCCTATGAGGACAAAAATTGATACAGCCTTTTTCTATCTGTACATGATACAAATTCTTCTTCCAACTGTAGGTCATAGGTAGTAACATCTTTTATTTCAAACATTTCTTATCATATGTTATTGTTCTTTACATATGGTACATTTCAGCTTCATATGGAATAAGTCTGTATCCTTTCCTGAAAATACTGAGGCCAGATGAGCTGACCCACATCATGATGGAGGTGAGATTTATGCTATACTGAATGGGGTTCACATGTAAATTAAAATTCGGTCTTTCAATTTTACAAAAACTATGTTTGATTTGTGCAGTATCTGGCGTAAAAAAATTGTGACGTCATTAAATTTTATTGAAAACGTCATATATGTAACCCTATTTCCCTGAATTTCATGCTGGTTTCCATAGAATTTGATGACGTCACGATGCGTTGACGTCAGATACCTTCACAAATGGGAAGTAACTCTCTAATTTGAAAAGACCCAATTGCGCCAAAGTATTTCATATTTTATTGCGTTACAGTACATTTAAGCCAAAATATTCTCGTTTATGTTAATATGTTGTGTATGCGTCTTAGAAATTTGGAATTATTGTAGTGAAATCAGTTAAAAGATTAAAACAATAAAAGCAATAAAACCATCTAAAATCCCTTAACTAAATTACTCATCCTGAAGAGTTAGACATTACGTCTATTCAGTTCAGTCGGTAGTTGGACGGGTCCACACGGCAGTTAGGAGGAGGAAATAAGTGTAACCCAAATACACTACAATATTCTCTGTATGAACTCGTACATGTACTTCTTAACATTAATTTTTTTCAATAATATAACAATAATGTATGTACATGTATATGTATCTTGATAGTTTGGAAATGTTCTCTCTGTGTACTTCATACCTTTAATAATTTATTCAAGACTTGTAGACAAGTACAAATAAAACATTTCACAATTACATGTACATGTGTAATTGTTGTTTAAATTATCTCGTTAGGAAACGGAGAAATACCTCGGCACTTCTGAGTTCTACAGTCCACCCATACGGCAGTTACACACTAACCTAGGTAGATCTGTGTACAATAAGGTGGTCAACAAACAACGAGCTAAGGATCATACGTTAGAAATGGTAAAATCTACAAATCTAAAAATTACATTTATCTACTAAAACCTGTTTTTGTATGTACTTTACAGTTAACTTTGTTAATGTTTTGGGCATTGGTATATATGTACATCAATTGCAATTTATTCAAAACATCTTCTTACAGGTATCAGCAGTGTATAAGGAGTTTGTGAAAGAATGTAACAAGACTGATTTTACACACAGCACACATCTTGAACTTTGGGAATCAATCTGTCTGAAAAAGTACGGTAGGCCATCCATACGGGAGAGAAAAATAGATTGGTCCAACTACTTGCAACAAAAGGTGCTTTCATTTAGATCATTGCATACATGATGTTTTCAAATATAAGTGTTGATTTAATCAACTTATCTTTGGTGGAAATAAAATCGTAATTGACATGTATGTTTTGCAATAAATTAATCAGGAATAACGAAGTAATGAAAATTTCCTTAAGAAGCTAAACGTTTCTGAGTCTGAAAGTCTTGGAATTAAAAGTGTGAAAGTGTTATGGCATAATAACGAAAATTTCGTCAAAAAGGTTCCAATTAGAACACTTAAAGCTCTGTTTTGCTGAGCTGCATCATCTTTTTATCACTCAGCAAGTGATTTGATACATGCTCAGTAAACAGTTTTCTTACTTCTTAAAAGAGTAGACATACATGTAAGTCAGACATAATGTGAAAATGGTCTGTTTCTTTCAAAGTTGTAACAGGCTAAAAGACACTACGATTCTACTTGTAATGTAAGTTTTTATTTTATAAATTTTCCATGTGACAGATAGGGAGGCTATTGATGGACCTGATCCTAACAAACTGTACAGTGGATATGTGGATGTTTAATCCTAGAAAGGAGGAGACGTAAGTGGTTCTTATTGCGTTGATATTAAATTTTAATGATATTGTGTTGTTTTTGTATACCAATAAAGACTAGGGGAATTTGTCTGTCTGTCCATCTTTCAGCCAGTCAGAAAGAAGACTTTATGTGTATATACATGTACTTGTAATTTGTGCACTGGTATTTACATGTATCTTTACATTTAAGTTTCATATAGTAATTGAAGAAATATTTCAGTCGTTACAAAAACTTATGCATAAACAAAATATAAATGTACATGTATATGTAAACATACGATTTCCTTTGGCAGGAAAATGGCGCCAGCATTCTATAAAGTATTTCGTTTCCATGGTGACATGGGATACATAGCAGAACTGAAGGTATGTATGATATACACAATGTACAGTCCACTAAGAGAAAATGCTTTATTGTTATCAAAAGTGACAAAAACTATAAAAAGTGGGAAAAAAGTACAAGATATACCTATAATGTACAGAGAAATGATTATTTGTGTACTAACTTTACATGTACTCCAAGCCCTTTTGATGATTAAGAATATTAACACAAGTTTTGGTACCAACAAAAAAATGTCAAACTTTTCAGCCTTCATGATACATGTATTTTCAAAATAATTTTGTAAGTTTCTATCTGTATTCATGGATTGCACTAAAACTGATAGTAACATCTTCTCGAATTTACTTGAACACAAAAAATGATGCACATGTATTACGAAATTCATAATCTATTTTTAGGCATCACCGGTGCTGACCAAGCTGATGCGATACTGTCAGATGGACCAACTGACATTTAACACGGAGGACATTCCCATGGTATCCCCGCCCCTCCCCTGGACGTCAAAAGATAGTGGCGGAAATATTCTTCTACACAGTATGTTACTCTATTAGACTGTATCCTTGTTTAGTATCTATACAAAAAATTCCAGGAGTCATGATTTATTTTTTTTACTGTTTCTCTACTTGTGTATGTATGATTCCTAGTGTTAAACAGAAATTTTAAGACTCCTGATAGTACATGTAGGTACATTTATTTGATACGATTTAGAACTATAATATGACGTCATAGATTCTATGTATACTTTCATTTCCTAGAATGTTCAAGTTTTCCATTTAGTCTTCACATGATTTAATGCTACTTCTTTTCAGCTGACTTGATACGTGCCAAGTTTTCAGTAGATACTCAGTCAGATTTCCTAACGACAGTACCAGATCACCGTTACTTTGCCAGCCTCGATGCTCTTAACAAGGTCGCTTGTTGTCCATGGAGACTTAACACTGAGGTAAGAGCCTTCACCGTGATACATACATGCACATATGTATGGCCTGTATTCCACACTGGTTACTCAGTCAGATTTCCTAACGACAGTATCAGATCACCGTTACTTTGCCAGCCTCGATGCCCTGAACAAGGTCGCTTGTTGTCCATGGAGGCTTAACACTGAGGTAAGAGTTTTCACTGCAATACATACATGTATATGTCACATATCTCACTCTGGGGGGAGTCTCTCAGTCAGATTTCCTGACGACAGTACCAGATCACCAATACTTTGCCAGTCTCAATGCTCTGAACAAGGTCGCTTGTTGTCCATGGAGACTTAACACTTTGGTAAGAGTTGTTCATCGTGATACATACATACATGTACATGTATATGTCACATATCTCACTCTGTGCGGAGTCAGATTTCCTAACGACAGTACCGGATCAATGTTACTTTGCCAGCCTCTATGCCCTGAACTAGGTCGCTTATTGACCATGGAGATTAAATGCTGAGGTAAGAGTTGTTCTATGTGATACATAAATATGTATGACGTGTATTCCACACTGGTTACTCTGTCAGATTTCCTAACGACAGTACCAGATCACTGTTACTTTGCCAGCCTTGATGCTCTGAACAAGGTCGCTTGTTGTCCATGGAGACTTACATGTAACACTGAGGTAAGAGCTACATGTATCTATCATGATACATGCATGACGTGTATATGTAACATATCCCACGTTATAAGGGATACTATACTGATGAAATATTGAAGAACTTCTGAATCATATACATGTATTTTATCAGTTTGATGTAAATTGTTACATGACAGTACCTCTTCAGAATCTGTAGAAAATTTTGAAATAAAGTAGCTCTGATAGAGATCTTCATGTACATTTTTTGTATAAAAATGAGATACTTTTTCTTTAGAAATCAATGGAAAACAGAGAATTTTTCATAAATGTAAAACATTCAATTATTATACATGTACTTGGCTCTTAATTTTTTTTAATTTGATAGAAAATCTCTTCTTTCATTGTCTGCTGTGAAAGATACAAGTTGATCAAATCCACCCTTACTTGTATATTCTCAAGATGTTTCAAAATCTTTGGCAAGTCTCAGTTTGGTTTAATTTCAAGACCCCTGGGATGGAGCTTTATGTTACAAAAATGCAATGTACAAGGAAACAAAATTAGATAATTTAGATTATATTTAACCTGCCTTTATTGATCTTTAGAAGATTTCACATTTCCAAACAAACCATAACATTTTACTTTGTAGATGTTAGACATCATGATTGATATATTCCGTAACCATGGCAACGATGCTCTAGGAATTACACCAGATGTATCAACAATCCCAAAAGTACCAGAAAAGAAAAAGTAAGTAATTCAATATTACTAACAGTGCTTCTAACATTTACATGTACGTACACAATTTATATTAGAGTACAGATAAAAGGGGAAAGATATCTAGAAATTAACCCTTCCAATTGCGGGGAAAAAATTCAAATTTCGTGACATCACAATGCTTTTACCTCAGACAAACAAGCTTCGAACCTCTGTCAAACATCAAAATTGCATTGTGACGTCATGGAATTTCTCAAATTTTTCCCTACTTCGGAAGGGTCAATTGGCTCTGTATTTTTTCATGAAAAATAATTAAATGAAAATTATGATTCCTCTATCCCTAATATTTCATGTGCAAATACAATGTGTATTAGGTTCATATTTCAAGAAGTTGTAAAGTCACGTGTGTAAGATTTGACGTCAATTTGTGACATCATTTGCTGTGGATGAAGGAAAATGAAAGAAAACTACGCAAATACATGTATCTGTTAAATTAACATAGGTGCGAACCCCCAACAAAAATAGATTTGATATAGATTGAAGGTAAATTGTATAGCTATCGTTTAGTGTAGAAATTATTTTGCTTCTAGTTTCGTGCCCTACCTATTTTCATTGATTTGATTGCTAGAAAAAAGTTTCCTTTTCAGCATTATTCTAGGTAAACAAATACATGTACATATACCAGGCAATGATTGTTTAACGTATTACTAAGTCTAGAGTATAATTTCTAAAAAAAGGAGTCATCTTTCTTTAATTTGAAATGCAAAATTTTAAGAAAAATACGTAGTTTTAGTGAAAATCACAAAACTGGGATCTGTCCGTCATTCCTGATGATCACAAGGAAACGGCTATTCTGATATACTACCATCAAACTTGAAGGTATTGTATAGCATAATGAGATGTAATACTGTAAGAGGGTGAAGGTCACCTTAAGGTCAAGGTCACATATTTAGGGTCAACATCTCTATGTATATCAGTACGTCAATCCATCACACTTGATGACTATATGACGGTGCAATGCTCAAACAGACCATAAAATTTACAAAGAAAAAGTTTAAAAGGCTATTTACATTGTACATACATTTATATACAAAAATGTCAAATCTTTAATAGCTCCTGAACCAGTGTTTTAAACTGGTTCAGAGAGGGTCCAGTAATGATCGAATGGGGGAGAGAATTCCTGAGCACTACAGAGTATGGAAAGAAACTACATGTATATTTGAAGTGATCTGTCAAACAAACAAACATGCACATTCTTGTTCAATATTTAATGGTGTCACCTTCGTTGAAACCATGTCGAAATATGCGTCATACATGTATATGTGTCATCTTCAAACTCGATCGTACATGATTGAACAGAGTTCTCGAAACATGAATCATTTCAGGAACATGACACCCAAGGAGAAAAAAGAACTCTACAAAAGACAACAAGAGATAAAAAAGATGAAAGCAGAAACCTATAGTTTGTGGTGTACAGATCTGTATAGGCTCTCTATAGCTAACATGGTAAGTAATAAAGACAGAAACCTATAGATCTGTATAGGTTCTCTATAGCTAACATGGTAAGTAATAAAGACAGAAACCTATAGTTTGTGGTGTACAGATCTGTATAGGTTCTCTATAGCTAACATGGTAAGTAATAAAGACAGAAACCTACAGTTTGTGGTGTACAGATCTGTATAGGCTCTCTATAGCTAACATGGTAAGTAATAAAGACAGAAGCCTACAGTTTGTGGTGTACAGATCTGTATAGGCTCTCTATAGCTAACATGGTAAGTAATAAGGACATAAACCTATAGTTTGTGGTGTACAGATCTGTATAGGCTCTCTATAGTTAACATGGTAAGTAATAAGGACATAAACCTATAGTTTGTGGTGTACAGATCTGTATAGGCTCTCTATAGCTAACATGGTAAGTTATGAGGACAGAAACCTATAGTTTGTGGTGTACAGATCTGTATAGGCTCTCTATAGCTAACATGGTAAGTAATGAAGACAGAAACCTACAGTTTGTGGTGTACAGATCTGTATAGGCTCTCTATAGCTAACATGGTAAGTAATAAGGACATAAACCTATAGTTTGTGGTGTACAGATCTGTATAGGCTCTCTATAGCTAACATGGTAAGTAATGAAGACAGAAACCTATAGTTTGTGGTGTACAGATCTGTATAGGCTCTCTATAGCTAACATGGTAAGTAATAAGGACATAAACCTATAGTTTGTGGTGTACAGATCTGTATAGGCTCTCTATAGTTAACATGGTAAGTAATAAGGACATAAACCTATAGTTTGTGGTGTACAGATCTGTATAGGCTCTCTATAGCTAACATGGTAAGTAATAAGGACATAAACCTATAGTTTGTGGTGTACAGATCTGTATAGGCTCTCTATAGCTAACATGGTAAGTAATAAGGACATAAACCTATAGTTTGTGGTGTACAGATCTGTATAGGCTCTCTATAGCTAACATGGTAAGTAATAAGGACATAAACCTATAGTTTGTGGTGTACAGATCTGTATAGGCTCTCTATAGTTAACATGGTAAGTAATAAGGACAGAAACCTATAGTTTGTGGTGTACAGATCTGTATAGGCTCTCTATAGCTAACATGGTAAGTAATAAGGACATAAACCTATAGTTTGTGGTGTACAGATCTGTATAGGCTCTCTATAGCTAACATGGTAAGTAATAAGGACATAAACCTATAGTTTGTGGTGTACAGATCTGTATAGGCTCTCTATAGCTAACATGGTAAGTAATAAGGACATAAACCTATAGTTTGTGGTGTACAGATCTGTATAGGCTCTCTATAGTTAACATGGTAAGTAATAAGGACAGAAACCTATAGTTTGTGGTGTACAGATCTGTATAGGCTCTCTATAGCTAACATGGTAAGTAATAAGGACATAAACCTATAGTTTGTGGTGTACAGATCTGTATAGGCTCTCTATAGCTAACATGGTAAGTAATAAGGACATAAACCTATAGTTTGTGGTGTACAGATCTGTATAGGCTCTCTATAGTTAACATGGTAAGTAATAAAGACAGAAACCTATAGTTTGTGGTGTACAGATCTGTATAGGCTCTCTATAGCTAACATGGTAAGTAATAAGGACATAAACCTATAGTTTGTGGTGTACAGATCTGTATAGGCTCTCTATAGTTAACATGGTAAGTAATAAGGACATTAACCTATAGTTTGTGGTGTACAGATCTGTATAGGCTCTCTATAGTTAACATGGTAAGTAATAAAGACAGAAACCTATAGTTTGTGGTGTACAGATCTGTATAGGCTCTCTGTAGCTAACATGGTAAGTAATGAAGACAGAAACCTATAGTTTGTGGTGTACAGATCTGTATAGGTTCTCTATAGCTAACATGGTAAGTAATGAAGACAGAAACCTACAGTTTGTGGTGTACAGATCTGTATAGGCTCTCTATAGCTAACATGGTAAGTAATAAAGACAGAAACCTACAGTTTGTGGTGTACAGATCTGTATAGGTTCTCTATAGCTAACATGGTAAGTAATAAGGACATAAACCTATAGTTTGTGGTGTACAGATCTGTATAGGCTCTCTATAGCTAACATTGTAAGTAATAAAGACAGAAACCTACAGTTTGTGGTGTACAGATCTGTATAGGTTCTCTATAGCTAACATGGTAAGTAATAAAGACAGAAACCTACAGTTTGTGGTGTACAGATCTGTATAGGTTCTCTATAGCTAACATGGTAAGTAATAAAGACAGAAACCTACAGTTTGTGGTGTACAGATCTGTATAGGTTCTCTATAGCTAACATGGTAAGTAATAAAGACAGAAACCTACAGTTTGTGGTGTACAGATCTGTATAGGTTCTCTATAGCTAACATGGTAAGTAATAAAGACAGAAACCTACAGTTTGTGGTGTACAGATCTGTATAGGTTCTCTATAGCTAACATGGTAAGTAATAAAGACAGAAACCTACAGTTTGTGGTGTACAGATCTGTATAGGTTCTCTATAGCTAACATGGTAAGTAATAAAGACAGAAACCTACAGTTTGTGGTGTACAGATCTGTATAGGCTCTCTATAGCTAACATGGTAAGTGATAAAGACAGAAACCTACAGTTTGTGGTGTACAGATCTGTATAGGCTCTCTATAGCTAACATGGTAAGTAATGAAGACAGAAACCTATAGATCTGTAAAGGCTCTCTATAGCTAACAGGGTAAGAAACCTACAGTTTGTGGTGTACAGATCTGTATAGGCTCTCTATAGCTAACATGGTAGGTATTATACATAACCAATACCATTTATTATATAATAAGATGATTGGTTACAGTAAGGATTGAGAGATTGATTGTAGTAAAACTCTTACATCTTGATCTCTACGTTCTCTTATAGATGCAGTCAGGAGAAGTTTTGTAATAATTGATGATTGTACAGCTGTGTTGTCATACATGTAGATAAATGTAATGTATTTTGCAGTTAAGAGATGAAGTTTTTTGGTTTCCACACAACATGGATTTCCGTAGTCGAATTTATCCAACCTCAACCTACCTCAACCAGCAGAGTAAGTCTTATATATCATTAAAAGTCACAAGAATTCTGAATGTCGATACACACGTACAGTGCCATCCATAATTTAGTATACACCATTTCTCTTCATGTTGCTGTTAAAAAATGATTATTTTCGACTCTATTGCTGTATGATTTTGAAGATGAACGTTATTGAAATCATTTGCAACTAATTTGACCCTAATATTTACATTTTTTTCAATTTTCATGATTTTTTATGTAAAAATGACAACTTTTGAAAAAAAATTATGGTGATGAAAAAAGCTTCTATATGCATTTTTGTAATCACATTTCATAATTTTGAATTATTTGAAGCCAATTATTGTGGATCTTTCAAGTTCAGAATGGAAAAATTTGGAGAAACTAATAAAGAATTTAGAGTGATTTCCTTGTTTGTATAGTTATTTATCAACTTGCAACAAGGTCATAGGCGGCACAGGCTTGCAATATAACCTTGCCGTCATCGCTATTTTCCTACGCCATTTCACGCAATGATAAAACCCGAGAGGCATCGCAGGTACGGCATGTCGTCATAGTGACGTCATTCGGACTTCTGATGTTAACATTGCGAAAGATTCAAAGGCATAGACACATATTTGAGTGTATAGGGGCGAGTAAATGGGCAATGAAGGAAACGATTCTTATCTTGATGTAGGAAAATTTATACAAGACTCGTGTCTAAAGATGGTAGGTTTCGATTTATAGCTAGAATTTGTATTTTTACTGGGGACTTCTCGCTCAGCTGATCATGTTGGCAACGTACGAATGAAGAAAGAATCCCTGATACTGCATCGTATTGCATCGAAAGAAAAGCATTGCATGTACACTGTAGACCTCAGAAATGTAGTCAAACCTGCTGGTATATACTTGCAATATTTAATATACAAATATGAAGCCCCAGTTCCAGTCTGCAAGAATCTTGCAGACAAACAATAGGCGATGACGGCAGAGGTAGATTTCAAAGTGAAGAAAAGCGGAACTGAAGTTGGACGCATGCGTAGGAGATTGGTTATTTATGTATGGCAGTGTATAAAGCACAGTTACATGTATAGTACTCATATGTGAAAGATAAAACCTCTTGAATATGCAGGAAATTATAATTAGTAATAATTGAGTAACGAAGAAAAATGTATTGAGTAAAAATACACAAAATCGAGCATACAGACCTTTCTTATGGAAAATATCTCTGTTTTTTATAACAGATGAAGACATGGTACGTGGACTTCTTAGATTTGCTAACGGCAAACCGCTCGGAGAAAATGGGCTCGATTGGCTGAAAATCCATCTTGTCAATCTCACCGGCCTCAAGAAACGGTAATTATACATGTTGGATTAGCTCTTCAGTTCTTCAATGGTGAATGTTTGGACTTTGAATTTTCTTTTTGTCAAAGAACATGACTGTTATTCAGAACATTAGTTATTTTGTCAAGTTCTTTGTCTTAAAAAATTTCAGATTATGCACATTCTTATACAGAACGTAGTTATAAACATCGTAATACGAATCATATTTTAGCCATGTTAGTGCCATCTTTACATCCCATTTGTGTAGGTACATGTATCTGACATCAAGTACAGTAGTTGTGATGTCATCAAATTCAGCATAAATAATCAGGGAAACATTTCTAAAGGAATTTGATGATTTCACAGTGCATTTACATCAGATACTGGCACTGATAGAAAATGGACCATTTACTGTAAATCAAAAAGATCGTACTAAAATCTATGCCAAGGTTTAACCTTCTATAATTGTTATTTACAGAGTGACAAACGCAGAGAGATTGGAATTTGCTAATGAGAAGATGGATGAAATCCTGGACTCTGCTAAAAATCCACTCACGGTAATATCAACGAAAATCTAAACACTAAAAATCCACTCATGGTAATATCAATGAAAAATCTAAACACTAAAAATCCACTTACGGTAATATCAATGAAAAATCTAATCACTAAAAATCCACTCACGGTAATATCAATAAAAATCAAAACACTAAAAATCCAGTCACGGTAATATCAACAAAAAATCTAAACGCTAAAGATCCGGTCACGGTAATATCAATGAAAATCTAAACACTAAAAATTCGTCATGGTAATATCAATGAAAGTCTAAACGCTAAAAATCCACTCATGGTAATATCATAGAAATTTAAAAGCAAAAAACAAAATTTACTCTTTTACATTATCCACTCAAGTTTTCAAGTTTTGGACATGAAAAAAAAAAGATTTTAAAAATATTGCATTTAGCAGGCCTACAAGTAGGTTTTAAATTCCGCTCATTGCTTTGCCAGATGCTAGTGAAAATACATACAGGCAAGCATTTTCATCTGAAAGTCGTCTTTGTGGCATTTATGAAAAATTCTATTGGAACATGATCATTGTAACAAAATCTCATTTCTGCTATTTTTGTCAGTCGGACAATACATTGTACATGTATGTTAACAACTGATTTACTAAGCCTTTCGTTGTATTACATGTACATGTATGTCAACAAATCATTCGAGTATTGTTACATGTACTTGTATCAAGGATGTGTTGCTTTAACAACAAGTGCTTAAATTATTGCTTAAAATAACAATATTTCGAATAGCATATCATCATCCAAAATAATTTTTACTGAGCCTCCATTTACTAAAAATTGATTGACATAATGGTGATTTTCTCAGTAATTTTTCGGATTTCCGATATTTTTACTCCTGATTTTATCGTTATAGATTCTGTAATTTATGATAGTTTAGCCTCCCATAATTTTTGCTCACTGAAAATTATCACTTGGTACATGTATACATATTTTAGGGCCGCTATTTTTGCTCACTGAAAAAAATCATTACTGTGTACCGGTACGTGTATTTTAGGGTCGACTTTGGTGGCAATCAGCTGATGAACCGTGGCAGACATTGGCCGTATGTAAGGAGATCGCCAAAGCAGTAGAAAGTCCTGACCCTACAAAGTTCATGAGTTATCTCCCCACCCATCAAGACGGATCGTGTAATGGCCTCCAGCACTATGCAGCGATGGGTCGAGATCAGAGCGGGGCTGAATCAGTCAACCTCTGTCCTATAGAGAAACCCATGGATGTGTACAGTGACGTAATGGAACTGGTATGATAACATATCAATAGGGAAAAGTAGACAGCATTGCAGCAAATACATCAAAACACTCATACACATACATGTACATGTATGTATACACACGAGAAAATACACCATTTTCAAGTTCTCAGATGCACCGTTCAAAACCATGATTTTACACACCAGACTATGGACATCAATTAACGTTACAAATTATTAACTTGTTTCTTCGTAATGTATAGCTTGTTTCTATATGTTTCCAATGAATCATTTGTGACATCATAATGAAAAACATCACCAAAGTTCGTAATCTGACTCTGAAATAAAACATCTTGGAAATGGTCTAAATAATGGACACAATGCAAAATTATTACACCAACATACACTGGGAGATTAAGAGAATATTCCCATAGGAGGATAAGTAAAAATGTTGATCATGAAAGAAGCCTTTTTCACATAACTGCGGTCCAGTTGTTTTTGACGGCAAAATAAGAACAGTTCCCGCAAATTGACGTCCAGGACAATCACTTTTTAACTGTGACGTCATGAAAGTCGGTACTTGCCGTCCACAAAATGCTAGTCACGCAGTTATGTGAAAAGGGCTTATAGTTTATTGATGATTATTTTTTTACCTCCTCATAACTTCTGTCCTGTCAAAAAAAGTCCTAAGATGATGGTGAAGTTAAAATATTTTACATACATGTAATTACAAACATACATGTACTTTGTACACGTAGATATTTCATCATTGATTGTATTCATACCTATGATTTTAACTGACTTTCAGTTGAAAAAATCTTACCATGTCCCATCACTTATGAACAATTTAATACAGTGAAGATGTTCTCATTCATACAATTAGGTTGAGGAAACCAGACAGAGAGATGCAGAAAAAGGGATAGAAATAGCTAAGATACTGGAAGGATTTGTCAAGCGTAAGGTAAAGTTCTCACTAGGCTGCCATTGAGGGACCATCAATTATCAAGCATTGCATCTTATGGCGAACTAATGCATTATGTTGTCATAATTTACAGAAAAGATAATTATTTGACGGACCATTAATTATGGTATTATAATGTAAAAATTTGCCAGCATGTGTAATGTCGGACATTAAGTGATCCTTCAGTTAAGGGGAAAGAGAAACTGTAAAATATGTCAACCATTATGTCAAGTTTATTGTAGGGTGCAATAGAAGGGTGGGGTTCAGATTTAGCTCAGTGCCAAGTTTCACAACAAAAATTACGAAAAATTTCCGGAACTATCGAATTTAAGGAATTTTTGTTCATCATTAAGGAAAAGGTTCGAAAGCTTGCCCATCTAGATTATATTATGTTTTATAATATTATTTCTATTAACTAAATATAAATTCAGAAACAAAGCATGGCAGGATAGTTGGTAGTATGACAGGAAAAACCCTGTGACAAATTTATCATGCTGAGAATCTATTTGAAACGTTTTCTTTGACATTTGAAAATTTAGTGACCTACTTCCATGTCAAAGTAGGACACAATGTGACCGTCATACTGCCACATCATAGGCTGAAATTAGTACAAAGCACGATAAAATTGTTTATCCCTCCTGTAGAGCACTCTATAAGTAATATTGTTTACATCCTATCCCCACTACATGTATATTCAGCACTCTATAAGTAATATTGTTTACATCTTATCCCCCCTATAGAGCACTCTATAAGTAATATCGTTTACATCTTACTGACAGGTAATAAAGCAGACCATCATGACGACTGTTTATGGAGTAACGTTTTATGGGGGAAAGCTGCAGATTTTACGCCAGCTTAAAGATATCCCAGATTTCCCTCAGGAGCATGCTAAAGATGCCAGTGTATATCTCGCTGAAAATACATTCAAAAATTTACAGAAAAGATTCACAGCTACCAAAGAAATCCAGGTAACATCACAAATCTTTCAATATTTTAAAAGTACATTGTATTTCAATAATTTCATTCATTATTTGTACTACATGTATAGTTTCATTCATTATTTGTTATTTCGCTTGAGTTAGTTATTGTCTCTGCTAACAAGGGTAGATAGGGTTCCTCATGGACTCCCTTCGCAATTAAGCAGTTTGTCACTTGATTATTTGGCATGTGCTGTTGTAACTTGAAAGGAAAAGTTGGTTAGCATTAAGATACAATGTACAGCCATATTTCAATAAAATATTTCCGATTTCCATCGATTTTTATAAGAAAAATGTATGAGTAGACCGAAATATCTGTCTTATTATAAATAATTTATCCAACCTGACAGTAGATTCAGTTGTGGACCAAGTTAGTTGTCATCTTCATTTAAAAATTCTCTCTGATATTGCTTTTCGAAATTTTTTACTTTTCAGGGAAAATTTTAATTCTTATCATAAAAAGGCTTTGTGCTTCTTCTTGTTTTGTCACATTCATACATTATAAAATTTATGAATTGTTGTAAATTACATTTTTTCCAGGACTGGTTCACCATCATATCGTACATGTTGAGTCGTTACTGCCAAGAGCCGATGACATGGACCACGCCCCTCAACATGCCGATTTTACAGCCATACTTTAGTAAGAAGGTCCCCACCCAGTCCTTCCCCAATGACCAATTTCTTCTAAACAGTATGCCTCAACTTGGGAGAAGGAATGCCGATACCCCAGAGTAAGATTTTAGGAATTTCCATGTTCATGTAACATTGTTTTATGGTGGAATTGACCCTTCCGATTGCGGAAAAAAAATGCAAAATTTCGTGACGCCACAATGCTTTTAACATGTGCTTACCTCGGACAAACAAGCTTCGAACCTCGGTCAAACATCGAAATTGCAATGTGACGTCATGGAATTTCTAAAATTTTTCCCGCGTTCGGAAGGGTCAATTATTGCATAAAGAAATCTGAAAAGATGTACATGTCATGTTCCATATACAGACTTGCCTACTCAAATTCAAATTCTATATTGACTTTCACCATATTGGCATATATCAACACAACACATGATATGCATTGAATGAACAAATGGTAATATTTGGTTCACATGTGCATGTACAAAGTATAATCAATCAGTCATATAAGGCCATTTCTTGTTTTTATTGAGCAAATAGCTCTAAGTGATCACCTGAATTTTTTCACGCTAGAGAGCCCCAATTCGGTACATGTAATTTGAAGCACGAACCAATCAAATCACAGGGGTTTCAGCATCGTGACGTATTAAAATCTTTCCAATCTGAAAGTGAAGGGCCGATGCTGCTTCTACATGTATGTATAAACGATGTATTCTGTTTACTTTAGAATCAAGCTGTTTTGTTACGTAGAAGCGCATGTTTATGTAGTGAGATGAACACTAAGTTTAAACTGCTTTAGTTGACAGAGATAAAAACATGTAAACACGATAAATAGAACAATGTACATGCGTGGATACGTGTTTGTTTCATTGATGAGGGAGGGACCAAAGCATTACGTTGAGGAGGAAGGCATAATTATATATAGGATGTACCTGATACATGTACTAGTCGGAGATACGTAAATATAAGTAGCTATACTGATCCAATCCCCTGTCCTTATAAAATTGAACATCTGAAGAGGCATGTATACATACGTACGTCCCTGATGTGAAGTAAGAGAGAGAGAGAGAGAGAGGGGGGATACAACTATATTCATCGTAAACTATTTTTACGGGAGACGTCTTATTGTTGTTTACCGTTTAAAAAAATCCGACGTTAAAAAAAATGAGAAAAATTATTTGTTCATTATTACGTATCATATCATTTTCTAGAAACTTTTCAAAGAAAAAACATGGAAAAATATTAATATATACAGATAATCAAAAATTTACCGACACACGCCGCTTCGAATTGTAAAATAAAACTGTTCTTACAGAAGACTGAATTTAGACACTATTCTTTATTTGTTAAAACAATTTTCCGCTTTTTACCCTTGCCAGTTTTCATATCATTTTCATAAAGTAAATATAAACACAAAGATATTTAGAATCATTTTCGTTGTATGCACCGTCCCATCACGTTTCCCTTTCTAAATTTCGATCCAAGTCTAAAAAGATCGAGAAGATACGTATTAGTTGTTTTATATATCAAAAAGTTCTTTCTCAAATAAATCCCTTCAACGAGCAAACTTTTTATTAGTAGATAATAATTACGACTACCCCACGTCATGCGTAGACTTTTAAAATTTATATAATAAACTTCGCCAGTTTCATTCCAGACAACGACAATACGCTTGTCTACGAAGGAAAATTTGATGACATACAGCATAAATGATACAATGTCATATTCTGATATTTAGCTATTCGCTCTCAGTACCTTCAGTGCTTTGATTCTGTTTTGCGTCCTTTTGAAATTGAGAAAGCAACCAGCCAGCCAGGGAGAAAAAAAAGTATATAAAACAAAGTTTCAACTTCATATTGTGTGGCTATTTGAAATCTGACAGAAACTTGTTTCATTTGATTATTAATAGATTTTAGTCAACAAAATAATGATAGATAATGCAATGTCTTGGATCAGTGCAGTACTTTTAAATTTTTACACAAAATATAAAATATTAAACAATTTCTACTTAACTTTTGTAGAAAACACATTTAATTTGCAAAAGATTTAATCATTTAATTTTGTTTTGTTTTGTGACTTTGGGCTCAAAACCTACCAGCACGAGGACGCAAAACAGAAAATAACAAAGAAATGGCCTAACATACACTGCCTTAAATACATGTATGTTAAAGTAGCAATATATTTTGTACTATGTTTTGATGAAGTCATCTCTTAAAATATAGCATTCTTTCAAAAACTTGCATGTTTTATTCGTCATTGTTAAGGTTTGAGGATTCATCAAATTAAGAAGAAAGGTATCATCATTATTAATACATGTATCTTCAAATAAACAATTATATTTAGATCTGATATCAATATATAGTGGACATTTTAGTATGAAATGCTTTTCATCCTCAATTTCATTCGTGTAATATTTACAAAATCTTTCTTCCCTCGAAATCATTGGCCGTGAATATCTCCCTCTTTCAATTTCTAGCTTATGAGCACTGATGCAATATTCCTACTTTTGATTTTGGCGTAATTTTGATGATTTTTTACCCTTAATTGCGCTCTATGCTTTTGCTACCAATGATATGCTTATAACATACTTTTCAAGCAAAATTACATTTTTGAATTTTTGAGCACAGTAATGGACTCATTTACATAAATTCTTAATAAGTTGAGCGACGTTTTAACAAGTCTCTTCCATATTTTACATGTATATACATGTAAGTAAAAATTTTTTATTATGCAAGAGTGGAAAAAAGAGGATTTTTTCGCAAATTGCATCGAGTGGTTTATAATACACTTTACTCCCCAAAATTACACTTTCTTGAACAAAATGCTATATTTTTGCCAAGCATCAGGTAGGCAGCTAATACAGTTGAGACTGTCTAATTTTAGCATAATTTACTGGTAGGTCAGTTCTATTACAGGGTGTGGAGCTAGGCGTCATTGATGTTCCCTTAGGATCCAAGTGAAGCAAGGTCACATTACACAGTCACATTACCCAGACCCAAATTTTTAACACATTCACAGTGTTGAAATTTGTGTTCTGTTTGGTTCTATTCTCTATATTATTGCATGTACACGTATGTGTTTTATACAGAAATTCAGTTCATATAGTTTTTCATTGTAGGATATCTCATCCTCTGAAACAGAAGAATGGATTTCCACCAAACTTTGTACATTCCCTCGACTCGTCTCACATGATGCTCACTGCCCTTTATTGTTGGAGGTACATATACATGTACATGTTTACTTTCTTTTACACATTGAATGTACAATTTTTGCATGGTTAAAAATACATGTATAAAACAAGCACATAAAGAGATGTAAATTCCTGTAAATGTTAGGAATTTGTTAAGATTTTGACAATACAATGTATATGATTTCTCTTTTACATGTACATCTCAATTTAATTCAACATTTGCTGAATGCACTGAAGATTTTTCTTTTAAGAAATTTGTCCATTTTCTAACTATCTTAAAGTCTCCTTCTTTAATTCACAGGGCCGGTATAGGTTTTACTTCTATACACGACTGTTTCTGGACGCATGCATGTGATGTAGATACAATGAACAAGGTACAGTATGGGTACAATATGTGTAGAATATTCGCTCTCCGTTCACTTGCGGAAAAAAGCAAATATGCATGTAATTTCTTTTAAACAGTAGTTTATCTAGCAGTAATCATAGAAAGTCCAACAAATTCAGATGTTTCACAAGACAACATTATGCATGTACAGAAATACTTGAAGGTCGTATCTTTTACAGATATGTCGTGAGCAGTTTGTAGCGTTACACAGTCAGCCGATACTGGAGAATTTATCCGAAGAATTACTTGACATACTGGATAGGTATCAAAGGTGTGCATTAAGAAATCAGAGTTGCAGAATTGTATGACTTGGTCACTATAGTTAACTAGAATTTTTTCAAATTATTTTTCTTTTTGAGGCCAGGGTCTGATAAAAGTGGGAAAATTTACAAAATTTTAATGAAATTGGGAATATTCAGTTATACATGTACAAAAGTCTCAAAAAAATAAAAGTAGTGGACAAGATGTGGACATTTTAAAGAAAACAGTTGTACCTTTGTTAATATAATACTGTAGGTCGCCCAATTCTACTTGAATCTTCCATCTCTTCAAATGTTAACATTCGCTCAAGGTCAAGGTCATTTTGGAAGCCAACCCTTATTTAGGGTCAAATATTATGAAAGTGTCAAATTATATCAAATACAATGTACATGTATGCAGTTTGGAGATGATTCAACCTTTGTCATGTTTCTCTCACCCCAACTTAATTATGAGTTGATTTTTGTTTATAAATATTTGACAAATTGTCTTTGTATTCTATATAGGGAGCATCCAGATCTTCACATGAAGAAAGTCTCTAAAGCCAATATGATTGCCAGTATCATTAGATCAGTGCCTAGGAGAGGTGTGTACTAATAGATAATGAAGTTACATTCTGTCTAGTTGTCTGTATGTCCAACGGTTTGTCACACTACATGTAAGTTAGGAAGAAAGTATCTAAAGTTAATACGGTCGCCAGTATCATTAAAACAGTGCCTAGGAGAAGTTTAGAGGTTTGTACTAATAAATACCCAGTTATTCTTTAGTAATAGTGCGGAAGGGTTCCAACTCTATACCTTCTTGAAGAAAATTTCAAAAACTTATTATGCACCAGACACGTGTTTCGAATATTAAATTGTCATCAGTGATGCTTCCAGCCAAAGTGCTTTTCATAAGCCGCCCTCTGGTTTTATTTTTATAATTTAAATTTGTGTATTTACTTTACAGAGAGTACACAGTTCTAAATTTCCTGTAGGGTCGATTCATTAGCATATCCAAATAAAATCTATGTTCAAAATAGCATTAGTGGGATGGTGCTAAGATGTTAACCTTCTTAATTTTGAAAATATTTTTTGATGAAATGACAAGTTTCCGAAATGTATGATGTCAAATTGATAAAGTGCCAAAACAAAGCTTCTTTCAGGCAACAGAGCTTGAAAGAAGTAATTAATACACTTAAGTTACATTCTGTCTAGTTGTCCGTCTGTCAAAACCTTTGTCACACTACATGTAAGTTAGGAAGAAAGTATCTAAAGCTAATATGGTCCTATCATTAGAACTGCCTACTGTCTGCACGGCTCATTTCAGAAACTGGATAAACACGATTTTGATAAATTTGTCATGCAAAAATTAAAATATGTATCATTAAATAGATCTCACTTAGTCGTAAATTTTGTTATATATTACATGGTCGAGGGTTTATGCAATCATATTATACAGACAAAATAATTTTTAGATGGGGCATTTTCAATGTTGAATTTCAGCGTGATGTCGCCGAGTTTAACATTGAGCCTATGAAGAGTGTCGCGACGTCAGGGAAATATTGGCTTGAGAAATGGCCCATCTAAACCTTGTTTTGTCTATAAAATTTGATTGCGTGCACTGATTATCATAAAACTTATACCAAAATTTTTGACTAATCGAGATCTATAAAATGGTATCAATTTCATTTAAACTTTTGCATGGTATAAAAGTAGTCAAAATTGCTTTTATCCAGTTTCCGCAGTGAGCCGCGTGGACAGTAGAGAGCTTTGTATCAGTACTATTCGATACCAATTTATTCTCTGAACATTACAGATTTATTACTATTCCATAACATTCTAATTAGGTGTAGTTAATGTCTGGTATACATGTATTTATTTGAACAATTGGGAATTCACCTACAAGTTCATCGAAAAGACCGAGTTATGTTTTGTTTTGTTTACAGGGAACTTTGACTTGAATGATGTGCTGAATTCAACATACTTCTTCAGTTGAAAGAGATCCCACTCTCTAAAATAATCATCGGGAAATTCAGTCGTGCACAATTCACAAGGAGAGGTAGCGCACAACAAATGATGAGGTACAGTAATTCCATGTGTCAATCTACATGTGTGTACCTATGATGAGACCAAAGTGGCTGGAGGGACACAAGATCAGTGTTTTCGCTTGATGGAACATCATAAATACGTGCATACTTTTCAACATCGTCTCTTGCACCGAGTCTTAGGATGAAACCTCTGGGATACAACAACAACGTCACAAAATGTCATTTGACTTTAACGATGGAATGCTGTGGAAAGTGCTATTGAACGAGAATGAGTTAAATTTAATTCGGAGGATCATTTAAGACAGAATCAAGCATTGCATCTTGTGCATACGGGTAATTTCAACTCAATGTCAAAAAGAACCCATACACTAACTTTCATTCATATTGCACTTAGAAATCTCTCAAAGACTTTGCTCAATCTGGACAAAATTGAAAATGTTGGTTGTATGAACTATGGTTCAGATTTAATCTAGTCCATCCATTTTATTACTTTCCTTTAATTTATGCATATCTAGAAGTAATTTAAACTAAAGATCACAGATTGTGTTATTTACATTAAGTTTTGTTGAAAAATGAAAACATCATATGAACTTTGATGAAAACAAATACATTTTTAAAATAGTCACACACATGCATGCTTATTGACAAACAATATTGAACAAATTTTTAAAAATGAACATTTTTCATGATTTCGGCAAGGAAATCATGTGCATCAAAGATCTTTCATACTTTCCATTCCTGTGTTCTAGCGAAAGTGCCAAATTGAATCAAATTAAATACTTCAACATTTTACATGTCAGTTCAGTCTGTTATTTAGAATGTCGCCTTCAAAGCAAAGCAGTATATAGACATAAATGCTGGACGTTTCGGTACAAGGACGTTTCGGTACAATAGAAAGACGTAAGAGACGTTTCGGTACATATTTTTGTGTGTGTGTGTGATATGGGGCGATTTATTATGAGTTAATATGTTTGGTTTTTGTTTTAATAAGTTTTGACAAAAGAACCCCCCCCCCCCAACCCAACCCTTCCAAAATTATTTATGTTTTCTGCTTCTCCTCTCTAACTTTTGGGGGGTTATTGATAAATATCTCTTTTAAAATAGTCAAAAATGAGGTAATGTACAAGAACAAATATGTGTACCGAAACGACCTAATTCATGTACCGAAACGTCTTTGTAACATGTACCGAAACGTCCTTGTACCGAAACGTCCTGCACCCTATAGACATGTGGGGATCACTTTGTAAAGTGCCCGTCAGTTTGGTAAATCACACATTTAATGTATCTTTCTTACTTTACATCTGCATGTGCTTACATGTATCATGTCATGAAGACCCCATTCTTTTTCTCACAAAATATTGAATAGAAAAATAAGACAGCAAACTTTTTTCAGTTTCACATATATTTAATATTTACTGGTATATGATTTCGTTACACTCAGAGTCAAGAAAACTTGTACTAATTGAGCAATGAAGGTTAAGGTCACTAATGGTTAATATCATTGACTTGCATGTAAGGAAGAATATTGTCAAGGTCACTGACCTTTTGTGATGTAAAATAATAATTTCCTTTGATATGTGGTTCAGGTCACTAACCTATGTTTTATAATATCAAGGTCACAGGCCCTACAATGTTCAAGGTCATTGACTTTTGATGTAAGATAATAATTTCCTTTGATATGTAATTCAGGTCACTAATCTATTTGTTTAATAATATTAAGGTCACTGACCCTACAATGTTTATGGTCAAGGTTGATTTAATACCTTTGTGATAATACATGAAGTGGTTCAGTTTTGTGTGAAGTCAATAGTTGGGACGTACAATCATCCCATTATTTCTCGTTATATTGCCAAATCAAATCATCATTTCTTGGCAGTGCAGCTCAGGGATACATTTCAACTTCGAGAATTTCTCTAAAATAAAACCACAGCTAGACAATAAGCCTTTATATTTCCATTGCAGAGGAATCCCCATGTTAAGCGCCCGTTAGGCAAAGGGATTTATAAACTATAATTCTGGTTGCCTATTGTGACGTCATGCTTTAGTTTTGAAAGTACGGAGAATTCATCAACGTCCACATACTTTTGACGTTATAACATGCAAAAGGCTCATTATTAATGCTAAAAGGGATGTCCGATATTTAGAACATTGTCAAATGGAAATAAAAGTAATGACTGTCTTACTTTGGGTGTTCATGGTAGTATAATTCTGGTTGGACACGTGCAAATTTTCCGAGAATCGCTTCGTGATTCATGGAATTTGCTCGTGACCAACCAGAATTATACTACCATGAACACCCAAAGTAAGACATTCATTTCTTAATTGGACAAGCATTTTCTGGATGGCAAGTACCCACTCTCATTACGTCACAGTAAAATATTGATTGTCCTTTTGACGTCATTTTGCAGGAAATAAACTTGTTTTGCCATCCAAAACAACTGGACCGCTGTTACATGAAAAAGGCTTACACACTGTAGACGATTTTCACATACCTACAAAGTATAGACTGAATTCTAACAGCACTATGTTTGGAGATGTTTGACTATGATCACAACTACGGTGTTCCAATCGTCATGACGATGAGTTATAATAATGACTTCACTTATGAGGTCCATGTAAAATGCCATCATACCAGACATATGGCCTTACATTCGGATCCCCTCGCCCTTTATTTGAAACGGCATAAAAAGACTCGGATGCCAATGGTGGAAGGTTTTACATCAAATCGATGTAAAAGTAAACAGGCACTTTTTCAACATTCAAAATTCTTCAACTTGAGTGAGTAATGTTGTGAGTAACATATCTGTCAGCTACGATCCAATGTTGGAACTTATATTTCATGATAAATTATAACAAAACTAATAAATCAACAGGGAACTATTTTCAAAATGGCGCCGTCTGACGTCCGAGTCTTTTTTCGAAGGAAAAGGTCGAGGCTGATCCGAATGATGGCCTTAAAACCACCTTGTATGAATAGTCATTTGATATATCTTTAAAAATAATAATGAATACATACATTTGACAGCTATTTACATTTACAAAAGGACAACATAAGCACTGACAAATAAAGATGTAAAGTATTGAAAGGATACATGTTTCACACATTGTAAATATGAACAATAGATTTTCTTTGGCAAACATAGAATAATGTAAACTCTATAACAGTCAAGTACTTTATACATCTTTAACAAAAATACTGATTATATTAAAGCTACATGTATATGTATGTGCATATATTCACTATTTTCGAAAACCAGAGTTACTTCCCATTTGAGACGGTATCTGACATAGACTGATTATGACGTCATCAAATTCTATGGAAACAGTCCTAAAAGTCTGGGAAATGACAGTATAAAATCGACGTTACCATACCATTTTCATGACCTCATAATGGTTTTACGTCAGATACTGTCTGTAAGGGGGAAAAACTCTGTATTCTATAAAGACTCAATATAAATCAACCATTTGGCCCCTCACACTCAACAAATACCCTCATACATGTAGTTGTTTAAGCATTGAAAATGCAGTCCATTCCACAAAATATACACGTAGCTGAATAATATCCATAGTTATTACACATGTACATGTATATACATGTACATGCATTACAATGAACATATTTGTAAAGTATATTTATCCAAAAATATCTGAAATACATGTATTTACATGTAGTGGCAGTATTCGATGTACATTTCATAAACAGTTCAAAATTTTAAATGTAAACAAATAAGTCACTACACATCCAAACATACATATACAATGTACATGTACATAGGATACTGTAAATTTTACAACGATTTCGTCTTTCTAAAGTGAAATTGCAAAATGGTGCACAACATGTTTGTTGTCTTAAAATTTATGTTTGTAACATACAGCTGTAAATGTACTTCAATATTACCTTTGCAATTTTAGAAATAGCAAAAATTTATTAAACTTGTCAATAGCTCCAAGAATTAGTTAGTCTATTTTGAATATATACATGTATATGATATGCCCAGAAATTAACATTAACTTACTAACTTCAAATCATAATTACATGTATATATACATGTACATGTAGATAAAACTGATTACACAATACATCTCAATATCAACACTGATGTCAATACATAGCTGATTATCACTCTCAAGATTGTCATTTTAAAATCTGGAATGTAATGCTGAATTTATACTCTACTATGACATGATAATATTACCCTAATACTCTGATTTTGTAGCATTGTCGAGGCCTTCCTGCGCGACATATTATTTACAATCCAATATCACAAACATGTAATACGTACTGTAGCATTAAAATCTGACGCTCATAATTTAGATGATGCCTGCCCTCGTGTAAATTTTAAGGCGTCGTCAAGTGCACGTAACACTCTACGAACATTGTCCGGTGTAGCATTATATCCCATAATGCCTATCCTCCATATTTTACCAGCTTGTTGACCCAGACCTCCAGATATCTCCACTCTGTGGCTGTAATATACATAATACATGTACATGTGTAATTGTCAATATTGATATATAGGTTCTATAGTACCAATTTTATGTACTAGGAATGTGTTTCAGATATCAAATCCTCATCAGAAGTACTTAAAGTCAAACAGGTTGAATGAAACAAAATGTTTTTCATAAAAAAACAGATGTCTCCCCCTCCCTCTAAGTTACCTTGACCTTAGGCCAAAATGCAAAATGATGTGAAACCTTTGAGTCATGGGCAACATCATACTAAACATGAAAGTGATTCATTACATTGTTTGAGGTAAAGGCCAAACATGATTGGCATATTGACTTTGGTCACATGACCTTGGATATAGGTGATCTGAAACCTACACTCACTGACGAGGGTTAAGTACCCGAAACATGCATGTCTGGTCCATGCTGCAAATTTATTTGCTTTTAAATGATGCTATGAATTTGAAGACGTTTAACATTGTATGGATCATGAGCAACAAAAAACTGAATTAGTGATTGGATACACGGTTCAAAATGTAAAGCCTTAACATTATTAGCATAGGCAATTTCAGCCTGGACATGCTTAGCATATACAATTTCATTACCAAAGTAAGAAGCTACCTTAACCATGTGACCTTGGGACAATGTGATAAGAAACATTTAGTCCTTAGAAACAACATACTAAAATATGAAAACAATTGTAAGAAGGGTTCAGAAGATATAGCCCAGACAATATTAGTACGTACAATTTCATTAAAAAGAACTAAATGATCTTGACCTTGGGCACATGACCTTGGGTCAAGATGATAAGAAACCTTCCAATCCTGAGCAACAGCATACTATAGTATAAGAGTGATCCAGTATACGATTCCACAGATATAGCCCAGACTCAATAGCATTTACAATTTCATTAAAAAATGTAATACTTGACCTTAGTCATTTGACCTTGGATCAAGGTGGTGTGAAACCTTTGGGTCATCAGCACCATCATACTAAAATATGACGTGATCCGATCACAGTTCAAAAGATTAAGCCTGGACATAATACATGTAACAAATACAATTTCATTTAAAATATACTAATTGACCTTGACCTTGGTCTCATGACCTTGAGTCAACGTGATGTGAAACCTTTACGTGATAAGCAACAACATACTAAAATATGACGGTGATCTGATAAATAGTTAAAAGAGATACAGCCCCAATGGGATAGCATGTACAATTTCATTAAAATGTACTTAGTAACTTTGACCTTGATCAAATAACCATGGGTCCAGGTGAAACCTTTTGGTCATGACTAAATACATTCTTAAACTTGAAAGCAATCCAGTATGCGGTCCAAGGGATAAAGCCTAAACAAGAATGTATCTACAATTTCATTGAAAATGTAGTAAGTGACCTTGGCCTTGGGTCTAGGTGATGTGAAGCCTTCGGGTCATAAGCAAAAACATACTGAAATATGAAAGTGATCTGGCAAACGGTTCAAGAAATATAGCCCGGACAAGAATGTATGCACAATATCATTAAAAATGCACTAAGTGACCTTGACCTTGGTCACATGACCTTGGGTCAAGGTGATGTGAAACCTACAGGTCATAAGCAACAACATACTTAGATATGAAAGTGATCCAGCAAACGGTTCAAGGGATATAGCACAGACTGGAATGTATGTACAGTTTCATTAAAAATGCACTAAGTGACCTTGACCTTGGTCACATGACCTTGGGTCAAGGTGATGTGAAACCTACGGGTCATAAGCAACAACATACTAAAATATGAAAGTGATCCCGAAAACGGTTCAAGAGATATAGCCCGGACAGGAATGTATGCATAATTTCATTAAAAATGCACTGAGTGACCTTGACCTTGGTCACATGACCTTGGGTCATGGTGATGTGAAACCTTTGGGTCATAAGCAACAACATACTAAAATATGAAAGTTATCCGGCAAACGGTTCAAGAGATATAGCCAGGACTGGAATATATGTACAGTTTCATTAAAAGTGCAGTAAGTGACCTTGACCTTGGTCACATGACCTTGGGTCAAGGTGATGTGAAACCTACGGGTCATAAGCAACAACATACTAAAATATGAAAGTGATCCGGCAAACAGTTCAAGAGATAAAGCCAGGACAGGAATGTGGAATAATTTCATTAAAAATGCACTGAGTGACCTTGACCTTGGCCACATGACCTTGGGTCAAGGTGATGTGAAACCTACGGGTCATAAGCAACAACATACTAAAATATGAAAGTTGTCCTGCAAACAGTTCAAGAGATATAGCCTGGACAGGAATGTATGCATAATTTCATTAAAAATGCACTAAGTGACCTTGATCTTGGTCATATGACCTTGGGTCAAGGTGATGTGAAACCTTCGGGTCATAAGCAACAACATACTAAAATATGAAAGTGATCCGGCAAACAATTCAAGAGATATAGCCCGGACAGGAATGTATGCATAAATTCATTAAAAATGCACTAAGTGACCTTGACCTTGGTCACATGACCTTGGGTCAAGGTGATGTAAAATCTTCGGGTCATAAGCAACAACATACTAAAATATGAAAGTGATCGGGCAAACGGTTCAGGAGATATAGCCCGGACACGATGTGTGACAGACGGACAGACAGACAGACGGACAGACGGACGACGAAGGCAAAACCAATATGTCTCCTCCATGTTGGGGGGGGAGACATAATAAAGCCAAAGTGAATTTTCCTGGTACCGTCTAGAATATAATCTTTTAAATTTCTCTTGCCAAAAATGAACGGCTCCAAATTTTTTGTATGGTGTATTCAGAAGCGAATTTCATTAAAAAATATGACCAATAAAGCCTGTGTTTGTGAAACACAAATGCCCCCAATGGCATCTTTGTTAGTATAAACACCATTTTCTGTTAAGTACCGTATGTGAAAGGTAAAAGTCAGGGTCACTGGGTTAAAAATGTTGGTATCAATGGAAAAATCTTGTGACAAGGAATACACATGTGAAATATCAAAGCCCTATCACTTACCATTCAAAAGTTATGCCCAATTTTAAAGTTTTTGTAAAGTACCTGTAGGTCAAAGGTCAATGTCAAGGTAAAAAAATTTGGTATCAATAGAAAGGTCTTGTCACAAGGAATACACATGTGAAATATGAAAGCGCTATGACTTACCATTCAAAAGTTATACCCAATGTTAAAGTTTTTGAAAAGTAAGTCAAAGGTCAAGGTCACAAGGTCAAAACTTTTGGTATATATGGATAGGTCTTGTCACAAGGAATATACATGCGAAATATGAAAGCTCTATCATCTTCCATTCAAAAGTTATGCCTAATGTTAAAGTTTTTGAAAAGTAGGTCAAAGGTCGAGGTCAAAAATTTTGGTATCAATGGAAAGGTCTTGTCACAAGGAATACACATGTGAAATATGAAAGCCCTATCTCTGATCATTCAAAAGTTATGCCCAATGTAAAAGTTTTTCGGACAAACAGACAGACAATCAAACAGATGGACAGGCCAAAAAATATATGCCCCCGATTCCTTTATTCCAGGGACATAAAAAAAGATTGGAGGGAAGGCGCAAGGAGCTTCATTCTAAACATGACCAAAAATTATGCCGATACCTCAGCTAAGGACAGACCTATGCAATGAGGGAAATACCCCTTAGTTTTAGAAATTCAGAAATTTAGTATTCATGAAAACTGTTCTAAAAATGTGATACATGCAAGTGAAGGATCACCAAATGTCTGCCGTAGCACTTGTTCACAGACTTACACACTAGGACATCAAATTCCAATTTTTCATCAAACAATGCTTAGACAGAATGTTTGATAATGTTGTCATAATGCATTTTTATGCTAAGGCCATATAAAAAAAAAATCCTGGTTCTCAGACACCGCCACGCGCTCAAAATTCCTCCCGACGAGACGTTTTTATCGTAGGAAGGGAAAAAAATAGCCGCCGCCCGCCAGATTTCTCATGCTGATAAATATAATTTTCTATTAATTTTCTGAACAGATAATTCGTCAATAGATCAATTTTGTAAGTATATTTGACTTTAATTCACGCTATAACATTTGTCCAAGTATTTACGGTACCTGGTCATCTAAGGTCAGATCGTACAAGCGCATGTACGTTAAATACCTGTATATGTGTAAACACCTGTCTACCCCGAGGGGTGTAGAACGGAGACAAATAGCCTTCACCGGTAGCGCTGCGGTCAAGCATGAAATTGATCTGTCACTTTTGACAGGTGAAGGGGGAAGTAAAATCTTCTCGAATAGGTTTATTCTAACGGTAAATTTCAATGGTCAGTTCAGTTAATTGATACATAATACGGCTGTCAATCCTAAATCTTTCAATCGTACTATGGATTATTTTGTAATCGGTATCTAATTCAAGTCATTACAATAATAATTACTGAGCGGGCCGTTTCTTTGATATTTTTAATTTGGGAGAAAACATCGGCGAAATTTCGATTTTTTTTAATGCGTATTATTTACTAGATAAGAATTTTTTCCACGATTTTCAGCGCAATTTTTTGCCTGCGTGATATCTACTCTTGCGGACTTTTTTTCGGACGATTACGGTACTGTACTTTGTTATTGTACACAAGATGCAAAATGGCGACCGGGGGGGGGGGGGGGGGGGGAGCAACGAGTGATTGTCAGCTTGAAGGTGAATTTTAAAATTGCAGACTGGGCTGAAGCATTCTTGGCACTGTAAAAACGAGAAGAGTTGAGTATGGTGAACATTTACAACAAATATAGTCACTATAGATCACAGTCTCTATAATATCTGAATAAAAAATTGTGCTTAAGTAGTTTTCGGAAAATAAAAACAAAAAATAAAAACCCTACCTACCTACCCATATTTTTTAGATCAATTATCTGAGAACCAGAAAATTTTTTTTGCATGGCCTAATACATGTAGGTGCAATGTCAAAATTTGGCGATCCTTCAATTGTACTTACAAATACATGTACATTTATTGCATATAATACAGTATTTACTCATTTAAATAAAGGTTCAAAGAATTATATAGAAAAGCTTACTTTTTCATGGCATAGTCTGAGACCTCTTTCCAGTTAACACCGTTAGGTACTTTCACCCCCGTCACACACGGTAATCTGTTAGCCTGATAAACACAGAATGTATTTATATAGAAAGATGATGTACATCAGATCAGTAAATAATACATGTATGTAGCACCAATGTACGTGTACATAGAATATGCTTAAACAAGTAGTCCAATTAACATGAAGGTACATGTAGATGTAAGTTTTCATAAATTTTATTATAATGCTCTATCAATCGTGTCCATTGTTCCGCTAGTTCATCCCCATGCCATAGATAAATAGAAAAAAAATTATGGATCCTAATGGTAACCCAAAGGCCTTTACCACAGAAGTTACCTAAAACAGTTACTGGTTCATCAAGCTAGATTAAACATGTGGTGATATCATCAACACTTCATAATTGCCTGTAAATACCTCTTACACACTCCCAGTAGAATACAGCAGTAAAAAGCATATACATGTACATGTGTCCTAATGTATTTTTAGCTCACCTGAGCCATAGGCTCAAAGTGAGCTATTGTCATAGCGTGGCGTCCGTCGTCGTCCGTCGTAAACTTTTCACATTTTCAACTTCTTCTTCAGAACGGCTGAAGGGATATTGATGAAACTTGGTAGGTATGAAGTACTCATGGTCCCCTACAAGTGTTGTTGTTTTTCGTCCGGATCTGTCAACAGGTGGCGCCACCACAGCCAAAAGTAGGTCACAGGGGGTACCCTCCTTTGACAAACTTCTTCTTCAGAACCGAAGCATGTATCGACAAACCGAAAGCATCAGGATGATCTAGAGAGATGTCTTAAGAAGTGTTGTTATTTTTGGTTCCACTTCGAAGTCAAATTTTTGACGCGTTTTTGACGTCTTTTCGGACTTTGTCAGAAATGCACATTTTTGCACTATTTCTTTAAATAACTCAATAAGTGTACGATTTTACACACTCATTTACTACATATTTATCATATTTAACTTACTTAATGCTTTGATATGTATTTTATGCTTAAAATTTATTTTTTTGATTTTTTATGAATTTTTTTCTTATGTAAAAAGGAAGGGGGGGGGTTGATTTTCATACATTTTCTGCTTCTTTTCTATAACCACTCTTCAGATTGTCATGACAATTTGTAGGTATGAGGTACTCATGCATGGTACCCTACAAGTGAAAGAATTTTGTCAAGATATCTACTTTTGGATTTTTAAGGAATATTTTTTAAGATTGTACATAGGTATAATGTATGTTTTCCATGCCAAATGGACCCATGGGGAGTAGCTTCAAACCCCGGCGGGACCCCAACAATTTTTTTTTCCCTTTTTCAGTTTTTTTTTCTCTTTTTATTTTTATATTTATCGCTAGAAATGAAACTGTGAAAGAATTTTGTCAAAATATCAACTTTTAGATTTTTAATGATTTTTTAAATAAGACAAGCTATAGCTAGTCTGGCTTTGTGTACTTATTTTCATACTTCGAATTAACTTGGCCACATACGCTATCAAATATACGCTGAATTTATTTTTTAGATGTTGAATTTTTGCGAAGCACAGCGACACTTAGGGATCACTTTGTCTGTTGTTCGTCTGTCCGTCCATCCGTCTGTCCGTCTGTCTGTCACACTTGGGTGTCACACCCCATAACTTTTGATTGGTAAGTGATAGGGCTTTGATATTTCACATGTGTATTCCTTGTGACAAGACCTTTATACACATATCATAATTTTTGACCTTTTGACCTTGACCTAAATATTTGACCTACTTTTCTAAAAATCTAATATTGGCTATATCTCTTGATTGGCAAGTGATAGGGCTTTGATATTTCACATGTGTAATCTTTGTGACAAGACCTTTCTACGCAAACCATATTTTTTGACCTCGTGACCTTGACCTAGATATTTGACCTACTTTTCAAAAAATCTAAGATTGGCTATATCTTTTTATTGGTAAGTGATAGGGCTTTGATATTTCACATGTGTATTTCTTGTGACAAGCCCTTTTTTCACATACTATATTTTTTAACCTTATGACCTTGACCTAGATATTTGACCTACTTTTTAAAACAAGAGCCCCAGGGGGCACAACGCTCACCTGATACCCATGCACGCTCTAACTGACATACTGACATTGAATACTGATAGTGCCAGTACCAGGATTTTAGCCCACAACCTTTCTAAAAAGATTTTTGCCGGATGCAGAGAAGTGTTTTTTTCAGACAACCTTTAAAAGTACAAAAAAGAAAAAAATAGTCACATTTCAAAACAATAACTTTTTAACTGATTTGAAAAAAAAACGGATAAAGTGGACCAACGTCATATGCCCAGCTAGTATAGTTCAATTATGCAACATCAAAAATAAAATCATATTGTAAAATTCCACATAAATGTGCAGCAGAAAAAGAATAAAACAATGAAATGATTTCACAAATTAAGTTTATTTAAAATTGAACACAAAACCTTTCATTATTGATAGCTAGCATGCCAGAAATTATAAAGCCTGTGTTTGTGAAACGAGAATGCCCCCGGCGGCATCTTTGTTAGTATAAACACCATTTTCTGTTAAGTTTGTGAGAGGTCAGGGTCAGCGTAATATTGGTATCAATGGAAAGATCTTGTCACAAGGAATACACATGTACAATATGAAAGCCCTATCACTATAACCATTCAATAGTTATGCCCAATGTTAAAGTTTTTGAGAAGTACGTGAAAGGTCAAGGTTATGGTCATGATGTCAAAAATTTTGGTAAATACACATGTGAAATATGAAACCTCTATCACCAGCTTCCATTCAAAAGTTATGCCCAATGTTCGGAAAACAGACAGACAAACAGACAGACGGACAGGCCAAAAACTTTATGCTCCCGAATCTTTTATTCCTGGGGCATAAAAAATAAAGATTTTTCGGTTTTGCCTTTATTCACTGAAATCTATGAATTATGCTTTTGAATAGTATTGATTTCATCTCAAATACATGAAATGTACAGTTAAAATCGTTTTGATCCAATATTCATCAATTCAAGTGAGTTGTGCAGAAATTGTGCCAGTTTGTTTTCCAAAAAAGCAGTGTATGTTGTATCAAACCTCATGACCCAGTGAAGCCACTTGAACAAATAATTTTCAGTAAATATGCTGAAATGCGACGCTTCTTGCCTATGCATATTTCAACAGGCGAGAAGGAGCGTCGCATTTCAGCATACGCTGTTCAACAACTCAAGTGGTTTCTCTTAGGTTTCGCAGTTTGAAACAAATTAAAAGGCCCATGAAATTGTTAAGCTTGTCCAACTAGCAGACCTACGACATCGTTATTTACTGTTAACTAATTGTTTTACCTCATCATAGGTCTGTTACACGGACAAGTTGTTAGCGGAGAGAGTTCATGAAATGTATCGGTTGCATTGGATTTGCCGACAAGAAGTTATTTGGTCCGATAAAAACTCATTATGTATCTATTATTTGAACAGATAAAAATTCCCAAATGTCTTAACACAGGATCCTGTCGTTTTATGAGAGAAAATGTTTTATTATTCACAACCTCAGGCCTCTGTGTTCCTCTTAGAAATATTATACATACAAGATGACGAACACAGTGGCTTAAGGTTGTGAATAATAATTATTTTCTCTATTAAAACAACAGCTTCTGTGGTCCAACATTTCATTGGAAGATTTCAGGAACTCTGAACGGAATTATTTATTTTCAAGAATTTCAGATATTAAATGTCCTATGCATTCTCAAAATCCAGAGGAAGAGATTACTCATTAGACGTTTCTTCAAGAAATCAGTCCGTAAATTACTTCATCTAAGAGAGTCTAAGACAGAGGAAATTCGAGCAAACTTTATACATGATAACAAGTATATGCAAGTGTTCCAAGTACATGAATGATAACCATTATGAAAGTGTTCCAAGTATAAAAATCTATTCCGTTTGCACTGTATCTCCTGAAATATATCGCAGTACTGCTTTGCGGTTTGTATTGCAATGAAGCGCCTAGCGGAATACGATGCGCCTTGGGGACGAAGATGAATTAATGGATATCTAGGTCATTGTCCTGTCAAATAGTTCCGATTATTTTCTTATTATTTTCAACAATTGGTGGAAAATACACACAATGTTTATCTTGAATTGTCTTTCCGTGATTGTTTACTAGATAGATGAAATAAAATTTTGAATATAGTTTTAAAGTGTGTGAGACATCTACATGTGTGGAAGAATACGTGTGAAAATGGGTCCTCAGATCATAAAATTCGAATAATTCCCGTCCGGAACCAGGTGCATGGCTTTGAAAAAATATTAAAAAAGTTGTGTACTTTTAATCTTTACGGCATTTTTTTTTTTTGTGATTCAAATAAAATTTCTTCATTCAAAAGTAGTATCAATGTGTATAACCCGGTGCGATTTGAGAATTTTTCTCCTATTTTTGGTAAGAAAACATACATTATACCTATGTACAATCTTAAAAAATATTCCTTAAAAATCCAAAAGTGGATATCTGGACAAAATTCTTTCACTTGTAGGGTACCATGCATGAGTACCTCATACCTACAAATTGTCATGACAATCTGAAGAGTGGTTATAGAAAAGAAGTAGAAAATGTATGAAAATCACCCCCCCCCCTTTCCTTTTTACATAAGAAAAAAATTCATAAAAAATCAAAAAAATAAAATTTAAGCATAAAATACATATCAAAGCATTAAGTAAGTTAAATATGATAAATATGTAGTAAATGAGTGTGTAAAATCATACACTTATTGAGTTATTTAAAGAAAAAGTGCAAAAATGTGCATTTCTGACTAAGTCCGAAAAGACGTCAAAAACGCGTCAAAAATTAGTTATCGGATTTTAACGAAATGAACAAACTTGAATCATACATCCTTCTAGATCACATAGATACAATTAGTTTTTCAATCCATTCAGTGGAACTGGAGAAGAAGATTTTTGAAGAGGGGTACCCTCCGGGGCCTATTTGACCCCGCCCTGGATCCACCCCTGAAGGGATCGAGCCGAAATGAACAAACTTGGTAGAGGACCTTTAGTACTTCATGCATACCAAGTTTCATCAAAATCCCTTCAGCCGTTCTTGAGAAGAAGTTGAAAATGTTAAAAGTTTACGACGGACGGACGCCGGACGCCACACTATGACAATAGCTCACTTGAGCCTTTGGCTCAGGTGAGCTAAAAAACCAAGATTGGCTATATCTATTGATTGGCAAGTGATAGGGCTTTGATATTTCTCTTGTGTATTCCTTTTGACAATACCTTTCTACACATACCATAATTTTGACCTCATGACCTTGACCTAGATATTTGACCTACTTTTCAAAAAAATTAAGATTTGCTGTATCTTTTGATTGGTAAGTGATAGAGCTTTGATATTTCATATGTGTATTCCTTCTTGTGACAAGGCCTTTCTACACATATCATAACTTTTGACCTCATGACCAAGACCTAGATATTTGACCTACTTTTCAAAAAATCTTAGATTGGCTATTTCTTTTGATTGCTGAGTGATAGGCTTTGATATTTCACATGTGCATTCCATGTGACAAGACCTTTCTTCACATACCATCATTTTTAGCTCACCTCGACGAAGTTGAGTGAGCTTATGCTATAACCCCACGCGTCCGCGTATCTGACAAAGTACTGATGCTACAGTAACCAAACTGGCACAAGTGATTCATTTCTGGATGCTGAGGTAAACCCATGCATCGGATGCAGCATCTGACCTACACTTTCCGCTTGAGTGACTTGGTTAAGAAGTTTGGGGTAGCTCAGTATCTGACAAAGTACTGATGCTACAGTAACCAAACTTGCACAAGTGATTCATCTTTGGATGCTGAGGTGAACCCATGCATCGGATGCAGCATCTGACCTACATTTTCCGCTTGAGTGATTTGGATAAGAAGTTTGGGGTAGCTTCATCTTTGGATGCCGAGATGGACCCATGTACCGGATGCAGCATCTAACCTACTTTTTCCACTTGAGTGATTTCGCTTTTAAAAGCCAATATTGAGCAGAGTATAAGTGCTACATGTACCAAACTTGCATATTGGATGTATCTTTGATCAAACTTTCATAAAATGACCTTGACCTACTTTTTCTGCTTGAGTGGTTTTGCCTTTAAAAGCCAATATACATGTACTAAGAAATATGTTTGAACTGAATTTTGCTGTCACGAGGTGAGCTTCGTAATCTGTGATTACCTATGTTTTACCTCGTGCACTTGCCCTATATATTTGACCTACTTTTCAACAAATCTATGATTTGCTATATCTTTTGAGTGGTAAGTGATAGGGCTTTGATATTTCACATTTGTATTCCTTATGAAAAGACCTTTCTAAACATTCCATAATTTTTAACCTAGTGACCTTGCCCTTGATATTTGACCTAATTTCAATAAAAAAAAAATCCGCTACGCAGGCGACACAAGCATTCCTTGGATTGCTTTTTTTTCATACATGCATATTTCAGAACAATTTCCCTATTTAATAATTATTTTCTCTGTCTTATTTCTGTATCTATGGTAAACATAGTCGCCATATATCTTGTGTTACAGATTTGATTGGTTCAATACCTCCTTGCCCCTTTAGTAGGGGTAACTACAGGAAATAAAAAGGTGCACACTAAAAATTTTGACTGACTTGAAATGCCCGGAAGTCTGTAAAATTGGTCTTTTTTGATTGCGAATCTTTGGCACGCATAAAAATGTAAAGAAAAAGGGGAGGGGGGGTCATGCATGTCCTTTTTTCGCAAATTTCACTTTTTTTACAGGAACTCTGCGTCCTCATCGAAAATGTTCCGAATTTTGCATATTTTCAAACCTATCTGTAGATTGCATAAAAGACAAGATCAAGTTCGAAGTTAAATTTATCACGACTATTGATTCAATATGCTAAAAATACATTTCCAAGCACCGCATTTCAGCATATTTACCAAAAATAATTTGTCCAAGTGGCTTCACTGGGTCATGAGGTTTGATACACCGTACACTGCTGTTTGGAAAATAAATTGGCTCAATTTCTGCACAACTCACTTGAATTAATATTGTCCGCTAACAACTTGTCTGTGTTAATTGGATTAACACGATTTTGACTGTACGTTACATGTATTAAGATGAAATCAATACTATTCAAAAGCTCTCATTCATAGATTTCTGTATAATTTAATATGAATAAAGGCAAAACCGAAAAGTCTTTGTTTTTTATGCTTCCGGAATCAAAGATACGGGGGCATATAGTTTTTGGCCTGTCGGTCTGTCTGTTTGTCCGAAAAACTTTACATTGGGCATAACTTTTGATAGGAAAGTGATAGAGCTTTCATATTTCACATGTGTATTCCTTGTGACAATACCTTTCCATTGATACCAAAATTTTTGACCTCGTGACCTTGACCTTGACCTTTGACCTACTTTTCAAAAACTTTAACATTGGGCATAACTTTTGAATGGTTAGTGATAGGGCTTTCATATTGTACATGTGTATTCTTTGTGACAAGATCTTTCCATTGATACCAACATTACTCTGACCCAGACCTCTCACATACTTAACAGAAAATGGTGTTTATACCAACAAAGATGCCACCGCGGGGCATTCGTGTTTCACAAACACAGGCTTTATTATTTTCTGGCATACTAGCTATTAATAATGAAAGGTTTGGTGTTCAATTTTAAATAAACTTAATTTATGAAATCATTTCATTGTTTTATTCTGTTTCTGTTGCACATTAATGTGGAATTTTACAAAATGATTTTATTTTTGATGTTGCATAATCGAACTATACTAGCTGGGCATATGACTTTGGATCGCATAATCCATCTTTTCAAATCAGTAAAAAAGTTGTTGTTTTGAAATGTGACTATTTTCTCTTGTTTGTACTTTTAAAGGTTGTCTGAAAAAAAAAACTTGTCTGCATCCGGCAAAAATCTTGTTAGAAAGGTTGTGGGCTAAAATCCTGGTACTGGCACTATCAGTATTCAATGTCAGTATGTCAATTAGAGCGTGCATGGGTATCAGGTGAGCGTTGTGCCCCCTGGGGCTCTTGTTTAAAAAAATTGTCCGTTCTACATTTATTTTACAGTATTAAAATTTACCTTATCTTTCACCAAGAGCTGAAGTCCCATCTTCTCTATACCTTCCCATAATTCCTCCACACAGTGTCTGTGGTTGGCCCAGCTCTTCTCTAATCCCTGATCATGTTAGAATGATAATATATATGTAAATTTGTAGCAGGTTGCCATGACAACCTAAGCTTGCATACATGTATGTACATGTATATAATAATTATTCCTAAATTATGTTATGTTACCAACTTCAATATCCACATGTACATGTACATGTATGTAAAAGTATCAATCCTACAATTATCATGGTTGCTACGACAATTTTTAAACTTCAATACAGTATGTACATGTATTAAAAATATCAACCCTACAATCATTCCTTAATATCGTAATTTATTTCGAGTAAAATAATTTTCACAACTATAAGTTCTTATTCATTTCACTATAGTATATGTACAAAAATGTACATGTATATACAATGTACATCAGACTCTGCTTATAAAATGGTTGCTATGACAACTTCCAAAGGTATTAGTTTTGATTCATGTTACAATGGTAATTAAGTTGGTTGCTATGACAACCTACCTCTTCAGCTAGCCTGGCGAGTCCCTCTCTCAATGCATACACACAATTAATAGGTCCGGTATGATGGTACCTGTTATAAACATAATTACATATAAACAAATACATGTATGTACATGGATACGTTTTCGTGTTTTAATTTTGACAAAATCATTCCAAGGAATGCATGTGTCGCCTGTGACCCTTAGAAATCACTTTTATATAGGGTGTGACAGACATCCACGTGTGACAGACAGACAGACAAAGTGATCCCTAAGCATCGCTATGCTTCGGAGGCGACACAAAAAGGTGAAAATATAGAATTCGCTATGCTTCGGAGGCGACACAAAAAGGTGAAAATATAGATATTCTATCAAAATTACTTCTTTACTTTACTTACTTCTATCTTTCTTGATGTAACATTACAAATATCCTTTTCACTGAATATTCTTGAATTTTCATAAATCTGTTTCTCAAAGACAAAAATCTTGAAATTTCATCAATCTATATAAAGATTTAAAATTTCCCCCAAACATACATGTAATTACACAACCCTCAATTGACTTTCCTTGATTAGAGTATATTATCATTTTATCAGTCTTTCCAAAAAAAAATTCAGCCACTAGCCCGAAGATTAATTTTACTAGTTTTTTTTGTATAGTTTCTTTAAGACTTTCTACTAGCCCAGCAAAAATTTTGGTAGCCATGGGCGTCAGACTAGTGCGTTTTGGGAAAGACTGTTTCAAAGATTTCAATGTTAGCTTACTCCAAAGGCATCAGAGGAAAATGCTCAATTCAGTACATCTCATTTGATCAAACCAGTGCCATCAAAAATGATTTGCAAAATACGAAAATACATGGAAATTTGAAGGAAAAAATTTAGCTCCTTCATTCATGTTAAAGATATATGACAGACAGAAAGACAGACAGACTATAACTGACCTCCTGGGTCCATCGTCACACCCCCAGTAGTTTGCTAACTCGTTCATGTCAAAGTACCAAGATCTGATTTTAGTTTTTCTCCCTTGAACTTTAGCTCTGAAAAATTACATATGAATGAATTAATTAATGTGCAAGATTGTTAAGATAAATATGTGCACTTACAATGTATACTAAGTGGTAAGAAATCATGCCTGCATAACATGCTTGTCGTCCTTTTCATATACATGTCACATCAAATTCCAATTCATGTCACAAGTTGCGGTAAAACTGAATTTAATAGAAACATGTTCACTCCTGATTGTATTTTTTCATGGAATAAGATGTGATTTTAGATGAATACTGTTTAAGTGAAAATAAAGCCTGTGTTTGTGAAACACGAATGCCCCCGGTGGCATCTTTGTTAGTATGAACACTATTTTCTGTTAAGTACATGTATGTGAGGTCACTGGGTTAAAAGGTCAAAGGTCAAGGTCACGAGGTCAAAAATTTTGGTATCAATGGAAAGGTCTTGTCACAAGGAATACACATATGAAATATGAAAGCCCTATCACTTACCATTCAAAAGTTATGCCAAATGTTAAAGTTTTTGAAAAGTAGGTCAAAGGTTAAGGTCAAGGTCATGAGGTCAAAAATTTTGGTATCAATGAAAAGGTCTTGTCACAAGGAATACACATGTGAAATATGAAAGCCCTATCACTTCCTATTCAAAAGTTATGCCCAATGTTAAAGTTTTTGAAAAGTAGGTCAAAGGTCAAGGTCAAGGTCACGAGGTCAAAAATTTTGGTATCAATGGAAAGGTCTTGTCACAAGGAACACACATGTGAAATATGAAAGCCCTATCACTTCCCATTCAAAAGTTATGCCCAATGTTAAAGTTTTTGAAAAGTAGGTCAAAGGTCAAGGTCAAGGTCACGAGGTCAAAAATTTTGGAATCAATGGAAAGGTTTTGTCACAAGGAATACACATGTGAAATATGAAAGCCCTATCACTTCCCATTCAAAAGTTATGCCCAATGTTAAAGTTTTTGAAAAGTAGGTCAAAGTTCAAGGTCAAGGTCACGAGGTCAAAAATTTTGGTATCAATGGAAAGGTCTTGTTACAAGGAATACACATGTGAAATATGAAAGCCCTATCACTTCCCATTCAAAAGTTATGCCCAATGTTAAAGTTTTTGAAAAGTAGGTCAGAGGTCAAGGTCAAGGTCACGAGGTCAAAAATTTTGGAATCAATGGAAAGGTCTTGTCACAAGGAATACACATGTGAAATATGAAAGCCCTATCACTTCCAATTCAAAAGTTATGTCCAATGTTAAAGTTTTTCGGACAAACAGACAGACAAACAGACGGACAGGCCAAAAACTATATGCCCCCGAATCTTTGATTCCGGGGGCATAAAAAAAGAAATGCAGATTAATCTTTACAATATAGATCAAGATTTTACATGTGAGAAAAGGGACCATTTAAGAGATTTTACAAGTGAGAAAAAGGGTGAGAAAAGGGACCATTTAAGAGGTTTTACATGTGAGAAAAAGGGTGAGAAAAGGGACCATTTAAGAGATTTTACAAGTGAGAAAAAGGGTGAGAAAAGGAACCATTTAAGATATTTTAAATGTGAGAAAAGGGACCACTTCAGAGATTTTACAAGTGAGAAAAAGGGTGAGAAAAGGAACCATTTAAGAGGTTTTACATGTGATAAAAGGGACCGTTTAAGAGGTTTTACATGTGAGAAAAGGAACCATTTAAGAGGTTTTACATATGAGAAAAGGGACCATTTAAGAGGTTTTACATATGAGAAAAGGGACCATTAAAATTTTAAGAGGTTTTACATGTGAGAAAAGGGACCATTAAAATTTTAAGAGGTTTTACATGTGAGAAAAGGGACCATTTAAGAGATTTTACATGTGAGAAAAGGGACAAAGGTTCATTTCTGAAGCATGTGTTAAAGTTGAAGTTAACTTACTTAGCTTTAGGAGAGAAAGATATAGGGCTGGCACCAGGTGGAGCACTCAGGACCTTTTGGGACCCGGTGTATAAAACGTCAATTTCTGAAATTCAAATAACAATTTTAAAATTACTAATTAAAAAAACTTGATTAAATGTCAATGGGCAGATGAGTTTGTAACAGTTTTGCTTGTGATAATATGTACATGACATAACAGCTTTGAACGTACAGGAAAATGTCAAACTATTTGAAATGTTTTGATGTTGTAATATAGCCAATTCATAGCATGCTGACTTAGGACACAATATTTAGTAATAACAAATGTGTAAATACAAAAAAACAAACATCTAACTTTTGGCAGTCATAGATGTATAATTTTCGATGGGCATATTCAAATTTTCAAAGAATCCTGAATCTTAAAATGACTAACAAGAATTTTACATCTTTAAACATTTTAAGTTTGCCGCTCATTCCTTATACACTTCACAGAACTCACCCCATTTATCCATGTACATAGGGACACCACCACAGGCCGCCACAGAATCCACCAACAACAAACAATTATATCTGTAAGGAAATAATACAAGGTGCCGTCAAACAAGATGTAAGGATAAATACATGTAAATAGTTTGCATCTACATTACAAATGTATGTACATAATTTATACAGGGTTTTTTTCAGTAATTTGGGAATGTGGTCGGGGCCCGTGCGATTGTGAAAATTTACAACATTTGGGAATGTTTTGGGAAGTAAATGTACTAGATCAGAACTGAATGTTAAATCAAATGATTTTCTTTTTAATCTTATTTGATTACTTATGATTAGAATTGATTACAAAAATTATGGCAAATTAACAGTAAATTTGCTACTTTTGAACCAGCAATTTTCACTGATTTTGGTAATAATTTCATCCACATGTGATAGGGAAATTTTAGAGCCACAGTCGGTAAAAAAAAGATACTACTAATTTCCATTGGGAGTGGGGCCAAATAACGGCCCCAAAAGGGACAAAAAAAATCCCTGGTATATTATTACTGTACCATTACATCTTACTTGTGACCAACTAGACTGTTCAATAACAGGTATGTAATCTGTCTGACCCTAGCTTTGTGACCTTGACCTTTAAGGTGACCTTGTCCCTCAATGGGACGTCGAGTCTCATCATGCCAGTCCATCCCTGCAAGTTTATTGTATATGCCCTTGGTGGTCACAGGGTCTGAACCTACGTATTTTTTTCATGTAGTACTCTATACTCAATGGCACTGACCAAATTTTTTTTTTCAAAAAACCTTATATATTTGTATTTTGGCCCATTTTCAGTAAAAATCTGCAAAATTCGACCCTTGAGTACTACTTATAGTGTTAATATGATATAGAAATACACTGGAAAAAGTTTTGTTGTTTTTTTTTTCTAAGGCATCGTAATAACGCATTATGACACATCAAACATTTGACGTACTTGTGACAGAGGGCCCCGATACCTTCCAGTGGTTGTAATGTCGACCCCGATGACTCTCCATGAGTGATAAACAGAACTGATGGACAGTACTTCCTTAATCCCTGAAATTTATGATTACATGTACTATAGCAACTAAAATAAGCAAGTAAATGTAAGTAAATAAACCAGGGCTCTCACACCAATTTTTTTTTTTGGTAATGGGGCCAAGGCCTTTCAAATTGGGAAAAAATAGGGTGTTTTCTCCCAAAATTGGGACCTTTTTGTTTTGAATTTAGCATTTTTAAGTTGTATTTTTCCAATTTTCCATGAGTTATGAAATTGGGAAAATTGGGGAAAAAGTCACTATGTAGCATTGGAAATGGGGTCGAATATCGGCCCCAAATCAGGGCGATCGAGAGCCCTGCAAACATACATGAATATTTATTGTACATCTACTTTTCATTAAATGTTATTGAATTTAAGGACATTCTTCCAAAAAATAACTCATTATCAGGTCATACCTGATAATGAGTTATTTTTTGGAAGAATGAATGATTGATACAAAGTTGTAATTTTATTGTAATTTTTTTTTTTTGGACTATCAAACTTTGATCTTGCAGCAATACTATCAGTTATAGTTGCAGCTGGTTCAAATTTTAAATCAATTTATTGCTGATGAAAGAAACACTATAAGACATTATAGGAATGTACCGGTATGTGATTAGTCCACTGTATGAACATGCCCCTAGACACATCTCTCAAAAGAAATCATATTTTCTTCTGTCTCCTGAAATCCTAAGCTAACAGAATTTTGCACAAGTTGAAAACATAAATCAAATCAACCAATCATTATTCTTTCTGTTTGGGCATCTGGCAACCCTCTATTGGATTAATAGAGTCATCATATCAATAGATGAAACGTATAAAATGCTCAAATTAGATCAAATGTGAGCAATGAAATTACATGAACATGTACTACCTCTTCAATTTCACCAAGAGTAAAAACTTCACCCATTGGTCTCTCTATTCTCTTTACAACTGCACCTTGAAAGTAAGAAATTAGATTATTATAATAATAATAAACTAGAAAGGTTTCTTGTTGCGGTTGCAACAAGAGTGTCTTCCTCCTATACAATTTTTGGTTTGGAAATATGAAGGACGTCACATTACATGTATTTATATTATATATTTAAGTTTTCAAATAGCAGTAACATTAAATTTTCAAACCGATAATTGTTGGTGAGCAACTATTTGATTTTGGGGGGGGGGTTAGGAATTCTATTGCCAGCCGGTAAAAATTTTTCAGCAATTTTCTGAGCAGGTCATTTTTTTCAGCCATTACCAGAGTCGGAGAAAAATTTTCGCCGGTTCTTCGGGCCGGATTTAAACAAATTGTCAAATGTTGTGAATGTCTGTGTAAGTTAAACTCCCCGCTGTTACAGAGTATGAGTTAATAACCGTTCCTTCAGATGTCTCTTTGCAATTTGCGAATTTCAGACAGATTGTATGATGTTTAAATAGAACCTTTTCTAGATTTTTGTGCCTATGCGTATTAGGTCTCTGGTAGATACAGCTATGTCAACAGTTTGTATTTATATTAATTAATTTTTTGACTTTAAATTGTCTGGCACAAAGGGCCAGCAAAAATTTCCATATCATGCAATGTATCCTTTCTTTTGCATGATCCGGGAAAAAAAAATTGCCGGCCCTTTGGGCCGGAATATTTTTTTCAGCATTTTTCAGAGCAGGGATTTTTTTTTTTTGCAAATTCTTCCTGCCCCCTTCCCCCATAAAAAAGGCGAGCTCGTAGCTGTAGAACCAATTTTCTTGAGAAGAGAAATGGTAATAACAAGTTACGTTCAATATATATATATAAATACCATGAGGTTCTCGCTGTGCAGGTTCAAATTTGGACACCCCCCCCCCTTCCCTTTTTTCAAAGTTTATTTTGAATTTCAATCATGGCGACATCGTTCAATATAAACAGAACTGTTTTCGAAAAACGAGGAGAGGGAAGAATGTTGGAGAAATTGTTCATCAATTTGTAAATAAACCAACCGAAAATTATGTTCGAACGTTTGCTAGAATTAGAAATTAAACTTGATGTTCAAAATATAGTTATTGAAGTTTAGAAACAGGTTTGTAGGTTAGAAATCGGAATCAAACTACCACTTTTTGTGTGTAAATTCTGGTTTGTAGCTGATCTCTTCTAAATTAATCAACTGTTTTAAAATCAAATTGTGTATATCGAAATGTATTTATGAAATGCATATTCATCATTGCCGTGAAATCGGAATTTGAAAATCTCAACACTGCTTTTCTTGAGTCGGACTCGGACTACCAATTTTAGTGTGCGCCCGTTCTGTTGGCGTGAAGGTGTATCGAAATACCCAACTCAAAATTTCGATGCTCATATCTTTTCAACAGTAAGAGATAGGAAAAATCAGAAAGACTAAATAAGACAGATATATGGATAAAAAATAATAATATTGAAATTTTTAGGAAACTTCATAAGCTTAATTTTTGTTTACTATTATAAGCAAAAAAAAAGTGTCTTCCTCCTATGAACTTCTGAATTTGGAAATATGAAGGACGGTGAAGGACGTCATCGTAATAAATTGTTACAGTGTGCATCTAGCATTTCATATCTTGCATGGCTGTCGACTTTCAAAAAGAATGGAAATTGTAGATAGCAAAATACGAGATATTTCAGCTTACAAATAGCAAAACATGAAATTTTTGGTCCGTTTGAGTAATTCGACGCTCCCGTCAAATATTTGAATCTACTAAAAAACATGATAAAAAAATAACAGAGACCAAAAATAAAAAAGACCAATCTAGCTTTTACTCCAAACGTAACGTTGGAGAACTTTCATTGTCCTAGCTTACAGGGTTCTTGAGAAATCGCTGATCCAATTTTCCACGGTTACGAAAACAATAGGTCTTCCGACGGAAGTCGGAAGACCTAATTATGAACAATACCAAGGTTTATCATTGGGAATCAAGTGGAAGAATACATTTGAAGAAAAATTTTGAATGGTAATCAATTTAATAATAATCAGATTCTTTTTAAAATATGTTTAAGTTACGGAACTTACATCTGAAAAATTGTGAAATCAGCTGTCATACAATTACTGCATATCTAACTTCAGTAACATCATATTGTATCTGAGTATGAAACATGACAGCATAAGGAGATTCCCAAATAATATGTTCCACAGAAAAACCCTGAAAAACCCTACACTTAAAAGTGTTTGGGCAAGGTAAACAGTGCCTAAATCTTTTTCATAATTTTATTTCAAAGCAGACATAATAGAATACTCTACCATTTCTTAGTGCCATATCAGAGAATCGTTCTCCCCACAGTCCGTTACAGCATACTAGAGTTGTCTCCCCTGATTCTAATAAATTACAGCAAGCTGTCTCCATAGCAGCATGACCTAGAGAGCAGAAAACTGATTTTACACAGAAAATATTAAACATAGGGTAATCAAAGATTACTTAGGGTCTGCTCACCGGTTTTTAGAGTAAACCCAAAATGTCCAGGGTGGAAAAGCTGAAATAGGGGAAATTGAGTGGTTTTGAAAGGTGGATTGAGAAGACCATTATAAAGATAGTCTATAATGGTAAGATGCATATTGTAGAGTATGCCTGCCTTGTGTAAGAGCAATAAAAAGTTTAGGTCACATGACTTATTTAGTCTAAGGCGTAGTAACAGGCGTACCGGATTTTCCCTGTTTGACAAGACTTTATAAGGGAAAATATAAAGTTTTGGGGTTTTTACACATTTTTAGAGTTACATGTGTTGGAAATTTTTAAAATTTGGCTAGAATGGAGTATAAGATAATAGCTTTAAGGAAATATAAGCATTATTTCTGAAATTTTTCCAGGAGACCAGAAACAATACACAAAAAAATGGCAAAAACCATGAATTTAAGGCCAATTTTCTGAACCTTTTTCAGCAAACATGTATGATATTTATTATGCAATCTTAACATGACCCTGAGACTATAGTATCATATAAAAGCTGTAGATATAACGAACAGATTGATATATAGTATAATAATGTGAAATATATAGAAATAAAATGAGATGACGTCAAATTATGTATGATTGCGCAATATTTCTGTGCCACGTGACCGGGTAAGAGAAACTGGTGAGCGAACCCTTAGCTTGCCGTAGCAAGTTTTTGTCAAAAATCAAATAACTTCTAAAATTCTATAAAGTATCTATACATCTAATATTAGTTATGTCCCTTAGAGAGCTTAAGATACAGCCAAAGTATGAATAATTAAAAAGTAGGTTAAAGGTTAAGGTCAAGGTCACTACATTAATGGTAATTGTTTCAAATGAAAGGTCTTGGTAATACACATAATCAATATACCCAGTATGCATTAAATATAAATTCCTTTCCCTTATATACACATATATAGTTGAAGAGTTGAAGACCAAACTAATTTTTCAAAAGTCAAAGTCCAAGGTCAAGGTTACTAGGTCAAAGTTCATGGAAAGATCTCATCACATGTGAAATATCAAAGTTCTATCCCTTATAGTTCAAGAGATATAGCACAGGTTAAATTTTAGTATACGGAAGATGACGACGATGAGGATATGACATTAACTCTCCAGACTTTTTCGTCCCAGCGAGCTAAAAATCATAGTATTTTATACCCAAGAAATCAGAAGGAAAACCAGAAGTCTCTGACGAGACTGTAGCTCTCCTGGTTGTTTTGTTTTATATTTGTTTTTTATTTACTCATTGACAAGTGAATAAGATACATACACATAAATATCAATTTCCATTTTTTAAGACCAAAGGGAGCAGGCGATCTAACAAATTAAAAGTAGCACAAGAAAACAACCTATCCAATAGACTGCAACTAGAATATCACTCATATAATTCATAATATCCAAGATAAAGTATTAAAAAAAGAATGCCACACCCATTTTCCAAGATCCCAGGGGGCAGGGACTGCTAGCTCAAATGAAGTATCAATGACATAACAAAATTACAGATCCATCTTATTGATTTAGAATTACAACAACTCACATTCATTAATAGCTTTGAAGAATTGAGAGCACAATTATATAGGAAAAATGACCACATCCATTTTCTAAGACCCTGGGGATCGGGGGCTCAAACAAAATATCAGATGCACAACAAGAACACAGACCAATAATATTGCAAAAAGAATGAAGCCTCAATCATTAATAGTGTTAGAGGAGTTGCGAGCACAACATTACAAACAGTTATGGACAGTAAACAGTTTTTTCCATGACGTCATCCCTTGACGCGCACCCTTAACCCAGCGTCATATAATACTATTATAAAATACATACCTATCAAAGTATATATATGGTTAAAAAGAATAAATCTTACACTTTATCATGCTTACACAAGATTATACTTATAACTTATAATAAGATGTAGAAATGTGCTCGACAAAGGGGAAAATAGTAAAAATTTGACGGTACCGCGGGGCAACTTCTATAGCGGAAACGACATCGTTCCGTAAATATTTGGGGAATGAAATTCATATCAAAGAAAGAGTGTATCTATATCAATAAAATATAAAAGTGAATTAGGGATTGACCGTGTAGTTAAGGAGAAATCAATATGACCATCAAAAACACTGAAAATCATGATGTCCCTTTTGGCGCCCCTTACTGTGGTAGACTCCTTTAATGAGCCCCAGCTCATTGCCTATGAACACGTGTTTCAGAAAATGAAAATTTCCCATAATCTTGCAAATATCTTACAGATTTTAATGATACCTCATAATATGCCATTATTTTAATTTTCATGCATACAGTATGAAGATCAAGGCTCAGCTCTTATTATTAAAAAAATTGACCGGGGCCAAATTAGGTTAGAGATTATACGAAACTGTTTATTGAAACCTAAAAGACATTTTAATCATCCCGTCATAATTTTTTTCCTTAAAATATGGAAAGTATATGCCGTTCCGAAGAATTTGATATATCGCAAGTTGTCGTAACGCGCATACTTATTTATCGGTATGCCGCATAGCATGATAGGGATTCCCGCGACCCACTCCTAAATGCCCATTTTTGCCTTTATTTCACCATTTGACATGTTGAGGCAGATACCCATTTTAATATCCATAATGCATCTATAATACAGCACTTTGACCTTTATTTTCACTATTGCTACCACCTATATGTGATATACTGTTTACACATGTATGGTATCCAAGGACTTTAATTGTAAATTTACATACTACATTAGCATCCATATTCCCATATGCCTACAGGTTACAGTAAACAGTTTTTTTCATGACGTCATCCCTTGACGCGCACCCTTAACCCAGCGTCATATAATACTATCATAAAATACATACCTATCAAAGTATATATATGGTTAAAAAGAATGAATCTTACACTTTATCATGCTTACACAAGATTATACTTATAACTTATAATAAGATGTAGAAATGTGCTCGACAAAGGGGAAAATAGTAAAAATTTGACGGTACCGCGGGGCAACTTCTATAGCGGAAACGACATTGTTCCGTAAATATTTGGGGAATGAAATTCATATCAAAGAAAGAGTGTATCTATATCAATAAAATATAAAAGTGAATTAGGGATTGACCGTGTAGTTAAGGAGAAATCAATATGACCATCAAAAACACTGAAAATCATGATGTCCCTTTTGGCGCCCCTTACTGTGGTAGACTCCTTTAATGAGCCCCAGCTCATTGCCTATGAACACGTGTTTCAGAAAATGAAAATTTCCCATAATCTTGCAAATATCTTACAGATTTTAATGATACCTCATAATATGCCATTATTTTAATTTTCATGCATACAGTATGAAGATCAAGGCTCAGCTCTTATTATTAAAAAAATTGACCGGGGCCAAATCAGGTTAGAGATTATACGAAACTGTTTATTGAAACCTATATACTAGGAGGAAATGACCACACCCATTTCCTAGGACCCTGGGGGTCAGTGGCTCAAACAAAATACTGGTGCAAAACAAGACCACAAACCAATCATATTGCAAAAAGAATGAAGTTTCCATCATTTATATATTGTCAGGAGTTGCGAGCACAGGATTACATAGAGTTATATAGGAGAAAATGACCACACCCATTTCCTAAGACCCTGGGGGTCAGGGGCTCAAACAAAATATCAGGTGCACAACTACACCATAGACCCATCATATTGCAAGAAGAATCAAGTCTCTATCATTTATAGTGTCAGAGGAGTTGCAAGCACAAGATTACATAGAGTTATATAGGAGAAAATGACCACACCCTTTTTCTAAGACCCTGGGAGTCAGGGGCTTAAACAAAATATCAGATGCACAACTAGACCACAGACCCATCATATTGCAAAAAGAAACAAGTCTCTATCATTTATAGTGTCAGAGGAGTTGCGAGCACAAGATTACATAGAGTTATATAGGAGAAAATGACCACACCCTTTTTCTAAGACCCTGGGGGTCAGAGGGGTCAAACAAAATATCAGGTGCACAACTACACCATAAACCCATCATATTGCAAAAAGAATCAAGTCTCTATCATTTATAGTGTCAGAGGAGTTGCGAGCAAGAGATTACATAGAGTTACATTGGAGAAAATGACCACACCCATTTTCTAAGACCCTGGGGGTCAGGGTCTAAAACAAAGTATCAGGTGCACAACAAGACCCCATACCCATCATATTGCAAAAAGAATCAAGTCTCTATCATTTATAGTGTCAGAGGAGTTGCGAGCACAAGATTACATAGAGTTATATAGGAGAAAATGACCACACCCATTTCCTAAGACCCTGGGGGTCAGGGGCTCAAACAAAATATCAGGTGCACAACTACACCATAGACCCATCATATTGCAAAAAGAATCAAGTCTCTATCATTTATAGTGTCAGAGGAGTTGCGAGCACAAGATTACATAGAGTTATATAGGAGAAAATGACCACACCCATTTTCTAAGACCCTGGGGGTCAGGGGCTCAAACAAAATATCAGATGCACAACTAGACCACAGACCCATCATATTGCAAAAAGAATTATGTCTCTATCATTTATAGTGTCAGAGGAGTTGCGAGCACAATATTTCATAGATTTTCATGACCACACCCATTTTCTAAGACCCTGGGGGTCAGGGGCTGAAACCATATGTCAGGTGCACAACTAGACCACATACCAAGTAAGATGCAAAAAGAATTAGCTTTCTATCTCCTATGGTTTCAGAGGAGTTGCGAGCACAAGAATTGTTTACGGACGGACGGACGGACAGACGGACGACGGGGTATCGCATAAGCTCGACTGGTCAGACCAGTAGAGCTAAAAATCACAATGCAATATGCAATTTATATATTGAGATCCACATAGACAGCACAAATGGTTATGGATGCTTCATATATTTTCCTTTACCATGTTTACCCAAAGCAATGCTGATTATGGATTTGTATTAATTCCTTTACCTGTTCCGGATACACAGACTGTCCATTCGTTTTTTGTCTGGAACATATATTTTACTCCTTCTTTAACTTCATCCATTATCTATAAAGAAGAGATACATGTAAAGGAGGCAATATAATAAGAAAGACTTTAAACGTTGGGAAAATTTGGATGACTGTGATGATGTCACAGGTGGTAATCTAACAACATAGAACAGTTGGTTTTTCTATATTTTTGTGCAATATGGATCATTTATTTAAACAACCAGACTTGTCAGAATGACAACATAGCTCGCCGGTGGCAACCATATGTAAATTGCAACAACAACAATAAAAAAGGTCTTATCACAAGGAATGCACATGTGAAATATCAAAGCCCTATCACTTACCAATCAAAAAATATGGCCAAGGTTAAAGTTTTTCAAAAGTAGGTCAATCATCTCCAAGGTCAAGGTCACAAGGTCAAAAATTTTGGTATCCATGGAAACGTCTTGTCACAAGGAATACACATGTGAAATATCAAAGCCCTATCACTTACCAATCAAAAAATATGGCCAAGGTTAAAGTTTTTCAAAAGTAGGTCAATCATCTCCAAGGTCAAGGTCACAAGGTCAAAAATTTTGGTATCCATGGAAACGTCTTGTCACAAGGAATACACATGTGAAATATCAAAGCCCTATCACTTACCATTCAAAAAATATGGCCAAGGTTAAAGTTTTTCAAAAGTAGGTCAATCATCTCCAAGGTCAAGGTCACAAGGTCAAAAATTTTGGTATCCATGGAAACGTCTTGTCACAAGGAATACACATGTGAAATATCAAAGCCCTATCACTTACCATTCAAAAAATATGGCCAAGGTTAAAGTTTTTCAAAAGTAGGTCAATCTCCAAGGTCAAGGTCACAAGGTCAAAAATTTTGGTATCCATGGAAACGTCTTGTCACAAGGAATACACATGTGAAATATCAAAGCCCTATCACTTACCATTCAAAAAATATGGCCAAGGTTAAAGTTTTTCAAAAGTAGGTCAATCTCCAAGGTCAAGGTCACAAGGTCAAAAATTTTGGTATCCATGGAAAGGTCTTGTCACAAGGAATGCACATGTGAAATATGAAAGCCCAATCTGTATTGGTTTAAAAGTTATAAGCAAGGTTTAAGTTTTTGTGCACGCGCACGCAGACGTAGACGCAGACGCCAACGCTGACACCGGGGGTATGACAATAGCTCTCCGGACATTCGTCCCGGCGAGCTAAAAAGGGTAATCATGGTAATGTGATGCAGTGTAAGAATGTCTTAGACTTAGAGATTTGAGTTGTATCCAAAATAAGCAGAATATCGCATAAACAGAATCAGCATTCTACTTTCACTTTCATCCACTAGTACATGAATCACACTGATAGTTTTTCAACTTTATAAAAGATATAGTATTTCTCTTAAATTCATAGCTGAGGCATTCTTACACTGCATCACATTCCCCTTGTCATTAATAATCAGTATTACCAATTATACTTGTTGAGTACAATTTGCTGTCTTGAGTAAGAGTAATTATTGCCAATTATGGGGGTACCTCTCTCATCCTCCCACTCGATCCCTTCCTCCCTCTCCCTTTCACCCTTCACTCCCACTCCCTCTCTCCCTCTGCCCCTTCCTCCTCTCCCTCTGCCCCTTCCTCCTCTCCCATGCCCTCCTTCCCCCTCTCCCTTTCATCCTCTCCACCCCCTCTACATGTATATTATGCATTTGAAAGGGACTTAGGGTTGAAATAATGACTTGAAAAATTCGTCAGAAGTGTTTTAAACATACGTTTTCCTGATTATTCTAAAAGCAATCTTATTCGGTCACTTGATTCGTTAAAATAACAATTTGATGAACTCACACAAATTCTCAGGGGTTAGGGAAAGGGTAATGAGTCTATCAATGTGGTCACTTGCTTTCGGGATTTTCACGAAAATTAGACACCAAACTGTCAGGTAAAGATTAATTACTTTCATTGTAGTGAAAGCACTGAAACAAAATAGTTCAGTGTAGAGAGATAGGAGTCAAATAGGTGGTAACCAGTTAACTGGTACAGCAGTCTTGCTTAAAGTTTAACTTGAAGTTAAAGTGTCCAATGTCAATCACACTTTGAGACATATCAACAAAACAATTGATATTTTTTTATCAAAACTTTTAATAATCCAGTGTGATAAAGGTAAACCATAGTCCATGCTGAATTTTAATGAAATATTTTGTTATTTACAAATTGTAATGAAAAAAAAAATTACAATGTAGGTAGTCACTGGTACTCAGACAGTAAAAAACTAAATGTTCTGCATTGTGAGATTACCCTTCAGTAACAAAATAATACAGGCAATAATATCTCATTAATAAACAGACAAGACATAATTATACCTTACCGAAACCCATTCCTACAGCAGGTTGGGGAAAACTTCAGATCGAGCTATAATAGTTCGATCGGGCTATAATAGCTCCATGTAGCTATCATAAAACTATTTTTTTCTTAAGAAAAAAAATTAAAATTGATGATAATTAAATTTTGTTTACAAGTCGCACTAGTACTGATAAAACACTACAACTTTTGTATAGAAACCCCTATTGAAATACCAACAGATAAGGAGATAAGGAACCTCAAATTTTTCGTTTTTTCAAAATCTTGTTGCTCATCATGGGTCCATATTTGAATATATGTGTCTTGTTAAAAAAATTGATATATATCGAGTACAAATGGAATCGCTGAATATTTTTCAAAAATTTTGATTTTAGTCAAATTTTGTACTGAAAATTGTTATTAGACAATAGCTTGTTCTAGCTATTATAGCCTGATCAAGCTATAATAGCTCGATTTGAAGTTTTCCCCAACCTGTACAGAACTGCCTATCTAACCCCCCCCCCCCCCCCTTCACTTCCCCAAATAGTGAAAGGACACTACTGTGACACTTTGTCATGCCAGATGGACAGACATTCCACAAAAAGAACAGCTTATACATAAGAATTTTACTGTCATTCTATTACTTATAGGCTTTATGAGTACAAGGTGAAAAAGTAAACACACCTGAGTAAATTCGGGATGCAGGTGCCCGAGTATCGGCATTGCACAAGCATTGAGTACCCTGGGCGGACAGTTGGAAGGCCCTGGACCCATCATTAGCTTCTGTGGAAACACCATGGGTTTCATCAAACTTTTCGGCGGTGCGGACACTGTTGACATGTTGGCTGCAAAAATTCCGTAAATCTGTTTTCTCTGAAATGCGCAGGTCACTGTCTTCGAGCTTTGTACTTTCAAAACTTGCATGGAACTCGAAGTTCCGCGAAACGCGGTGTGCAGGATTCGCGCAGTCAGCGACATGTTGGTTTTATTCGGGAAGCCCTACATGTGTCGATATTATTTTCATATCAGTTATATGTTGACACGGTTGTCCACCTTGACCTACTTCTAATATTTCCATTCACTGACAGGTTTATCCAAACAGAAAGCGGGTGCCTGGAGCATCCCTTGGTTACGCTTCGTTGAACAAGGAAGATGAAACTATTTATATTTTAGTTAAGTTAAATTAAATTTTAATTAACATAGGACGATACTGTTATATTTTACCATTTCGCCAATAAAGTAGATATCAAATCTTTATAATTTCGATCATAATTTATCGATATCTAGCCGAAATCATAATCTTCATAAATCGCGGCTTCGATACATGTAAACTGATCGTATCTGGTGGATATCCACAAGGACTTGTGATATCCAGGATATCTTGGAACTGTCAAAAGTTGAATTTATGGATTTCCAGATCAGTTCAAAATGATGCACGTATTTCTTTCTCCAATATTTCAGACGGGGCGCAACGTTTATATGAGATATATATATCTTATTCTATCTAGAGATCATTTGATTCACTGGTTCCCTGAGAGTGTGGATCTACACTAAAGAAACAATCTATTTTGATATTTATAATTAATTATATAAGAACTTAAATGGCATTATGTATTTATATCTTTCTCAACGTACATATGTGACGTAATTAAATTGCATATAATATATGTCTCTAACAATTCAAGACGGTTAAGTAATTTGTAAATGAGTTAAAGAAGATCCTGACGATAATCTCAACAACACCCACAATAGAGCACCAAATTGAGCATCGACGGACCCCTAGCAAGCTAGAGGCGGGACCAGGTGCCCGGGAGGAGTAAGCATCCCCTGTTGGTTAAACTCAAATGGACAATGAGTGTTTCTAAAAATGAATCAAAAAAAAAAAAAAAAAAAAAACAGAGTTTGCGGCTCCACAAACTCTACAAACATATGAACTTTGATCAAACGGGGACAAATTGTAGAGCCATAGCTAAAACGGGGACAAATTGTAGAGCCATAGCTAAAACGGGGACAAATTGTAGAGCCATAGCTAAAACGGGGACAAGTTGTAGAGCCATAGCTAAAACGGGGACAAATTGTAGAGCCATAGCTAAAACGGGGACATATTGTAGTGCCATAGCTAAAACGGGGACAAACTGTAAAGCCATAGCTAAAACGGGGACAAATTGTAGAGCCATAACTAAAACGGGGACAAGTTGTAGAGCCATAGCTAAAACGGGGACAAGTTGTAGAGCCATATCTAAAACGGGGACAAATTGTAGAGCCATAGCTAAAACGGGGACAAATTGTAGAGCCATAACTAAAACGGGGACAAGTTGTAGAGCCATAGCTAAAACGGGGACAAATTGTAGAGCCATAACTAAAACGGGGACAAATTGTAGAGCCATAGCTAAAACGATGACAAATTGTAGAGCCATAGCTAAAACGGGGACAAATTGTAGAGCCATAACTAAAACGGGGACAAATTGTAGAGCCATAGCTAAAACGGGGACAAATTGTAGAGACATAACTAAAACGGGGACAAGTTGTAGAGCCATAACTAAAACGGGGACAAGTTGTAGAGCCATATCTAAAACGGGGACAAGTTGTAGAGCCATAACTAAAACGGGGACAAATTGTAGAGCCATAGCTGAAACGGGGACAAGTTGTAGAGCCATAACTAAAACGGGGACAAATTGTAGAGCCATAGCTAAAACGATGACAAATTGTAGAGCCATAGCTAAAACGGGGACAAATTGTAGAGCCATAACTAAAACGGGGACAAATTGTAGAGCCATAGCTAAAACGGGGACAAATTGTAGAGCCATAACTAAAACGGGGACAAGTTGTAGAGCCATAACTAAAACGGGGACAAGTTGTAGAGCCATATCTAAAACGGGGACAAGTTGTAGAGCCATAACTAAAACGGGGACAAATTGTAGAGCCATAGCTGAAACGGGGACAAGTTGTAGAGCCATAGCTAAAACGGGGACAAATTGTAGAGCCATAGCTAAAACGATGACAAATTGTAGAGCCATAACAAAAACGGGGACAGATTATAGAGCCAAGCTATAAAACGGAGACAAGTTGTAGAGCCATAGCTAAAACGGGGACAAATTGTAGAGGCATAGCTAAAACGGGAACAAATTGTAGAGCCATAACTAAAACGGGGACAAGTTGTAGAGCCATAGCTAAAACGGGGACAAATTGTAGAGCCATAGCTAAAACGGGGACATATTGTAGTGCCATAGCTAAAACGGGGACAAAATGTAGAGCCATAGCTAAAACGGGGACAAATTGTGGAGCCATAGCTAAAACGTGGACAAGTTGTAGAGCCATAACTAAAACGGGGACAAATTGTAGAGCCATCGCTAAAACGGGGACAAATTGTGGAGCCATAGCTAAAACGTGGACAAGTTGTAGAGCCATAACTAAAACGGGGACAAATTGTAGAGCCAGAGCTAAAACGGGGACAACTTGTAGAGCCATAGCTAAAACGGGGACAAATTGTAGAGCCATCGCTAAAACGGGGACAAGTTGTAGAGCCATAGCTAAAACGGGGACAAATTGTAGAGCCATAACTAAAACAGGGACAAATTGTAGAGCCATAGCTAAAACGGGGACAAGTTGTAGAGCCATAGCTAAAACGGGGACAAATTGTAGAGCCATAGCTAAACCGGGAACAAATTGTAGAGCCATAGCTGAAACGGGGACAAGCTGTAGAGCCATAGCTAAAACGGGGACAAATTGTAGAGTCATAGCTAAAACGGGGACAAGTTGTAGAGCCATAGCTAAAACGGGGACAAATTGTAGAGCCATAGCTAAAAAGATGACAAATTGTAGAGCCATAGCTAAAACGGGGACAAATTGTAGAGCCAAGCTATAAAACGGAGACAAGTTGTAGAGCCATAGCTAAAACGGAGACAAATTGTATAGCCATAGCTAAAACGGGGACAGATTGTAGAGCCATAACTAAAACGGGGACAAATTGTAGAGCCATAGCTAAAACGGGGACATATTGTAGAGCCATAGCTAAAACGGGGACAAATTGTAGAGCCATAACTAAAACGGGGACAAATTGTAGAGCCATAGCTAAAACGGGGACAAATTGTAGAGCCATAGCTAAAACGTGGACAAGTTCTAGAGCCATAACTAAAACGGGGACAAATTGTAGAGCCATAGCTAAAACGGGGACAAATTGTAGAGCCATAGCTAAACCGGGGACAAATTGTAGAGCCATCGCTTAAACGGGGACAAGTTGTAGAGCCATAGCTAAAACGGGGACAAATTGTAGAGCCATAGCTAAAACGGGGACAAAATTGTAGAGCCATAATGTTTAATGTCTATGGAAAAATATACCGCAGACCCGTGATGATGGGGGTGGATCTTTATTAAACTTAAGTCTCCTCTATGTCTAAACTGAGGTGAAAAGTCACCATAGTTTTAGCTACCTATTTATTATAATTTAGTACAACAATTAAATTAATATAGTTATAAATTTACTCAATATTTAACAAAAAAAAAAAACATCATACAAACCGTGGGGCACGGCCCGGGCAGTATGAAAACATTTATCGCTTTAAGTAAGCGGAGTATCATTATTGGAGTAACACTGGAAAGTAATTTGAGTAACCCATGACAATTTTCGGTGCCTTGACTCATCGGTACTCGTAATTAATTAGTCTACACCTTATTAAAAAGGATTCGTTTAAGAATTTCCTTTAAAAGGGAAGGTAACTTAGTTACGAATAGTGACCATCGCCTGGTGAAGATTTCATCAATTTAAGGTAAGTAATTAGTTTAAGCATTAATAACGAAAAAGCAAAAAAACAAAAACCCAAACAAACAAAAAACAAAAACAAAACAAAAACAAAGAACAAAAACAAAAACCAAAAAAAAAAAAAAAAACATACAAGAGAAATAAATTTAGGCTGTGTCTGAAAATCACGTTGGCTAGAAGCATCGCTGATGAGGATTTAATATCGCGTCTAAAAATGGTTTGGAATGTTCTTCAAGAAGGTAAAGAGTTGGAACACATTTTTTTTTTTTACAATTTCAACTTTGTAAATAAATGGTAAATTACAAAAAATGAAATAACTATTGCAAAGCAATAGCTAGTCTATTGCACATTACATCCACGAACTAATCAGACCAAACTTTACATACCTCTGCAATGCATGGAATTTCAAATATTCATATATACATCATTTTATTATTTTTTATCATTTATTTTATTTATTATTTTTCGTGATTCTTATAGCTTGTGTATGAATTAATGGCTATTTTGAGAAATTCTGATTAAATAGACTGTTCTAAGGAGAGAATTTTTTTATAAATACGATTTTGGTTGTTGCCATGGGATCACTTGTAATTTTTATTAATCGCTACAGTTGCACAAGTTTTGTTCTATGGTTTGCTTAATCCTAAACGAGTGTACCCGAATTAGTTATGGAGCAAATGACAGTTTCTATAAATAGCAGAATAATTTATGCAAACAATCAATAATTTGACCTTAAAACATAGAGTTTAATTCGAAGTTCGAATTTCTAATTATTTCACGTTTAAAGAGTAAATATTCTGATGTTTGAATCTTTGGTAGCAGAACTCATGCGAAAATGAAAAACGAAATTCCGCCTATTTTCAGTTGGCCTATTTTTAGCAGAGTTATAGCCCTTTAACTTAGAAAATGTCAACAATTTTACGGTTTTCTGGACATTTTTTTTTCGCAGCCTTTGCAGCTATTGAACTGAAACTTGGTATACACCTTCATAATAATGAATTACAAATTCAGTTTTAGTTTGTGATCAATAGGATTTTTTTACAGAGTAATGGACCTTGAACTTAGAATGACTCTCTGCCCTAGGACATTCAATTTACCACGTGGGTTGACTTTAGCAAGTCAAAGAACCTAATGCCTTTTTTAAAAGGTTAGGGGTCAAATGCCAATATCATTTTGTTGCTGAAAATAACAGTTTTTTTAAACTGATATTGACAGTTCAATTAAATACCATTTTTGATTCAAACGTTGTACACCTGAAGAACAACACAAAGTCATATTCTCTCATATTTCTTGCAAGTTTTCTTTTTTTTTTTTGGGGGGGGGGGCGCATAATTGAGAAATTATGTGTAAAGGTCAAGTCATTTTAAGAATAAAACTGACATAATTGCATTCACAAAATTATTTAAGAGAAATTAATACGGGCGTATCTTGCAGCGTTGGCGTTGCTATTTTTCTAGGTAAAAGGGTGACGTACGTTAAAATCCATGTCACCGCGGTTTCAGTTTACAGGATAGAACAGCCGTCACGGCATGTGTCTTCAGATTTTATGCACTGTGACGTCACGAGCGTTCCTATCAATAGTTTTATATCAGGGAATCATATTGGTTGTGCACGCATACTATGATATCATGAGATTTTTCTCGTTGTCCCCGTCTGATTGTTGATCTTCTTCCTCGTCTCATAAGTGTGTGTTCCGCTGTGATCACAACAATGACGTCATGTTGGAGATCTCATACTTATGTACATATTTACCTTTTTCAGACAGTATGACAGAAATTACGAGAAAGACAATGAACGAGTTTGGACCGTGGTATTGTTCACAAAATCGAGAAAAAATCCATCCTTCACATATCGATGGATGTCAAAGGTTCATCAGTGAAATGGAACAAGCGTCTTTATTACCGTATGTGAAACAATTCAACTCGCGCTCGGACATAGAGCACCGTATGCAATATCTATGGAATACAATTAATTATACCTTCCAACAATTATAGTCTGCGGAGGATCACAATCATGTGACTTCTATCCCGATTCCCTCCGAGTCAGAATTTGAGGAAGATGATGTACCAAGCGGATAATGGCAGAGAATCGACGACAATTTTGCATCATACGGAAGACTTAAGAATGAAAGATTTAACAAGATAGAATGTTTCCTCGGCAAAAATAGCACATTTTTTCATTTCTGCAGTGGGAAAGGCACATATCCTCAGAGTTGGAGATCCGATTGATACTGAATATCGAAAAGTACAACTTTCTTCGATATATTACAGATGTCAACGAATCCATTCTGAAACTAGGCAGCGGATTCCTGCATCCTTTGATAGTCAGTGCCGACAGATAGAGGAAGCCGCCGTGAAAATCAAAGGACAAATTGTTACAATATGGTTTCGGCGACAAGCTACGTACTCTACGCCAATGCGCAGTACGTTCGCAGATTTGGGTCATACGTGGTGTTGAGACAAAAGCAAAGCCTATGGATTTCATTGAGTCCATGATTTTCCCGCTCCAGTTCGCAAGAACTCTGATGATATTGTCCGGTCGGTTTGAACGAGAAGAGGACGGACGCTATATGTACTCCCATGCGTGTCAGCGTAAATATCCGGCGCGGGGGCAAATGCCACGGCAATTTATTCAAAATCTGGCAGTTTCTAAACGTTTTTCTGATGGAAATTATATGAACGGACTTTTCTGGGACCTCAAGCCGCTTTATAGAATTTTGGAACACGATTCTGACCCATACACGTGCATGGACATGCCAAGAGACCGGCTACGATTTGAAACTGGTTGTCATGGCAGCGTCACAGAATAAAACAATTTACCATCCTTTTGGCTTGGCATCAGAAAGAGTTGACTCGCCCAAACTATTCAGTGATACATCCTTATTTGCCATAACAATGTTAGTGTTAGTCATAAGTATCATAAACTCAGTATTTTTGGCTTTGATCTGTTGTGTTCATCGAAGAACAACCGTAAACCTGACGCAATTTGAAGAAAACGAACAGTAGAAAGCGTCCTTAGACTCCTCTATGCTTGAACGGCTTGATGAAAATGATGATAAAATTAACGACAATTACAAGTGACATTAATATGTTTTCGGAAAGAGTTCAGGCGCGTATCCAGGAATTATTGTTCGAGAGCTCCCGGGCAATCGAAGTTGCCTTTACATGATTTCTCTATAGACGGGATGCAACCAGATGAGACACATTTTGACTGTAAGAATAGATGAATGGTATTTTTGGTCGACCTAAAAGGAGAAAAAAGGGGGGGGGGGGGGGTTCCCCTCAGTCTCACACCCCGACTCCTGACTCAAACCGGTTGATCTAAATCTACATAGGCCTTATACTTAATTGCCTTGTAATTGAGCAGTTGATCATTTTTACTTCAAGGCATTTGATTTTTCACTTTTTTCTATAAAAAATGTTTTGGAATGAGAAAAAAAAGACAAATTCATCTTTCCTGTTTATGGTGTATGAGTGTACCATATTGCAAAATAATATATTCAAATAGAACTATTAATTGCTTTCTGCAAGACTTGATGAAATTCTGTCCGGCAAAGTTCTGTGGAAACAGAAATCGTAATTTGACGGCCTATCTGCAAGTTTTGACAGAAAAAAGTCCCACAATTTTGGTGAAAAATATAAAGAATAGCTGTGACGTTTTCTTAAACGTCGATCCTGTCTCCTAGGAGCTTGGGACTCGTTATAGCACATACATATAGTTTTTATATGCATATACTTTCAAGAAGTAGAAGATACAACAAAGATGCTGACATAATCTAGATATATTTATTTCATCAATGTCAAGTTGATTGAGATAATGTCTGTTAATCACATTTGTTTCATATTTATTACTATTTATTTCTGTCTTTGTACATTTTTGATAGCTTCCCCTAAAGCACGTAGTACCATTTTGACGTTGTCGGGGGTTGCATTTGACCCCATGACCCCTATCCGCCATATTTTTCCAGCCTGAGCCCCAAGACCACCGGCGATTTCCACTTTGTAGCTGAAAATATTTAATTCAAAATTTATAATTAATCTACAAAGGCGGTGACTGAGAAAAACTCTTGATAAAACGACAAAATCAAAGAAAAAAACCCCAATAATTTCTTTAACTGAAGAATCAATGCTGTTGAATTATTTATTTCTCAAAGATATTTTAGATGAAAAAAAAAGCACAATCTCGTGCTGTTCCGGAAGAAACTTCGTTTTTCCGAGCGTGCGACGGAAAGTCCCGAGAATATTCGATTGGATGAAAATTTTGCGTACTTCTCCATGGCATAATTTGATACGTCTTTCCAGTTGACTCCATCGGGAACTTTGACCCCGGATACACAAGGTAATCTGGAAGACTGGAAAATCAATCGAAGTTAAATTATCATTTTTTTTTTATTTAAATGATAAATCTCGGTAGTTTTCCACTGCGCACAGGTACTTCATTTATTAATGTTCTTACTTGTTTCATTTATAATTCATTGGTATTTTTTATTATCCATTCATTCATTCATTCATTCATTCATTTTATTCACCACACCCGCAGTTACTCCATAGAACACTGCCTAGAAAGATCCGATTCTATTTCTCGTTTAAAGGCTAACAACATCCTAAACTATTTACTGGCTAACTTCTGAATAAAATCATTTCCGAACAAAATAAATGTTATTTATTTACATTGTCTTTTACAAATAATTCCAATCCAAGATCTTGTACTCCTTTCCACAATAATTCAGCACACTGCCTGTGGGTGCTCCAACTCTTTTCTAGTCCCTTCAAGTTAAAAAACGAGAAATAGCTTTTATATCATAAACATTACTTTATCAACATTGCTTTTCGAGGAATCGGTGTTCGTTATAACTTGCGATTTTCTATCCTCGGTTCCCTAGGCTTTTTGCGCTTTGGCTAGCCCGGGGAACCGAGGATGGTGTTTTTAGTATCGATATGTATAAATGAATTCAGAAATACTTTTAATAAACTGATTACATGATGTACAGATATAATGAACATAATATGGCTTCATAGAAACGTTTAAAGAATCGTACCTCATCAGCTAGCCTGGCCAGACCCTCCCTTAGCGCATATACAGTGTTAATTGGTCCCGTATGGTGATACCTGAGATACAAATGAAGTTAAAAAGTGAAATTCTAGAAACATGCACGAAAGATATTAATCTTGAGACTTTTTAGTATGATATTGATTGAGAAGAATCCTTATTAACGCGATTCACTTGTTATCAGTATTGAACATGTTGAATCGAAGTTTTATAAGGAAAAACCTCCATAGAAATCTGTATATTTATATACACGTCAGACCGCTTGTCTGTCCACCTGTCTGTTTGCAAGTAAAGTCAGTTTCATTATTTTATATTCTTAATGGTAGATCTTAGGTTCCGATAGACAGACAGACAGACAGACAGACAGACTAATATAACTTACCTCCTGGGTCCGTCGTCACACCCCCAGTAGTTTGAAAGTTCATTCATGTCAAAGTACCAAGACCGTACTTTGGTCTTCCTGGATTGAATTTTTGACCTAAAGATTGAAAAGAAACAGATAAATAAATGGGAAATTTATTATTTTACAGAATAAATGATAAAAAAAAATATAAAACAAATAAAGGAAACATTTAATTTCAACCTGAACTGATGTACGTAAAAGTTTATTACATTTAAATTAAGATCCACAAAATCAAAGATAAATAAATTAATAAGTAAATACAGAAGGCGAAAAAATGAAGAAAAAATGAAAGCAAAAAAAAAAAAAAAAAAAGAAAGAACAAAATCAGTTGTATTAGGTTTCCATTTAATCTGAATGGATTCATTTATTTCCAAATCATCATTAGAAACACAAACTTATGGAGGGGGATTAGGGTCACAATGCCATTTGACTTGCTTACATGCTTCATGCTATGTTGCTTCATTCAATGTGTAATTATTCCATGTTCATTTGTCTTGCTTTCATTTCAAATTGACTTTATTGCATTTGTCTTCCTTCTTTATGCAATGGTGCTTCCGTGCATTTTACATTTGTCCTTCGTCAATGCATAATTGTCGTTCTACCATGCGTTATGACATCTTTCATTGTGCCATCATTCTTTCGTCCCAATGCCATTATTGCTTCGTCAATGCTAATCTCAATTTTGATACCAGGTGGCGCTCCGTTTGTGTCCGTTCCTTGAAATGAACTTTGAGACGTCCCCTGTTGCAGTACTTGGAAAAATGAGTTAAAAATAGCGGGAAAAAAAAGCAAAAGCCGATTGAAATATTTGAACAAAAAAACAGGAGAAATCATTAAATGATAAATACTTGAGCCTTTTCTGTTTGTTTGTTTTTTTTTGTTTTTTTTTTTTTTTCATTGATTTGGGAATTTGAAACCTCGATACGGGAATGGCATCGTGGCTCAGCGGTTATCAAGCCAGACTCTTGTTGCATTCTTCTTTTCCGCTTGGGTTCGAATCCCATCGGCTGCATAATTTCTTTTTCTGAATTGTGAGTGGGAAATTATATAAAAGTAAGTTTTTCTGAGATATCGTGGGAAAGGCGGCATTTCATATCGAAAAATTCTAGATAAATTGAAACTGTCGCGCGCTACTGCTCGCCAGTTCTTTATAGCCTTTCTGAATTATAGCTATTCTGATCCATCCTTTATACATATTACTTTATCCAAGTGCATGAAGACATTTAACTCAATCTATATAAAATATTATTACATGTAATGATAGAGGGTATAGAAAGTATTTTCTGATAATTAAGTCAATATTTTGCTAAAAATAATTCCAGGCTTGCTACCGCTCGCCAGACATTTATAAATTCATGTACTCAAAATTTAGAATTGCACCAGAAATGTTAGAATTTGTGCATACAGAACAGGAAACCCCATATTTTTTTAATCTCTTTCTCTCCCCTCCCCCCTTGTTTTTTTTTTTTATTATTATTTATCTATTTATTTTATTTATTTATTTATCTTATTTATTTATTGGGTTTTTGATTTGTTTTTGTTTTTGTTTTTTTTTTTTTGCTTGTTAGAAATTTTGGGATGTTGTGTCCCTCCACTTTTCAGGCAGAGCTACGCCGTTGGTCCAGGACTACGCCTGCTCAGGAACGTGGCACAAAATTCACAACCTTTTTCAACAATGGCCAAAATTTACACCTTTATTGTGTTCCTATACTCCGTGTCAGGAGCGCAAGGAAGGTATATGGCAAACTTGTCAGATTCTTCTCAGTTGTTCAGTGGCGGATCCAGCGCCCCTTTGCCGGGGGTCAAGGGGCGAATTTTACCGATTCTACTGATTTTACTGATGTACCTGTTTTGGCCGGGAAAATATTTGGTCTGTGCAGGAGCATCCCCTAAATCCGCCACTGTTCGACCCAAGATCAAGGTTAAAATTGAAATCCAAGCGTTTGATGCTTTCAAGGATTGACCTTGAACATTAACCTTCATAAGTCCATACTTCAAAGTCAATTATTATAGAAGTTTTATCTGCAAGAATCATCCTATTTATGGTACAAAAACGACATTGACGGGCATATAAAAGGCAATGAATTAAGATTATGACTTTTCATAGATGACTTGCAAGCGACGACAGTGAGCCAACGAAGCTTTCGCTGAATAATGATAACATACAGTTGCCCGCCATATTTATTTCCAAAACAATAACCCCCCCCCAAAGAAAAACTGAAAAAAATGTATCAAAAACATTTTAATAAGAACCTTCAATTTTTTTCCTACATCCTCTTCTGGGCATATGGACAACATGGACAAATTACATCATACATAAAATTAACAAAAGGAAAAAAACGTAACCTCGTCCGGGATTCGAACCTACTCGGAAAGGTATAAAACAAAGAGATAGGTGACCACGGTGATAACCACTTCGCCACGAAATTCTTCGAAGGTAAATGTATTTTATAGTGTTAAAAATTACAAAAATCTGATGCATACAAAATCAAATATTTACTAATTACTTCATAATATTTTTCAAATATTTATACAGCCAATCTACTTCTGTCCTCTCCTAATATAATTACTTTCCGAACGATACTGTAGTAGAATTTAAAAGAAATTTCTAACGACAGGGGATGTTTCAAAGTTCATTTCAAGGAACGGGCACATGCGGTCGCGCGAAGCGCCATCTGGTATCAAAATTGAAGTTAGCATTGACGAAGCAATAATAGCATTGGGACGAAAGAATAATGGCAGTAAGAAGGATGTCATAACGCATGGTATAATGACAGTTATGCATTGACGAAGGACAAATGTGAAATGCAGGGAAGCAAAATTACACAAAGAAGAAAGATAAAGTCAATTTGAAACGAAAGCAAGACAAATGAACATGGAATAATCAAACATTGAATGAAGTAACATAGCATGAAGCATGTAAGCAAGTCAAATAGCATTGTGACCCTAATCCCCCTCCATACAAACTTACTTGGCTCTGGAAGAAAAAGATATAGGGCTGACGCCAGGTGGCGCACTTAAAACTTTCTGAGAGCCCGTGTATAAAGCATCAATTTCTGAAAAATTAAAATACATGTATACAATTAAGATAAAAATAAAGTCCATTAAGTCTCTTAATTTGAGTCGAATTCTCTCTATAACTTACAGTGTATACATCAATCTCGTGGAAAGGATTTTTCATGTAGTTTTGCGAGTTTACAAAAAAAAAAAAAAGAGCGTAAGATCAAATGACCCCTCCCCAATTTACCCCACCACCGAAGTCAATATAATACATTTTTCTTTTCACTTTTTATGAAATGTAGATAATTTAAAACTCAGTAATTATCTTTAAATGGCATAAACAGACGAACCCATCCACCCCATCCCCCACCGTCCTTTACCTAAAGAAATGCTATTTTGGTGTACGAAAATGGCCGAGTATGCACGACCGAAATCACTTCTTGAATCAAGTTGCTGATATTGCCTTATAAATTCGACGTACCCCATTTATCCATGAACATAGGTACACCGCCACAGGCCGCCACTGAATCCACCAACAACAAACAATTATATCTGAAAATTTATAAAAGGCATTGAACATTTTCGAAAAATGAAAATCAATTGAAATAAAAAAATACCCCCCCAAATACACAATTGAAGAACGAAAAATTAAAAATTGATATATTAGGAGAAAAGAAAGTTTCCAACTCTGCTTAAGTAAATAAATAAAAATAAATAAATTAATTAATTGAATAAATAAATAAACAAATTATCAATTCATCTATAAATAAACATTAATTTTATCACACGCAGAATTTTATTTTATTTTTTTTTTTGTTCTGAAGGATGTTGCAGCATATACGTAGACGGAAATAAATACGCAAATATATATAAAATTCGAAAAATGAAAGAAGACTAAGGAAATATATTGCATTTTCTCATAGCTTTCGTCGATTGAACAAAAACTTCCTTACTTATGACAAAGTTGCCCGATACCCTCTAGAGGCTGCAGGGTGGCACCCGATGATTCCCCGTGTGTGATAAATAACACGACTGGTTTGTGATTTTTTAAACTCTTAAAATGAAAGTATCAGAATTATTAGTATAAAGTATACCATATATAGATATATATTTCAATTTTTGATTGGGAATGGGGATGAGGCCTGAAATTTAAACAAAAACGTCTTCTTTTTAATCTTTTATTTTTTGCATTCTTTATGATTTTAAAGTTTCGATCCCCTGATTCTAATATCTTTTTCCGTATTAAAATAATCATACATATGAGCTACTGGTTTAAAAATGTACCAGTGTTTTGGGGGCATATTATGCTTATTGTTCTTATACAAGTCCGGAGACAGAACACACACCTCTTCAATGTCTCCCAGGGTAAATACTTCTCCCATAGGTTTGTGGATTTTCTGAACTACAGCCCCTGTACAAAACAACACACAAAGACAATATTAGTCTATCATCGGCTTCACAAATATATTGTAATTCTTTCCAATCCCAATCATCCTTTTCAGAATTGTATTTTTCAGTAGTGTAGCTATCATGTATACATGTAACGTGCACCCCCCTTTTTTTTTTTACAAAATTTCTGAATTAAACTTTGAAGATTTCCCCTTAGGACTATTGTTTGGTCGAGCTTCCGGCAGTAACACCTCCATTCGCAATGGAAATGCCATCCTCATACTAGTATGCCCCATGTATATTTTGCCTAAGCTCTGCCACTGTCTTTTAGTCAAGTTTCATTACGTATTCATTTTCCAATAGTTCACCATATATTACCCTATACCATTTCTTTCTGCCATATCAGAGAATCGTTCTCCCCACAGTCCATTACAGCATACAAGAGTGTTCTCCCCTGATTCTAATAAATTACAACAAGCTGCCTCCATGGCCGCATGACCTGAAAAGTAGGAAAGGAGGCTTATTAAGTGAAAATGGAATATTGAGTGAATTTCGCGAACTATAATAGATCAATGAATCCGTCAGTCATGCTGTCTACATAGGTAAACCAGAAGGTCCATAAAATTCATTCGTGTAGTTCATGTGCATTGATTTCAGAACTAAACTAGAGTAAGACCAAATGTACCTTAGAAAGCAGTCCAAAGTACGCCATAAAGTCCATAGAATGCAGCTATAATTCCTAAGAAGTCAACGGCACAAATCATAGACGCTGACAGTTCAAATTTGAAAGAAGCAAACCATGTCCATAGAAGTCAACCGTCCATTTTATAGATGTCAATCATGTAGCTCATACATGCAGAAATCAAATTTATGGTCATTGAAGCCAATCATGCGGTTTATGGAATTCAACCATTCAGTCTATAGAAATCAACCATGCAGTCCATAGATGTCAACCATGCAGTCAATAGAATTAAGTCAACCATGCAGTCCATAGAAGTCAACCATGCAGTCCAAATAATCAACAATACACTCCATAGAAGTCAACCATACAGTCCATAGAATCATTAATGCAGTCCATAGAAGTCAACCATATAGTCCATGGAGGTAAACCATATAGTCCATTGAGGCGAACCATGAAGTCTATAGAAGTCAACAGTGCAGTCAATAGTTTTTAGTCAATTATACAGTCCCTAGAAGCCAACCATGTAGTTTTTAGAAGATAATTATGTTGTCCATGGAAGGCAACCATGCAGTCTATAAAAGTCAACCATGCAAGCTATATAGATGTCAACCATGCAAGCTGTAGACGTCAACCATGCAGTCCATAGCAGTCAGTTAACCATTCAGTACACAGTAGTCAACCATGCAGTTCATAGACGTCAACTGTACAGTTCATAGAAGTCAACAATGCAGTTCATAGATGTCAACCATTCGGTCCATGGAAGTCAACCATATCATTTATAGAGTATATCAGAATACATCTGCAACCATACAGTTTATAGAAGTCAGCCATGCAATACTATGATGCAGTTCATATAACTCAACCATGATGTCCATACTAGAAGCTACCAACCATGATTTTCACATGTAGTTCTCAACGATATAATCCATAGAAGTCAATCGAATCAACCTTGATGAAAGTTCACAATGCAATGAGAGAGAGAGAGAGAGAGAGAGAGAGAGAGAGAGAGAGAGAGAGAATCTTTACATACCTGTCCCTGATACACAAACGGTCCATTCATTTTGTGTCTGAAACATGTACTTTATTCCTGCTTTAACTTCATCCATTATCTGTGGCAAGAAATATACTATGTTTATAAGGAAAAATCTTAGTTTTTCTGATGAGGTGTAGAACGTCTATCTGCAGAAATTTCCGTGCAGGACTTTCCGAATTTTTCATATATTTTCTTATTTTACTCTCCTTTCCAAAAGATTAATTCATTTCTCTGTATGAAAAATGATTTCCATCTTTTAAATCTGAGAAATAAGAATCGAAAACGTAAAATAAGAAAGGGGTGAGCACGGGGGTTCAGTCAACCCCTACCTTTCTAATATATGTGCCTGATTAATCTTCATATCTGGATTAACAAAATCGAATATTATGGTATTGTCATAAGGTTAGACCCCAACCTTTCCTTTAACAAACGCGGATCTAGAGGGGATGGGGTCAGAACCCCCCAAAAATTGCCAAAAATCACTATTTCCCCCTTGTTACACATAATAAATATATATAAGATTTTGTTTCAAAACTACAGACGGAACCCCCCCCCCCCCCCCCCCCCCCCTCGATGGACTGAACCCCACCCCTTTGAAAAAAATGCTATAGATCATCTTATTTTATGCTGTAAACTTTTCTATTAAAGATCTTACCTTCGTGAATTCAGGGTGCAGGTGCCCGAGGATGGGCATTGCACAGGCGTTCAGCACCCTGGGTGGGCAGTTGGATGGCCCCGGTCCCATCATCAGCTTCTGGGGGAACACCATGGGTTTGAGGAGACATTCTGGAGGGGATGTTACGGACGTCATTGTGTGTCTCCCTTACTACGTGTGCTGTTGTATAAGCTGTGAAGGCGGATAGAGAATCAATATATATTCATAGTTGGATTCAATACTCAGGCATGTTTGTAATAAGTGAATTTGAAGCATGAATATATGTAACAGGAAGACGGCAATTTCACGAGCATATCCAAATGTGGGGAAGGGGGGGGGGGGGGGGGTACCCACCTCATTTTTTAGGTCGGAATGTATGACACATATTCCATTGTCTGATATAGATGAAATTTGTTCAACGAAAACAATCAAGTGACAGATATAATAATACACAAAACTTAGCTAAAGTAGACAAAAAAGATGTACCGATTTGTTCGTCAGTTCAAAGAGTATTGTAGGATTCGCCTGAATTCTGATGTGCAGTGCGTATTATGGTTTTGCATTACCGTCATTATATGACGTTTTTGAATAAGAAATTTTATAAAACACAAAATCTGATGTCCATATATCCAGAACATCTACATTATTTTTTATGAATTCCATTTCACCCCCACCCCCTTTTTAAATCCAATCCTTCTTGGATTTTTTTTTTTCAAATATTTATTTAAACCACGTAAGCTGAAAATTGAATCCTTTACGCATGTTACACTAAGATTAAAGGTTCGTGCGTATGCTTTCGCGCATACTTAATTTATATATATGTAAACAATGCATCAATTTAAAAGCAATTTGAATAATGAATATTTTTTCGACATGTATAAAGACATTTTTAAAACTAGATTTTTTTCATACATGTTAATGAAGCATGTTTCTTACCTGTATGTTTGGCGTCCTAGAAGCGTCCTATGTGTGTCAGGGATAGCCGCCGCGTACGTCCTGTTACAAACATCAAGGTGAACTACAATAAGTATGTGAAAATCTAAGTCCCTGTTTAAACAGTGAAGTGGTATTATGAGATATAATGCCCACCTGTGTGTAGTTAGAATAGATTACAAATGCAGATAAACCGTGCCTGTACAGACTTTGAAAATCATTAATGTACTTCAAATTAAAAAAGGGGGAACTATGCAGGTCCTATGCGCATTGACCCAGGATATTTAACTTTTCTCCTCAAACTAGAATAAATAAAATGGGTCAACCAATTGATAAAATGTATGCATGCTTCTATTTAAAGATTTCTTGTTCAGACCAAGGTCTTATACAAACATTCATTTAATTCCCTGTTTAAATGAAAAAAGTTAAGCAGACTAATTTTGAAAGGAAATAGCGAGGAATTGTAATCATCGGAAAAAATACAAATAACCAATAAAGATAGAAGTAAACAACACTGGCGAGGGTATCACCCCGGCCCCCCCCCCCCCCCCCCCTAAAAAAAAAAAAAAAACAAATATGATAAATAAATGAATAAATGAATTAAATCACCGAATAAATTAATATAAATAGAATATAAATAGATAAGTAATTAGATAGATAAATACAAAAATATGTATGAATGTATAATTTTAAAATAAATTTATTCAGTAAGCAGATTACAAAGGATAAAAAAGCCTGAGTTTCCGTATTTATATGGAAGCTTATAATTTGAAAAAAGAAAAATCACGGAGAAAATTAGTTATATGTCTAAAAAAAAAAAATAAAAAAATAAAAAAAAAAATAAATACACATGTATAAGTTTTCAAAAGCTAAAAGGTAAGGAAGTTATGGCTTGGTTTTTCCCGGAAATCCGAATCTGCTTAACTTTTACAATCTCCCTTCAAAGGTAAATTGACTTGAATGTCGCTATTTGCAATGGCGTAAGGTCCCCTATGCAAAAAAATAGATTTATCGGTTATAATACAATACTGAGGGGACCTTACGCCATTGACTTTCGTGTTGACCATAGTAAAGAGGGAACCTTACGACATTGAATTTAATAAAAAGGGATCCATACGCTTTTGACTTTTCATAATTGGAGGAGGGGGCGACAGAACTGGGCGAAGAATATCAGAAAGGGATGAGGGGGGGGGGGGGGGGGGAGGAAAGGGGCGGAAAAGGGAGAAAAGGGTGGGAGGTGGTAGGAGGAGAGGAGGGGACCTAACGCCATTGACTTTCTACATGGACCATAATAATGAGGGGAACCTTACGTCATTGACTTTCTATATGGACCATAATAAAGAGGGGACCTTACGCCATTGACTTTCTTTATGGACCATAATAAAGAGGGGACCTTACGCCATTGACTTTCTGTATGTATTATAATAAAGAGGGGACCTTACGCCATTGACTTTCTATATGGACCATAATAAAGAGGGGACCTTAAACCATTGACTTTCTACATGGACCATAATAAAGAGGGGACCTTACGCCATTGACTTTCTCTATGTGTATTATAATACAGAGGGGACCTTACGCCATTGACTTTCTATATGGACCATAATAAAGAGGGGACCATACGCCATTGACTTTCTCTATGTACATGTATTATAATACAGAGGGGACCTTACGCCATTGACATTCTATATTGATTATAATACAGAGGGGACCTTACGCCATTGACTTTCTACATGGACCATAATAAAGAGGGGACCTTACGCCATTGACTTTCTCTATGTACTATAATACAGAGGGGACCTTACGCCATTGACTTTCTGTATGGACCATAATAAAGAGGGGACCTTACACCATTGACTTTCTCTATGTATTATAATACAGAGGGGACCTTACGCCATTGACTTTCTATATGGACCATAATAAAGAGGGGACCTTACGCCATTGACTTTCTCTATGTATTATAATACAGAGGGGACCTTACGTCATTGACATTCTATATGGCTTATAATACAGGAGGGGACCTTACGCCATTGACTTTCTGTATGGATTATAATACAGAGGGGACCTTACGCCATTGACTTTCTCTATGGATTATAATACAGAGGGGACCTTACACCATTGACTTTCTACATGGACCATAATAAAGAGGGTACCTTACGCCATTGACTTTCTCTATGTATTATAAGACAGAGGGGACCTTACGCCATTGACTTTCTATATGGACCATAATAAAGAGGGGACCTTACGCCATTGACTTTCTCTATGTATTATAATACAGAGGGGAACCTTACGCCATTGACTTCTATATGGACCATAATAAAGAGGGGACCTTACGCCATTGACTTTCTCTATGTATTATAATACAGAAGGGACCTTACGCCATTGACATTCTATATGGATTATAATACAGAGGGGACCTTACGCCATTGACTTTCTACATGGACCATAATAAAGAGGGGACCTTACGCCACTGACTTTCTCTATGTATTATAATACAGAGGGGACCTTACGCCATTGACTTTCTATATGGACCATAATAAGAGGGGACCTTACGCCATTGACTTTCTCTATGTATTATAATACAGAGGGGACCTTACGCCATTGACTTTCTATATGGACCATAATAAAGAGGGGACCTTACGCCATTGACTTTCTCTATGTATTATAATACAGAAGGGACCTTACGCCCATTGACATTCTATATGGATTATAATACAGAGGGGACCTTACGCCATGACTTTCTACATGGACCATAATAAAGAGGGGACCTTACGCCACTGACTTTCTCTATGTATTATAATACAGAGGGGACCTTACGCCATGACTTTCTATATGGACCATAATAAAGAGGGGACCTTACGCCATTGACTTTCTTTATTGTATTATAATACCGAGGGACCTTACGCCATGACTGTCTATATGGACCATAATAAAGAGGGACCTTCCGCCATTGAACTTTCTCTATGTATTTATCATACAGAGGGGACCTTACGCCATTGACATTCTATATGGATTATAATACAGATGGGACCTACGCCATTGACTTTCTACATGGACCATAATAAAGAGGGGACCTTACGCCATTGACTTTCTATTATAATACAGAGGGGACCTTACGCCATTGACTTTCTATATGGACCATAATAAAGAGGGGACCTTACGCCATTGACTTTCTCTATGTATTATAATACAGAGGGGACCTTACGCCATTGACTTTCTATATGGACCATAAAGAGGGGACCTTACGCCATTGACTTTCTATGTATTATAATACAGAGGGGACCTTACGCCATTGACTTTCTATATGGTTATAATACAGAGGGGACCTTACGCCATTGACTTTCTTATGGATATAAAGAGGGGACCTTACGCCATTGACTTTCTCTATGTATTATAATACAGAGGGGACCTTACGCCATTGACTTTCTATATGGACCATAATAAAGAGGGGACCTTACGCCATTGACTTTTCATGGATAATAAAGAGGGGACCTTACGCCATTGACTTTCTATGTATTATAATACAGAGGGGACCTTACGCCATTGACTTTCTATATGGACCATAAAGGGGGACCTTATAAACCATTGACTTTCTACATGGACCTAGTAAAGAGGACATCTTCCGCCATTGACTTTCTCTATGTATGATAATACAGAGGGGACCTTACGCCATTGACTTTCTATATGTACCATAATAAAGAGGGGCCCTTACGCCATTGACTTTCTCTATATATTATAATACAGAGGGGACCTTACGCCATTGACTTCTACATGGACCATAATAAAGAGGGGACCTTACGCCAATGACTTTCTCTATGTATTATAACACAGAGGGGACTTACGTCATTGACTTTCTATATGGACCATAATAAAGAGGGGACCTTAAAACCATTGACTTTCTACATGGACAATAATAAAGAGGGGACCTTACGCCATTGACTTTCTCTATGTATTATAATTCAGAGGGGACCTTACGCCATTGACTTTCTATATGGACCATAATAAAGAGGGGACCTTACGCCATTGACTTTCTTCTCTGTATTATAATACAGCGGGGACCCTTACGCCATTGACTTTCTATCATGGACCATAATAAAGAGGGGACCTTACGCCCATTGACTTTCTCTATGTATTATAATACAGAGGGGACCTTACGCCATTGACATTCTATATGGATTATAATAAAGAGGGGACCTTACGCCATTGACTTTCTACATGGACCAATAATAAAGAGGGGACCTTACGCCATTGACTTTCTCTATGTATTATAATACAGAGGGGACCTTACGCCATTGACTTTCTATATGGACCATAATAAAGAGGGGACCTTACGCCATTGACTTTCTCTATGTATTATAATACAGAGGGGACCTTACGCCATTGACTTTCTATATGGACCATAATAAAGAGGGGACCTATACGCCATTGACTGTCTCTATGTATTATAGTACAGAGGGACCTTACGCCATTGACATTCTATATGGATTATAATACAGAGGGGGACCTTACGCCATTGACTTTCTACATGGACCATAATAAAGAGGGGACCTTACGCCATTGACTTTCTCTATGTATTATAATACAGAGGGGACCTTACGCCATTGACTTTCTATATGGACCATAATAAAGAGGGGACCTTACGCCATTGACTTTCTCTATGTATTATAATACAGAGGGGACCTTACGCCATTGACTTTCTATATGGACCATAATAAAGAGGGGACCTTACGCCATTGACTTTTCTATGTATTATAATACAGAGGGGACCTTACGCCATTGACTTTCTATGGTTATAATACAGAGGGGACCTTACGCCATTGACTTTCTATGACATAATAAAGAGGGGACCTTACCATTGACTTTCTATGATATAATACAGAGGGGACCTTACGCCATTGATTTCTACTATGGACATAAAAGAGGGGACCTTACGCCATTGACTTTCTATATATTATAATACAGAGGGGACCTTACGCCATTGACTTTCTATATGGACCATAATAAAGAGGGGACCTTACGCCATTGACTTTCTATATGTATTATAATACAGAGGGGACCTTACGCCATTGACTTTCTATGGACCATAATAAGAGGGGACCTTACGCCATTGACTTTCTCTATGTATTATAATACAGAGGGGACCTTACGCCATTGACTTTCTATATGGACCATAATAAAGAGGGGACCTTACGCCATTGACTTTCTCATGTATTATAATACAGAGGGGACCTTACGCCATTGACATTCTATAGGATTATAATACAGAGGGGACCTTACGCCATTGACTTTCTACATGGACCATAATAAAGAGGGGACCTTACGCCATTGACTTTCTCTATGATTATAATACAGAGGGGACCTTACGCCATTGACTTTCTATATGGACCATAATAAAGAGGGGACCTTACGCCATTGACTTTCTCTATGATTATAATACAGAGGGGACCTTACGCCATTGACTTTCTATATGGATAATAAGAGGGGACCTTACGCCATTGACTTTCTCATGGATATATACAGAGGGGACCTTACGCCATTGACTTTCTACATGGACCATAATAAGAGGGGACCTTACGCCATTGACTTCTCTATGTATTATAATACAGAGGGGACCTTACGTCATTGACTTTCTATATGGACCATAATAAAGGGGGACCTTACGCCACTGACATTTATCTATGTATTATAATACAGAGGGGACCTTGCGCCATTGACATTCTATATGGCTTATAATACAGAGGGACCTTACGCCATTGACTTTCTCTATGTATTATTATACAGAGGGGACCTTACACCATGACTTTCTACATGGACCATAATAAAGAGGGTACCCTACGCCATGACTTTCTACATGGACCATAACAAAGAGGGGACCTTACGCCAATTCATTTTCTCTATGTATTATACATAGAGAGGGGACCCGTACGCCATTGACATTCTATATGGATTATATACAGAGGGAACTTACGCCATTGACTTTCTACATGGACCATAATAAAGGGGGACCTTACACCATTGACTTTCTCTATGTATTATAATACAGAGGGGACCTACGCCCATTGAATTTCTACATGGACCATAATAAAGAGGGGACCTTACGCCATGACTTTTTCTATGTATTATAATACAGAGGAGACCTTACGCCATCGACCTTCTATATGGACCATAATAAAGAGGGGACCTTACGCCATTGACTTTCATATGGATTATAATACAGAGGAGACCTTACGCCATCGACTTTCTATATGGACCATAATAAAGAGGGGACCTTACGCCATTGATTTTCTCTATGTATTATAATACAGAGGGGACCTTACGCCATTGACTTTCTATATGGACCATAATACAGTGGGGACCTTACACCATTGACTTTCTATATAGACTATAGTACAGAGGGGACCTTACGCCATTGACTTTCTGTATGGACACAGTACAGAGGGGACCTTACGCCATTGTCTTTCTATATGGATCATAATACAGAGGGGACCTTACGCAATTGACTTTCTATATTACCCATAGTACAGGGTGGATCTTACGCCATTGACTTTTTATATGGATCATAATACAGAGGGGACCTTACGTTATCGACTTTTTGTATGACCATAGCAGAGAGGGAACCTTACAACATTGACTTTTATAAGAACCGTAATACAGAGGGGACCCTACGCCATTGACTTTCTATGTTCACAATAATACAGAGGGGAACATAACCACTATTAACGAAATCTGTATGGACACTTAATACAGAGTGGACCTTTCACCATTGACTTACTATATGGACCATAATACAGATGGTAACTTACACCATTGAATTTCTACACGGACCATAATACAGAGGGGACCTTACACCATTGACTTTATACAAGACAATAATACAGAAGGGACCTTACACCATTGACTTTCTATATGGACAATAATGAAATGGGGGACCTTACACCCTTGACTACTATATGAATCATAATACAAAGGGGTCCTTACTCCTTGTCTTTCTATAGAATCATAGTACAGAGGGGACCTTACACCATTGACTTTATATAAGAACTGTAATACAGAGGGGACCTTACACCATTATGTTTCATGGAAGAAGAAATAGATTCTATCACTTTCTACTGAGACATTAAAAGTTACACTCTATGCTGTCCCACGACTCTGATGGTCACATGAACACCTCACTCTGTGACAAACGTGACGACCCTTAAGTTTCAGCATCACACACTTTCCTTTTCTGAGTAGCAACATTCTTTCAGCGCCTGCTTATGGCGTGTTAATATGCCAGATAAAGTACACAATATATAGATTTTGATAGATGCAAGCAGGAGATGCTGACTCTTTCTGGGCACCTGGTCTCACTCTCATGTTATGGGAGTTCGCTTCTTTCCATGTAGTGGAAGCGCAGGGATCACTTGTCCGTTGTCCGTCTGTCAGTCAGTCCGTCCGTCCGTCTGTCTGTCAACTTTGGGTGTCACACCCCATAACTTTTCATCGGTAAGTGATAGGGCTTTGATATTTCACATGTGTATTTCCTGTGATGAGACCCTTTTTACACATACCATAATTTTGACCTAGTGACCTTGACCTAGATATTTGTCCTACTTTTCAAAACTTAACATTGGCTATATCATTTGATTGGTAAGTGATAGGGATTTTATAATTACATGTGTATTCCTTTTCATAAGACCTTTGTACAGATACCAAATTCTTTTTACCTAGTGACCTTGACCTAGATAGTTGACCTACTTTTCCAAAAAAAAAAACATTTGCTATATCTTTTGATTGGTAAGTGATAGGGATTTTATAATTCACATGTGTACTTTCCTGTGACATAACCTTACAAACATGTACCATAAATTTTGACCTAGTGACCTTGACCTAGATATTTGACCTACTTTTCCAAACAATTAACATTGGCTATAACTTTGATTGGTAAGTGATATGAATTTTATACTTAACATGTGTATTCCTTTTCATAAGACCTTATTACAGATACCAATTTTTTTTTACCTAGTGACCTTGACCTAGGTATTTGACTTACATTGAAAAAAATTAAGAATGGCTATATGTTTTATTTTATGAGTGACACGGCTTTGATATTTCAAACATGTATTTCTTATGATGAGTCCTTTCTTTTATTCCCAAAAATTTGTACCCCAGTGACTTCACCTAGATGATTGACCTTTTCTGAGAGTAACAGATTGACCATAGCTTTTAATTGATAAGTAAGAGGTTTATATTTCACATGCGACTTCATTTGACAAGACTTTCCCCACTGATAAATGTACAAATATTGAACCAAGTGACCTAGACCTACATATTTTATCAACTTTTTAAAAATAGGCCGCTTCGCAGGAGACACAAGCATCTCTTGGATTGCTATTTTTGTTTGTTTGCTTTGGTTCCTGTTTTATCCTTATTTGTATGGCCCGGTTTATGATTTTCTGAATCATCCTTTTATTACTGTATTTTGGGATATGGTCATTGTCCATATTTGTCATTTGTATCGTGGATATGATCCCGCTGTCAGTGAACGGACACTCGAATGGTACTTGACCAATCTAACAGCCCTTGTGTCAGCACATTTGTAGAATTGCGCTCTGATTAAATGTGACGATGGGAATCCAAGCCGGGTCCTTTCCAAACTTCTTTAGAGAAGACTGGGCCCGATAGCTCCTCTGAATGTCAGTCGGACTCCTCGTGTAAAAAAAAGCATGAGCTAGCCTGCAGCCGGCAGAGCAACGGACTGTACCGGTATTACGTACGGGCCCCTAACCCCATCCATTTAATATACTAGTATTAATCTGCGTGCTTTGGCCTCTGCATAGTAACTGTCTGTTTGTGTGGTCATCAAACAGTGAGGATGTTGTTTTACACTACAATTTTGCGTTCTTCGGAGATATTTTGGCAAATGCAAACGTGGGAGGGTTTGTGCGCAGGTAATCTGGATAACCACACCATTTTCTGCAACTTGCGTATTAAATGGCCGTCCTAAGTCGGCACCGGTTACCTGTTGGTCTCTTTGGTTTATGTGTAGATTTGTGTTTCATGTTTCTGTGTCGGGTGCTCGTCTTTGTGTTTTGCATGGGATGTTTGGCGTTTTCCTGTTGGTACGCAACAGAGTCATGTTGGAGATCCCCTCCCTCCTTTCATATGGATGCTGATACCGAGTCTTCTTGAAATACCCAATCATTACTTTTGTTGCGTGAAGTAACAAATGTATTTAGTCAATATAGAAAGAATTTGGAGTATAAGGGTACCCTCAGTATTACAGTCAATATGAAAGGAAATGTCAAAATGTATCCTCTGAACAATAATCGTCCATATAAAAAGTCAATGCCATAAGCCCCCCTCTATATTACTGTCCTTCTAGAAAGTCAATATAAGTGTCCATATAAGAAGTCATTGATGGCGTAAGGTCCCCTATCTATTTAAGATTATTGGAAGTCGATGACGTAATGTCCCTCTGTAATTTTTTTTCAATGGGCGTAAGGTCCCCTCCGTATTACTGCATATCGAACAGAAGTCAATGGCGTTAGTCCCCTCTGCTCAGTTCAGTTTGATAGGCGTACCGTCAGAAATAAGCTGTATGTTGGAATTTTGACCTATGCAACGGACCCACCGAAGCAGTGAGGGTTCTTTTTACGTTCCTACGCCTATCCGAGACAGGGGACCCCCGTTTTATAGTCCCTTCAGAAGACTAGGCTGTGGTTACTTGTCTATATACAAGGTGTAGGCCCACATCACCTGGCGAGGCTCTAAGTTGGTAATCGTCCCTTCACCTGGCGCTCGTCGGATTCGAACCTGTCAGTCTCATGCTTCACTGACCACGACGTACTTAACGCTTTACCAACTTAACTTATTGTCCAGACAAGGTCGGAAGGTCCCTCTGTTATGGGGGTGGGGAGAGAGAGACAAGGAGGTACCACTTCTCCCTTTCTCGTCCCTTTTCGACCTTAGGAAGTCAATGGCGTAAAGTTCCTCTCGTAAAATTGTCCGTATAAAAAGTCATGACGTAAGTTCCCTCGTATTATAATCCATAGAGAGTCAAACTGTAGTTGTCCATCTGTGTAAGGTCCCCTCTGGATATTATTGTCATAAAGAAAGTCAATGGTGTAAGGTCCCCTCTGTATTATTGTCCATAAAAAAAGTCAATGGTGTAAGGTCCCCTCTGTATATAATTGTCCATAAAGAAAGTCAATGGTGTAAGGTCCCCTCTGTATATATGTCCTAAAGAAAGTCAATGGTGTAAGGTCCCCTCTGTATATTATTGTCCATAAAGAAAGTCAATGGTGTAAGGTCCCCTCTGTATTTATTGTCCATAAAAAAGTCAATGGTTAAGGTCCCCTCTGTATATAATTGTCCATAAAAAAGTCAATGGTCTAAGGTCCCCTCTGTATATTATTGTCCATAAGAAAGTCAATGGTTGAAGGTCCCCTTGTATATAGTTGTCCAATATAGAAAGTCAAT